>CM035802.1:30218433-31418433 GCA_020466265.1 Siphamia tubifer | reverse complement strand
ACCATTGTTATTGAATGTGTGAAGGAGTTTTTAGGAGCCACGTGGGTGTGTAACCCCTTAAAGACACGGGGTAATTAGAGAAACCAGCTTACTTAACCTCCTTTTACAGCACCATATAATTACTGGCCCGGAGCAATATGGTTACTCCATCCTAACAAAAACAGTGTTTATTAAGAACAGTCTGAGGATATACATATTCTGAATAATTCCTTTCATTAATTTACCGACATCTCCATTTGGAGCCATGAAAATCAGAGTGATTAATTTATGAGTCTCGCAAGAATTTCCTCAATGCCTGCCTGTTGATTGCAGTGCTGGAGTTTATTTATTAGCTGCTCCAATGAGCTTGCAATTCAAGACACTCTGGCAATTAGTCAAATGTTTTGCATATCACCTTACACTTGTCAGTTTGTCTTCATGGTCTGTTGCAAATAACGTTTTGATAGACTAGCCTTTGTTCCGGACCATGACGAGCACATTTCTGAGGTAATTTTGACAAAAATTTTCTTCCCTTTTGCCACTTTTTGATAGGCTTATAAAGAAAATACAGTGTCAGATTCGCAGCCAATTAGGGTGGGATATGGCCTACCACATATCAGAGGTAAAGGGAAGGAGAGTCCTGCCTCTGGCGTTGAAAGTGAGCCTCTGCTGCCCTCAGACAGGAATAAGTTAGGAAAGGGAAAGAGCAGTGTTCTCCACAGCGAGGGAGTGTTATGGGGAGAGTGATTAATTACGTTGGAGTGAAAAACGTGTCTACCGCTTTGTGTATCCAATAAATTAAGGGCTCCCGAGACTTTTACGCACACAGGTGAAGAGTTGGATACGCGTACTGGGACTCGTGCGCACCTTGTCTGTAGACGCACCACTTTATAAGGATAAATTGGGACGTGGAGTGAGACTGTTCTATAAAGAAGAGCCAATTCTCTGTCTTGACGAAGCCTCTTTTTTTTGGATTACCTTCATGTCGTTTTACAAGACAGCGCCTTTGAGAAATACCAGAGGTAAACTATACACACCAGACCACCAAGTAGAAGCACAGTTTGTACCAGGGAACTTCATTTATAGAACAAGGGTTTTGTTTTTATTTTACATGACAGCAAATGTCTAAAAGTGGTTATCTGTTATGTAAGGTGGAATATTATTATTATTTTTTTTTTAGAGGAAGAACTGTCAAGAATGTGATGTAGCATCTGTTTAGGTTTCATTAAAGCTGGGAAGCATGACACCTTAAATTATAGTTTAATAAATAACAGTTATGTTTAAACGTGTCACAGTCTCTAATGTAAAAGTTTAAACAGGAGACAACAGTTTCAATAAATAGCTGCAAATTATGTTGAAAATACTTGTCAACTCAAACATGTATTTCTATATAAACCATCTAAAGTAAATACTTATTTGTGGTTATGATGTGCAGGTCTGTGAAGTATAGGCGGATGGTTGGCAGACACACACTCCGAATGGACAGCGGTAATTGCTCGGGGGTGGTGGTGGATGACAGCCCGACATCCAGTCCCAGCTCTAGTCCCAGTCCAGACGGTCGCCGACGGGAACTCCACCGGGCCAGGGTGCTCCAGGCCGGTGGACTCGGCGGCAGAGGAAGACCGGCGGCAGCGAACGCAGCACGGGAGAGGAGCCGAGTGCAAACCCTGAGGAACGCCTTCCTAGAACTACAAAGGACTTTGCCGTCTGTCCCGCCGGACACCAAGCTGTCCAAACTCGACGTGTTGATACTGGCCACCACGTATATTGCCCATTTGACAAGAACACTACAAGAAGAAGGCACGGAGGAAGGAGAAAACACAAAACACACAGAGGCGTTACATTCACTGAAAGGTGAAGGCTACCTGCACCCGGTGAAGGTCAGTATAATAATAATAATAATAATAATAATAATAATAATAATAATAATAATAATAATAATAATAATAATAATAATAATAATAATAATAATAATAATAATACATTGTTTGAATGTTGCTATCTATCCATAATTATAGATACTAAATAATGTGTTTTAATTGTATGTCGCTACACGTACTGTAATCAACAAATGACTCCCAGAAACAATCAATGCATATATTATAACAATGCATTTTTATTTGATTTTACGCCCTGTTAATGTCATAACAATTTTACTGCATGCATCTGCCCGATGTGCGGCCTTTCAGTCCATCCAGGAGCTTATTTTCAGATGTCTTTTCAGAAATGGCCAATGCGATCCAGACTGTACGTGGGAGCGTCCGGACAGTTCCTCAACACTAAAAACTCTTCAGAGTCAGAGAACCAAGGCCCGTCGTCGTCGTCCACTTCTCAATAATAAGCTGAACTCATTTGTTGAAAACAGATTTAATATTTGCATGAGTCCATGCTGTTTGCTTTGACAGCAGCAAATGCCTTATGATTGTAGGACAATTAGTCTCAATGACTTCACTTACACTCATTGTAAATTAATATATTATGTGAATTTTATTGTACACATTTTGAGACGGCATACTTTATGTTGTTCTGTTGTTATTTTGACTAATTCTGTTTGTTCTGCATTGTGCAGCTCCATACATGTCCCAGGTATATCTGTAGAAATTCCATGGGCTAATGAGTCCGTCATGCTTGAGGTGTGCACTTTCAGTTGAAACATTTGCACTAAATGCATGTGTGAATAACTTAACATCTGTCATGTGAAGTGGTCTGTCAGGGAGTCAACAATGGTGGCTCCTCATCTCATGTTCCTTCTTATTTTGACATGCATGGTTGTAAATGTATTTGTGAATAAATGACTTAAATGAAAGAAGACGTGCTTCATATAGTTTCAATAAGAGAAAATCTCTATGAGAATCTGACGGAAATTAAATCGTGTGATTCTGATTACATTATTATTATTATTATTATTATTATTATTATTATTATTATTATTATTATTATTAATGTCTATATTTGTAACTTCGTTATTTAAGAACTCAAGAATTGAACAATTATTTTAATACACTCGATACTAAAATTAAGTGCAGCGCCATGGGCAGATTTTAATGTCGTTTGTTTAAAAAAAATCAAAATGTAATCATTGCAAAAGAAAAAAGCACTACTGCGTAAGATGAGGTTTAAGTATTTAATAATTATTCTCACTGTTGCACTTGCCTAAAGCCTCTGCTGTACTGTGCTTTAAAAATCGAGCGACAGCTATGTATATATTCATAAAAATCGAATGCAAATAAATAAATAAGTGTTAATAACACTAGAGTGAGTGAAAACAACAATACGTTTATCTTCTGTGTGCAGTAACACGTTATTTCAAATCGTTTCCGTCTTAATTTCAAATTGCCTACTTCTTCAAATACTGATAGCGCACTGGGAAGGTCACGTCATCCTTCCAAAGATGATTTATCTGGATGTTCGAACAGCTTTAGTGGAAAAGGAGGTGGCAGATTTTAATTACAATAGGTCTAATTAAAGAGTCTATTATCTGCAGGTTAAACTTTAAATTTAACCTGATTATTTTAATCATGCCGCTAACAATACATGGTGATTTTGTGGGGAAAATATATAATACATTTATTGGCAATGACTGAGATTTAATATGAACATTATAGAATGGGAGAGACTTGCTGTTGATACCGGTGTAATTAGTGTGTAAGTCAGCTGTGCAGTGTGGTACAGTGCGCAGCTCTGAGGCGCAGATACCAGAGGTCGGATCCGGAAGCCCTTCCTCTTGTCTTGGACACAGAATCTGGAGCAGAGCAGGAGCAGGACTCTCCAACAGACGACGGCTCTAACATGACTAATTTGTCCTTAACCTTAAAAACTAAAGCATGCGTTGGTGAGAAAGTTTCACGTATTTATTTTTTATATAGCAATGCCTTTCTTGTGACATTATATATGCTGTATTTCTAGTTACCTCTTGCGGCTAGTTAGCTAGCTAGCAGCTAAACTAGCTCTTGGCCACGTGGGGAAAAAGCTTGTAGCTTGTAGTTAACATAAAGTGGTCTTTATACTATTTTACGGAACTTATAATTAAACTGAACCGTAGGCCTATTTGTCCCGTATGTTACAATAACGTATGTGATTTACGTCATTTCACGGTTCATTCATAATATGGGGCAGAGTACCCAAAACACGTGGGTTTGGAATTCTTATACAAGGGTTCATACGTTTTGAAACAAAGCCTGGAAAAGTATTGGAATTTGACAAAATCGTAATTCCAAGCCTCGGAAGGTTTATGAAAAGTAAAAAGACCCAGACAGTTTTGGAAAAGTCATAGATTTTTTTTTTTACACAGCACGATACTGTGATAATACAAAAATAGTTTGAATGAGTGAATAAAAGGTTTATTTCACGTCGTATTAACCTTACTCCCTCACTTCTTGGGATGTAGCATTCAGCATGTGGGGAAGTCTGTATGGACTAAAATCTAGTCGAAATGAAATTGAAATGCCAGGAAAGTGTCGATCTAACAATGTCTGGCTTCACTGGGACGTGTGCATAAATGCTCATTTAATCTTGATCCATACATTATCATTAGTTTTATTGTTAAACCTCTGAGGATAAACTTTAAAACAACACTTTAACTTTTTATTCTTATTGTTTAAAGTCGACTTGCATTTTTAGGAGTACGTCGTCATGTACAAAAGTATTGGCTAGAGTGTGTATGAACCCTGTACTAGACTTAAAAATATCCTTATAGTTTAGTTATTCATGCACTATTGTTGGTGTTTTCACATCCACTAATAAAGATCTTCTTGCAAAAATTAGCATTCTGTCAGCTGTCTGCAGTAACAGTGCAGCAGTCCCTATGTGGGCAGATAAACCTACAGGTATCCTTGTTATATTTATCCTGTGCAAGTCATGCAATAAATCATTGTTCAGGACAGTCTAAAGGGAGAAGCGTCCCCGGTGTCATTCAGCTTTTTATACCACTGTCCATTCGTAGTTTTGTCCTGGGGTCAGCAGAAGAGCTGCTGGTCCTATTATTTCAGTGGAAAGAGACTTCACGGCCTCCTATGAGGACTTGAGGTCATGGCAGAGGTCGTGACCTGCTGTTGAACCCGTCCTCAGACCTGTGATGATAGCGGTGCTCCCAAGCTGTGTTACAGGGTAACCTTTGACCCCTGGGTGATCAGTCATCCGTCCTCTCCATATTGACTATCCCTTCAGTACAGCTTACTCATGCTAGCTGAAAATCAATAGTGAGCTATTGAGGTTTGGTTAAGTTACTGTCAGACTGGACTGGAGAAGATATTCTAGTTTTTTGCAACTTACAGTGGATTATTAAAATAAAAACATGTTAACTGCTAATTTGCTAGTGAAAATTACTTGTCCTGTAAAATAACATTCTGGTCTAACAATTACCTAAATTACTTTCAGATTTCCTGCCACTATTACAATCCAGAAATGGCCAAAGGTTTGTCTTCGCTCTATGGAGTGGTTAAGGTGACTATAAAATCATTTTTTGTGGATTTTTGTGTTCATTTCATAGCAGTCCTTACTGATTAGTGATGAGTTCACATTTTTGCCGTTTACCCGTCAGACAATAAGATGGTGAAACTGTGTCTTACTGAAACCCAGTGCAGCCTTAGAACAATTACTTATTTCATATTACTTTGATGTGGTTGTAAGAGGACCTATGTGTAATTGTTTTTCAGAAGTCATGGTGTGGTCACATGACAAGAACATAATCTTTTCTCTGCACGTTCAGAGGTAAGTGCCTCGTAGCTCTTTATTTTAAAATACAGCATAATTTATGCTACTTGAACAATATAGTTGAATCTTAATGACCATATGAGAAAAGGCCTTAGCTGGGCTAGTGATGAGTTCACATTTTTTGCCGTTTACCCGTCAGACAATAAGATGGTGAAACTGTGTCTTACTGAAACCCAGTGCAGCCTTATAGCAATTATTTATTTTATATAATTTTGATATGGTTGTAACAGGACCTACATGTAATTGTTTTTCAGAAGTCGTGGTGTGGTCACATGACAAGAACATGATCTTTTCCCACCAGGTTCAGGGGTGAGTGCCTCATAGTTCTTTATTTAAAATACATCTTTATTTATGCTACTTAAAACAATATAGTTGAATCTTGATGATCATATGAGAAAAGGCCTTTGCTGGACTAGTGATGAGTTCACATTTTTTGCCGTTTACCCGTCAGACAATAAGATGGTGAAACTGTGACTTACTGAATTTCCAGCAGAGTAAGATATTAGAACTGGTCTGATGTAGTCGCATGAAGTGATTCCTTGAATAGAAATGATCACAGCTAATTATGGTCATTTTTTTTGTTTTTTCTCTCATAGAAGTCTTGCTGTCTTCAGAAGTAAATTCTTCTTCTCTGCGGCTAGAGGTGAGTGTTGAATTAATGCTTTATAATATTGTAATGATCTCAGGAACAATGTTTTTTTTCTAAAGTGGAAAAGTATATGTAATCTATGATTCTGGAGAAATGATGAGTTGACATTTTTGCCGTTTACCCATCTGACAAATAATGTGGTGAAACTGTGACTTTCTGAATCTCCAGTGGAATGAGAGTAATGGGTATTTATTTTTATAAAAGCGAAATAATATTGGAATAAAAATATCACAACCAACTAATTGTTTTCCAGACATCCTGCTGTGGTTACGTGAGCTGCACTAGATGGAAACATTTTTTTCTCTGCTCTTCCAGAGGTGAGTGCCTATTTTTTACCAGTTTATTTCTCCTTTGAATATCGCAGATCATGAAGAATCACATTGTCATATGTTGGAAATGCAGATCTAGTCATTGTTGCTGTAATAGTGATGAGTTCACATTTCGCCGTTTACCCATCAGACACTATAATGGTGACACTGTGAATACTGAATTACCAGCAGCAATGATACGTTTGCATGGTTTAAAACAAATGCTAAGTGATTCCATTTCATATGATTGTGTTAAATTCATAGAGGAAATGTACAGTGTATAAAATGTAAAACAAATTCTATGTTTCCTATAGATGAACAGCAGAAGTAGCTACAGTGGCATGAGTCCAGTTGTCCTTCAGCCTCATGTCTGGTAAGTAAAGCCAGTAATTGAATTAGTTTGTTCAAAATTACCTAAGTAACGCATGTTGGCTGGTTCGTGATGAGTTCACTTTTTTGCCATTTATTCATCAGACCAAAATGGGATGTTGACTGTGACTAACTGAACTAAATTGGTGATTCGTAAAACTATGCAATACTGTATTCTTAAACGTAATATGCATTCTCTATTTCTCAGCCAGGTATACCAGGTCTGATGGGTTAAAATGAAGACTAATTTAAATGTAAGTATTACCCATTCCAAGTTTATATTACATTATTGGAGAAAAAGGATGAAAAAGATACATGCAGATGAATTATTTCACTACCTTGTATTTTGGGTGATGTATGATTTTTATTTTGTTTCCTACAGTGTTGGTGAAAGCAAGCTTCGATGTAGAAGGAATCTCGGCTCTTTGGTCAATGATTGTTGTGAAATGATTTGTCATAAATTAAACAAATGTTAATTAAATACATCTTCTATGGAATGAAATTGGATGGATTTGTGGCTTCTCTAACTAAACTTATATCTGCTCCAGATACTTCTCAGACCTTTGTCCACTTGTACACATTTTAGCAATATTAAAAAGCAGAAAAAAATAAATGAAGGGATTGACTGTTAATGTGATCACGCGGTGCCCACCTGTATTATTACTCTTCAGTGATGTATTCGTCTGCTCCTGGTGCATAAGTATAGATGAAGCGTAGGATATTCTGGTGGAGCTCATCCAGGCTTAGATCTCTTCTGTGTAACCCATCCACATCGGCCACATCACAGGGAAAAACTGCTTCCGGTGGAATAACCAGAGCAGATGTCCCTGCAGAAAGAAACCTCTTGTGACAACTTTTAACTTGTAGCCAACAGAGCACCAAATGCTTGTAATGTGTAAAGTCTTTCATGTGACTGTAAATGTCACTGGATTATGGAGGTGGTGTAAGGAAAATTAAACTACCATGCTTTAGGGTGACAGAGTTTTCACAAAGAAGCACAGCAATCACAGCGTCCTCCTCCAGCACTTGAGTTCTGAGACACAATTTGCAGTGAGCCTCGGCTAAGGAGATTCTGAGGGTTTTAGTAAAGGGGGGAAAAAGCATTAAAGTAAGATTAAACCACTAGTTAAATAGTAATTTTGACAAACTAGGAATTTATCTGGCAATTATGAAAGGCTGGATGGCAATGTATGAGTAATACAGGTCAAAGCTATGTAAATATTATCAAAGTGAGTTTGATGACATTTTCGTCTGGATGGCTACTGAAAAAACATTTATTTTCTTAATTTAAGTTTAACATAATGTCATCACACTGTAAACATGTGTCCTAACTACATGAAAAATAATCACGACTAAAGCTCAAACCATATAGGCGCTCCCCATCTAGTGGATGTCGGTAGTACCGCAGTAGACTGCACTGATTATGCATCTTATGGTTACATAGGATGAAATGCAGCAGAATTGTACTTAACAGTAGCTTAACAGACGCTGCAGACATGTTGACAGCCTGACTCTGTCTTCGGACTCTACGACTTGCCATGTAGTAGCCATGGATCAGTTTTTCTGCTCCAGGACTCAGTTCTATTTGTAAACCCTGTGCATGAGCTATGAGCTGGAAAACAGTTGGGGACAGAAGTTGGGATTTAAATGAATTTATATAGTATATGAATGTATGTATCATTGCAGAAATGTTTGGGCATTTACAACAGGAAAAAAAAACCTCCTGGTAGTCCTGTGTCGAAATCATCATGCAGGAAGGGTAGAGGGGTTTTCCAGGCTGTACCGCCTGCTGAAGGGTGTGGACAGTCTGGGCCAGCAGGGCCTGGTCTCCCACCTTATGCCGACACTGAATGACTAGGCCAAAGACATCTGCCAACTGAATCTGCACTGGGCCCATTTCCTGCTCACAGACAAGTCTGACCATCAGATCCTTTTACTGTGCTCTTTGCTCTTAACTGTTGTCCCAAAATTCAGATGAAATTAACTTTATCCTCTCGGGAAAGTTCACTTGAGCTATAGGTAAAGTCAAATATTTTTTCAAATAAGGCAAATTAGCATTATATACTGATACAAGCACCACAGTTGTGTTTTATAAGTAACCTAAGATCCTGCTACTCTACTAAACTTTTCTTTTTTGAGTTCCTCTGCAAAGGAAAATGGGGCTCCACTGCAAATAATTTTCTGAGCAGAGATGTTTCCAGACCAAAATTAAATTCTTTTTGACATTACCATTTAAAATATATCTGAGTTAAATCGGATGCTGCATGAAGTAACTTTATTGTACTACAGAATTAAGTTCAACAGCTCAACAATACTGTAAACACCTAAGAACTAAGACAAAATGTACATCTGCAATTTAATATACATATACTTTATTTAAGGATGATATAACTGTGTTGTGTCTGAACTCACTGCTGTTCCCAGTACAGTGTTGTCTGCCCTGGTAGACAATCCAGAGGTATCTGCCAGAGCCCAGAAGCTGCACTGTACAGGGAAGGAAAGCTGCTGGTCAACATCCTCACCATACTTCTTGCCTGGGATGAACACAGAAACTGTCCGGTTTTCCACCACTGATAAAAATATTAGAGGAAGAAAGTACACCAGTAAGTGTCTTAAATGAACCACAACTGCTTCCTCATATCAATTCTTAAATGATTATGGTACTCTACCTGACTGAATGGCACCCAGCTTGTCTTTTTTGTAACAACCCAGATCTCCCAACATGCAAATGCCCCCAGTGGCTAAAAGAGCAGAGCCACCATGGATGTTAGCAGTCCCTGCTCCATGTTGGTCCCGTGACAGAGAGGCAAATATCTCGTCTGAGGGCTGATGCCTGACCCCACGTTGAGCCAAGTTCAAGCTGTATGTCATTAGTCTGAACCAAACACAGATAACATGCTGTAAAGGGGGACATGAATTCAAGTTTGGTGTCTAGTCTACTCACTGATGCTAGATCACCTGTCTATTATGAGAGTGTCCGTGGTGATAACTAGGAGATCAAGGCTGTGAAATGTTTCCTTTGCATCCACTTTAGTTTGGACCAAGCTGAGTATCAAGCCTAGCTTCAAAGTGTTGTACAGGCCTGGAGGAGCTACATCCAACCCAAAGCAATGAGCTATGATGGCCGAGAACCTCCAAGGATAACCAGCTGTAGCCTTCAACAGTTCCTGGATGTTGGCACTAACATTATGTGGATCTGTAAATATAGTTGTGAAACATGTCTCAGCATAACATATATTATGTAAGTTATGATGGGTACACACTTTCCCTTGTCTGATATTTGGTAATTTCCCATCAGGATTTAATCCATTTAGTGCTTACGTTCAGATTCCCACGGTTGGATGTTATTTGCCTCTATACTCCAGGTAATATGGGGCCACTGGTGCACATGTGCAGGAATCCCTACCACACTGTAGAGCTGACCAATTCTCATTGAGTTACACAGTTCATCTATATGAATAGCAAAAACAAAGAAATATCACTCAAAGGGGTTGTTCTTTACTCCATAGTGATTATTGAAGAAACATGCATGCCACCTACAAACCACTGCCAAGACAAACATAGAGTGAGTTCTTAAGAACAATGATTTCTCTGTGTATGAATCGCAGAGCTAGCTAATGAGTGTTCCTTGCACTTATTAACATATATGTTTAGTAACAGGAGCCATGTGGATTGAATTCCCCTACAAGACTGGGTCAACAGAATATGTTAATCCTGGTGCTGAGATTTGCTAAGCTCTCAAAGGTACTGGCTGGACAATGTTGTTAGAAGGGACAGAAACACTTAATATCGCAACATGAGGCACCATGTACGGCTGGCTGCACAAAAATGTTTTTATTTGAACTCTCCCCCACTAAGTTCCAGGTCCAAAGTAAGCCTCATTTAGAAAGTCAGAGGAAATTAATGACAAACCACAAAATATCTGACTGTGTGTAAATATAAGCTGTTAACAACTATGTTATCCATCATTGGGAGTGAACATAATGGATGATAATAATGACTGACTCACAAATAATGTGTTTTGAGGATATTGATGTAGCATGTCATTAGAACTTTGGATTTTAATTTGAGCTGCGTTTTTTTTTTAGCAGGCTGATATAAAGCTCTCCATTTATTACATGTTATGCAAATACTGAAAGCGGAAACTATTATTCAGACCATACCGTTGTACTTTTTTTAGAACTTTTATTAGCATTGATAATGATCTTGATAATACAATATTACTGCACCGCACCTTATATTACATTACCTCCGCCTTTCTAAATTCACAGTACTATTTGAATGACCCCTTTAATAGGGCACATAATGACACAATTAAGGGCTGGCCCTTTGATAAATCTTAGCCATTTTCTGTTTATGTGACATTAACCCACCTCTCAGAAATAGAGTGACAGATTGGTATCGAAGTGAGCTTTTGTGATGAGCCTTCAGAAGATCCATTGCTTTGTAATGTATTAGCTCCACCAGTTGTTTGTCTCAAAAAAAGCATACAAATTTAGAGTATAATTGTATACATGTGCATTCTGCCCAGAATACATTTTGATAAAGTGACATCAAAACCATTGCTCTCACCTCCTAGTACTCTAAACTTCATATCCTCCTTCATTGGGGAGCTGCAGACCATGCAGCTCAAGTCATTTCTCACAGTAGCTGATTCAGTGGCCCCAGGCACATGGACACGGATGTGGTGGAATCCTAGAACCAGCACCAGGGAAATGTAATCTACGTAACACTAAGGCAGCTGTGATTCTATGAATGCTTATTTTATGGATATGGTATAAAATATATATTAATTAACTGCAATAGGATATTTAAAAGAACATGCAATACAGTAACAGAATAAGTTGTTGGAGTAGTGGCACCTGTAACACAGGGGCAGTCTTCGTTAGTGCAGAGGAACCTGGCCCCCTGAGTGTATTTTGTGACCCTTGTCATGGCTATGACCACACCCTCCATGGAGACAGGCTTCATGTGGCCATATGTGCGAGGGAAGGCACAAAGATCCAAGGTATACTCAGGGAAAGGAGGCAGGTGTGTCAGCTTCAGAACTACATTTACCTTAAAGGGAATGTACATACGTTTACATAGTGGTTCTTACAATTAACATGTTGCATTCACTGACCAGGTTAGCTGCAAGTTATTACATACCTGACTCTTTGTATGTATTTTTTCAACTAGTGAAAGTGTCCTTATTGCTATGAAGCAAACCTGAAAGAGAAATTTAGTAAGGACAGCTAAAGTTATGTCAATGGTTACAATCTTAGTTTAGCTAAATAGGTTTTCACTTACTGACTGAAATAATGCTGTTGCTTTGAGAGGGTCATGCAGGACGCAGTCGCCTAATTGAGGATCTATTTCAATGATATCAGACGGATTTACACTGACACAAAACCTGTACACAGCTCCAGTCTGCTGGGGATCTGGAAAGGGAAGGGATGGGACATTCAATACTGCGGCTAACTATGCTACTTGCTAAATGATATTTGGGCAATTGTATTTAGCTTAACCGGACTCGATACGATATTTTTCTGTCTTTACAGTACATACACATACCGTTTAATTGTTTGCAGTCTTCAGCAAGTTTCTGAAGGCCACCACTTTTGTCTAAATAGATCAAAACAGATTCTTTCAACGAAAAGTTATCAACCATTTTTATTTTCTGGCAGGTACGTTAGGACAAGCCATAAACAGGTCAAACAGCGCCGTAGTTTGTTTGCGCGTGCCCTGGGGAGTTAGTATCGCGAGGTTATGCCACGACGTTACACAAAAGGCAATGTATAAACTTTATGGAACTATTCAAAATATATACTTTTACTCAGTGTGTATATTAATATAACAAAGCACATTTAAGAAAGTCTATCTATCGTACCAAAAGTATTCGCACCTGCCTTGAAATACACTCAAGTGACATCCCATTCTTAATCTATGGAGTTTAAATGACATTTCTGTATTCTCCAAGTGTGTGTGTGTGTGTGTGTGTGTGTGTGTGTGTGTGAGAGAGAGAGAGAGAGAGAGAAAGAGAGAGACAGAGAGAGGGAGGGGGAGGAGGATATTTTCATGCTGCCTAGTTTGTGGAAACTGTAGTGCATAAAGAAAGGTTCATAAAGACATAGGTGAGAGAGTTTGATGTGGGTGAATTTGATTGGCCTGACTTTATGGATTAAGAATGGGATGTCAAGTTCATATGCGAGTCAAGGCAGGTGAGTGAATATCTTTCATAATATAGAGTATCTATCTATCTTACAAAACACACAGACACTGACATTTTATCTCTGTGCCGGAGTATAGATTTTAATGCAGGGCAAATAAAAGCGACATGAGTTCTTATTTTAGCAATTAGGAATAAATGTGTTAATACATAGAAGAGCAAAAAGTAATAAACAATAAAATACATAAATTCAGTATCTGCAAACACAAACTGTAGATTCATTGAATAAGTACAATTCTGTTACATAAATGACCTATAAACCAAAATGCTTTATTCAGTGGTCGCTCAAGTAAATCCCTATTTCCAGCGTAGTCAATAAGAATATGATACATAAGTCTGTTTCTTTCTTTTTCTTTTACAGTAATTACATGGTCAAGCATTCCCATAACAGTCAAATGGTATCCATTGAACTGTTCAAGTTTATCAGAAAACTGCACATTGCTTTCACTTAAGGGACAAATTTAAGGCTTTCTAAAGGTTCAATTTAGCAACCACCACAAATTATACTAATGGACGGTGGTTGTTCAAAATTCTTAAAAATAGAATCTGTTATGTAATATATATATATATATATATATTTATATAAATACAAATTGGTAAAAAAAAAAAAAAAAAAAGAAAAAAGAACTTTTCTGATACCATTTGTTCCAGCCAAAATCTGTTTCATGTGCATTTTTTTCCTCAGCTGGTTGCTTTGGTCTCAAACAAATTCATCCATTGAATAAACTCGTCCCTTTAATCAAAGAAGTTAAGGTGGTTAAGGCAAGTAAACAGTTTATTGAGTATACTTCAGAGGAAAGAGTCATCTGAAGGTGGTGCGTAAGAAAAGCCCACAAAGGCATCATCTGCTTCCATAACACTGGCGTTGACAATGGAATGATCTTGTGACCAACAGATGGAGTTGGGCACCATCTCATCTGTGAATTCTGTGTCAAAGTTTGAGATGTCGCAGAGAGAGCTCTGGAAACATGAAAAAAAAAAAAAACAACAGAAAAAAATCATGATACTCAATGACTTAAGTGATAATATAATTGTACATATATATAATTATATTGTAATTTAATTAATTATTAGGTTTTTATATATTTATTACATATGTGTAACAGTAAAATTAACCTTTCTAAAAACACAGAACGCAGAATTATTTAATAAGGCAAAGTCATTTACCACTGTAGGCGTGAATGGGGCAGGGATTTTTTTCTGTTCAAGGTCATCCCAATTGATGGAAGAGAAGAAGCTATGTGCTTTAATCTCATTCTGAAAATGAATCATCAATATACATTTCAACATAATTTTGCATTTGTAGAAAACACACATTTAACATCTGCAAGGTTGGCATCACTGGCTTGAACTATACAAATCGGCCACTAGAGGGAGCTCAAATATCACAGAATTCAACCACATGTCATCATTTGGTCAGTGCAGTGAATAATCCACTCACAAAGTCCTCCCTGGAGCCCAGTCTATGTGTTCCGTCTTTTTCCAGCAGACCCTGGAGGAGAGACCAAGCTGTGCTGGATGCTCCAGCACGCATCACCAAGGGCTTATGGAGGATGTTGTCGTACATCTCGTGTGTATCCCTGCTGTAGAAAGGTGGCTGGAAATTTAAAAAAGTAAATGGCAGTAAATGAACACGCTTTTACATTCAGCACTCGAGTAAATTTACTGTGGCATCCAGTTACTGAAATTTATTTATTCTTTTATCCTACAAATAATCTCAAATAATTACAAGGCAGTGAATACATCAAAATATCAAAATAAAACTCACCAGTCCGAAGAGCATTTCATAGAGCACTGAACCCAGACACCACCAGTCGACAGTGTTATCATACGGCTGCTTCCTCAGGACCTCTGGAGCCAAGTACTGATAGGGAGCACCAAACAAACATAATAAAAGTGATTATATATATATATATATATATATATATATATATATATATATATATATATATATATATATATATATATATATATATATATATATATATATATATATATATCAAACAAATATATTTCAATTGCTGTATAAATTATATAAGTGTATATTTACTAAAGAACTTCAACTCTAACAAGGAACACTGTTATGTGTTCTATTATTAACCAGTTTTATCTTTAAAAAAGGTTGCCATTCATTAATTGTCAACACTTTTCTTGTGGTTTGTGTTTGAAAAGCTGGTACCGTTATACCTCAGGTGTTCCACAAAAGGTAGTGGTGGTATCTGTCTGGGAAATGCCTTCTTTGCACAATCCAAAGTCTGTCAAAACGATATGCCCCTTTAAACAGAGGAGATAGAGACGTTTTTAGACAACATGTGCCGCACAAGCAGCTCATTATCCAAGAGGACTGAGGATTCTATTGTTGCTGCAGGAATGTTGGCTGTAGCACAACTCAGTCAGTCCCATTCACCGGTCCCTCACTTTCTCAATAAGGCTAGGCAGGGAAATCATTAGTAAGAGCTAATCCAATCATACAGATTTTGTCAAACTGGAACTAGAAATAACACTGATGGTGGTACAATGAATGGGTGCTGTATATGTTGGCCCTAGTCTGCAGTTTGTGTTATAGGGCACCCACTGTAGACCTGAACAAGAGCAGTGTCCTGTCTAAAACAACATCACAAGAAAAGGGACAGCTGACATTCACATAGACTTAGATGACACTATTCCAAATTGTTTCAAAAACAGGAATACTCACTTCATTGTCAAGGAGAATGTTTTCTGGCTTTAAGTCCCTGAAAAATAGTGCAATCATAGAAATATAGTGAACCACATACTGTATATAGGACTAATACCTGAGGTCTGCTCAAACTGTCAGTTCATTTAAATCAGGCATGAATGCATTACTATTCACTGGAGCTTTTTCTTACATTCTTAATTGTTGTTTTTTTGTAATACATTTTAATTATGTTTTTCATTGTAACTTTCTTATATCTTTTATGTGAAGCACCTTGCATTGTCTTGTACACGACATGTGCTATACAAATAAATTAGCCTAATATAGACACAATATAAGCTACACCATAAAAATAAACTCTCGACATACCTGTATACAATGTTGAAAGAGTGAAGATATCCCAGTGCACTGGCCATTTCTGCGATGTAAAATCTTGCCCTGGATTCTGGAAAGGTCCGCTCTCTTTGAAGATGGAAGAAGAGCTGAAGTGGGAAATGTTACAGTGAATAATTAGTGTACATTAAAATGACTACATTTCAAGTGACTACAAATGATTACCGAACTCAATCACTGTGTCACTAAATGACATGTAATGGATTATTTCAAGGCCAAAAATATGGCAGTGTATCATCTGATTTTGCAGAACTACAAAATTATTTCTCTCCCTGAACAATGTAGACATTGATCTGATTGTGTCTGAAAGTTCTATTAAAAGTTGTCCAGGACAGAAAGAGACAAATTTACTCAAACAAACTGCCTTTATCCCTTCTCACAGTCACACATAGCAGCTTTAAAAAGACTGTAAGGGTCAAACACAGTAACATCCTATCAGGGAGTGACATTTAATTGATTGCCATTTCAAAATAAAGTAGCTTCTTGTTTTGGAAAAATAATGTAATAGTAACAAAAAAATTTATGTCATGTAGCAACACTAATATGTCTCCAATATGTTCCAATAGCGTGTTCACAACAAGTCACTATTTATTCTTCGAACTGTGATCTCTGATAAGGATTTAGCGTTTGAGAAATGTGGTAACAAAGTAAAGAAGCACTCTGAGCTATTTCCTTAAAGGAGTTTCAAACATACTTCCTGTATGACTGCTCATTCTTGACCATGTGACTGCTATGTGGGCACATTACTCACACTCACAATCAGAATACTCAAATACTCACTTCTCCACCATTGATGAAATCCAAGATGAAGTACAATTTGTCTGTCGTCTGGAAGGAATAATGGAGCCCGACCAGGAAAGGGTGCTTGACATTCTTGAGCAGTACGTTGCGTTCTGCCATGATATGTTTTTGCTGATTTGAAGAAATGATGATTCAGTAAGAAAAGCAGACTCATACATGGATGTCTGAAAAATGAGTAAGGCTGATGACTTATTTGAAGTTACCTCTTTTCTGTTGAGGATGACCTTTTTCTGTAAGACCTTGACCGCGTAATACTTTCCGTCATGCTTCCTTTTTGCAAGGAAAACCTGTTCAAAAGGAAGAGAAAGCTTGTTGAACATTAAACCAACTGTAGAAACCAAGTTATTCCAGATCTAATTCTCACTTCCTACATGGAAGGGCCAAGACACACATAACCAAAACTTGTTGCAACCCCGAAAGAAGCAATACTCAATCAGGAGAATCATGTAAAAACATGACAAATTATTCATTTTCAATGTCAAATAAGCAGAAAGCTAACAAACGTTTATCATGTTATGTTTTCACTTACTTTTCCAAAACTCCCTTTTCCTATGACTTTTAAAAAGTCAAAGTCTGTGGGTTTTGCACTGAAATGAAAATAACACGGAGTTGTCACATAAAGATATATGGACATGAAAATAAGTTGTTTCAAAAAGCTGCTTTGTGTTAATTTAATTTTCTAAGAGGCATTGAATAAGAGAACATACTGTGGATTTCCAGATGGTCCCAGGTTAATGTTCCTTGAGGTAGAGCTGTTCTGTTAGGTAACACAGATAATGTTATCTAGACTGCTCATCAAAATAAAACTATTTGCTAAAACTGAGAAAGAATGAAGCTTTACCACCAACAAAAATCAACACGTAACCCTTTATTTGCTCTACAAAGTGAAAAACGAAATTAATTTAAATGACATCTATTTAACTCCATAGGGTATATTCTCCAGCAGGGGTCACCAACCCTGCTATGTTGCATGTTTTAGACGTTTCGCTCTTTTAGCTGCAGAGCTCACTGCGAGGTTTATCATTTGAATAAGGCATGTCAGAAGAGGGATACATCTAAAACATGCAGGATAGTTGGCTCTCAAGGATCAGAGTTGGTGACCCCTGGTCTAGAGTCATGGCCTTGCAAGATATCGTCTTATTTTGGCTTTGGCAGGAAATCTTCCAAATTAAAACCAGACTAAACTTATCAATGTCTTACTTTGTCATCTTCATCCTCAGATGCATCTGAAAAGCGTTTTAATTTGTCCATCAACAGAAAGCTCCTCACATCTGGACTACAAAATTTAAGGAAAAGCAATTTATTTCATTAGAATTATTCATTATACTCATTAAATTCATTCAAAATTAATTGTGAATCCACTGACACTTACTGGTTACAAAGCTGCGAATGTGAAACTATTCTCTTTATGAACTCATGGAGTCCTGCTCGTCTTTGTTTGATGAACTCTGTTGGATGAATACAGTAACAATTACAAATGAATGAAGTCTAATATCTGCAACTGGGCTTCTTTATTATTCATCATTACTATGCAGAGAAGTTTTGTATTTTGAGTATTTACCTGGGTCAAAATTGTCTCCAAATATCCTTTTGGCAGGAATTTTCAAGTTCATAGATGGAAACTGTTTCTTTAACTGCAACAAAACATAAAAAGACCAACAGAGAATCAAGGAAGGAGCTGGAAATGTCAGTGTCCAAAATATGTGAATGTCAGAATAAACAGTGGTACAAAACCAAGAATGACAAACTAAAATGTGACTCCAACAGTGAAAAACAAAACTGAAATGAAAAAATAGTGTACTACTCACTGTGTTGTAGAGCTTGTCAAATTCTGCATATCGTCTAAAGACAAACCATTCATGCTGTCCAACATTAACTATCACTTTATACACCTAAAATAGAGGCAAAGAAAAATAGATATCAAAAATACAAAAAAAACCTATTTATTTAACCATACACTTTATCTTAGGATGTTAAATGCAAACTTGAGAATGTACATAATGTTTATGCGTACTGTGTAACGTTTTTTCTTCCCCTCCCTCTGCTCATCGTGGCAGGGTATGCTGACACTGGGAAAACTGGAATGGTGGTCCTCCATCTTAGGGTCTTGGCATTTAGAGGTGTAAGGTCACAAACTGATGGCCAACGTTTTATGGGTCCCTCTGGGTTTTATTTCAAGTATACAACTGGCCTCATCCCCATTCTGGGTCAGTGCTGCAGAGGAGAAAAAGAGAACAGGCCACTCATTTATTTAGGAAGTGAAACTACTGTTCTTCTTCTGCCCTCACACATTTCACTCTGCAGTGTTACTAGGTGCCAATGCAGCCTGACAAAACAATGGTCCAATACTGACTGAAGCTACACGTGCGTTTATGACGTGTTTGTTGATATGTAAACCACGCGACGTTAAATAAACTGACAACCGGCATAAAACAAATGTGCAGGTTTATGTGTGGTATATGGATTACATCTCTCTGTCTACAGGTCTGAGCAAAAACTAATGCATGGATGAGGATGAGGGCTAAGGATGAAGCCTTTAAATTTTGGAGAAGAGCCATAAAAAAAAATGTAAAAAAAACATTAAAGAACTGTTTACCCTCAAATGCCATCATTATCACGTTAACGGTCAGTTAATACAACCAGTGGAAAACATCATCATGTGTGTTTTGGTTGGGGATTCACTTCATAGTATTGTTGAATTACTAGAAGCCTATGCTGTCAGAATGCCTTTATAGTTACATCTGTTAATAGTTCACCAAGCATATTATCATCTGGTTCTCAAAGTTCTTCTCTTGGGCCTAAAAAATTTACCGTTCTAAAGTTGGTTTCATAAACATTTTCATTTCATGTTACAGCTTTTTTGCTGCTTGATACACGAGAGCAACTTCTCCATGATTAATCTACAACAAGTCTGTCTGATGTAACATGTTTTACTAATTATTGAGCCTTGGACACAGAGCATTTGTTGTTAGTGAGTCACATGTAAAATCTGCAGGCACAGCAAACCACCCATTATCTTCATTCTTGATCAGGTTATCATTAATTTTTCCCCCAACTGAGTTATTCTATTCAACTAGTGAAATCCCTGTATTTATTCACAACACAGGAAAAAATCAAATCAGTGTCAGTTTTTTTTTTTGTAACAGTGTTCTTGATATTTTCTCATGTCACGTGTGCTTTATGCTTCACCAAGAATAATAGCATTCATTATCAAACAATGAATATCTGACATTAATTAGCAGACTTGTCAACTATTAGGAACATCTTTTGATGTTTATTTATTAAGTAATTATTTCTATAAAAAAAAAACAAAAAAAAAAAAACTGGCCGAACAGTTTCTGTTCTTTGGAAAAGGATGACATTTTAACAAGAATGCACAAGCAAGTCAGTGAGCTGCAACATAACAACAGGTGGGATCCCACTTCCTGGACAATCAGGAAATAAAACACTGTTAACTCCCTCTATGCACTGGGTTTGAACATGTATCACTGCTGTTTGATTATCCAGAAAACTCCAGGTCTTAGTTACGTTTTTGTTTTTGGTACTACCCATCTTCAACCCGTCTGTCAGAATGATAAATCTATGTCTCTCCATGTGTCCATTTCAAACACATCCTCTCTAACATGTGAAGGCATTGAAGCCCACGCTCTTTAATACACAGTGACACATATGAGCTCGCATGCTGGCTCTGTGACATTTTCACTTCTTACACTCAGTTGAAAAGCATTTTACTCTGTGGAAGCTGGAATTACAGAACAGGTAAAGAGTAAGACACAAACAACAACATTTCAAGAGGGGAATACAGCTAAGTGGAATGGTGTAATGGAATGCAATAGTGACAAAAGGGTCATGACTTATTCATATTGGGAGTCTAGTAAGCTAATCAACGTCATTCGTTTTATAGACTGAAACAGCATAAATATACGGTAAAGGATAAAAAGTTGAAGCTTTGACAAAATTGTGTGTACAGAAACATGTCTCGTTCTTCTTCCACAAAGAATTATGTCATGTCTGTTTGTTTTACAGTACAGCTCTTTGTCCGCTACTCTGACTTTGTCCATTGTTTGATGTCGGTGAGGTAAGCTCCGTTTGTCCAGTAGTTTTTCTTTCTAACCACAGCCTTTGTTACTCTCACTTTTGTCTGCTTACAACACATGGAAAGCCTGCTCTTGAACAACTTTCTCTGCATGCTTATTGATCCAGATTGCACCCTAACAGGATGCCTCATTCTCCTCACGTTGGGGGTTAAGGGGAGCAAAAGAGCAGCTCTCTTTAAAATGCATGTGTGCAGCCACAGGGACCTTCATGCCCTCTTTATCACAAGCCTCCCTTTCTCTTTCATTTCTAATTTAAACTTTCCTCTATCTACACTCGTCCACACCCTCAAGAAAAACCCCAAACAGCGGCAGAATTGATGGAACACATTCCTCAGTGTGTATGTGTTAATTTAATACCATCTGGTTATAAAACCACTATCACCATTAACAATGAGCACCATGTTAAACATAGTAACATGAAGAATACCAATGGGAAAACTTCTATACTTTTAAAATTTGACTATTGAACACAAGTTTATAAAACGTTTCCATAATGGTTTAGCATTTTTGTTCCTTTTTAATATTTTATGGTGTATTTTTTTTTTTATGTTTAACTGCGAGACACCTCATGAAGCAATTCTTTAGGTTAGGAATCAATTTAGTGGCACTGTTGAATTTGTTTCAGTTTATTCTTTAATACACTTGTACTCTTTGAAAGGTGCTCTACAAAATAAACCTGTCTTACATGCTCCTATACACATTAATGGTTGGCTACTTCCCTGAGCTGTTTCACATGTGCATTTCTGCACAGTTATAAGGCGGTGAACGACACAGGGTAGGACTCGCTCTATAACATTCCAGAAATATTTCTGTTCAACTTGGGAATAACCTACAATCGTGTATTACGTACATTTTCAGCTGACTTTGTTGCTCCTTTATATGGAATGCTACAAGACACCACACCCACCAGGAGACACAGCTAAATTTGGTGTAAGGACAGGAAGTAAAGGTTGTGATTGTATAATTACTATAAAAAGGGGGGAAAATCATGTTACATCACGGTACATCCTCAAGCTGAACTTGATGCCCAGCCTTCATGCTACAACATGAATTAACTTGTGCTGACAGGCTACTACACAGGGATCAAAAATAGCATTCTTCCTGCTCAGCTCAAAAACACATCCTTGCCTGTGGATATCCTAAAAGGATGTTGAACATATTTCTTGTGCGTGAGTGTGAGACTGCATCATGCACAACTAACATTGTGGCAAGAAAACAATTCAGCAGTCATCACACAAGGATAAATTAGATGTGAAAGCTCAAACAGAAATGCATTCATATAAAACTCACAGAAGCAGAAACCAATACAACATGAAGCACTGAGTTGAGGGAACCGCACTCAAATAGACTCACGGTCAATTCTGCTACTTATTGGGGTTTTCCCTTCCATTGTAAGACCTACGTGCAGCTCCCAAGCCATTTAGGGAACCGCCTAAGCCAAGAGAATGTACAATCAATGAGTAGAACATCAAAACAAAGCAAACAATGTTTCCCACATTACACTATTGTTGTTGGTTCCCAGTGGATCTCTTACACATTTTGTTTTTAAGCTTCTTGAAAGGTGGTCATTATTTATCTTCTCATTATTTAACAAATTTGTATGCAAAGATGTGTTAATAATAATAAAAACTGTTGTGAAATTATAATAGTCAGCTCTTGTACAAAACCTTAAGTGCCCCCCCAGTCACCCATCAGTCCCCATTGTGACTGATGAAGTGTTGTGTGGTTTAGTAAGTACCACCAACCTCAGCATATGGATAAATTCCTACCCTTACCCCTGACTGTCCAGACAGCTTACAGACATGCATGGTCTGCAAACTGTGGTCTGCACTTCCTTTTAGAAACAGGTCTGAATAAACATACAGGAAACAAGGAAATCTCTTGGTATTCTTTAGCTGAAATCAGCCTTTTAAACTATTCTGGCAAAAATGTCACTGAATCCTTTCTTCCTATTATTTGAAACATCAAAGCGGTTATATATATAAAAAAAAAACCATGTTCCTCATAACCACCTGTCACATCAAGCCACTGGCTGTGAGTCTCCACATTTCATAACAAACAAAAGCAACAAATCAGATTTCCTGTTGACTTCTAAAGCATTAAAATATTGTCAGGTGAGAGAAAAGAATAACAGACCATTGAACATTGGCATCACTTCTGTCACTTCAAGTCTATACAACTTTTTTTTTTTAAGTTATGTTATGCTTTTCACTACCTCTGGCCATAACGTACAGTTGAATATAAATGTGATGAAATTCTTATTGACAGCTTTTAAGGCTTGGAAAGTAATTGCACCAACTTCCGTTTAGTGAAATCTGCAGTTTGGGGCTGAACGTGTACTTACACCTTTACAAGTTTTACACAGATCACGTGTATTACAGGACAAAGCATAGCCTCTCCAGCCGAGGAGAGAAGAAAAACGAAGCCAGAGGAGGGAGGAGTTGGATACAAACAAATAATGTACCCACTCGCACACCTACACAGACAAAATGAGCCAGTTAACAAGCTCTAACAAACTAGAGTACACAATAAATACCAGCGTAGAGGCTCAAAATAGTAGCCCGTGATGTGTGTTAAACAGTGATGTCGTTTACACAAGTTTGTTTACACTGTGTTGCTATGTTTAAAGTCTTTATTGAACAGTAAAGGTTCACATTATTTGGCCTTTATATCACTCAGACCATTTCTCTACTGTTACATCTAAACAAAACCATACTACTTATGTTCCACTCTGACAGGTTTAATAAACACTTCTCTGTGCTAGCCGGTGCTACGTTAGCAAAGAGCAAGGTACGTAACATTGACATGAACATCACGTACCTTACAGTATTTCGATGCGGTAGTCATCTATTTTCTTATTTCCAGCGGGGTTATTTCACAATATAACATTTACTGTCAGTATACACAACTTTTGTTCCGTTTCAGACTAAACTAAAGAATCTAGACCTTCCAAATGTAAGTGTATTTCTTCTTCTTCCTACCCATAAGCGTCCATCAAGTGAGAGAAGCAGGAAACATCAGTCCTCTCCTGGCTATTGAAAGTTCCCATGAAAATTTTGTCACGGGACCTCGGAGCTTCAAGCATCTGCCATCAAGGTACACCAAACGGAGCATGCGCAGTTCCGGCCCGGCGTTTCAAAATAAAAGTAGTCTGCTATTACTACTACTACTTCAACGACGACTGAAAACCATTTAATTGTATAATCAGTCACATAGCATCATTGGTTTCACTATATTCCTGGACACATTTCCTTGAATTCCTCTTATCGCTCTCCCAGTTATCTTAATTATTCTTCTTCAGATGCTGTTTTGTCATATTACTCCTGACACCTTTAGGGTTATGCCTGCACACTCCTCTTCACATACAATCCATCCTTGCTTTGAACAGTTAACCCTAAATGCTTGAAGTCCTTGCAACCTTACTGCTTCACCACTTTACCCTCCACCATATTTAACCTACCGCATGTTTGTTATATAGAAGAGTACTTTCAGGGAACACCCAGGAAGCTGAACCTACCCCAGCCCTACTGTGCCCTACTACTACTACTACTACTACTACTACTACTACTACTACTACTACTACTACTACTACTGTTGCACCATTGAGAGCGTCCTAATCTACAGGATCCTGATGTGGTTTGGGAGTAGCTCTGGAGCAGATAAGAAGACTTTACATAAGGTCATACAAATCTGTACAGAACATCACCAACTCCCATCTTCACTACACAAAATCCACAAGGACCTTTTCCAGGGGTTAATTTGACCCGGATCCTGCACCTCTTGTGACACACACACACACACACATATATATATATAAACAAATAACAATAACAAATCTCCATAAGGTCATATTGTTTATTAACATTCAATATTATTTGAGAATCGGAGATTTGTTGCTTGACACACAAACCACGCCCCAAAACAGGGAACGCAATGGAAACCTAGAAAATTCGCACGTGAGAAGCAATCGAATCGATAGGTACAAACATTCGAATGATGTTTCATTTTCAACAACAAACAACATGTCTAAGCGACAGATGAGTTTGATGTCCTTTTTTAAGAAAAATGAGAGGGAGGTGCCTTAAAACGACTCAAAACAACCGGTGATGGGGATAGCAGCATCGCTGGTCATGCTAAGAGTCACAAGGCAAGCGGTGAAGCTAGCACAGTTACCGCCTCAACAGTTAGCCTGCAGGTTCATGGACAGCTAGCCACGGTTGATACCGACGATACAGCAGCGAATCAATTTAATCGTACATGAGGCTGTGAGTGTCCAAGGGACAGAACTGCCTCCGACACGCACGCAATAAAATTCGAAACACGGAGATGGAGGAGAATTCTGACATGTTGGTGATGTGGAGTATTTTCGAACAACTAAACGGCGAGCATACTTTGCATTAATAGCGCCAATCCTTAAATAAAAACTTAAATATTTATGTAAAATTGTGTAAGTTCAGATTTTAAAAACGCGCAAAAAATTGATACACCGGCCGAGGATAGAGGCACGGCAGTGAACTGCGCATGCGCTCCAACCATAAGACTTCCTGCCCTAACCCTAAACCCTAACCGCCGTACGGCTGCCGTACCAATATGCAGTTCGTGAAAAACTTTTTAACATGGACCTGGTAGTAGTTCCTGGTGCACACAGTTACATGTGCCCTGCAGAATATAGCTAAACCAATTATTGGTTAATTGTTGTCATAATAGCATATAATAGGGCTGTTGTCTGAAATTGAGGCTTTCAAGTGGCCATTCACATGCTGTTTTACATTGTGTTTTTATCTGCGTTCCGGGACCTCTGTCCATCTCGTCATCACTGTGCTGTCATATGTACTTTGAACGTTACCTTATGATTTACAAATTAAGCACTGCTGCTCACCACCTCTTTGAACTTTTGCCATCTGTCAAGAGATAGAGATACAGATCCATGAAAACATACATCACATGATTCTTGAACAGTTTTTACCCCACAGCCATAACTACACTGAACAGTGAACTTACCTACTAAACTACATATGTTTTTATTTGCACTAATTGGTCTCTGCATACATTGGTACTGACACGTGTGTAGAAATGTAGAAAAAAATAATTTTCACTGGAAAAAATACAAAATATAGAGGATACATTTATAATAAATAGTGATCAAACATTTAAGAAAAGTTAAGTAGAGGAAACAAAATAATTTGAGGACTGCCACAAAAGTAGCACTGGGTCTTTATGGGCTAATAAAGGAACATTTACCATGTTTTCCAACTACATAACTGAAGAGGGGTTTAGTGATCTTGTCTTCCTGTAAAGTAAGAATTCCTTCAATGTATAATAAATTGAAACACTTTTTTCATTGTTTGCAAGAAGGGTATTACAAATGGGTGTGTGTGTGGGGGGGTACAAAATTGGGTTATAGACTGCTGAAAATTAAGAGTACATTTATATGAAACTTATTTTGGAAGGTATAATCTTTTTTCTGGTAAGGTTGCTGGTTTGGTGTTAAACTTAACAGTTTCATACACCTTAACGCTCAGTAGAAGGCAAACAGTGGCATCTACTGGCAAAAAGGCTAAATGCCTGTTATTGCATATGGAAGTATGTTTGTATTAAGTTTTATCATTTTTATTTTTTAGAAATTCCTTTTAGAGCAGAAGAAGGTCCGAAACATATGGCTATAATGTTGACACTGCTTAACAATACAAGTTAAAAAATGGATGTGAACCTCTATTTGTGTGTATTTTCTCCTTCTACATATGAGGTAGTATCTATAACGAAATGTTTTAAGTCTTTCTAAGCCATTGTCAGTCAGACATTATGACATAAAACACAAGTATTATTGTTATCAATTTCAGACCACTGAGATACTGGTTCACTTTTTAAATTACTAAAGGGAACAGACTCATTAGTAGTCAAACCACAAACACATTCCACTTGGTCTTAAAACCCAGATGTCTGCTGCGGATAAAAAATGTTTATTTCTTATCTGATTTAGAAAGAATCCACGCCCTGGTCCAGTATCTATCACAGTACTATCTGTTGGCCAGAGATATATATATATATATATATATATATATATATATACATATAATAGAGAAACTTAGTGTGTACACCCGAGAATTCTCCCTGCTTGAGGGCTGGCACTTTGAAATCTTATGGATGTCCACCTTCTCCACAAGCATCAGTGGCTGTCCACTCAGTTACTGATGGATAGCACTACCCTGTTTCCATGAACCCACCTGATACTGAGTGTCCTGTGTGGACTACCCACTATGCTTTATAAAACTCTGTAGGTGCCACCCACTAATCACTTACCAGGTGCACACCGATATCATAACTGTCTGGTTTGCACCAGGTGGAGCTTCATGATTTACCCTGAAGTCCTCTGGCGCCCCCCAGGCATACCTGACACTTTGAAAACCATTGTTATAGGTGAAATTCTGCTTAAAAAATACTACCAAACACAGGTATGGTTAACATTTGTAATGTATAAAGGCAAAATCATAAGTATTGAAAGATGCCAGAATAGGCTCAGACCACCAAGAGTTTAACCTAACCCTAACCCTAACCACCTCCAAACCACTAGATACTGTAAGTGGGTACACTGGGGAAAATGCCCTCTCAAAACAAGTAAAAAAAAAGTAATACAAGATATGTTTCCTTGAATTAAGCAAAAAAAAAAAAAAAAAATTCCCAACGGAAGTGAACATTTTCTCAGTCATATTTCTTAACTCAGATTTTCCAGATCTATTGTTTAGAAATCAGTTTTCTCACTGAAAATTTTTGGTTTAGGAAATATACACTTGGAAATATTTAATTTTTCCCAACACGGTACTGTCTAGATGTGCATCATGCAATTTAGGCTTAGTTCATACTGCAGACAAATGTGGGCCAAATCGGTTTTTGCCCATATGTGACCTGCCTGATCTGTAAAGACAGTTTAAACAGCAGAAATAAATTTTTGTTCCATTAATAAATATTTCTTTGCTTATTTTGAGATCTTTTTTCTTCTTTAATTCAAGTAACAATGTGTGCCAATGGAACAAGTGAAAATGATGATAGTCAGATTTCTTGAAGTAATTTATTTTTGTGATCTATTGTCTAGAAATCAACTCTTATATCTCACTGAAAAGTTATTCTTAAGATGATTCTGTCTTAATTTATTTGGAATGATATATCTGGATGCCCCTGGCTTCCCTGGTGGAAATGACGCCTATGTGTGCAGATGCATTGCACCATTTACAATCTGTCTCCAGCTGTGCATGTCTACAGGAGAAAATAAAAATGGAAACCCAAGGGTTTCAGTGCTGGAGGTGTGTCTGATCCTTGCAAAAGGGTTAACAAATAGTTTCTCAATTATAGCTAATTATGAGAGATGGATGTGTGAAACTAATTACAAAAAACATTATTTCACACCACAAGATGTCAGCAACGCACAGTTTAAGGCAGACAATCCTGTCAAAATGAAGAAATTGTCTGCAGATATTAGTTACTGACAATATTCTGGATCATTCTGATGGTAACTACGATTGCAGGTGCACCATCACATTAAATTCATTACTGCCTTATAATAGGTACTATTCGCCATTAATTCAAAATTATATTTGCACAGCAACTAGGATAACGTAATTTAATTTTAAGACAGATTTGTATAGTCAGTTTATTAATAGAGCTCAAAGTTTTCTTACATGGTTTTCACAATCTGTATGCATTTCGACTGCGGAAATAGTCAAGAGTTGCTCCTTAATAATATACCAGTGAAACAAATTATGTGGCTGAGAAACCACGAAAACCCCCTAAAGGCCTCCAAAAGTCCCCTCACCCGACTTTGGCCAACATCACCACCATATCTTTGCTGAAAAGCTCCGTGCATACGAATGCACGCCATGTGACACATATTCTGTCTCCGCCTACTAAAAATTTCAACCAATCAAACTAAACATTCACCCGCCTCTTAGTGTGAGATTTTGACCAATCAGTGACGAGGCCGCCTGCGCAGAGGGCTGGGCGCGAGAATCGGCGGGATGGACAAAAATCATAATGTACAGACAAACCGAGGCAAAAGACCCGCACAGCAAATCGTCAGGGTCATACGTTAGGCTCTTCGGTAGTAATTGCGGCTGTTTGTTTCTGGATTTTCACCCCTAAACACCGAGCAGAAGAGGAGACAGCGACGCGTGTATTTGATAAAATGCAGTCGACACTAATTCCGCCTTTCGTATACAGTGGGTAATGTTATGGACTGTACAGTAAGTTAGCTTTCTGGCTAGCTCAATAATGCTAGCTGGATGCTGCAGCGTCTCAGAAGAAACGAGTAATGACTGACAGGGATTTCTATGGATAAACATCTGTTATTGTGGGATTTTGGAGAGCTGACAAACACAGGTTCGTCGTCAAAAAAAGGATAATCGTCTGACCGACTGTCATGGACACCTTGAAATCACGCAGGTGGGTACCGACACTGGTAGTTAATACTGTCCTTTTTCATTATCTGGGTCATGCATTTCAGCTTTTTTATTCTTAATCTATAACAAAGATACAGTAAAGTACTGAGATTCTTGTCCAGATAATGCATTATAGAAACGGACAATGCAAACGTTTCATATTTCACCTCACATCCAGTGTACAACGTGCACCTGCACCGTGACAAAGTGCAGGTTATGTTTTTTTCGTAGCTACAGGGTAAGGAGTACATGATATTGTAGAAACACGGTAATTAATGATTAATAATAGTGTGCGCATCGTTGCCTGATAATAAGTCTGGTAAGTATGAGATGTATAAACAACGATATATAGGACTACATGTTTACATTTTTAATTGCTGGAATCTATAACTTAAAACAGCCTTCATTATTGACTTCTAAATGTTGTAGCAGTAACTTGCAGTGAATGATGGAACTTGCTGTTTTACAATGTGGAAGCTCAGCTCATTGTCATAATGCAGTTATGCAACAGCAGCAGTAATGTCTTTCCTTATCACACTAGACTTGGATCACTTTCTTTCTGCTAAAAAAAAATATTTTAAATGAAAACAGTGACCTGTGAGTTGCCAAACACCTTTGTTTTTGATAAACCATAATCTCACTTGGCAAGTCGGTCAAAGCAGATCAATACTCAGTGACATTGACAACAGCTGGATGCACAATGGTATATACATATTTACCATTCACCACTCAATCAAGTAGATAATGTACAAAGCAAAAATGCAAACACTTTTGAGTTTCATATTTCAAATTTTCACTTTTCGTCACAAATAAATTATGTGCAGTACAATTAGATAAAGTAATCCTTTGTAGGAATTACTTTAGGAGACGTTTTGTTATTTAAAGGTTAACTGGGGGAAAAAAAATAAGAGCTCAACAATGAAAGTAGTCAGTCCAGTGCGATGAGGTAATTGTGTAAAAGATCCAAACATGGTAATAATAACATTTCAGTTGCTTGTATCACATCCCTACTACTCAATTCTTTTTTTGTCATCTGAGTGAAACCCAAAGCTTTTGATCAGAGCAGCTCAAGGCTTGACTCAGGAAATATGCCTCCTGTATCTTGTCTGATTAAGGTTAATCATGCAGCAAAGACTGACCATGAATGGACACTTCAGTGGGTGAAATATGTTTTATTCAAATTATGAACTGTTAAATATGTTTTTTTTTAAAGTTGGACCGTTAGTACTCCCCCTACATTTCCCTTAACCACACCCCATCCTTCATTTAATGACACACACATATTCACACACAAACACACCTCTGTAGGTGAAAGAGCCTGTTTATGTGGAGTTGCCCCTTTCCTCCAGCTTTTTTATGCCCCTCCTTCGTATGCAGCCATAGGTGCAGACTTAAATCCAAGGGAGGGAATTGGGGCATACTGCTAATGCAATTGTCTGAGTCAGAAAAACAGAACATTATTTTATTCACTAGTTTATAGAAGACCTGGGGAATATTCTTGTTGTCCTTTTGTGTACTTCAACCGTGGGAATCCGTTCATACCAACTTTATTCTCAATCTACTAAAAGCAGTCTCCCTATGGCAGACTATGTTGCTCAGCAGCAAGTTTTATGTGAGCACTGAAGTACGTGGTTACCTGCCAACTTCTTGTGTCAGAAGAGAGGAATCTGATGGTGTTGTATGCAGTCCCAGTCATACTGTGTAATACTGTAGTGTACTGCAGTGTGAGTGAAATGTTAATGACACATTAAGTGTTGATTTTGTATTCATCAAAAGATGAGAGACTTACTGCATAGAAAATCTGAGTTTTGCTGTGTTTTTAAGTTTGCCTGGAGTAGCTTTATTTGTTGTTTCCTCTGTGACAATGTAACCGGTTCATTGAGTTTATTTGGTGTCTTACAGACACACTGAAATTACATGAACCAAAAAAACAATGGCTTAGTGAATAAAATCTGCTCTCTTTTTTTTAATCCCCTTTCCTTTTACATTGTGCATTTATGTAGCAATGATGATGATGAAGAGCTACACTCCACAGACCCAGAGAGTAAAGAGAAGAACAAAGACAAAAAAATCCTGTGCAAAGTAAAATGGTCTCGAGATGAGGTAAGTCAAGTATAGAGTGGTGAAAGAAAGAGGCATATTTGCAGATGATTGGAATTAATTATTTTAATATTTTGTACTGCATTCGATTAATATTTAAGGTCCTTAACGATAACAATTTGTCTATATACTCGTCATATGGAAGCTTTACCCACTGCAGAATAAGTGAATGATGTAGAGAACAGAAAGTGACTTAAGCTTGGCTTTTTTTCTTCTCTCTGTGTCCTAGGATGAAAAGCTAAAAAAGCTTGTAGAGCAGCATGGAACAGACTCCTGGAAATTAGTCGCAAATTTTTTTCCTGTAAGTATTAACTACATTAATGTCCCTATGATCATAAAAAACTATCCAGTAATGTCCTAATAATGTTTGGTTTTTTAAACAGTGAGGGTGGTGAGTGATATGATAGTGAGGACAGATTTCTGTGCAGTTTTCAGAAGTAGGTGTAACTGTCACATAGTGGTGTGTTGTAATGAGGTATTGCGCTTGTGTGGTTCTGTCACAGGGGAGGACAGATGGCCAATGTCAGCACCGCTGGCAGAAGGTGCTCAACCCAGAGCTGGTGAAAGGACCGTGGACAAAAGAGGAGGATCAAAAGGTAAGGCGAGATAGGACTTTCCTGTTCTGCACACAACAAAAGGATGACAAAATACACAAATGATACGGGACACATAGGAAAACTGCAGGGAGTGTCAGGAAAAGCCTGATCGAGGTGAAATAACACACTACAAAACTAAAGTCACAATGTCATTTTTATTCTCATGTTACAACAACTTTTTTTAAAATGTTTCTTTTTTTCACAAGTAAAGGCTCCACTACGTATTCCTAATAAAACACAAACTTTCCAAGTCTCTAGTGTAAAGTCTGTACTAATATCTGCTCTAAGATGAGCATGCAGTCCTTACATGGATCAGTGTTCTTCAAGAATGGTGTCTCATTCTTCCTAAAACTTGGCACCATTTCTGAAACACAAGCTGATCATTAATATTCGGTACTGCCTGCAATGAGATCACAAGATATTTTAGCTGTGACCGAAAGACCCAGACATGCTCTAATGCTGTTTCTGCTGGTTATCAAATGTGATGCTACTGTCGACTCACACTCAGAATTATTCTAATAAATAAAATTTGACTTATTATAACAGTCACACATCAGAAACCAAGACTGACTTTAAATATGTGCCTTTGGTGTCTGTGCAGGTTATTGACCTGGTACACAAATACGGTCCCAAACGGTGGTCTGTGATTGCAAAGCATCTCCAAGGAAGGATTGGAAAGCAATGCCGGGAACGGTGGCACAACCACCTCAACCCAGAGGTGAAGAAGTCTTCATGGACTCAGGATGAAGATCGGATCATCTACGAGGCCCACAAACGGTTGGGCAACCGTTGGGCAGAGATCTCCAAACTTCTACCTGGACGGTAATAAAAGCTGACACAAACACCTTTTTTCATAAATTATGAAACATATCATTTTCAATATGAAACAATGTCTGTAACAGGACAGACAACTCTATCAAGAACCACTGGAACTCTACTATGAGGAGGAAGGTGGAGCATGAGGGTTACCTGCAAGAGGGCTGCAAGCCTTTTACTTCTTCTCAAACTGGAGGAAAGAAACGCCACAGACCATGTCCTTCTGCACCAAGAGAGCAGCAGCACTGCGACCGAAGCCCCCTGCCCATACCAACATCAAACCAGGTTTATTCACTAAATTAAAAAAAAGCCAAGAATCTGTTTATGTCTTTTTGTTGAATTTTTACTGGAGTGCCATGTTCTCTTTCAGATGGGAGCATATCCTTATGATCCTCACAGTGGACATTTGATGGACGGTCACCCTGATAGTTCAGGCTTCATATCGGTGAGTTTGTGTATGTTAAATTTTTTTGCATGCTAGTGCTCACATTCCTTGTTTTCTGGACTGTCTGTAGTATCTCTGTCATTGCTAACTTTGGACTTCAAATCAAATACTTGAATGTCCTGTGATTTTCACCTAACCACCAAAAACCGTTAAGGGGCTCAAATCTCAAATTCTGCCTGAAAAAAAATGTTCTGTGTAAATCTGTTTGTTTGTTTGTTTGTTTTTCCTGGTTTTCTTAACTTCTTCCTTTCCTCCTATCCTCTCGACCTCTCCTCCCTGACATTTGTTTATTCCAGCCATCCTGCCTGGATGATCCCGACAGAGAACAAAGAATTAAGGAGCTTGAGCTGCTGCTTATGTCAGCAGAGAATGAAGTCCATCGACAAATGCAGTGCAGAGGTCCATGTGTAAGAACACACTCTGGATGTGTGTTAGCATATGTAGTCGGCACAGCCTGCGTGTGTTTTTAGCTTCAATACACTGAAAAAAGTTTCATAAAGACACTTTTAATATTAATTATTTGACGTAATTGAGCTATTGGTCTTAAAATCTAACACAAAACTAAAAAGAAAAGAACCTTATAATTTCTACATTACAAGAAACTTTAAACTGGGTTTCATTGACTTAAATTTAAATTCTCCAAACAACATTTTCTTTGCTTTAACAAAGCAAGATTTTAAGACCAAATTATTTGGCTTTTTGCAGTGTATTCATGTGAAACTGAAAACTAGCTTGATTTGCTGTAGTGTTGCTATAGTAACTAGCTTCCCATGTCGCAACTCAGATTGGCCTGAAGCTGTGCTTGAAAGCTGCATCTCCCCTCCATCACCATCGATCCCAACATGAACCTTACCTTCTTTTTCCCATCCGTTTCCTTCTCTTATGGCCATGCTCAGTCAACAGTTTGGTTTTGAACTAAACACTAATCTATTGATACCTTTCTCTGTCCCACAACACATCTCATTCAGTCTCTCCATTTAATGTCACATTCTTTTCTGTCAGTGGCTTTCTATTGTATGACTGAGTAGATTATCATCATTGTGTCGTATATATTTTTGTAACCAGTTAAATTTTAGAATAAGTTGGATTTCTTATATCGGTTCTATAATTCCATATGTGAAAGAGCTGCAGGAGCTAATAGTGTGGTCTCCTTCTCCTCAGAGCTTGGATCAGTACTCGGCCTGGTCGGACAGCGTGTCAGATGACACGCTAACTACAAGTAGCAGCAGCCTGGAGGATCAGACGGAGAGAAGGTCGTGGAGGAGCTCTGAGATTCCACAGGGACCTCCAGCCCAGCCTCCAGTGTCCCCCAGCAAGTTCCTGGCTGTAGAGGCTAGCACTGTGCTCTCTACGTTGCAGACTATCCCAGAATTTGCAGAGACCATGGAGCTCATTGACTCAGTGAGTAACAGGAAGAGATGACAAAGAGGAGCAATTCAGTCCACAGTCAGTCAGTCCAAAGTCCTGAATGTATTAAAGATCTACTGTAGATGTGTTTTGCTCTACAGGACCCTGTGGCATGGAGCGATGTGGCCAGCTTTGACTTGTCAGAGACAGGGACACCACCCAGACACAACCAGGCAGGCTTCACCACTCTGCTGCAAGAGAGGACAGTTGACACTTCATTGGGCTTCACAGTCAACACTCCAGCTGCCGCGTCCAACCGGGACAAGAACTGTGCTCCATTTGGTCTGGACGGTGCCGCCTCTCTGACCCCCATTAGTGCATCCAAACCCACACAGTCTTCCGCAGGGAGGAAAAGGAAACGAGAGAGAGCAGAACCATCTCCTTTGTGTGACCGGACCTGCTCCTCCTTCTTGGAAAATATTTCAAATTCACCCAAGAAAACGCCCACAAAATCACTGCCATTCACTCCATCTCGAGTAAATACTTTTTTTTTTTTCTGCTCTTCACATACCACAATCCTCATTTCACCTGTCCGGACTGTCAAAGCATTGACGTGATGCCGTTGTTTCCACAGTTCTGCAACATATCAGGGGCCGAGCATCTGAATCTGGATAACCCTGCCCTCACTTCAACTCCAGTGTGTGGCCAAAGGTGTCTCCTCAACACACCTCTTCACAAAGAACTCACACCTAAGCACCAGAAAGAGAATGATGGGTAAATATGCAGTATACATACAAGAAATCACAAATAACATTTGTGAACATTTACAAGATTTAAGTTTTTCACCTTTCTAAATAAATGTTTAATGTCAACTATTTAGTTCCAGGACTCCTAAATTTCGTAAGACGGTCATGATTCCAACACCAAGGACCCCTACTCCTTTTAAAAACGCTTTGGCTGCCCAGGAAAAAATGCACGGTCCACTCAAAATGGAGGTAAGAATTTGACTACACATATGTATTTTAACATTGCTTCCTGTTTCCTGCTCTCGAGCTTGCATTAATTTTTGTACGATTTTCAGCCTCAGCCTCTGGCCTTTCTAGAAGAGGACATACGAGAGGTTTTGAAGGAGGAAACTGGAGCAGACATCTTCAACAGAACAGACCTCCAGGCAGACTACAGAGCATGGAAACATAACGTATGTAAATGCTAAAGGACAGAATACAGTTTTCTCAGCTCAGGTGTGGTTTGATTTTGGATCTTGCTGGAGTATTTACCGTTCTTTGTTTTATGGATTTTTAATGCCAGCTGGATGGCCCAGCTAGAAAGGTGCGCAAGTCTCTCGTACTGGATCCATGGGGGAAAGACTGCCTAAACGTCCAGCTCTTCCAAGATCAACTCAACGATGCACAAGTAAGTTGCTCTGGGCTTTTGTGATAAGAAAACAAAGGCAGCTAAGTACAGGTTTGTCCTGTTTCAAGCATTATTATATTAAATAAACAATCTGCTGTTATTGACGTATTCCATGTCAAACATATTTTAGCTTCCAGATGAGAGCCTTCTGACGAGCTCTTCACTGATCACTACAAACCCTGAGCAGGAGGAGTGCAGCCGCTCACTGACCTCTTTAAGCGAGGAGCCCCCCTTTGTCCCCATACATACCAATAAACCTTCCGCCTCCCAAAAAGCATCAAAACACACATTACAGGTACTCGATGACTAGTGCCTCTTTTAATAGGTTCTTTACTAACGAATACATTTGTTAAGTGCATCAGTTTGGCAGTTATTCTTTACAGTTGGTGACTTTCTTTTCTTTCTTTCTTTTTGTCAGGTGAGTGACTGGGAAGCAGTGGTTTATGGGAAGACAGAGGACCAGCTGATCATGACAGAACAGGCCCGTCAGTACCTAACCCCTTACCTGCTCTCTGGCTCTACCTCAAGGGCCCTTGTGCTTTAAAGCTTTCCCATCACTGCACAGACAACACTACACCCGTCCAACAACTAAAGCCTCTATCGAATCCAGTAAGAGACAATCTGGTAAATAGAATTTCTATTCTTTTGAAGCAGAAATGCACTGCCAAGGACATCCACAAAAAGGCATGGCTGCTGCTATTGTTTTCCACACATTTCTAGGTCACTGCCCAAGTAGTTTCTTGTTGATAGATGTTTTCTGTTTGGCCTTTATTTTGAAGACACTCATCCTGACAACAGTAGCAATTTTGTAAAGAGAAAAATGGCTAGATTTTCTTCTGCACTAGACAGTAAAGATGAAAAGACCTGCACATACAGTAGGCTGTAGAAATAGTGTGTTTATTACTAGCAGTGGCTGCTTCTGAGTTTTATATTTTTAATATATTGTTAAAATGGAGGGAAAAAATGTCATTTTATGATGTAACGCTACTCATTGTGCATCTCCTCCAGCTTGTTTTGCTAAACTGCCCCGCTGCTGTTATCAGATAGAAACCACATAACTACATTTGGCAAAGATTTGTTTAAATCATGTTCTTTATCCTTTTTTTTTTTTTTTTTTTTTTTCTGGACCAGCGTAGAATTAAAGGAGTCATGAGACACATCAAATCTACAGTTTAAAATCCTCAAATCAAAAAAGCGGTTATGTGTTTTTTGTTTCATGACAGCAGTGTTACATTGCTGAAAAGGCCTATAAATGGTGAGGTTTTTGAGGTTGTAAATAGGACGCTGTCAGTATTGCACTACTGAGTTGATTTTGCTGCTGAAAAGGTGCAGTGTTTCTAAGGGCAAACTGGATAGCACTTGTGATGGTATATTTTTAAACAACGCAACATTTCCTTTCTATGGCCATAGTGTCCATTGAGACATGGGTTGAATGTATTTCATTGCAATGTACATGTGTAAGAAGAACCTCAAAATGGAAGGGTACCTTTTATGTTTATTTGTTTATTTATTGTCTGACAGCTCTAAAGCTTAGATATTAATATAAATCGGACACCAGACGTTTTTAAGAAGTTTAACTTTGCTGACAAAACAGCCTAAAAACCCTCATTTCCTCTACAGCAGTTGAGCTGTGGCTCTCTGAAATGGTCACCATTGCTTTGGTCAGATGTATCAGGTAGATGCTGACCATATTATTCATATCATCAGTGTTCTACAAGCATTTGATTGAGAAGGATTTACTTTTTATGTGAAGGCTGTAGTTTTTATTTATTTAATGTCTACTAATTTATTTATTTCTAAAAAAAAAAAAAAAACATTTAAGAGAAATTATTGAAGAATTCTATTGCTTTCTCTTTCAAAATCAGGATTGGGCTACCATTCATTTTCATTACTCCAAGTTAGAAGAAGTACACATGCACTGCCACTAATGGAATATCTTAATATCTGACCAAACAAGATCTAGAAAATAATCATTGTGTAGTATCTGTGATCTTGTATCATACAGTACAGTAGGTAGGACATTTTCCCTTAAATTCATGTGTTCTTTAAATAGGTAGCAGGACACCATCTCCGACCTCTAATCATAGACAAATTGCACTTTTAACTCATCATTTAATATGTCTGATTGTTCATTCTGATGATGTAGCTGTTGTCAAGTTTTTAATATTCTTTTTTTTTTTGCGTGTGTGTTAGATGGATGTCTCCCCGTTTGTTAAGTTAACTAAATGCAGACATTAAGTTCATGCTGCTTGATTTTTACAATGTTTTTCTGTTCTGCTGCAGAAACGCATACTTTATACACCACAACAAAGCATTGCATCTGAAGTTTTTTTGTAATTTTTTTTTCTTTTTTTTACATATTTCTGTGCAAAATCAACCCTAAACTTTTTTTTTACAATCAGTTAAGTCTGGTATCCCAACGTCTGCAGCAGCCTGTGACTCAAATGAACAACATATTCTGCTGAAACACCCTCAAGAAACAAACTCTTAACCTTCTCACTGATTTTAGACACTGCATAAGAACAAACAGCTTATAATGGTACATATGTGAATCTGGGCACATGTTGGTGTGATCCTGAAGAAATGTACTGCACTGTGCTTCCATGGTAACAAGCTGATTTATGACACTTTTTTGATAATGCTGAAAAAACTTTTTTGTAACCTGATATATATCTGACTGTTGAAGTAACACTACAGCTATAAATGGTGTTCCCTGTATTATCGGCATTAGAGGATCCAGCATTAGTTATAATCTGGATTATCCAGCATTAAGCATTGGAGTGAGAACAAGAAGGGAATCTTGTCAGGGAGATCATGTAAAAGATCAGGAGAATGCACAACTCAAACAGAAAGTAGACTAATATTGATTGATATGAGATATTTGTTTCTGTATCTGATGGCTGAGATTTGTCTAATCTGTATATATTTGTGTTTGTGTTACGTTGATTGGTTTGACTTGTGTTTGTACATTCCATTTGTAAGTCAGAGTGAATATGTTTGTATGTTAACATCACTTGGCCATGTAACATCATAGGTTTTGAGGGAATTAAGTACATATACATGATAGTTGCAGTTGTCATACTACTGTAGTCATGCATGAGCAATACACAAAATGCTGGATTATGCTTTCATATACAAGGTGAATCACAATTATAACATATGTTGTAGCATTTTCAGTTTAAAGTCATAACCAAGGTACCATAGAAATCCTGCCAACTGTCTTTGTAACTTTGTACTTAATTTGGAAAATAAATGCATTTTTGGCATGATGTCTATTGTATTGAATATTGCTTCTGTTGCATTTTTCCATGTCTTTATTTGAGCGCTCTTTTTCCCCCCAACACAAATGAGTCTACAATGTAATAAAGATTTCTGCTGATCCCTAATTTTTCTTGACATGCTCACAGCGGGTACAGATATATCTTGAATTCTTGCCAGAAAGCGTTTCCCCGCTGAACAAAAAATCTATATCACCCATGTCCTGTTGCGTTTTGTCACTTGGGCTCAGGTGGAGCTGACGTCTAGGCAGGTGAGGAGTGATGGGAGTGGTTTCTATCGAATCCCCTTTCATGTATGTACATATATATTGGGATATTGTCAACTTGGCCTGGGGTCCAGCGACACGAGCCCCCTTCCCCAGAACAAGAGGCCTCTCCACAGGGTCAGCTGCTGGCCCTAAAGGGGCCCACTCACCCATGACTTAATGCCCCCAGGCTCTTTTGTCCTCAGGGCTGTTGGTTTTACAGGCCCATTCACTCAATTGCCCCCCAAATGGAGGGAAGTAAAGAACATGACGACTTGCCTTATGCTGAAGGAGCAGCAGTGCACATGCATGCAAACAATGTGCACATAAACACAACACACAGGCGCCACATGCACGCCACGTCCACTTAATCAATCTGTCTCCCCTCGCACTCATTCTCGTACAAGAGGGTCTTTTGTTCTTGTGTGACCCACACTAAGAGTTTAAAGATGTCAGGGACCTTTTCCCTCTTAATTGGTTATTGGCAGCAGATCTTCACCTTATGCTTCTTACATGTGTTTAAGGGATGCAGCTCTCAGATTAAAACAGTGAGGGTAAACACTTACTGTGATTTGAATTGACCTGTTAAATGTACACATTTCAGATTCATGTGTGAAATGAATGTACAGTCTTTAGGAAATAAATAGTAAAGCATCATCTCTTCACTTACAGTTGTCAGTATATGATTCACCTCGTAGGGATCTGAAACTATTTTGACCATTTTTAACGCCTCTGATTTGACCACCACATGAAGAATGTTTATCTTATCCATGTTTGGCTTTTTAAAAATATTAACTTCATCTTATAATATATATATATATATATATATATATATATATATATATATATATATATATATATATATATATATATATATATATATATATATATATATATATATATATATATATATATATATATATATATATATATATATATATATATATATATATATAATCAAATTCAAATAGAAAAAATATAGTATGTATTCCCCCCCTCAAAAAAAACACCCTAAACATGCTCAACTAAATATTTTGGAACTTGAAAAGAGAAAATACAGGCTGTAAATATGAATGTATATAGAGGTACAATTTGAATATCTTTGTACTATAAAATCTAAACTTTATCAATGTCAAACAAACATTTCAGATCTGTGTTTTGAAGTGAAGCTCACACCAGTTTTTTTTCTTTTGTTTTGTTACTGTGCTTTGAAGTCATGTGATATAATCATAGCCTCAAATGATTAAAACTGGGTCCAAAAATATGATGGATAATTAGTAATAATTATCACTATTAACCTCATATCATTTGTAGAAGTTGAAATGAATAAAATCGTGTCATCATATTCACCTACCAATTAGTGGAGTATTACAAAAAACTACAGAAAAATTAAGTAACATAACAAAATACTAAAACATTTTGTTTGTAAATATAAGCAAAAATATCTTAAAGACAAAAAAAAGTGTTTTTATTGTGATATTAAATCATGATAGCTGTGATAATCATCTAAACACCCTAACCCCTGTGCCCTGTCCCTCTACATACATCTGCTTATTAAGACATTAATGGTTAAGATATGTGTGTATTCATTAATGTCCTTTACCTTGCACTTTGAAGACATGAAACAGAGTCCACAGGCGTCAACCAAACCTCCCCTGCCTTCTTCCTCTCAGCACACACCCATAAGCAAGCACACAATCCCTCACAAACACACACTCTTTGCCTTTGTGTGTGTGAGACAGCAGATGGCAGCCCATTATAGGGCTGACAGAGCAGTCATCTGGCAGGCACCCTGTTCCCCCTCCTCCCCCATCCCCCCGAAGGCACCCAGCGCAACACAGTGTGGATCGGACACTTTTAGGCGGGAGAGTCCACAGCTCTGTGTTGTGTATGTGTGTGTGTTCATGTGTGTGTTTGTTAAAATTGGACCCTGGTCTTTCTACCCTAAATAGGTCACTGTTTCCACTTGTGTGTGTGTATGTGTGTGTGTGTGTGTGTGTGTGTGTGTGTGTGTGTGTGTGTGTGTGTGTGTGTGTGTGTGTGTGTGTGTGTGTGTGGCTCAACACCATGAGAGGTAAGTCAGGCTCCTGTTTGACTGGGCACAGGACGTGTTTTACAGCAACAAATACCGTCAATGGCTCAAGTCGGAAATGAAACATAAATCTACACATTGGGACTTATTACATTAATATGAAACACTGTCATCTGTATGTAGTCCACTGCTACTTATTCTGTATATACACATACATACATACATACATACATACATACATACATACATACATACATACATACATACATACATACATACATACATACATACATACATACATACATACATACATACATACATACATACATACATACATACATACATACATACATACATACATTACATACATTTCTTCTAGACTGTTGCACTATGCACTACGAGAGAGTTGTGTCTTAATTTCGTTGTATATACAGTATTCTATTCTGTTCTATATACAGAGTGTTCCTAGGTTAAAAAAAAAAAAACAATAAGGGGACCAACAGCTTCTTCACAAAAAGTGAGATCCATAAGATGAAATATAATACTGTGAGGCAATACATATATATATGTATAGTAATGGGGGAAAAAAAATCTGAAATATTTCTGAAAAAATCTTTTTAATGTTTCAGAAGGTGTGGCTGCATCAGCTAGACATAAACAAATGCATTTTTTTTATACATTTTAATAGGAAAAATAACAAAACTAAATTCTTGACAGCTTCAACTTGTCATGTCCTGGATTTGTTTCATTATTAACTTTAAACGTCCAGTTTTGACTTTGATAGAATAGTACATGTGCAGAAGGGAGTGTGTAGGTTTGGAGAATAGAATAATATTTGGTAGAGTTCAATGACTGAAGAGGGATTTTTCATGTAACATAATACAAATGCATCCAAAAACATTTTTCCCCCACCACTGTATTTTCCCTTTTTCAAGCTTTACTATACTAGAAAAGGTCACCACCAAAATCTAATCATTACCAGGTCTCCCCTTAACCAACATACCCTGAAATGTTATCAAAATCCATCCATAAATTCTTGAGTTATCTTGTAGACAAACAAATATCCAAACCAAACAACCAACACCAACAATAACATAAACTCCTTGGCGGCGGTAATGAGTTGTTTCAAGTAATATAAATAACAGATTCTCTTTTATATTTCCTATAACACTCAAAAGTGTCTTTCTGTACTTCACTGTTGTAAACATTTCAATGGGCTCTTTGTACAGCTCTAATATTTCCTGAAGTTAATGCTTCTCCATTGTTTCCTGTCTTACATTATTGGACAAACTGATTAATCCAGGTGCGTCTGAAGTCAGACACACCTGGATTAATCAGTTTGTAATATCCTTACCTGAATGTTAAAGGTATTTGATCACCTCTGGGAAGTACATGTCAAAATCTAATGCATGTTTTATGCTATTTTCTTTCATATTAAGAACAGATAATAATCAAACCTGTGCCACAATAGACCTGTCATATTTTGATAGATATACTTCCTAAACATGTAGCATTGATGATGCTTTTAGCCTTTGCTATTTATTAAAGGTATTTCATGTTGCTGCTTTTTTTTTTTAATGGTTTTTACAGTTCATACACATGCTTACTTTACATATTATGTCATTAAGAGGTGCATTCTTTTCTTTCTTGTGTTATCATTGTTAAAACTAAAGTTTCAAATGTGAATGTGTCACAATAAATCCTCTCCTGTCACAAGCCTCAGATAAGTCAAGACATAAAAAGGCAGAGGAAAGGCCCCTTCAAATAATCTTTTCATGAATCAGAGTTTGTTCAGAGGACCAGTGGAGCCGTCTTTCTTTGTAACATTTACACCCTCCCAAACACTGGCCCCAGAGTGACTGCCTCCTACAGCCTCTGGTACAATAGACTATACCACAGAGCAAATCAAACCGGGGTGGGGACCACTACGTTTCCCCACAGAGGTTAGGGCCAAGGTTAGGATTAGATTTGTGTCTTCTAGAAGGAGGTAATCTACAGCCCAGCCTATAATACAAGAACATGCAGGGAGGCACCACAGAAGAAGAAGAGTACATGCATCTTCTGAGAGCTGCTTTGGTGTTACTGGGGCAACCAATACAATCCTGGTCATTTGGTGAGGTTTTCCACAGGCCTCAATCACACTTCCCTTTCACTTGAGATTTTTTTCTTTTCCTCCAGTACGGTTAAAAAGAAGGGAGGCCCAGTGTGTTCAAAAAGAAAATGAGGTATGAGGTAATATGCTGAGGCCCGTTTCCACTGAAATAAAAAGCCAGTAAGAGTTTTCTGCTTTTACAATTATAACAGTAACTTGAATATTACAGTCAGATAAATACAAGTTGACCAGATCATATAAGAAAATTCATTGTTATGAAATAGAATTAATTAATACACACAGACAAGTAAAATGACCAGCATTCAGTGATACATTTAATACTTGTGTGATTAGATAGAGCATTACAACGCTTTTCATTTATCACAACTGCAACAATTAGCATAATTTACATAAATCCATAATGTAATTTCATATAATATAGACTTAAAAATAATCTTTGGTTACATTTTATATCCTAGTAAACATATGGTCACCATTACACCATTACATTAAGTGCCAGGAGGAAATTAAATATATTTGCATTCTTCCTAGAACACCTATTAGTAGCATACTACGTTTTAATTAGTCTTTATATATAGCTAATACTTAGTTTTGCATGACAGAATTCTACAACTTTTCCACTAAGTTATTATTTTCTCTCAATACATTGCTAGTTGCTGATTAGTCATGCTAAAGAAGGAAGATGCAGGCAACACTTAGCATTTAATGCTAATAAATACAGTCTATTTTTATGTAACAAAACAGATGTTAAAGCCTGTAATGTAAAAATGCACAAATTAATTCATGAAGGTAACATTAATAACTCTTCAGAAATTAAGTTGAAAATAGTTAATTTTGTTGTATTTCTTAAGACTTGTGTAGGTGTAGCAGACCTGTTTTATGGGAATGCTAGCTAGTAATGTTGTTGCAGCTAAATGTGCATTTCTGAAATTTAGATCATTTTAAACATAATCACATAATATGCTAAAAAATATATATTACAATGAATATACATCACAAGTGCAACTGGTAAGCAACTTGGAGTATATATTTATCTATTATTTAAGTTAGCGATGAGTAGTGAGCTTGGGTGGGACAACTGATTTTACCATTGTTGGTTCATAGAGTTAATTTAATTAAACAAATATCCAACCTACAAAGGTGATATTTAATTCTAGTATCAGAATTTTTATGATTTATCATGTTCAGCTTCTTCTATGAGATTTCATATTATATGGTTTGAAAGCAATCGAGTAAATGTTATGTTTCCTATAGTTTTAATAGTGTCCAAGTACTGTAAGTCTAAATAAAGTCTAACTCAGAATATTATTTGAGGTCAGGTCAGTCTTACTCACTAATGTGTATCACCAATATGGTCATACAAAATAAGGCATTTAATACCTGCTTTGCAAAAACTAATTCAAAGCCAATATGCTACTAATAAGCAATTAGTTAATGGTGAACATGTCTACTTAAATAAAATGTATGGCAATCCTTTTCCATTGGATGAAGCCAGTGGTGTGGGGCTGAAATCTACCACAATTGTTCTGCGACTTCCTCTGGACACACCTCTCTACCGGTGTCACAGCAGGCATCATTTTTAATATGTAATGGGCAAAGCACTGTTTGTGACATCATGGTCTGAGAACTGTATATTTTCCCCTTCAGACTATGTGTCCAACCAAGTCAGACATACTTGATTTGCAGAAATTACAATATGCAAGACCTGTCTTTTCCAAGTCCTTCCACTCCCCTTATATGTGGACTCAGCTCAGCCTGTTGTGACAAAGAGGAGGGTCTTTTAGTCTTCCTGGAAGGCGCCATTGGTGGCTCCCTGGCATTCATTCTTTTTCCGGCGCTTGGACAAGATCCTGTGGAGTAAGCTTGGGGATCTGTGTGTCTGAGGTTGGGAGGCCACGGACTGAGGCAGAGAGATCTGGGGCCTCTGCACCGGGATGGGGCCCTCACTGTTGGTTTGGCCCCCTTCCAACCCTCCTCCTCCTCCTCCTCCTCCTCCACCACCTCCTCTGCTACCCCTCTTGAGCGCCTGCAGAATGTGTCCACTGGGGGACAAAGAGGAAATAACAAACACAAAGACCCTGTTTATTCCTCATGACCCAAATTCCACCGCTAGCTGACAAGACAGGCACGGATCTGTACAGAGGGCTCTGTGTAGTGTGTGTTTACGTGTGAGCGAAGTTCAGTGGTGGGCTGTCAAATATAAATGCCCCCTACCCTCATGCAAACTCCAAGAGATATACTGTACAGTAACCTAATCACTTAATCAGCTCTTGTCTTAGGCATGGAAAGTAAAAATAAAATTAAGTCCCTTAATGAAAAGCGTTCTCAGTGTGTCAAACAAAGGTGTGCTGTCACATATTATATATACCCTTAGATTGAAAGCTACAAAGTCTTTCCTTTCCCTCCCTTTGCTCTTTTACATTAATGAGATGCAGTGAGAGGGAATTGACTGGTGTGTGTTTGTGTGCATGTCTATATATGTGTGTGTGTGTGTTGCGGGTGGGGGGTTGTAATCAGTGTGCTTTGTCAACTAATGAGGGACCGAAGGGGCCACCTGTTCAGGGGCACTGGGCGGAGAGGGATGGTATCTAGGGATGGGGGATGTGTGCGGAACAGCTGCTGGGTGGCGTGTGTGGACAATTCATACACTTGTTGAGAAGGATATGTGTTTTTGTTGTTGTTAGTATGACAGCGCATGCTTACCTTCCACTTCGACTTCGTATGCCTGAATCATCGTTAGAGCAGCTTCTCAGTGATAATGTCCTCCGGAGGCTTTTAGAAGGTAGATTCACCTAAGAATGTGATTTAAAACTGTATCATAAACATATACAAGAATAATTTTCACCACTTCATTATTAACAAAACATTTACTCATTTGTACTATTGAGTCATACAGAGCTACTTTGCTATAGGACAAACTACTTTTTTGTGGCAATTCCCAAATTATTTTTCTTTTTATTCAACCTATTTTAAGGGATACATCACCATATCTTGTAATATTATCTTCTATATAGTGCAAATCATGTATTTTCCTATATTTAATTCACTGATCATGTAGATTTTCACAAAAGCTCAGATTAAAGTTGAGGGTTATTTGATCAGAAACAGACAAAACTGATGAAAAGTGACTTTTTCAATGCAAACTGAATGTATCGATAAGCATCACCATCATCTGTCATTGATCAAACTCCATAGGTTGTTTCCTGGTGAATCAGTTTTGCAGAAAACTACTGTGTTTCCATGTTCACTATGGAACCTCTAAATGTCCAAATGGTTCATATTTGATTACCATAAAACATCAATATACACCCTATCCTACATTTTCCATAATGCAGTTTAGCCATGTCTTTCATTAGAGTCTCTCCTCTTACTGAATACTCACATCTTTCAGATTATATAAGACAGTGGTTCCCAACTTTATTTATTTTTTTGCTAAATATGAATTAGTTTTTGATCATGTCATAGTTTGCTATACTCAATGGTATCCTTCAGTCTCTAGACTATGGAGTTGCACCTGTTGAGGTTGTAGAAGAGCACCATCTACTTTACTATACTGTGTTCCAAACATTAATTTTACATGACTTTTGGTCCATATACTGTACATTATTATGGACGGAGGCAGAAAAGCCAGGTGTAGATTAGTGCACAAAGTGTGAATTGTATTTTCCTTGCTCGGGATATGTACAGTCAGTCCAGTTTGTATTTACAAGGCTGATAATTAATACTGAACAAACAATAAGTCAAACTATGAATTATGAAAGAACTGCAGCAACTGAAACTGAAAAGCACACCTGTAATGTGTAACCTGGAGTTCATGCGTAAAATCCAGGAAACCCCTTTAAAAACAAGTCTAAAAGTTATATGAATATATTTAGCTAAAAATAAAAAGGATGTTTAATAAGAAATGTTAAGATAATGTGTCTAAGTTGGATCAATTAAAATAACTTTATAGATTATAAATAGATTTTCAGGGTCTCAAATCCTGTTCTTGTTATGGAAGAAGATTAGCAGAGAACAAAGAGTTAAAAATCTGCCCTCAGTCATGAAGCTGTAGCAACAGCTCAGTTCAGTAATGCTGCATTGCTGAGCTCATTGAAGCAGCCAACCAACCTGGCCCAGCTCCACTACACAGGAGGAGGGGAAGTATCCCCGCTGGCCGTCCTGCAGCCGCCCAAACCACCTCTCCTCCTCATGTTTGGACAGCACCAGGATGACGTCACCTGGAAACAGATCCAGCTCATCTGGCCAGTGGGGTTTGTATCTGCGCACCACCACCATCTGATGGACAGAGTGGGAGTTACATCATGAGATTCAATTCATGTTTTAAATTCATCCAAATCTAAGAACATGCAAATGTTTAGCCTGACAAACTTCAAACCTACTTTTGCTGTAATAATAAAAACTGTAACTCCATAAATATCACCATCTAATGAACATACTATGGGGTTACAGCCTTCTTTTATGCTAATTCACCAATGTGTGGCAGTCTAAAGTTAAACTCCAAACAGGTCTATTAAGTTCTTTTTGTTGTAATTATAAAACTATTCACTAACTTGTATCTGTGTGCTCTCTTCAGTCTACATCTGAGTCAGTGAATGGAGAAGATTATGTGCTAGGCTCAGAGATTAACTGCTGTGAAGTGAAATAGAAACCCTAAATCTGGGTCCAGTCTTCATTATCTGTTCCTCCTAAATATGGTCCTTGAAATCAGGTGAACTGAATACATAATGGATCCAGAGAAAATTGATTGCTTTTGCATAAGAAACTCATCATATCATATCTCATCAACCATATGAATCTAAAACACATCAAACATGAGGGTTTTTTTTGTCAATTGTTTTGTCTTACATGTGCCTAGAATGTGTTTTGATTTTGTTTTAAGAATAATATATCATATAATAAACTAAACCCAACAGAATATAGATTTATTTATGTAAAAAAAAAATCTGATAAAAGAATGTTAACTTGCCTTTTCAGCTTCTGCTATATATTGAACCCTTCCTGTCAACAGAAGATGGAGATGAATCAGCAGAAAGGTTAGTTTTTATGGTTTATGATCATAGGCAACACTGCCACATAAATACATGCATGTAGGTATCACTGCAGTCACATCCTTCAGAAAATGAACTGAGCCTCCAAAGACAGAAAAACACAGCCTCACACTGCCAATGTCAGTAATGTCATGCTATGCCATGCTTCACTGCAGATATGATTCAACTCACCTTGAGGAGCAAGGACGGTGGTGAAGACTTCAAAGTGGTCATTGCTGTGCATGTAGATGCGCTGCATCTTGAAGATCTGACAGTTGCACACTGAGCGAGACTACGTCCTCTGTGCACTACCTTTAAATAAATGCAGCTGACTAATCCAATGCAGCACTGACTAGAGCTGAACACAAACACAGTCATTCAAGGCAACACACACACACACACACACACACACACACACACACACACACACACACACACTTTGCAAGACGTAAATCAACCAAGTTATGAACTTTTATGTCTAAAGTCATACTGGCTTTGTTTTCTAGAATAATATACTATGCAAAAGCAGAGAGTTAGGGTTAACATTGTTTAAATATTACTTACAGAGCTATTATAATCTTTGGTGTTTGAACAAAATTTACTTATATTTTATTTTCACTTTTAAGAAGGAAATAAATTCAGCCATACATCTGCATACTGTATATAACATACATAAATACAAAATAAATCAGTACTAAAACAAACAGAAAACTTGATACTAAAAACATACATAAACCTGATCAATAAAATTAGAAATTATAAATAAAACATCTACATCCAATCTTATTGTTTTTCTGTTAATTTAAACTGTCTCTGAATGCATTTAAAGAGACCAAAGACTCTTTCATGTATCAAATGTAAAAGTTTTCAGTGCATAAAGACAACTGATCCAGAGACTGAATACTATAATTATTCGAGTCATTCAGGTAATGAGTGAAAATATGACACAGACAGACCAAAAATCCAGTAATAAATAAACAAATGCCAGTGTTTCAGTCTATGACTGAAACAATCGGGTCATATCTGACAAATTAAACAATGATGAATATGTGTTTTGAGATTCATAACAAATCTGAGAGCACCAAGATATACAGTATTGGGATGATGCATTACTGTTGTTATTATAATCATAACTACTACCACCACTACTATTACTAATGAAAAAAAAAAAACATAATCTGGTACTATTTCTGTACTTACAATAATATTTTATTTATATACATTACTCATCAACTATGATCTCAATATTGCAACACCTCTCAGGTTCTTTGTGGTAGAAATAAATTCATGTTTGATTGATAAAAAAAAAAGACTTTCAAGGTTATTTCATTACAACTTTAACTTAACTCAACAATTAAACAAAAGACAATGCTCATCTCAAAGATCATGCTTGACCAACTCATCATCATTGTTCACTCACCATCTGTCCAAATGTGAGATAAGTTTAAAGACCATGAGCAAAACTCACCCAGCATGGATGAGAATTCATCATCTTACTTAGTCATGAGTGCTTGATTGATTTAGGGTTATTGACTGTGTCCCATATTCAAGTGGCCCGAGTGAGCAGGGACAAAGACAAATGGGCTTGGGATGGACTGCTCAACAGATGGTGATTGAACCCCCCCCCCCTTCACAACACCACCCCATCTCATCTCATCGTTCTTCTCTCCCACTCTGCTGTGATGGAGCTTGGCTCTGAGCTTGTGCGAGCGATTAAAAAGCATCCATCAATAACATGAGATATCACTCAGCCACATATAGTACCAAAAACTATTAGACGAACCTGCACACATTCAACCACAATGAAAAATGACATTTAATAACCCACACGCTGTCATCATAACTTTGTTATATCTATTACAAGGAAATAGATGCATTTATTTTCTGTATTAATTATAATCAGTGTCAGTGGGAAACCCTGTCAGGACAGCAGCTGATTAACTTAGTGAACTACACAAGAAGCATGTTCATTTGCAGCACACTTTCTCAAAGAGGTCATTCTTGTAAATAGATGAAACGACCTTTTAAATGTCATTAACCTGATTATGTTTAGCCTCTGTGTTCCTGATATAGACACACTTGGACTTGAACTCCCTGACTCTAAAATAAACTATGTGCACAGCAAAATCCCAGCAGTTAGGAATGCTGCTTATTCTCTTTGAACCCTAAATTGTGACAAAATGTAGTAAAAGTGTAAAATTCAGGCTTTGTGGGCGATTGGTAACGCTGATTCTGAGTCAGCGTGATGCCACCAGTCTGGACTCCAAAGCCAAAGCCAAACCTTTGCATAACCAGGACAGACTAAGCTAAGCTGCTTAGGACACTGATCTAATGTTTTCTTCTGAGAAAAAGCAAATACTTTAGTGAAGTGTTTGATAACGTATATGAAAAAAAAACTATTATGTAACTCAAATACAGTAAGAAAATGTGACTCAAATCAGAATAATTCACTATTTGTATCCATCACATCTGAAAAGCAAATACTATACTTTTTACTCCCCCTTTTTTCTTCAATTGTGCTGCTCTTAAATGTTTGTAATAAACTGAAGGATGGATTATTTATTGGTTAAATTCCTGATGCAATCTGATTTTTGTTTCACTGTTCACACATTAAAATGTGGCCAATATAAGTTTCTAGTGTGAACTGGTCACAGTCCTGAACTAAGGCATGAGCACAAAAGAAGATGAATTACAAATTCAGTAAAAGTAATAATACACACAGAAAAAAAACACATGAATCTACGTATAAGTAAAGTTTAGAAAGTATCTCTTCCACTCCATAAAACAGCTGCAATCACAACCAATCAACGGGGCTGGATTAAGTTAACAGTTATAGAGCAGAATTTCAAATTATTCACAGGTTGTTATCATTATCCAGTGTGCTAGCACCAACGTTTACCTATTAAAATGCTCTAAATCCTATAATCTATATGGAGAAAATGCGCAGACATAATTAATTATCATGTCAATTTAATTTGGATGCCTTACTGATATGAAAATGTTATTTTTTAAAAATGTTTTCCCTGGAACAAGTGTTGTTCCGTACATGCTCTCCATTGAAATACATTGAGTGTCAGTTCGCTCTCCCAACGGCAATGGCGCCTCACTGCTGCGTCCCGAAATCTACATCCTCAAAGAGTAAAAAATCGTACCATGGACAGACCTTCCATCGTTTCCCTTAATATAAGGCAATTCAGCGTGAATGGATCAAAAACATAAAGAGGGATCCCATGACATAAGAAAATATGCACGTGTAATTACATAACACTACATTCTATATGCTATTTCATTTTTTTCATTTTGTGGATATCTGTCATTACTGATGATATGCTAGCAGTACCATTAGCCTACTTAAATTTTATGGAGCCTTCAACCCAGTTACTGTAGCCTTTCGGCAAGACAGCCCGGGCAATATTGCAGTCCTTACACGCCCATTTTTCTACAATATCAATCATTAACTCTGGCATGATGGAAAGATTGGTGGTCAAAAATGCTGGCATGTTGGCAACCCAAACATTCTCTGAGGACAGTGATTGACAACGTATGAAACTGTGTACTTCCGTTTAACTTTGTCAAGCATAAAAATGGCCGCCAGGTGAATAAGTCAAATAGGTCTCGAAGGTGACGCTACTGCTTCAACCAATCAGATTTTGAGTTGACAACACCAAGGCTACAGTGACATCACCATATTCTCATCCTTTGATTGGATAGTTAGAGTGTTGTAACTAAAGCTAACAAACGACATCTTTATCGAAATATAGTTGTGTTAATTTATTTGCTGTTTTGTTAACCCACAGTGACTGAAGGAGAAGAGTGGAGTTAGCTGATTGCTAAAGCCATAGCCAAGACGGACTTTATCAAGAAAAGCTGGACATCGTTAAGAAAGGTCGGACAATTCTGAAGCTAGCAAGTCTCTAACTGCCAGGAAATTGATCTGCAGTCCACTAACTACGAGCGTTATGGATCTGGACGACAGAGGAATTTAACTGTTTTTGAGGAAAGAAAGTGTACAAAGAATCAGAATATTTGGTGAGTAAAATTTTGCTATTTTAAACAAGTATACAGAGAATGCCTAATCCCGCCCCTTGCTTAAAACTGCTTGCTGGAATGTTCATAAATTGTCTGAGTCTAATATAATTGTGTGGCTTCAGTTGGAAAATAAGACAATCCAAGAAATGATTGGTCTCCCTGACTATTTGACATGAATAATAATTATTTTTCTATATTCCTTCTCATTGTTCCTTTTGACATCAAGTTTATGTCATTATTCACAGTTACGAAACCCATCGTTATTTGTCGTTAACATTCTTTACAGTGCCACCTGAGGCATTAACAGTAGATTTGGGCTAAAATGTAAAGGTAGGAGGTAGGAAGAAGGCCCATGCATTTATGATTCATTATATTAAGAATCATCCTTAAGCCATTGAACTTTTCCCAAATATTGCTCCATTCTGCAGCTCCCTTTTGCACATTCACTGTTCCAAAACTGGATTTTTCAGCGACATAATAAAATTAATTCAAGACATGATCAGTCAAAAATTTAGTTTTTCTCGTTAACAATATACACAAACAAATCATTTGCATATGTTTATCTCTGTCTGATGCAGCCACACATTTTGAATCACAAAATACTTTTCTACAAATATTTCATGATAGTATTTGAGTGTAAAATTTTAAGGGTGTCTAAAACTTTCCCCCCACTATTATAGCTCCATCAGGTTCTGTTTACAGCTTTGGAGAACATGCTTACTCAATATACATCTCACGTTTTACTACCTAATGAAACACCTTATTGCAAAACTGCATACACCAAGGCCCAGTGAAGGTTATTCAAGGGGAAAACAGCCAGAGTGTTACCATTCTGGAATAGTCTATCCAGTCCTGTTGAAGTGCTCTTTTATGACCTGGAACATAAGGTTTGAGACAAACTTCCACCTACACAAGGAACAGTGTGGATGTCAGTTAAAAACCGCTAAAGGATGATTTTTCAAAGAAAATAAAGATCAACTGTTCTGGTACTGATAAATACACTGTTGCCCTTAAAGTACAATATACAATTTCTTTTTATCTCTTATCAAATGATGTCTTCTGGACATATAAAGTATAACTGGGACTCTATATGTGATCATTGTACCTGGTTGAAGGTAATAACTGATGTATATAAATTGGATACAAAGGAGGAATGTGTGAAAAAACGGCATTATTCTAACGTTATGGGTAACACATATACCCAGTTTGTTGTGTAAAAATGAAAGACCTTACATGACTTTCAAAAATGACAGATGCATTATGGGATAATACTGATAGAAACCATGCTACTGCAGAGTGAATATTTTTACATCTCACAAATACATTTTGATGATACCTACTACTCCTTACTTTAAGTATTTGACAGTGTATGAGTATTTCAATGTATGCAAATCCTCTGAGTACTTTTTCGAACACTGTTCAACAGTCACTGTTCTATTAAAAGCCTGTATCTGCTGATGTCTAAGTCCGTTTTCAGAACCCAGAGATAGTACAACGTAATCTACATCTAACCAAAGGGAAGTGAATCGACAGATTAAGACAGAGTTCACATACAGTTACAAATCCCTTAAATATCTGAGTATAAATAGGCATTCACACCATGAGTCAATGAACCTCATTACCCTCTGATCATGTTACACGTAAGCAGTTTGTCAATTTACTTTTCACTTTTTAGTGTCCTACACACATTTCTTAGATGTAATGAACTTTAATGCTACATAACCACAAAATACATTAAACGTCCAGTGTTGGGTGGCATTTTAAATTCAGTTAAATTGCCCAAAGACATATGCTGTTTTAACAATTAGTTTTATTGTTTTGAAGGTTTTTTTCATATTTAGTAGCAGTTAAAGGCTGTATGTTTTTAGCTGAAAATGCACTTTAAAAAGCAAACCACAATTTTTCATTCATCAAATTGTTGAACGTTAAATATTAAAATCTGACATTTTACACATGGAGGAAAATGCATATGTAAATTATTCTCTCTTTATAAGCTTTACTGTCCATTTATACATGCCTGAGTCCCTACAACCCACATCCTAGAAAGTAAAATATTCATTATTCATCGCTTGTAGGTGTTTATTAATTCATATGAAAGCCAATGGATATATTTACACATTTAGTAAACATTTACAGGGCACTCTGGACAGTGAAAACATCAGATAAATGCTGAACAGTCATTGTCCATGGGTGGATTGAACAGTTATTCTTATTGCATCATGTCCAGTTCAGGCACCGAGAAGGACTATATAGTATAGAAGGACGGAGAAGAGGGAGATATCCTCACTTCTTTCCAGGTTTAGATCTCTTCTTTCCCCCTCCTCCACCTCCTGCTCTTCCTTTGCCTCCTCCACCTCCTCCCGCTCGTCCTTTGCCTCCTTTACCTTTCCCACCCTTCCCTTTCCCTGACATGTTCCCCCTGCGTCCCTTCTTTCCTGCTCCCTTCTTGTACTTGGCTGCGGCCTCCTCTCTGTCCTCCTCTCTCATCTGCTTGTTGACAGCCTTGGTGATGTCCAGTTTTGGTTTCTTACTGTCCATAATCTGCAAGAGCTCGAGCTGCTTCTGCTTCTCGTTGGAAAAGTTGCCAATGAGAGGCTCAAACTTCCTCTTCTTGCCTGTGTTCTTGGGTGCTTTCTCCTTGGGCAGCCGGTCCTGGAACCTCCCCACGGATGCTGTGGAGCTTTTGGCCACGCTCACAGCTCTGGCCAGCTCATCTTTGGACTGCTGGGCTTTGGGGGTCAGACCCAAACCTGGAACTTTGCCCTTCTGGGCCCTGGCGATGTTCTTCAGTCTGTTGAACTCGTTCTTAGCCACACGCTCCTTCTTAGCTTTCATGCGTTTAGCGAACTGGTCCTCATTTGGGTCTGCGGTCTCCGGGACTTCGATCAGCCACTCCTTGGTGCCATCGTTGACCCGTTTGTAGCCCCACCGTCTCCTCCACTCCTTCGCCGTCTCATCCCAAACCAAGTTGGTCTTCTTCTTCTTCTGGATTCCCTTCAGCTTGGCGAACTGTTCCCATTTGGTGGGGGGTTTAGCCTTCGGGGGCGGCTTCTCCCGGGGAAGCGGGGTCGCTGGCTCCGGGAGTTTGGCCACGATTGCCTCCTCGACCCTCTCCGTGGGTTGTTTCCAAATCTCATTGATTAGCAACTGCGTGTTATCCCGAGCTAACTCCAACAGGAACTCGTCTTTCTTCTGCTGCCTGAAGGCTGTGACTTCGATGCGGTTTTTATCAGACGCCAACAAGTTCCCGACGTCAAATTCCAAGTCCAACTCCTTTTTCACTGTGATACTGTTTAGTTTTTCCGCCTCTTCTTGTTCTGCTTTAGCTAGCAGCTGCTCTACACTGCACGCTGCCATGTTGGCTAAGTGTGGTTAAAGGCAGACGGGTGGACCCACGTGCGGACCAGCAAAACACAGAAAACTATTTCCGGGTTAAAGTCACGTGGTAACACTAGACTAAGGTTGTCGCGAGAGGGCGACGTTGCTCCTTGTGTGTATGTGTTGTTGTTTTTTTTTAACTGAAATTAATTCACCAGTACCGTTTCAACTGTATGTTATACTAGTCGCAATTTTCTTAATTTTGTTGAACATATCCATCCTTTCGCAACTTGTATTATATAATAGTACACACACACACACAACCTCGAGCTGAAATAGACAGCCTCAAAACATTTAAAATACACAAAATTCAGTAAGTCAATAATGGATGTCAAAATTCAAGTAGAACCAAATGTGTGTCGTTTATTGATATTTTACATAGTTATAGTATTATATCTCCCAAAAAGACAAACCCACATACAGTATGTCAGCATGAGTTGAACCATGCAGCTCTCTTCACCTGCATGTTTTACACTTCTGCAAGCTGTGAATCGATGGTTTCCCTTTGTTTAACAGAGTCAGGTCAGTGGAGTTTTGGTCTGCCTTTGTTAACTGTGATAATTGTTTGAAAATAAAGTGTGAAACATATGTGAAACCAGTGAATCACACGCCTTAACTGAAAGTCAGTGGAAATAGATGACACATTTATTTTGCAAAACAGCACTCACAAAACAGGAAGTGGCAGTAAGCATTTCCGTCAAACAATGCAGGTTTTGGTCAGTTTGATTATTTTTTTTTTTATTTAGTCAGCATAGCATGTCATAATATTTCACCCTTTTTAGCTTCCATTTTTATTTAATAAAAATTAACATCATGAAACAAGTGATTAACAAAAATATCACAATGTCTGTCGGACAATGTAGATTGACAGCGCCCAAGTTCACCAGGCATTCATACAAAAGGTTATTTTCACTATCAATTATAATAAACGTATATTACAGAGAGAATGATTAAGTTTGTAATTTACTACTACTGGGAGAAACATGTCAAATTTTGCATAATTCCAAATGTGATTCATCAATTAATACACAGACATTAACAACATGTCAAAGCAGCATTTTAGTTCTGAAAATTGTAAGTGGACATAAAAATAGTTAGTATGATAACCACTTGTGTTATTGTTAGATACTTAATATAGTACATCAACATAGTATTGGTGTTCTAAACTTGTTTATATATCAGAAATCACATGAAATTATCAGTGTACACAGATTGCCCAAGTTTCTCAACCAGGAAAAGTGCCCCAAATTACTGAAACAAACTCATTTTGTGAATAAGATTGTGTTATTTATTTATTTATTTTTAACAATGTGGCAACATATTTTACTGAGGAATATGGCCAATTGAAAGCCTCAGAGCTTGCTAAATTTGTCATAAAATAGTAGTAAATATGACATCAAATACAGCTGTACAACCTGTGCAGAAGGCTCTCTCAGAACTGCTGAAGAACACTGATCCTGACATTATTCATTATGTACATATATGACAAATATAGACCTAAAAACCAGCAGAAGAACCAGACTGTTACAGTGAAGAATGCTTAAATATGTGCAACTAAAAATGATGGCATTTACTGTTGGTTCTTACTGTAGGAGACTGTCATAACCCACCAGCAATGTTTCTAAGGTTGGGTTGATGAGTTCTGCTATTTAATTTTAGTCTACGTTTAGATTGATGGTTATATCTTTAAGCTTATTGGACCAGTTTAGCACATAATTGCGAATACACATAAAGTGCATTGGTACAATATTGGAAAATAAAAGTTTTCCATGGTCAGATTAATTAAACTCCTGACACACTGGATAAAATCTGAAATCATATTTATTATCAGAATGTCACATTTACTCCAAATCAGATTTTGCTTGTGTAGCAGAGACAAAGGTATTTTTTTCTGGTCTGGTATAATGTAATATTCTTTGATTTTCACGCTGATCACTTGTCTGATGTCAACCGAAACATTTTCTAAGCATAAAGATAAACCAGGGTCATTAATAAAGCCTAAATAATATTTCATTAGTTCTATAATATTTTGTATTTTTTATCCTTGCACTACTGGAAACGTGAAATAATGAGTGAATATATGATGCTGATGAATTTTCCTGTTTTCATTTTTAAATCAGACTTTTATTTAATTTAATTAGCTTACAGCAGTTAAAATAATTATCATTTCTTTCTCATTTGCCCAAGAAGTCACATTTTCATGACAGTTAAGATCAACACAGGTCTAAAATGAGCTCATAAAACATTAATAAAAAAAAACAAAACCCTGCAGTGAAAATTAAACAACACAACATGGGGTGAAATTAATATATTTTTCACTTAATTTTGACATAAAAGACAAATGTTGCTCTTTCTGTGTACTCATATGACCCGAAAACATACATACACCAAAGAACTGATAAAGAATTTCACCCAAACCAAGAAATACATTTACTTTTATTGTGTATGCTGTGCTTTCTGCCAAGTTGAACAGTACAATGAAATGATTCATAATTATGCAAGCAATTTTTTTAGCTGTGAAATGGTCCATTCTCTTTGTTTAACACCATAAATCCAATCAATTGTTGGGTCTTTGTACATGATATGTGTTAACTATTTTGAAAAAATGGTGTGAAAAAACAGGTTAGACCAAAGAGAGAGTGTTAATGTTTTTGCTGAGCAACGAAGGTGATGATGAAGAAGTACAATCCAGTTCCATTAAACGTTTAAACGTCTGGGTTCCGACAATTAAACTGATGAAACAAAAGTGAGTAATTAGAGAAATTATATATATATATATATATATATATATATATATATATATATATATATATATATATATATATATATATATATATATATATATATATATATATAATTTTTCTAATAAGCTCCATGTGAGTCACTGAATCAATATTAAGAGAACAGTTTATGAATTAAATACCCTTTTCAGGACTACATTTATATGACACCCATAAATAAATTATTGTCTTACACAAGGGGTAAGAGATTTACAGGAACACATAAACACTTCAGGCAGTCTTTCCACCTTCAAATCTTAGCTTAAAACTTATTTATTCAGACAAGCCTTCACTATCCCAAATTTCTGAAATCCCAGTTTTGCCATTTTATGTACCCATGGGTTTTATATATGTGTGTATGTGCATTTTAATTGTGTTTTATTTTTATTTGTATGGTGAACTTGAATGTCCTTAAAGGCGTCTATAAAAAAAATTATTATTGTTATTATTATTATTGTTATTATGTTATAATTATAGCTTTATATAAAAAACAAACCATCATTGAGGGCAAAACCTTAGTGTATGTAGAGGACATCACTGGTTTCCACTCATAACTAACCTTTTAAGGTTTCTTTAGTAAAAAAAAAAAATGAAATCCCAAATGGCTGCCACCATGTTTGACAAGCACAAGAAAAGTTGGTTATTTAATTTATCAAATAAGTCTTTTAAAAATAAGTGTTTAATCTATAGTTTTAGGTGTTTTGTTAAGATGCAGTAACCCCCCCCCCCCAATGACCTCCATGATGGACACCACAATTTACTAATTCTCAATTTTTATAGGAAATAAAAGGTAATTACTTTTTAAAAAAGCATGTCAACATGTGTGACATGAATCAAAATGCTAACGTTGAGAAGATTTCTAAACCACTTATCCTATCAATACATTAAAATAATTTAGGTAAAATTTAATTTCTCAGCTTTTCAGCAATATTATATGACCCATTCAGGTTTTCAGAGGCTACGTAGTGAACGTTCTATAACATATTATGTTATAGAACATGTGAAGCTAATTAATTTAACAAATAGACAATTGTTTTTATGTAGTTTGCTGAAAGTCACTTTTTTTTCAGTATTCTCTGTTATATATTATAATAACCTTTGAATTTACTCTGAGGGTTTATGAAGACCTATATAAAAAATAATATTGGACATGTTTTTTACTGGCATCTAGAGGATAATATTATAATAAGTTGTGACATATCACTTAAGAAAGGTTTAATATAGAGACCAATTCATTTAAAGGTCACCACAACAATACCTCAAGGTCTTTAATGGTTTCATTCTAAGTGATTTCTATTATTCTTTAGGAAAAATGGTCCTTGCTCCTTTCAGCACAATGGTAGAAAAGATGATGGATGTAAGAATTACTCCCCATTATTAAGTCCCATTATGATAATGAAGTCTCATTATCCACTGCTGAGGATATTTCCCATAGAATTTTTTTTTTCTTCTGAAAAATACAGTATTACAGTAGTATTAGTAACATCAGGCTATTTTCACCTAAAACAATTATTTAATGCAGAAAAAGTAGAGATTGAAACACATTCTCTTTTCTGAGTCTCAGTAGAATCTTAACCATTTCATACATACTGGTCACTACAGTGGACCACTATTCTACTGCTGTATTGTTGAATACTTTACTTTTTTAGTTGCATATCAGCCAACACACTGTAAATGCTTATGCACCATCCCATACACTGACATTCTTAACATTACTGTAACTTTATGCTCTTGATAAACCTGATCAGCAGTGACATGATTAAGTGTAAATCAATTGCCAATTGTTATTAGACTAAGTAAAAGGGTCTTCAAAAGTCTTCTTTACAATATGTAGTTTTTAAGGGAAATAGGTTAATTTAAAAAGGTTAATTTCATTGTTTTTTTTTTCATGCCTAAAGAGGAATAAAAACACTTAGGAAGAAAAACCCACACACACACAAAACTTGACAAGCTTTTTTCTATTTCATTCTTGCAGATGATTTAAGATTTCTTTCAGATCTTTTTTTTTTTTTTTTTTTAGTTTCACACAGAAAGTTTTGTAGATGTTTTAAACTTTCTAATAGGATTACAACAAATGTTTTCATGACAGATTAAATTCACTGAAGTATTAATATCCTCCCCACTCTGTAATGTATTCTGTATGTGTTTCTTCCATAGATTCATGACTATTTTGGTCCCTGTCTCCACTAATTTAGAGGAGGAGATGGAGCAGAAGGAGGGGAGAGAACAGAAGGGGGGGGGGGGGGGGGGGTCGTCTTATTACCATTGACTGCTGCTGGTGGCTCAAAGACGACGGTGGTGTTATTATTTTGGGCTCCAGTAATTATATTCATCGCCAGAGTTGCCATGTGAATGCTAACACACTGACAGGCACAGAGATAAGGTCACAAGTGATGCTGTGTTTGGAGAAGAGGAAATGCGTAATTAGTGCCCCAAAGTCCCTGTGGTGATTTAGAGAAGGCTATAAGGTCCTCTGTGACGTCGATGTATATTCTCCAAAATTACCCCAATTTATACACAGACCAACAGTTTGCCGGTGCCACTTCCTGGGTCATTCGCTGCCGCCACAAGTGTTTTTTTTTTTCTTTTGCTGACTTTTGATCCGGGGTGAATGAAACCAAACCGGATTAGTTTTCCACGGTGTTCCTTTTGTGGAGGAATACACGGCACAGGCCAGATAAAGTTCTCTCCATGAGCTGTGACCATAGTGCAAAGTCAGACCCGCTCTTCAGCTCCTCAATGTGCTTAAAGGATGAAGTTTAGAAATAGTTTTCCCCAGAGCATATTGCTGCTTTCAAGTGAAAACCTTTACAGATTTTTGTCAGCCCAAGGAGTTCAAGCCTCTTTATCAAGTAGATAATTAAACCCTTCTGCAGCAAAACAAATCTTCTCAAAAGCTAAATCCATATAGCTGTTTTTTTTAATATATATATATATATATATATATATATATATATATATATATATATATATATGAGTTCCTAAAATATATACATTTGGGAAATGCAGGGCAGTTTTAAACTAACAATATAATAATAATAATACTGGATATTTATAATTCAGTAAACACATTGAATTCTATTTTTAGTCCTAAGGTTGAAATTCCTACTTTCCTCTCCATTTTTGCACTAATATGGTGAAAATGCAAGTTGAGTAATTCCTAATTTTGGTCTGTACATGACCTAAATGTTTGGACCTCAGGTCGCTGTGTTGGACTATTTCAGTACACAACTGCTCAAAGACATGAAGCCTAATATTAAAGGGATAGGTCACTATTTTTCATATGAATTTGTATAGAATCAGTGGCTTTACTCTGGTTCACCTACAGTGTCCTGTGAGTTGAGTTCTGGTCTGGTTTTGGTCAAAGCAAAAGTAGACCTGGCAGGTTTCACGAAAATAAAACGTGTGTCTTCTCAAAATAGTACGTGTTTGAATGAGTGATTTATTTGCATAACAAAACCGTCACGGAATAAAAACTCACACCTCGTAATTGCTTGGAGTTACTTTCTCTCAATAGCGATCAATGTGTGTTGTCACTGCTAACAGCTGTGCGCCTGCACGTAGCAGCTGCAAACGCGACCGAACAACCGATGAAAGTAGTTTGCTAAGGCGCATAACTGTTAGCAGTGACAACACAACACATATCACTCATTTGAACACATATTGTTTTGAGAAGAAACATGTTTTATTTTAGTGGCCCCAGGAAACCTGCCGGGACTATTTTCGCTTTGACCAAAATTGGACCAGAACTCGACTCGCAGGACACTGTCAGGGGTAAGTCACTGTGGGTGCACCAGAGTAAAGACGCTGATTCAAATTCAAATTCATGTGAAAAATAGTGAACTATCCCTTTAACTTCAATATGAAAGAGATGCTCAGACGTTAAAGCAACAATGATAAGTGTTAAGAAATGAATATCACTTGCTAAAGATGAACTAAATAAGGCCCAAATCTGGACCCTGAACATCTGAAATTTAGAACATCTGAAAGTCAACCAGGACAATGTATGTCACACATTGTAGTTCCATTTATCTGTGCATGTGCATCTTAAGGAGTGCATTTCAGAGATGCGTACGACACATGCTGCTTTCCATTCTTCTATTGTTTCGTAGCAGGAACAGCTCGTCGTCATGTGCAGATCTTTGTCTTATCTTAAAATACCCACTATCTGTTTACCACCGAGATCTGTGAATCACAGGGCAAAAGAAAGGACGTTCATTCATGTGAAAACCAGCCCAAGGCTCCCAAGTTCTTTGTACCTCCAAAAGCTGACCTGTTAGCATCAAAGAAGAGGTGAGATCGCTCCAGGGCCAGATATAGAAGAAGCACAAAATAATCTCATCAGCACCATCCTGGCATAAATCAAACATGATTAGCTGCTGACAGTTTCCTTGTGTATTTATAGTCATTTATCATTACATAAAATTCCCTGACCTACTTGGCTGGGAGGCGGTAAAGTTATCTTTTGCACGTTTTAGCACGGAGTGAGTGGAATATCTTTCTTTCTTCGAAGAACAACATGATGTCTTCGTTTTTAATGTGCTTACACACTGCTTTGATCTGTTACTGTGAAAGTGATTATTAGTGTGAAAAAGAACTGATTGACCATATACAGAGGCATTTGAGGATTTGCATGTGACATTAAGGCACATGGGAGCCTTATAAATATTCTATAAACATGCAGCAGCTTCATGGATCCATCACTGTGTTAAACATCATAATGCGCAGCAGCTTCACATGAAATGATTTCTCTGAGGAATCAATAAAAGGGATTGTCTATCCGACATAACATGTTCTCTAAGGCACTCATGCAAAACAAATAATCCACATGAACGAGCTGTTAGCTGATAGATTTAAGCACTTTTGTAGATTACATTCACTGCTTCCTGATTCCATAGTGGGAGATGAGCATCCCTTGGAGTTTGTTTGGCTGACAGTTGAGGTCAGAGTTTTTATTGATCTGCTGTTGTAGGAACAGAAACACCATTTGGCCCTGAACGATGCCTCACAGCTTACCTGCTGCTCCCAAACTACCGCCTGCTCCATGTGGCACCTCACGCTCTGAGAAGGACAAATCTCAAGATAAACTACATCATCTGTTTTTTTTTTTTTCAAACGAGAAGAGACATCAACAAGAGTTTTTATACGTTTACGTGTCCTATATCAAATAGTGGAAAATGTGTTTAAAATGCACATTTAGAATACAATATATACTTACAAAGCCTATGTAGTAATAGTCATAGGTATCATACACTTAGATACTTAACATCAATAGATTACTTAAAGTGACGGCTTAAAGCTGTCATTCCATGGTTATTTCATTAATATTACTGTGTTCTCCATTGGTATTGAATACATTGTGTGTTGGTTCTATTTAAAAAAAATATCTGGATTGCTTTGCTTCCAGGTGTTTTTGCACGGTAGAAAAAATGACTTGAGGTCGAACAACAGTTTACTGGTACTTCCTCATAAATGTCCATGACATGGTCACGAGGCGTCTCTGATTGGCTGAGAATGCGTGAAGGAACCCCCCCCCTGCTGTGTATGTATTTACCTTTACCCAAGTAGCATCCAGCTAGGTTTAGTGCCGTTGCTTGTTCTGAAAAAGTGCAGGGAAAAAAAAAAGAGGATTTATTTCCACAGAGAGCACATGAACCAGTTTGATCTGAATTTTTTTCCCAGTTTGTGCAACAGCTACTGTGGCGCCGTCTTCTCTTGTAGATGCTAATGCTAATGCTACTTCAGATTTGCTGCCAGGGACGGGCTTAACCCCACGTGGGTGACGCAAAAGTCTGTCTGACGTCAGACGGACCGGCTTTTTCTGGGTCCCTCGTTCCTCTCGTTGTTTTCTGTGAATGCAGTATGTAGCCAGTGGAGGTGACAAACCACTGTCAAAGGCAGCATGTGTTGGTAACTCGGGGTGACTCATCAGATTCCAAAAGGAGCATGGAAAAATGTTTTTCAGCGGAATGACACATTTAATCTTATATCCTTGTATCGGTAATTTCCCATGAGCTCACAAGTATGAACAACTTGAAATGAATAAAAGAAAATTCACTACAATTTAAAAAAAATGTTTGCTTCTTCATGTAAAATGTATATGTTGAAGCAAAGCATTGTTAAAATTACATTCATTGTCCTAATAAATTAGATTTTTTTTTCTTGTTATTTCCTGCTTTTTTGTTTGTATATTTTGTAAAAGAAAATATTTTCCTAAATATATTGGGGGTGTTTTGCATGAAAGCAAAGAAACAAGTTTGGAGCTATTACAGTATTTACATGCTTTTCTATTATTGTACTGGTCCAGCCACTGGAAATTAAATCTGACTGAATATTTCCATTGAAAGAAAATGAGTTTCAGACCTAGTGTAAACAAAGCAAGAGGGTGCTTTTGTCTTGCATGATATCAATGATTTCTATATAAAGGTAATGCGTATGTCGAAAATAAATAAACATATAAAGCTTCTAACATTTCTATGTAAGATTCTTTGCTGGATGAAACAAATATATAATATGTAATTATTTATGAAAAGTGATTCCTTCCAGCCTTGACTCAACTGTGCTTGTTATTGCAAGCCCAAGCCGCACAAAACTGGAGCAGATTGTGACAGTTGTTAAACTACCTAGCACGAAAACGGTGGAAACGCTTTGACAAGTGAACCGCTCCAATATGGCCACCGTGATGACGTATGTGTGATATATGCCTTATCAATATTATATAAAATCCCTTTACGAAATTTCTGCTAATATTTTGCCAAATAAACTATGCATCAACTATCATGTGGTCTACATTTATAGGGCTCAAATATATTTTGTGGTTCCAAACAGTTATTTTATGCCAATGTCCTTATCAACAGTAAAAGTTGCTGACCCTGGTCTCGACTCATGCTAAAGGGTAATCCTGGGTTGAGGCCTACCACAGTGGTCAGTATTACCCAGCTCTGTGCAGCCAGGTCGTGATGTTTGCAGGTGAATGAGACACACAGCTGTGGGCTCCTGGAAGTGCACGCCCTCTACATCCAGCTAACTGCAGTGAGACAGTTCAGCTGCTCCCTCCAACCTGGCCTGGTTCCTAGACCCAGCACGGCATGTAGAGGAGAGTCCTTGAGATATCATTCCAACCACATTATCAGTATGTGTGTAAGTGAGAATCATAATGAGAGTGAGTGCATGACGTATATGTTTGCGTGAGCATGTTTGCGCTATACCGGCTCCATGCTGGACTTTGGAAGCAGATGGAGGTGGTTAGTGCCTGGTGTCATGGCAACGTCCAGAGGTCGTCCCTCGGTTTGGTAATCAGCAGCAGTGTGGGGTCTCATTGCAGTGACATCATCGGGTACACCCTGTACTCTGTTGATCCTGTGCCTCCCCAAAGTTTCCTCTCAACTTTGTGGAAAAAAGACAAAATAATTAGTATGGCATGGACATAAATGAGCCGCATAATTACCTTTGAAACATTCCCCCCTTTGAAAAGGTGGTCACAGCTTTTCACCTTTTGAGCTACTTTTAAAGTGACCAGGTCAAAACTAGAAACTCGTTCATTCATCTTCTGAACTGCTTTGTCCTTGAGAGGGTCATGTGGGTGCTGGAGCTTATCCCTGATACCTATGGGTAAAGTTAGGGTACACCCTGGATGTGTCTTGCGAGGCTGAGACATATAGAGACGAACAACCAATCACTCACCTTCACACCTATGGGAAATTTAGATGAACAATTAAACCTGTTTGTGCATGTGTTTGGATGGTGGAAGGAAGCCAGTGTACCTGTAGAGAACCCACACAAACAAGGGAAGAACATACAAACTCCACACAGAACCCCCCCCCCCCTCCTTTCTGTCTAGTTTGGGACTCCTTAGAGTAGGGGTGTCCAAATCCAGTCCAGTACTGCATGTTTTATATATTTCCTTCTTCCAGCATAACCAATTTAACTAATGATCATCTCATCACCGTGCTCTGTAGAAGCCTGGCATGCTGAAAGATGGAAAAATCCAAAAACAGGCAGGATTATGGCCATTGAGGACTGGATTTGGACACCCCTGCATTAGAGGAAGGGATGTTACATCTCAGCAAGTTTTTAAAGGTGAAATAATAAAAACCTTTAAAAAACCCACACACACACATATGTCCACCAAAATATAATCATTTTTTGTTCCTTGTTTCTCTATCAGCATTTCCTGAAATTTCTAGCCAAATCCGTAGATAACTTTTTGAGTTATGTTGCTAAAAATCAAACAGACAAACCCCGATGATTATATAACCTCCATCATTCCTTGGCGGAGTAATAAAAACAGTTGATAACAAAACACAAACAACAAAACTCTTTATAATTACAGAATCTGATCTTGTCTGCATCCAGAGCTGATGTGTTTTTTTTTGCCCACCACAACACAGGATGTATAGACAGTAGCCTGCAGGTCAAAACCTTCCCACATGTCTCATTTAATCAAAAGACACAAATACACTGCAGATACATCAAACCAAGTCACTGCATTCTGACTATGTGTCAGTTGTACTGTGTGATGAATGCTGAGGTATTAGGGTTAACTTTGTACTGTGAGCGTGCACTCCACAGGCTTTCATAAGTTGTGGAGTGTCTTTAAATATCTTGTCATCTTTTACTGCCTGTGGTCTTTTTCACATATTTATAATCAGATCCCACGGCACACTAACTCAAACAAAACGGGAGAAAAGGAGAAAAAAATACCAAGGTTTGCCAAACCTGTGCAGTCTAATGTGTCATCAGCCCCTCAGGTAAATCCTGAGAAATCCTCTTTGAAGCTCTTGTAATGAGGCGGCTGAGGTCCTGCATGCCCCTACATGAGGGCCATGCAGGACCCTTATTGATTGCCTCTTAATTAGTTTGTAGGTGCACATGGGTGCATAATTAGACTGATACTGAGCTTAATGAAATGTACAGAGACACCAAATCTCTCAAGGAATTGCTCACGGCCAGACGGATGTAAAATTAGTTAATCAGATATTATTTATTTGGGGAGAATTCACTACAGTGCACACAATGTTCACAAAATACAGCTGTGAAGGATCTGTGTAACGTTATGAATAGCATGGTTATTTCCATTTTCAGTACAATTTAATGAGGGACATTTAAAATATCTGATTGTCTGTAAGAGTGGCTGGTAAAAGAAAAAAAATCCTCTCTTTCACATGCTTTATCACAGATAAGAGGGCTTTTAGGCACTAAGTGGTACTCCACTTGACGTTGACAGATGTGATTGAAGTGGACCACGGGGGAATAAAAGGCAAAAAAAAGGATCCTCAGAGAAATTATTTTAATGAAAATATGAATCTTGACAAGTGTCAATTTGGCCTTTTTACAGATGCATGGAGACACTGAAAGTGCTGTTGATGCCCTCATGGGCTACAAATCACTATCCAGTGATACTTTATGAGAGATTTGTCGGGTAATTTATACATTTTATCTGTTAACTTTTCTTCAAAAACTCTCCATCCTTTATGAGTGCAACTGAAACGTGTTTTGTAAGAGATGTACTCAGGATGTAACATGATTTCAAGTCATCCATATTTTACAGGTTGTTTAATTCAATAGTACTGATGGACGTTTTACACGTTCCTATTTTTTTCTCTCTAATTCTGAACTGTTCGTTGGCTCTTGACTATGTTTCTGGTGCTACTTGCTTATGTCTGTGTGCATATGCAGCAGGTGGCATGCCTGCAGTGATTGTACGCATGCTTTCTATGATGTATTCAGCACAGATCTCTGCTTGCTGACTCGGTTGAGATTCCAACAAACACTCAGGGGAATAGTGACTTTGTTCTCGCTCCGTTCAACAGGAGTGATTCCTCCTGGATCAGTCGATGTTGCTGAATGAGTCAGAGGAGCAGTGCTCATTAGCAAAAGGGCAGAAGTCACCTTGCTCGAGTCCTGCTCGGGGCCTCTGTCACTTATCGCTCACCGAGTGTCAGTGTGTCAGCGGCATGCTAAATATCTGTGACTGACCAGATTCATGTTGCTGCTGCTGAGAGACAAAGGTGCTTCTAAACAGTCCTCCCGCTGCCATGTCCCCCAAAGTGACTCCTGTCAGCCGGTTCGCTTTGTTCTCCCCAACTTGTCTTCAACTGTCTGATCAATGCTGTGATTAAATGTCGGTCACGCGTCATGCAACCCTTTGGCCTTACATGATGCAACATTCACTAATTGCAAGCTACACTCACCCAACTGCCCTCTGCTTTGGCATGATAGACACCGAACAGCATCAGAATCCCAGGGGGACAATCCTGAGCTATAAATAATATGGATCACATACAGACCCTCAAGCATTGGTATGCTCACTTTGAAATGTAAATGTAATCCCAGCTTTTTTCTCATGCCCTAAAGTTAGTGGAAGTAAAACAATTTCAAAGAATTTCACAAAGGGATCCCATATGTAGTCTAATTGTGTTATTTGTGTATCATTTCTATTGACCTGATCATTATTGCAGCTTTAGCGAGTATGTTCAGGTTAATAATTATGTTTTCAACGCAATAAGAGATAACCCTATTTGTTTCAATCAAATCTGGAGAAAATAAGTGACATTTATTGTTCACGTTTATGGGGCAAAAAGAAGCTATGAATCGTATTATTAAACATTCATGGGCTAATGGATCAATATGTACATTTTCCATATACTTGTGTGCTCAGGTGGAAGCTGTGGTACACAGTACTGCAGCTGTAAGGAGCAAAAGAAAGGCACTGAAGAACTGAACTGAGTGGAAAATAAGGACTTTCATAGAAAATGTAACTTGTCAGAGGTGAAAGTACTTTATTAGTCATATCTGTACTTTTCACTTTTCACATTTTCATCAGGCAACAGACTCAATACATTCATTTTAATGCATTTTTGTGCAGACATTTCAGCGGAGGGGTTGTTAGTTAATATTTTTGCATTATTGCTGGTCTTTCTAAACCCAAGACTGATGTCAACCAAATGGACAGATCAATAATATACATAATATACAATCCGTGAGTGCTAACAAATATAACAAGAAGAAAAAAAGCGACGAGAAAACTAAATCGACCTGAAATAAAATGGACTGAAAAGATAGTTCTGCTGCTGCTTTTTATTTCTTTTGTGTATATATGTATTTAACCCCCCCACCCTCTCAAACAGCTGTTTAAGTGCAGAGAGCTTTCATACAGGATGTGCACTGAAAAAGCATTAGATTTTTTTCTTAACGATTTTCATTTAAAAGAATCTAACATCATATGACAACAACAATGACAGAGCTGGATCTGTTGTTGTCTTGTCACACTTTACAGATTAATACGAAAGAAAAAAAAAATCATGTACACAATAAGTTGAAGGATCATTTGTGGAGCAGCATCAACAAACCCCTTAGCTCTCTGAATAGTGAGGAGTTTGCGTCACATGAATCAAATACAGTTTGTACTGCATGTGTCTCTTTACCTGAACATCGTACATAAACCCATGAGACCCTGGATCAGATACCCCTACTGCACATGAGACTCCAGGTGATGATGAATCCTTTACTGTTCCTGTCGAAGGGCCTGACGTAAAAAAAAAAAAATTTATATATTTTTTAAATTATTGAAAATGTCATAACTGTCACAAACTCACATCACTGCTGGATTGAATAGTTTTGATGCAAAATATTCAGGGGGGAGTATGTCACACTTTCATATAGTTTTTTTGTCAAGCCTCCGATGTGTCAAAAAAACTTTCACCTGTGTAAAGAAGTTACAAAATTATGTCTACTTATTTTGTACTTTTACCATAAGTGTGTATACACATTCTAACAAATGATCATCTACTACCACAACACATTGACATATTTAACATTTAATTATGTGCTACTTGTATGTTTAAATCCAGATTTTCATCCAGATCTTTCATTTAAAGTGCACATTAACCAAACATGCAGAACAAGCTTTTTTTTCTTGCACAACATCACCAAAATTAGGAATAATTGGTCTAAAAATGACGCAGAAAAATTAATTAATGCATTTATTACATCTAGATTAGATTATTGCAACTCCTTACTTGTGGCGTGTCCTAAACATTCCTTAAAAAGCTTTCAATTGGTTCAAAACGCAGCAGCAATATTATTAACAGGATCAAATAAAAAATAAAACATCAGCCCTGTGCTCCAAACCCTTCACTGGCATCCAGTTGAGTTTAGAATTAAACTTAAAATCCTCCTCCTTACATATAAAACTATTAATGGAATGGGCCCCTCTTATCTTAAAGATGATCTGGTTCTGTATCAGCCCGATAGAACCCTTTGTTCTCAGAACGCAGGTCTACTGAAAGTTACCAGGGTCTGTAAAACTACAGTAGGAGCTAGTGCCTTTATTTACCAGTCTCTTCTTAAACAAAAATTGCATTAAAAATGTTTTATTTCATCGTGTTCTGATATTGCATTTTAAATATGTAACATAAAAATCACACTATTCTGATGTACAATGAGAAATTTTGGTTTTGCCAGTTTGAGCCAAACTCTGTTAGCATGGAAGTGATTAGAGCATGTCATTTTTGCCGAGACAAAATGTCTCGGCAAAATTTTTAGACCTCTTCTAAAGTTCTAAACAACATCACAGTTACGTGGTAGTAAGTAGAGGGTCCCTAAAAGCAAACCGAAGTGTCCCGAGGTCTTCATGTTGTCAGATAGTGTGTCCAGAATTTTTTATCTGAAGCCATGTACCTCTCTGTATTCATAAGACAGTCGATTGCAGAGTGCAGAGTTATGCGCTCTGGAAATTCACGATTTTGTTGCATTCTTTTTTGAAAACAACAACCTGTTAGTAGGCTAAGCTTTGCTGTTGCATACAGCTTAATTAAAATTTCTAATGAAATACTGGACTCTTTTCTCTTTTAAAGATCGCAACGAAATCATGAATTTCCAGAGCGTCTAACTCTGCACTCGGAAATCGACTATTTCAGGCTTCCTCCTAAGGTGCCTTATAAATGCAGAGAGGTACATGGCTTAAGGTAATTAACTCTGGACACACTATCTGATGACATGAAGACCTCAGGACACTTCATTTTGCCTTTAGGAACCCTCTACTCACTACCATGTAAGTGTGACGTTGTTTAGAACTTTGGAAGAGGTCTAAAAATAGTGTTTCATGTCAGTGAAAAGACATGCTCTATTCACTTCCATGCTAACACATTTTGGCCCAAAATGGCACTGTACATCCAAATGGTGTAATTTTGATGTCAACTATATGTATGTTCTCCCAGTCGTCTAAAAAAATGAGCTAAACTTATTTTTACTCCAGGTAATCCCTTTAAGGCTGATGTAAAAAAAAAAAAAAAAAAAAATTATTGGCCCTATAAAATCCATATCGGTCAATCACTAATTAAGACAGTACAGAAATAGTCACAAATGACATTTCAGAGTTTTTTTTTTTTTTTTAACAAATACTGTACTAGCACTGAATTGAATCAGAATGTCTGTCATTCATTCTTGAGAGAACAGTGGGTTGTGACCCTCTATACAAAGCTTAAATTTATGTCAAGTCTGGCTTTTCAGAAACCACTTTCATGTAATATCAGAGCACAAAGAAGCAGACCCTGGCGTAAAGAGCACTAAACCTGTACCCCTGAGAAATGAAAAGACCTGTACGGCAATGAACCTTTGCAAGTAGTTTTGGATCTCCACATGCAAGGCAGATTTCCACCTCCTTCAACCTTCAAAGACTGATTTTTATTCAGTAAACACAGTTTCAGACTGTGACAGCTTCTGAAGAATCTTTTTTTTTTTTTTTTTTTCCCCCAAGCAAAGCGTGATACTACTCCCTCTTAGGTTCTTGATACGATATGGTGTTTCTGTTATTTTGTCCACACCTGCTCCGTCTCTGAAGTTAGAAGAGGAGGGGGGTTTCACACAAGGATCACACGCTGTTCTCTTATTAATTTGAACTCAACAGGAAATGAAGAGAGCTGTTAAACTGAACTGTTACCAAAATGAAAAATATCACTGATTCCTGTCGGGGAGGGGAAAACACAGACATTTGTGAATAAGTCTTTAATTTCCATTATATGCAGCCTGTGAGAGCATCATAAGGCCTCCCATGGGAATACCTCTCACATGCTCACACGTGCACTTTTCACTCTCCACTTTCCTCTTGCACCTGACAGTGAAAGCAAACATCAGTAATGCTGTGCTCATTCTCAGGTTTATTTCGAGGTTATTTAGACATTTCTCCAAAGCACAGATTTATGGATGATTTATGCTCATGACTCTCATGTCATTATTGCTTGCATAAATGGTGTCAATAGCAACTAACGTAGAGTGACAGCCACTAGGCCTCAACTGCATATATACAAATAAAAACAGGACGATTCAGTGCCTCAGTTGATTAAGAACAGATAGCGGATGTTGGATTCATTTTTGATTCTTCACAGGCAGGCAGAGGGGTGTAACAAAGCAGTATGTTGGTTGTAATTGTGTGAGTGGCCTGAGGGTATGTACAGCCTACTTGTGGTTAGTTAGGCTCCTGTTCCTTCTGCCTTGTTTGAAAGTCATTGCCAACCCAACTCAAACTAAACTGCATCCACCCCAGGGCTCAGTGTTATATCACAGCTCAATCAGGCAGATGGCTGTTTATGCTTAGTCTGATCTCTCAGAGGCGTATTTGTGTAAAGTATGCATTGTCGTGAGTGTGATCAAGACATAAACTCATATGCATACGTACGCATGTAGTGGCATATTAAACAAACTTGTGCACACTGGATAGTAATGGGTTCCAGCTCAATGCAGGGCAAGAGATTGTTCCAAATCCCTTATCTAATTACTGTTTACATAACTGTGGCTAATGTAATTCATGTTCACCCATGTTGAGAGAGGTCAAGAAGCTTGGGGAAGCCCACCTGAGTTGACAACCACCTGTGTGGGGGCTGGATGCACAGACCACTGAACTGGACACATCATGGGGATTTGGAAGAAGAAAGAAAGAACAAAACACTAATTACAAAACACACCTTGCAAACCTTAGTCACAGAACAATTCAGTAATCAAATTGAAAATTCCTACATGGAAAACTTGTTGAGTGTTGCCTTTTAGCTATTTCCAAAGTTACGTAGGATTAAAGTTTTATGCATGTGATGCTAAAACCTCTTTTCATTGAGACCAGTCAGTTCAAACTCATTATTTTAAGAGCAAAGCAAAAGAATTAAAGAATTATTCATTTGCAGAAGTAACAACCACTAATATAAATGCAGGTACTGAGCTTAATTTTCCTTATTTACTGTGTCCTGCAGCAGAAACTCTAAAGTAATCACAACCTGGCGCCATTAGAGAGCACTTAGCGACTCTTAAAAGGAGCAGTCATTTATTTGCAAGGAATCTAAATTGGTCGGTTTAAACAGTGGGAAAGGCGGCATGCGATGAGTAATTATTGTCATTTCACAGAATAAAAGGATGATTTTCTCTACTAGTAGCTGAGAATACAGAACATTATACTGAACTACAGATAGTGTACATTGTTAATGGTGTAATAATTAAACCTCTAAAAATAATCTTTTCTGCTTTTTAACCATTTAGATTTTTTTTTTTACAAACTGTACTTTAACAGACGCATCGCAGAGATGAGGAAAATTGGTTATTATGACAACATTTATCTTCATAAAGAGATCTTAATTAAATCTTCCTTAACAAGTCAGTCACTTAAAATTCCCATTTGTTGTTATTTTATTTATTGCTATTGGTTTTATTTGTGTGTGTATTCTGTTCTGTTCTGTTCCATTAAGTCTATTCTGGACATTCTAGAGATTACAACATTTATTGTTGAAGGTAAAAATGTAAGATGAAAACAACCACACGCTGTATTGTATGTTTGCAGATGCTTTTTCTGAACATGGCAAAGAGGATTTTTGGAGCTGAGGCAGGACGTTGTAAATAGCTTGAACCGTATACTGAGTTCATTTTGTTCAATGAACTAAACAGGTCAACTGTAAAATCAAATGTTATTCAGAAACATAGAGTCAAAACCTCAGCTCTAAGACGCAGCATGTGTTCAAAATAAAACACACCATGGCTGCAAGTCATGACACATATGAGCCTATGGAACAAAACTGGACACTGATAAAAGACTCAGAGCATCACCAGGAGGATATGTTCTTCCAAAACAGACAGAGAATCAACTGCAGCACTATAAAGGAGGAAAAACACAGATTTACACTCAACTACATATGTGGGCATACTACATATGTGCCGCCATCATGTCAGAATCAGAGGCTGTGTGAAGACCACGCATATCCTGTGGGCTCTGACACAGCAGTGCTTAAACATTTCAGGATGCAAAGTCTTTCACAAGGTCAATATGCTTGGCAGCATAACAAGACCTTGGCAGCTGTGATTGAGAGGATGTAACAAACAATTTATTTATTTATTTATTTTTTCATCTTTTTGCAGAAAGAAAGAAACCGAAGGAAACTAACTTTAGACACAAAGGAACGAAAGAGTCTTTTCCTAACTGGGACCAAAGAACCTGAGGAGTGAAAGTAGTTATGTATGAATGATGGAAGCTATATTATAAAATGAGGATTATGGTGCACTGTATGTCATAGGGGTGGGAGAAAAAATTGATCCACATATGTATCAGGATTTTTGGTAACACTTCATAATACTTACACACAATTCACTATGTATTAACCATTTATTACCCATTTATAAATGCGTTGTTCATTATGTATTAACCATTTGTTACCTATTTGTTAATGTCTTGTAAAGGTTCATACTAGGGTAAATGTAAAATTAGATTATTTTGAACCAACAGGTGCAGTGTTTACAACTGTTTCTTTGTTTACCTGTAAAGCAGATATACAAACACTGCACCTGTTGGTTCAAAATAATCTAATTTTACATTTATCTTTGGAAGACACTAGTATGAACCTTTACAACACATTAACAAATAGGTAACAAATGGTTAATACATAATGAACAACCCATTTATAAATGGGTAATAAATGGTTAATACATAATGAACAACCCATTTATAAATGGGTAATAAATGGTTAATACATAATGAACAACCCATTTATAAATGGGTAATAAATGGTTAATACATAGTGAATTGTGTGTAGGTATTATAAACTGTGACGGGATTTTTGTTGTTTTCACTCAATTTTTTTTGTTCAAAAATATATATATATTTTCCATATCTAAATTACTAATTTTAAAAGGATAGTTCACTATTTTTCACATGAATTTGTCATGCAGGAACGAAAAGAAAAACATTTTTCAAGCAATAACTTGTTTCAACTGGTTTAAAGGGATAATACATGACAAACTTTACTAAATACTTGAGAAATTATATGTTATATTGTATATTTGTTTGCCTCTTTTACATGTAGCCCAGGCTTTGAAATGAGAGTTTAAGTTCACTTTATTATGAAGTATATGTTCATTTGAAGGCTCCTATTTGTGTTATGTGCAAATGAATGGAGCAGTTTATTTCCCAAAGTCTAGTTCAAATATATTACTGCTGAATAAATCTTAATTGACTCACATATGATGTGCATTTTTTGGGGAAATATGATCTGTAGGCATAATCATTCAGCATTTTCACGTGGTCTGGTGTTAAAAAAGCAAGCGAAAAATCAGGAATATCGAAGAATAGCAATTTAAATCGAATCAGCACCCAAAAGAACGTAAAAGAATCTAATTGGCATAAAAGCATATCATTGCAGCCCTAGTATTTCATGTGTTCCACGCCTTTCATACACCGACTTTGTTTGTTTGTTTCGAGGCTTTGATATATTCGGTCTTATTTCTAACCTGTTCAGTCAAAACTTAGGCTCCTTATTAGTGTTTAGATGATTAAAGGTAACACAATACATGCCCAGGAATTAAATTTTCAATTTATTCTCCATCAAACAGTTCAAGTGAGGGACTATTTTTAAATACTTTGGATTAAATCAATGTTATTTATTCATGGAAGAATGTGAATGACCGTGACATTCACACATTACTGCCTCTTAAAGTAGAATGAACACAGGAGTCACTCTGAATGTATGTTAACACTTGCAGCAGTGATGTAAGCTGTAAATATGGAAACATAAAAGCATTGTGATGTTTTGTCTAAGAAAAATGACAAAGACACAATTTCTTCTTGACCTTTTAGTTTCCACTGCATCAAGTTACAGCAAAAAACCTGTAAACGACACTGAAAATCTTACTTTATGCATTCACAGATCATAGAGCATTTTTGTTTTCACTGCAAATAATTGTCTTAAAATAATACATTAACTAAAAAAAAACTGGTTTTTAATCACCTTTCTAATTACCCACATCGTGAAACAGCTGAAAAAGATAGAAATAGAGCATAAACCAGCTGAACATGCTGATTGTCAACTACGTATATTGTTAACTCCAGACACTCTTTAGCACTGTACTTTATTTTCAGGGACTCGTGCACTTTACACACAAAAACTAATCCATCATATACTGTCATTATAAACAATGGTTTTAAAGAATGAAATTGATTTCTGACAACTATTCCAACTGTAACTAAATACATTGACTCACATGTTGTTTCCTTAACATGTATTTTATAGAGTCAACCTGTAGATTTTAAATAGCTGACATAACAAAAAAAAAAGATCCAACTGGGAAAAAAGATACTGTAAGAAACAATCCCTAATCAAATAAACTTAGTAAATATAGAGATGAATATTTGAGTGAAAAAAATGGATCAATGTACCTAAATCCTGCAGTAATTAATCGGTAAATCTGGAATAATTCTTATTTTCTTGCGACCCAGCCAATGTCCGAATCTATGAGAACTGACCACAGGTTGGATTCCTACAGTAACTGCATTCTTCCGTCGCCAACTAAGTGTCTCGTCTGAAGTGAATTAATGTACTTACTCATTTGTGTATGGGAACTATTTTTTGGTGCGGAGAAACACAGCCGAAAAATAGCTGAGAATTAATTTTATTCCACAGTCCTGTCAACATATTGGACATCCTAGGGCCGACCCTTGGAGGCGCAAAATGGTTTAGTCTTAGGTATATGAGCACAAGTAGGCTAAATGCATTAACTCAGGTGGTGAATTAAAGAACCACTCATCAATATAATCTGATTGTAGCTTAAAACCCTATTTACACTTTTTGATTTTAAATAAATACGCCCTTTTTTTTTTCTTTTTTGTGCTTTGTACACTGGCATGGATAGGGGCCCACTACCAGTGAGAGTGTACAGGGCCCAGAATTTGGTGCTGCGCCCCTGGGTGTAGGCATGATTTGGCAGCCATACTTCTGTCAGCCTGTCCTAGGTCAGCTGTGGCTACATATGTAGTTTATCACCACCACCAGCATGTAAATGTGAGAGTGAATGAATAATGGATCCACTTTACACACTTTGAGCATTGATTAAAGTGCAATATAAATCTAATCCATTATTATTTGACTATAGTGGCTGTTGGTAGTTCAATCAAACACTTAGTAAATGCTTCTGCGTTGGCCACATCACTAGCTCTGTAGAGTCAGTAATCTGTTTTATTTGGAGCATTGTTTCAGTCTTAAATAAGGGCTTTGTAAGGTGAGACTAAAATGGTTCTGTGTAGAGTTTAATGTTCATGCTGGGGCCTGGATAATAAACTGCCCTTCAGGAACAAGACCAGATCTCCAGGTGCATTTGTACACAGTGGCTGGGAGTGGGTGAAAAAGTTTGGTGTCCTTGTTTATGTGAATATGCTTTAATTGTTTTTATTATTCTGTTATGTCATCATTTCTGGAAGCAAGGGTATTTTAATTTAATTCTATAAATAACTCATGTTAATTTGCCTGTTACATGTGTGCCAGTATGTGAAATTAATGGGGGGTTTTTTCTCATCAACCTCAAAACAAATCTACCTACGAGTATGAATAAAGTAACCTCTGAACCTGAACCTCATTCCAAAAGTAAAATAGTGTGAATGCAGAAGGCTGAAGCAGTTGGCACTGAACTGCTAATGCAAAATGATGAAGGTGTCGAAACACTGAAGTCATTTCTAACAATGCTTGAATGCTTTATTGAAAAGCTAGTGTAAACGTATATGACTGGGACTGAATTTAATTACATTTATTTGACCATTCTTGAAATAAAACATGTAACAGCAACCTGTGCCATAGACCATATAAAATAAACAAGACAGTCAGGGATAAGACAAAAAAACCTGGGAGGTTTATTTCCATTGTGGTCCCTATAGTGTAGGACATGTCTTATACCATCAGTCTGTAAAGAATGTTCCAGAGCTCTGAAGAAAAAGAGACATAGAAGCAGGTTTCATTTTAATTTTACACACCAGTTACTAACATACCACAGACTTTATGAAGTTTACTTGTTTCAAACGTCACTTTGCTGTGTGTAAAAAAAAGAGGATCTGCTCTTCATGCATTATGTTCAAAACAAAGGCACACCTTTACCAGTTATGCCCATATGACAGTAGAGATAGTGCTCATGGGAAGCGGAGTCTTTGTCCCTTTAAAAAAACAAAACAAAAAAAGCCCACCAATTCTGGCTGCAATCCAATTTAATAGAATTCTCTGGTCAACACCTTTAAGTTGTAGCTTAATTCTTGAAACAAAATGTAAAAATCTAGGTTGAGTTTCATATTTTAAACGTTACTTTCCTCTAATGTGAGCAGTTTTAATACCTGATACTATCTATTGTTCTCAAATGAAGAAAAGTTCTGTTTTTTCACCTCATTTCTAAACTATAATGATAATAATAATGGATTTTTTGGCCACTCATACAGCTTCACATTAGTGACCCATTAATCATTCTCTCTCACATGTGCCCTCTGGTGGTGGTGAACTACATATGTAGCCACAGTTGCCCTGGGGCAGACTGACAGAAGCGTGGCATCCATTTTGCACCTATGATCCCTCTGACCACCACTGAACATTCACACACATTCATACACCAGTGTGAGTGACACTGGAGGCAAGGAGGGTGAAGTGTCTTGCCCAAGGGTTAGGGTTAGAGGTAGGCCGTCCCATGTCCATATGGTATATATCCATATGGTCAAATAATTGATCCAACTGTCAAATACCATGAACATCAGAGGTCTAATCTTAAAGCTGTTCCTAACTTTCAGCACCAATTTTACATCAAATCTGTAAAACCTGTGATTACGCACCTGAATGTCTTCCCTCTTGGTGAACAATTTCGAAATGTACTCCACCACAAACACTCCACGTGTTTGCAAACAGAGTCAGTAGGTCACTCGGGCATTTTTGGAAATGTTATTGCCATGTGCTCTGTGGGAAGAAACAGAAGCAACAACAAACACCAAGTAACAATGGATGTGTAGAACTCCACTTCCGATAGAATTTCCAAAAATGCCCGTGTGACCTACTGGCTCTGTTTGCAAACACATGGAATGTTTGTGGTGGAGTACACTTTGAAATTCTTCACTGTGAGGCAAGACATTCAGATGTGTATTCTCAGAAAGACTTATTGATTTGTGATACTAAGGCTATAACTCAGGTTTGACAGATTTTATGAAACATTTGAGACAAAAATTCATCTGCAGTTCTGCTCAGACTGGACCAGTAGAATAATAGCATCAGAACTTCGAAGTAATTAGAACTCCAACATTTTCTTTTTGGTGTGGTTCAGTATAGTAAGATAAAATCATGAAGGTCTTTTCAATCTAAATTCCCAGTATCACAATTACCAAAGTAGACAATGGACATATTCCCCTCCTTAGAACATCCATAGCCCAAATGATTGTAAAATATAAATCTATTATAAATTGGAATAATCTCCCCCTGCACTTAAAAAGTTTGACATCAATAATTAGCATTAAACTAAATCTAAAAGATTAGCAACTTTTCATCCCCACCCACATTTGACATTTTATATTTAGTTAAAGTCCCTTTGGTTCTTTTGTATTTTATTGTATAATATTGCGTTTTCATTATTTTATGGATAAGATTTTAATTTAAAAACACATTTCCTTCATTCTTGGAATATTACCATTTAATGTCACATGCTTATGTTTGCACTTAAATTGAACCTTTGTTAATTTGTGTCTTATGGAAGGTGTTATGATACCAATTTTAAATTAGCATTATTTAATAATTATTTGTTATTTGTCATATTGTTATGTGACTTGTCACAATTATCTTTGTCAATTGTTTTTGTCGTTGGGGGAAGATCCCAGATAAGTCATGGCAGCTTTTTATGTGATGTGTGTGTGTGTGTGTGTGTGTGTGTGTGTGTGTGTGTGTGTGTGTGTGTGTGTGTGTGTGTGTGTGTGTGTGAGGAATTATATAGTGCTTTGGGCAACATGGGTGCATAAATTGGACTATATAAGCTCAGTGCATTTACCATTTACCACTTTTATCTTCCCCCTGCATATCTTCATTTGTTATGTTCATTTTATTGCTGGTCTCTGGTTATATGCTAATAATAATAATAATAATAATAATAATAATAATAATAATAATAATAATAATAATAATAATAAAAAACTATCCTTTCACAAGAAAGTGTGATTAACCTGAACAATCTGAAATTTCTTTGAAAAATATGCACAATTTCAACAATATTATGCCTCATGTTATCATTCATACACGTGGATTACAAATCCAAGTGGATCTTCATAGGTATAAAACATTAAGTAACAGTCATATTGTTAAACTATTGACATTTTAACTAAAATATATTTGACACTTTTGACTGTTATCTTCAGTGTCATTTTTGCACTTTGTAAATTCTTCCAGGGCCAGAGTGAAACCTTTAGGTTGTATATTTGACATTTCTGATACACATATATCCTATATCTATATTTTATATCTATTCTAAAGGTATTGATGATCATAGAAATATGACAGAGAACGGAGAAAAAGACGAGCAAAGACATCTGCTTCCACCTTCAGCAATCCATCAGAGTGTAGCGTCGACACCAACAGTAGCAGCGGCAGCTTCATTAGGTCCTCTGTTACACTAAATGTTTGGACGACCTCCCCATCATCGCTGGATGAGGACAGTAAAGGACAGTGCAGTTCCTGGCACCTCTTCCCTTCTCCTCTCTGTCTGACAGCTGCCTCCCTACGATATTCATCCCAACAAACGATGTCACTCTTCAGTCGTCCAATCACTCATACTGATGAATTTATTAGACGACACCAGGAAGATCTTCCTCCTCTCAGTGTCCCCACTCATGTGTCTCTAATCAGGAGCGTCCCCTCTGTACATTCACACTTGGTTTCTTTCTGGAGGGTTAAAGGCTGGTAGTGAAAAGCTTCTGACACAAGAGTGCTCCAGATTAATGTGTGTATCTCTGTTGATTGATTCATTACATTAGTTTTATTTGACTGGGTCAATTGATTTATGCCAAGCTCTGGAAGCTTTTAAATTAAAGCCACTCAATTGAATTAATCACGAAGACCAAAGTTCAGCCCAGAGATGATTCTCTGACAAAAAAAAAAAAATGCTTTAAACACTCAAGATATGTATTAAAGCCATATCATTCATCCTAACAAGTCTAACTCTGCACTTTGTTTCTGGTTTGTACTTGTGTTCTTAAATCTGTTTACTTGAGCGTATTCCTTTTCTTTGCAATTAACTGGATGAAACAGACTATGGGGATTTTCCTGATACCATTGCTATTGTTTCAGGTTTTAGTGATCTATTCCTATGAGTGTTTTTTTTTTAGCCATCACAGAAAAGTTAAAGAGATGTTTTGTGCACCTCAGAAACTTATGAAACATCTTCAAACCTTAGCTAGAAGGAAAAAACAAAACATGAGATGAGTCATTCATTGTACTAAGGCGTAAAAATAAATAAATAAATAAAAAAGTGGGGGGATCAGCTATGGGCAGTGTGTACTTTAATTAGAAAGCCTGTACCCTCATTATCTCCTGCTGTGACACAAACAAAAATCAATGTTTTTGTATTCTCACAACTTGCCCCAAAACATTTTATTTGGCAGTATTTGCTTTTCCTAACACTATACGTAACATGTCCTAGCCTACATAAATTGTCTGCTCATTATACTATTCTAAGTACATTCATTGTTTCCTGTGAAACACAACTGATTTCACTGCATATTCACTGGTTTGCATTCTGATTAATGTGCTGTTGGAGATCCATTAAAATGGCTATGGGGCAAATGCCCAGCGCAGTCATCTGAAAGAGTTGTAGGTTTGTGTCTATTACTTTGAGAGGATACAAGACACCCCTTGTTTGTACATACAGTCACACGGCATGACATTCTTGGAAAATGGCAATTATCAGTCAGTTCAATGAAGCCGCCACCTCTTATAATGAGGATATCACCACTCTGATTATGTATGGACAAAGGCTAGGAAGTGAAATAATTGATGTCAAAATGTGCCTTTTTGAGTGTTGACCAAACCAGCCACTGTTATGCTGTGATGGATGTGCATTTCTGTTGTGATGCCATCTTTCCTATACTTGCACTAAATCATAACCTTCTCTATTTTTATCTTTAAAAAAAAAAAGTTTGTGGCAGACATGCTTGGATGAAGAAAAAAAAAAAAAAGACCCTGTCTTCACTACACTGACAGTTTTCTCTCATTAGCCCTGTACTTGACAGTAAATGCATCTTACATCTTCCAAAACGGACTCTCTGTCCTTCAAAACAAAAGGGATGGAACAGGAAGGTTGTCAAGATCTTTTCCGTAAGTTTTTAACACTCCTGTACAAAGCAAAAAGGGTTATATAACAGCAGGCATAAGCATTTTAAATTGTATACTGGCAGCTCACTTGGCATGTTTAACTTGTTTTGAATCTTGCAGATAAAGACATAAAGAGCCCTCGTATAAGTAAGTAACTGATAGCTGTGAGAGAGAGCAAAGTGACAGACATGTAGAGAGACAGGAAGAAAGCTGTTCAACCATTTGAGCCTTTATGCTTATGATTGTTAGATGAAATGAGGGTAGCCATGTTGAAAGCCACAAGGAATTTTTAAGGTCATTGAAGCTCAGAGACAGGCCAAAATAAAGACATGTTCCTGTTCTCCGGTGGTTTTCTGTCATGTTGTTTAACAACCTTCAATATTGATGCATATGATGCCCATCAATCATTTTGCACTGACTTCAGTCATAACAGTTTACTGCAGCAAAAACTATAAAACACATTTATAGATTGATAGGTATAAAACATACACTTCAGGTCGATGCATTTTAGATGTTATAAATCCTTAAAACATTAGCTGTGATGTTCTGTGAAGAAGACACAATGAGTGTTATGTGTTCAGATTAAGTGTCCCCTATGAGCCAATTATATTCCAGGAGTGTTATCAGAGAGCAAAGAAAACTGGGCTACAATTTCGGTGGAATGGCTCTGACCTAGATGTCTCTTGAGACTGCAATTTTTGTCACATTATGAATTGCTTAAATCTAACAGTCTATGACTAAGCACTGCTGCCTTGTGCATTATATATATATATATATATATATATATATATATGTGTGTGTATGTGTGTGTATATAAATAACAGTTTCTTGTCTGGCATGCATGTTGAAATGAAGTCAGTGCATATAGGAGATTTTGTATAAGAAGTTTATTTTATAAAATGTTTACTATTCATGAAAAAACTAATTAAGGTCTGAATATGTTTCTGTACTAGTTTCTAAATCTCGACTGTACTATTTGCCCACCGCTGTGAACAATCAATAAAGGGAATGTAAATTGGAGCAGATTAAATATTGGCCTTCCTTCCACAACCTTTTGTGTGAGGAAATTGGCATCTACAGTCATATGTGAACAGGCATTAAAGAAGCCACTGGTTTACCACCTTCAGTGTGACACATGGGAGATCCATATAGACAGAAAGACCCTTGGGGTTTAAGTTGCATTATGGACAGATTTACTTAGACTAACACATTCTCATACAGGCTTGCATGCAATCTATAAGAGAAGCTCAGGAGAGCCAGCTGTCTCACATCCAATTCTTAAATGTGACATTTTCAGGAGCTTCAGACGAAGGTTACAGTTGATCATTTTCATTATAAGGAGCTGAAACACACGTAGAAAGAAATTCAGCTTCCGCTCTCTTTTCAGTGTAGCTGAGCTGTACTGAAGAATGCTTAAACATCAAGAAAACCAGGTGGGATAATGGCCAGCAGCTTCCTTCCTGCATAATTTAGATATCGTTTTAGCATTACCTGCCCTAACCTACAAAATATGTCTTTTTTTTTTTTTTTTTTTTTTTTTTTTTTTTTTTTTAAATCGAGTGGAGTGACCATCCAATTTTGTGGTCAACTGTGAAGTAGGAAAAGCTATTTCTGTAAAGATTTCCATGTGCTCTCTCTAAAGATGAAAGGCCAAGCTCTGTTCGATCACAGAGGTGTTTTTATAAAGGGTTATATCACAGCACTATAAACCACAAGGACACCTGAGCTGCAGCACTGAGGTCAGGTGATGGTCTGATTCAGGAGCCCTGGATTCTGCAGTCCTCACAAGCAGTATTAGAATATGTGGGAATAGTTATTTAAACAGCAGAACATCTTTATTTATTAAGATTAGTTGATCAATATCAAGTAGAACACAGAAGTATGAAGTACAGTTCAATATGCTGGGGCAAATTGTCCAGTAATTTAGCAAGGGTTTGTACAAAAGCACTTGTCCCTACAATTAAAGCAGATCATTATCAGAAAGGCAAATGAGCAATTAAAAGAAGTAGTTGCCATGAGGGATTTGTTTGTCAGTTCTGTAAAAATTTCCCAGAGGCAGTTTTGAAGCATCTGGTAAAACCAAATTTTAGCCTCAGTTCATGTACAAATATAATTTTTTAAACTTCTTCTTTGCTTGTCTACCTGCAGAAAGAGGTCAGAGTCAAGGGTGTCAACGTACAATTTCCTCGACCTAATCATTAAAGTTTTATCCAATCTAATCATCCAAGGGATTAAGTCTAATTGAGGAAACGGAGGGATAATAATTTTAGCTCGAATCTTTTCCGGTGTGGCGTCACAGGAGAGGATTTCTCTCCCAGTGATCCATTCAGGGACAGTGATTTGAAAATGAGGTGACATGAGTTGACCACAAGCAGTCACTTTTTCATCTGGCGGTGTTTTCTATTTGTGTCAGACAACATGTGTTTCTGATGATGGGACCTGACAACCTCCCCTGGAGCAGCGTGGAGCATGAAGAGCAACAAAGTGAGGAGGCAAAGGGAAAAACAACTGCTCTGATTCGCTGAAATCTGTTAAGGTGATAACATGTAAAGTTTGGATGATGGCAGATTTCCTGCAGACAAAGTCTAGCTGGTACTCTGTTAGTACATCTGCAAAATTCAATTTCTGTGTCTCCTATCTCACAAATTGGCTGCTTCTTACTTGAGTGCACAGTATGTGTAAAGTCACTTTGACCTGTGCATATATTATATATCCGGAAACCATTTTTTTTTTTTTTGCAGGCTGCATGTCTGAATGAAATGGGTTTATTATTAAAGATTAATGGAACAGGTTTCATCACATTTTGAGTGGTGCCACCCAAAACGGAAAATCAATGCTTAACTGGAAAAGTTTCATAATCAATTTCTAACTCTATTACACACGTAGTCATTCGTCTGTTATTTTATTGGATTGCACAATCGTTGGAGTAAGTGATAAATGGGAGAAGAAAAAAAAGAAGTAACTTTCTGTCTTCATCAGACTGCTTAGGATTCTAAAGGTTTGTCTGATGTTGGTGCGGCTTGGTGGTGGGCCCTGTGGAGTGAGGTGGCCAAGGCGCCCGGTGGCAGAGGTTGTGACGTATGTACATGCAGCAGCAATGAATCACTAGGAGACAATGCCCCTCTCTCAGCCTGAGCTGTTTGCAGATGCCCATTTACCAATGCACCACAGGTCAGCTGGGGAATTGCTCTGAAAACATTAGTATGGTGCATAATCAAGAGACAAAACAGGCCTGCAGATTGCATAAAAATGTACCTGTTCTCTCCACTTGAATCATCAAAACAATCCAATTTCTAGTATTTAAAATGCTAATTTAATGAGAGCATCATAGCACTTTCATGCCACAATTATGTTGATTATTTAAACCTGAGTATTTGCTCAATTTTTACAAGTTAATTTATTTTTTTTTCCCCCTTTTTTTTTATTCTGCAGACTAAAACACATTTCAAGCTGGTTCTGGAAACATTATTATAACATTTCATTTAAAAGCAGCAGACCTTTTCTTTCATGGGTTCACTCATTTTTCTTGATCAAACTCATAAACATCTGCAATCACTTTTACCAACTCAATGAAATAAAAATGTCAGGTGTGGCACCTATAGGCCTATTCTGAAAGCACAGAGGTAGACACGCATGCACAGGCGCGCACACTCACATATGACTCATCTCATCTAAACTAAAGCACTTTGTCAGAGGCGTCCATTCACATTACACCCCAGCAAGAACGCGCAGACTCAATCTCACTTTGGAGCGCGACATTTATAGTGAGGTTGGCTATATAAGTCCATTCAGCGTCTACTCTTTAAGTAACTATAGCTTATACTTGTTTCTTAACGGAGCGAAGGAGGGTGGCATCTCGCCAAACACCTGGTAACCCAAACGGCTGTACTGGACCTCCTCTAAAGATTTAAGGTACGAAGCTTTCTGTCTTTTGTGCAGAATTTTCTCTATTTCTGAACGTCCTTTTGGGGCATGTTAATTTTTTTTCCCTCATGTTTCTCTGCACTCTTTAAATCACTCCAAATGCTTTTTTCCCCCCCAAAAAAACAGATCTTGCATCGTTCAGCTGACTTTTTTTTTTCTCTAATAAATGATTTTGCACGTTTAATTGTGATATTTTATATAGATATTACTAAATGAATGTAAGATAGGATGCTGCAAAACTTTCATACTTTCAAATCTCTTTTTACGCACAGACATTCTACTTCATGGACATAAGATACACAAGATTTCCCAGTATTGATACTGCATGTGAAGATTAATCTGGGGATCTTTTATAAGAACAAATGAACTCTTAACACTTTAACTTATTGTTTACAGTTAGTTCCATTGACCACTGCTTCTTTTCTGTGCGTAAAATCCTCATTGCGCAGCCGATTTTGCACCAGATTTAAGGAAAAATGAATATGCAATGAGAAAATAACGAAGGTATTTGCTTTCTTTCCTCAGATTCCTGTTGAAATCCTGACATGAAGCTCAATTTATTTGGTACCACCGTGATTCTGCTAGTTGCCTTCTTACCGCGCTACGAATGTCGGGCTATTGAGAGCCCTGGCGGTGCCCTGCGCGTCCCAGCTCCCCAAACCCAGAACTCCCAGCAGCAGCAACAGCAGTCTGGTCCCATCTTGGAGCGGCTTGGAGAGGAGTATTTCATCCGACTGGGCAACGGGGACTCTAACTCTTTCCCATCATCGTCAATGTATCCCGGCGGATCACCAGCTGTCTTTAACAGAGCATTACAACTCCAGCTGACGAGGCGTCTTTTACAGGGGAAAGTTGGAAACATCAGAGCGCTCATAAGCGGCTTCGGTGACCGTGGGGACGAGTCGATGGAGAGGGGAAGGAGGTCTGAGGATCCGCCGATATCTCTGGATCTGACCTTCCACCTGCTCCGGGAGATGATGGAGATGTCCAGGGCGGAACAGCTGGCCCAACAAGCGCAAAATAACAGAAGAATGATGGAGCTCTTCGGGAAATGAAGACCTCAATCCAGTCCGCCAAAGATCTCCCTTTCATCTTTTTTCTTATTTCTCATTTTTAACATCAGCACAAAACATGCTCTGTACAATATAGTGCTGCTTTATCACTCTATTATTTATAGCTTTAACCTCAAACTATGGAGCGTAAACGGGCTTGGCTCATAATGATCCGATTGTACCTTGCCATTTTAATGTTTGTGTCAAATCTGTAGAATCTCACCGTTCTTCATATTTGAGATGAAATACTTTTGGTTAAGTCATGAAATAATGCATTGAAAAAAAATTTAATTTTGTTATAGATTCTGACTCACTGTATTTATGATATTTATGTTTGTTAATAAACTTATGTGCAACCAGTCATTTTTTGTTGTGCAAGAGAACGTCTTATATCTATATTTTTTAATAAAAAATTAAAAGCAATGCTTACACTTCTCTGTGGAAATCCTTACATATGGATTAATAACCCAACTAATCCTATTTAACTATTCCCCAATTACTAATTTTGACCAATATGCTCATCTACTAACAAATATGTGAAATCTCACAAAGGACACAGGTATGTTTTAGAGGTAAAGGTGGTAGGAGAGAACATAAATGGCCACTGTATCTTCAGTCTTGCCTACACAGATATTGATTCATAGGCAGCAGATGTCTTTTAGAATACAAATATGTTGTATGGTGTAACCATGGCATTGCTCTAGAGCCAAGTCGTGGGTTAACACTGTGCCTTTTTTTTCACATCCCTTCTGATAAAAACCTTAATCCTTGAGAAGCTAGTCTCATTATACCAACAAGAGGAAACCACAGACAACTGAGAGATGCACCACTGATAACTAATGAGTGTGAAAGACACTCTGTGAATTTGTTTCTATGTGCATGCTTTGCTGATCCTTGACCCACGGTGTCAGGGTAAACTAAACAAGAGCTGTGGGTGTGAGTCATCCTATTCTGTTTGGCCCACTTAGCAACTTGGGGCTTAAAGCAGTATTGAGCACATTTGTAAAGGATCCAACTCGCTGAGAGATGGTACACAATAATGATGGGTCTCAGTGGTGGACTGCCTCAATAGTGGAACACAGCGAGGTGAGACCATCACAGGGCAGACTGGAAAAGTGGTGTCCCGACGCTCACTGCAGTCTCTGTTCAGTGAGTGTCATTCAAGAACAGAGGAATAACCGAACATAAAGGCTAAGTGCAACCGTGTGAAGCGGCAAATAAAGACCACTAATGTTCTCTTCATGTAATTTTCATTTTATTTGAGATAAAAATATGCAAAAAGGGGAAAAATTATGAATTTTTCCTGTGTATTTCATTTCAGACAGACATGAATACCAACGACATCAGCAGTAGTAGGAATAAAACTAACATCTGCGGAGAGAAATTTGCTAAGAAAATGATCTAATGACTGATTCTTTAAAAAGAAAAATCAGGAAAAAAAACAATTACATTCCCTTTTCACATTCACTTCAGAAAACATATAAAACAGCAACATCTGTAAAATTAAACTATCAAATGTAAGTTCAGGTGTGTCATTCTGGTAACAACCATTACTTTGTTAAAATTTAATTTCAATAACAAATTACTATACAATATAGCAAAAAATCTGACTAAAATGCTTTTTTTTTTTCAGAACAAGAAAATACACTTGTAACACAACAAAGTGCCTGACACATAATCCAGGATCCCTCTTAATGAAATGCCAAAATGTCACAGCACCAGTATTTTAGCCTGCTACCTCATAAAATTGTATCACTCATAAAAATCTATACGATGGGCAGGACAACCTGAGGCCTTGTTGCCATGTGTCCTAATGATACTGTGAGCAGTGACTTGATAAAGGTCAGCAACATAAAAAAAAAATAATGCATAAACAATTCAGACCATTGGGAATCATAAATAGACACATATAGTCTGTCTGTCACTTAGTATGTCCAAAAAGCGTACAATAATACATATATTTAATCTGAAACAGAAGCAATAGGATGGGTTAGTATGCAGTGATGCATTCTAACACAATACAATAAAACTGACAGAGATGAACTGAAACTTTTCCTCCTTTAGATCTAACCCTGCAACTCTAACTTTCCCTACAGCACAGATCTAATTCTGGCTCATAGTTCCCTGATTTCAGAAAAAAAAGTATTAAAACTGACCTGAAATTAACATCTAGGCACATCACTCATACTCTTTCTGACGGCTAGGTTGAGGCAGCGCTCTTGGCTGTGCTGGTGGAGGCGTTCACCGCGGCCTGAGGCGGCGACGCGTGTACAGAGGAAGCTGTAACAGTGGCGCCTGCAGAACCAGTCTGGGTTCCCTCTGCTTCCTCAGTTTCTGCCTCTCCATCTTCCTCGTCTTCATCGTCATCATCATCATCTTCTGCACATAGAGGTAATAAAATAGAGGTAATTACAGGAGTCAAAACACATATTCAGAGAATGCCTAATCTTGCTCCTATTTTGTGCCAATCTTAAGTTTCTATGATAACCCGTTCTTGATTCAGAACTAATAATGTGATTTTGACCTTTCTGCTAAATGCGACATTGACCTTTGACCTTTTGCAATATTGATAATTTCATTATATGTATATATGCATCAGTGCGTGTCATGTTATGATAATATATCCAGTATTGATTAAGTTATAGCGTGATATGTCTATGCTTGACACAAACAGTGTTACAGAAGTTAATTTTGCGACATATCACCCTAGACCTCCAAACATCTCAAAAACTCTTGGTTGTAGATAATAACGACAATTATGAGAATTGTATAAATCTTCGTTCCGCATTATTTGGTACCAATCCGAATGTTCTGTGACCCTCCGTTCTTGAGTTATAACCGATAATGTGATTTTGACCTTTTAGTTAATTGTGACCTTGACCTTTGACCTTTACTAAAATGGATCATTGCACCTGATGTATATTAGCTATATGTATATGCCCAAGTAATTTCATTGTGATATCTCAAGTATTCATTAAGTTATAGCATGATATGTCTCTGCAGGGACACACACACACACACACACACACACACACACAGTGATTACAATAATCTCTCCCAGCCACTGTTGGCTGAGATTAAAAAAGGAGCAGAACACAACAGAAAATGACTGCCACTGCCTTCACCTTGGATGAAGTCAATGGTGCGCAGGGCTTTGCTCTCTTTCCTGAAGTCCACTTTAAAATGATCCATGTTCTCGTAGCCGCGCTCAACTTTATCTAAGTGCGCTGTACTGGACGCCTCTGCAATCCTGAGTGCAAAACATAGGATCATAAATCAACTTTTGCAGAGTTTAACTACCAACCAGTGACATTCTGCACATTCCATTACTAATTTTAGGAATAACTGCCCTTTTCCCAAATGACATTAACATCTCTCTTAGGTCAGTGTTTCCCAACCCTGGTTTTGCAGGAACACTATCCTGCATGTGTTAGATGTATTCCTCTCCAAACACACTTGATTCAAATGATCAGCCTATCATCACGCTCTGCAGAAGACTCATAATGATCACCACGTGTGTTCAAAGAGGGAAACATCTAAAACATGCAGGATAGTGTTCCTCGAGGACCAGGGTTAGGAAATACTGTCTTAGGTGATCCAATTACAAAGTATGTCAGCTCTATAAATCCTGCTCTATATTCAAATAATCACATGCATAATTTACACTTATGAGGGACAGATTTATTAAGCAGATCAAATTACCCTGATTCAAGGGTGAAGAAAACTGTGTACAGGTACATCTGATAAGGGAGTGAACGTTCAACAAACAGCACAGATACGATCTCTAATCTGGTGCATAGGGTTTATATATATGTTTTTACAGAGCACAAACCAAAGACAGTCAATGGAGGGATGGGTTTTCTGTGGTGGAATGTAACCACTGAAGTTAAAGGTGGGGTGGGAGATCTTTTTTTGGAAAATTTTTTTACCATATTGCTTGAAAACCTCTTTACGATGCCATAGCACGCACTGAAATACAATGTTTGCAAAACAAACAAAATGTTTCAGTCCAGTCAAGAAAGAGATTGGAACCAGAGGAAAATCAATGTACTGATCATCTTTACAATGATTGATTTGCTGATACGTTCATCAAATGTCAATACCCCACCCCCACCCCTCCCCCTTCTGCGCATTCACATAAACAGCTGTGGTGGAAAAGACGACAACTGCCAGGAAAACCAAAATAAAAACTGTGTTTGAAAAAGCTATGGCCATGAGGAAGCTGAACGAAGAATGGAACGGGACAAGGGTCTTAATCGCTACGGCTTTCCAGCGCTGGTGTCAACTGAAAAAGGAAAACCGTTGCTAAGGTGACCATGTTTCTACTGGATAGGTAAGATGATACCATTATAATTATATAATATTTGGACATACTAATCACTTATGGGTATCATATTCACTCCATCAGTGAGAAAATTAAAGATATTGACCAAACATAATGTTCCAGCAGGTTTGGCTAAGTTACCAACACTGTGTAAACTGCTGCTGTAACAACATAAGCCATTTTCCTTATCCATTAGTTTTCCCATGGTGTTTATTTCATGCTTCTAAACCTTTTGTTAGCTAAGCTTCATGTGACACAAACTGATAAATGTTGCTTATTGTTTTGTTATTTAGAATGATAATTGACGTTAACTTCTTGTGAATGCTCGTGAATCTCTGTGATCGCTCCAGACAGCATGAGCGTTCATGTGTTTTTGAAGGTGTGGTTTAGAGGGGTGGGCTGATGAAGAGGCATGGGTGTGTATACTTTCAAAATACAGCTTGCAGGATCCATTTTCAAAGATCTCCTACCCTACCTTTAAGGAGAAAAAAAATACTCAAAACAGTACATTTCTTTGTGAGTCTTCTGAGTACAGACCCCATAATGAATGGGACCATATATGATCAAGACCAACTGTGAATGAGGTCTGAGTGGCTGAATTTCAGTGCAGGGTTAAAACTTCTCAAGTATGTTCACACCTCTATGATCGGATCACCGTAGACACATTTTAATGACGTGTGAACAGGGTTTATGATATTTATTTGTTAGAATGAACACAATTACTTTCAATAGCTCCCAAGGAGATGGCACGATCATGCTGTATTGATGGTAACAGTAAAGGGCACTAAAAATGTGTTTTAATAGTGTTACATTTGTTAGTGTATCTATAGAAGTAAAAAAAAAAAAACCACTTTCAAAATCATATGTACTTACTTTTGGAGGAGAGGCTTTGAATTCTTTAAGAGACAAAGGAAAAAATTAACACAATTCCCATTCAATGGAAACAAAAATATTGATACTTGTTTAAGCCTAAATCTTGAAAACCTGATTGATATTAACTCTGACCTGCAGGAAGACAGCCATCTCCTGCTCCTCCATGGTTTGAATCCCCATCTCCACTGTCTTACAGCTGTCCTCCAGGTGGTCTCCATACTTCCTGGTTAATCCCCTGATGTAGTTAACCTTCTCTTCCTGTTCAGCCGTCACCTTCTGACTCAGCTCCCTCTTCTTCTCCTCCAGGATTGTGTACAGTTGGTCGAACTTCTCACACACCACCGTCTTTTGCCTTCGACTATTTTCCTGTATACGCATGAGAGAAAAAGTTCATGAATTGTGAAAGTAAATGCAAATTAATAATTTATCAGAATCATATTTGTGACCCATGTACATATACTGTACTGCATAGAAATGAAGTGAAAGGTTACAGTTTAGAATATTCAAGACTGAAGATAACACTTGTGTAAGTGAGGGACTGTACGTGTATGTGCTGTTGCTTAGTGAATACTATAAACTACAAACGGTCCAGCTGGTTAGCCTGTCTTCCGCCCCTGTGGTAGTGCCATATGTGAGAGGGAGGACAGCAAAGCTCATTCAGCATGTCCATCCTGAGTGACGCCACTTAGGGTAATACATGGGGGATTGGACCCACTCCAGCTTCCTTTCTGCTACCTCCGACTGGGGCACGTGAACCATGGAAGAGCTGTCTGTTCTCTCCCCATCAATTACACTGCTTGTTTTGGATGTGACTGGGCCAGAGGAATGACAAAGTATGCCACTAAGTGCACGTAGCCGCAATAGAAGTAAATAGACAAAAGAGCGTAAGGACTGAGACACCCAAAGCATTAATGGTCCTCTTTCTACCTCTCTATCTAAACCTCTCAGACAGATAAAAGCAAAGAGAGCGGCCCTGGCAAGGACACATTACATTTGTATATCTGTGCAGGTGAGTGCAGGTGTACCAGTGTGTGCATGGAGTGAGGCTTGCTGCGTGAGTGAGCAGCCAGACAGCGCAGCAGTTGGGCACTGACCTCTATAGCACGACAGGCTTCCTCTAGCTGACTAATGATGCCTTGCATCCTGTCATTGGTACCAACCATCATGGCAATCCCGTCACTCAGCTCCGTCTGGATGACACACACAGGACAATAAATAAGATCACATGTACAAATCTATCTATCTATCTATCTATCTATCTATCTATCTATCTATCTATCTATCTATCTATCTATCTATCTATCTATCTATCTATCTATCTATCTATCTATCTATCTATCTATCTATCTATCTATCTATCTATCTATCTATCTATCTATCTATCTATCTATCTATCTATCTATCTATCTATCTATCTATCTATCTATCTATCTATCTATCTATCTATCTATCTATCCATCCATCCATCCATCCATCCATCCATCCATCCATCCATCCATCCATCCATCCATCCATCCATCCATCCATCCATCCATCCATCCATCCATCCATCCATCCATCCATCCATCCATCCATCCATCCATCCATCCATCCATCCCTATTAACACATAATGTACTGCAAATGACATTTTATGCAGATCTCTTTGTGAAAGCTATCATTTTATCACACACCCATTAATTTCCAACAGTAATACTTCAAATGCAGTAACAACATGCATGTGGTACTACTGGTGAAAGCTTTGCTTTGAAAAACAACTCAGTTTTGGCACATCTATTTATTATTAAATTCTGTTTTCCCCATGTTGCGGCTTGCTGAAGTAAATTGTTGCAATTCTCATGCAAACTTTTGACCACACATTTTACACACAGTACTGTTTTATCAAATGGGGAAATTAAACTGTTTTCATATTTCATGCATGTCTAACTATTGTGTAATAACCCACAAACATCTTCAAAAATAGTGATACAAATTTGTTTGCAAATTTAGAATATTTCTATCTTAACTGAACTCTTTTAAAAGCTGTGGTTTAAGGTTTTTTTTTTAGCCTTTAAAGGACAGTTTCCTCACCTTCTTGGTCTGGTAAATGCTGGTGATAGGTGCCACTTCGCAGTCTTTGTGATCTCCAAATACCTTACACATTGAGCATGTGGGCACACTGTGGGTCACACAGTAAATATTGATCTTTTCTTCCTCATGGACTTCACACATCGGCGTTTCTTCCTTCTTCACCGGTTCAGGCTTTGTGCTGTGCAATGAAAACAGCGGCACTTTAGGTCTATGTACCTGTCAGTGCTTGTTAATGTGACATGTGATGTCACTCTGATAATGTCACAGGTACACATCTCAGTATATTATTGATGATCCATCAGTCTTGCCTTGACATGTGCATAGACTGCCAGAAAAGTAATCAATGTGTCACCATTATACAGTGTAGTATACAGGCGTATGTGTACATTGTGTTTATTTTACAGATACCATTCTTGCAGGTCAATATATCCCACAGGAGTCATCAAACATTTTTATAAGTTGTCTGAAATGTTATAAATAAGCCCACATTGTACCACTCCTTTATTAATCATAGATGTCAAATTTTTTGTTTTGTGCATGACTATACAATTTAAATTAAAACTGAGCATCCTGCAAGTGTGAGGTGATCTGCAGTGGATCTTATGTCATACAGGCCTTTGGGTAATACAGTCAGCTACTCAGTGAAATAATCTGTATAGATGGATAACCATGACCATTTAACAACCAGTCATTCACTCCAGCTCTGACTCAACACGCCACTGGCAACAAGGCAGTTTCACCAACTGCATGACTTGCTTATCCTGCTCCCTTGTAAAGCCTCTACTCACCACATTATATATTGAATCCAGTTTTCCTTTCTGAAGTATTAAAGTAAAGCTATGGTGAAGTGTGACATTTTAGTTGAATTGTATTTTCTTCCACTTGATACTGAATCGAGCAGTGTCACAGTCGAATAGTCTTGTTTGCTTAAGAAGGTTCCTCACTGAGAGAAATGACCCGAAAACATCAAAGTGGCAACCATGATAAGGGCCAGTCAAATTTAATAAATGCTAAGAAAAGGTGATTCAATGCTTCCTTTAGTAGTGTCCTTGGTGTAGAATAGATAGACCATCCTTGTTGAAAGGAAAAGAGAAAATTCAAACAATTCCTTGTGGCAGCAATGCTGGTGAACCCAACAATTCATGAAAGCCAACAATTAACATTACAGAGAGGACACCTTTTGCATCTTCTGCCACAACTCACTAATATGGTAATAGGTTTTGAACTCTCAACATTGTGTTAAAGACTAAACACTGAAATGATCAAAGTGAATTAATTTGCATTAAATATTTCCTCATTATGAATGCTGTTGTATTGATGGCTTTTTTTGCAGCTACTTCAATCACAGACACCTCGAAATGTTCAATATCTTCAGCTGCATAAGAAATGCAACAAAAGTCAGCTGGAGGTGCACGTACTATGTTTATATTCACAATGGAAACTTAAAGTAGTAAATGCATAGGTCTGTAATACAGTTTTCCCTACAGTGAGTGGAATTATTTTTTATACAGTAATACTATTTCCATTCTTCTGACTTGACAGGAGGACGATGTGGTTGGAGGACTGACAAACTGAATTATTCTTTCACTTTCTACTCTTACCCTGATAATGAAGTCATGGTTTTCAACAGGTTTTCCATATTTATAACCTGAATGAAACACAGTAATGACACATAGACTAGAAATATTCAGGATGTGCTTTCCATCCTGAGAACATTTTGCGTTCATCACAGCAGATCCACATAACATCCACTTAACGTGAGTGCAGTTGAATTCTCTCAGTGATGTTGCTTTGCTTTTATTTTTAAAGTTCCTCATGCGTCTCTGTGTAAACTTTGCTTGAACCCATAATGTTTTCCATAAAGCTTGTTTTTTTTGTATTAGACCACAGTACATGCACTTATGCCTTACCTGCTCGACTCCTGCTGCTTGAACATATCAATAATATTCTCCACCAGTAGATTCCTCTGCAGCCCGTAAACGCCATGTCTGTCCAGAACAACCTCATGCCTGCAGGAGGGACATCTGAAGCGGCCACCAGACGTCAAGGAGCCGCCCCTTGTTGGAAGATATGGATTTGACGCCTAAAAAAACAACAATCCAAACCAATATTTCAGAAAGATGACAAGAGATATTAATCTGGAACTACACCTTAGTATAATTATGTTATACTCAGAATTACAAAACAAAACTATGAGAGAATGTTTCGATGACATTGACTCTAAGAGGATCTATTACAAGTAAATTGTGAAACACCAAATGAATAACATGTTTTGATGTTGGGACAGGAACACTTAAAAATAACTTTCAAATATTGACAGTTCATTAGAAAACAGAAAGCATGACAATAAAAAAGCAGATAAGAGTGACACACAATCTATTCAGTTAGAAATGTCAATATTCTATTTATGTTTAGTCCAAAAAATTACTTGTGCTTTTAATGTCAAAATGTAGGTCAAGTAGCCAAAATACAACTATTAACGTTTTTAAATGACATGCTGAAAACTGTACATGTGCCATAAAAATGAATACAAAAATGTGTCTGTTATCAGATTCTTACCTGAAATATATCATTTGCACATTTTCGGCAGAGGTTATGCTGACAAGGAAGGATGACCACAGGCTTTGTAAACATTTCCAGGCATATAGGACAAATCAGCTGTTTCTCTAAGTCATCCATGTTGTTCATTTTGACAAACACCACTAGAGGATTGTCAAAATTTGAGACGACAGAATGATTAAAAGCTGTAAAAGTTGTTAAAGGATCCGTGCTGAATGCTAGCTGTACTGTAGGCCCTGAGTCAGTCTGAGAAATAGGCCCACTGCTCTTGTTCTAGCGGGTGTGGGCTCCTATCTTGTTGGTGTCAGTTCTGTTTTTAGCAGCAATTGCAGTCATGTCAAAGGGTGCCATTTTTACCTTGCCCATATTTGAAACTGAGCAGGGCAGAGTGTGCTGGACAGCTGTCTACCAGTCTGCACACCATCCACTCCTACCGCACCGACTGTACTGTTTGTTTAAAGGGGGAATGGTGTATGGTGTTTACATCCCATCTGCATTCATTACCACAGAGTTGCTGAACATAGCATACTATGGGTGACAAAAAAATCTGTTTCACTTCCATATTTTCACTGATGAGCATGGTACCTCATGCACTACTATGCTATGTAGATAAATAAACACAGTAATTAGCTAAATTAAAAAGTTAATCATATCACATTAGGGGCTAGCTAATCATTGTGTATTATGCTACAACTTTAAACGGTTAAGTTTTTAATGATTACCTCCAGCAAGGAGGTATTAAATTTGAGTCTGTTTGTTTGTTTGTCTGTTTGACTTTCAGCAGGATTACACAAAAAGTTCTGAACAGATTTTGATTAAACTTTCAGGAATGATAGATAATGGGTCAAGGAAGAACCCATTAGATTTTGAGCAATGAAGGTCAAAGGTCAAGGTCTCGCTAAAGGTCAACAGCTAAAACACATAAGTGGTAATATCTTAGGATTCAGACAAGATAGAATCTCATGTTTTTTTTTTTGCATTCACATCATCTCACCCTTGGACATCAGATGGGTCAACACATATAGCTCGACCACATACGTATGAATGAAAAATCAAGCTTTGGTGGAGGTCCAATATTAATTTACAGTATTTCGTGGGAATGAATCAACTAATTCGTGGCCACAAAATATATATTTTGTGGCCGAACCCACAACTTCCACAGCCATGTCCCAGATTTGATTTTGAAAAAAGGAGAAATATATTATTTTATTTTAACTTTTATAACATTTTATTTTAGTTTCATTCATTAAGAAGTTCATTAATAGTTAACGCATACAGAGTTATAAAATCCATGTGCAACTCAGTTAAGTAAAAGTCTATTGTCCATTCATATAATTGTCCATTCATATAATTTGTAATTTGTAATCTGGACTACTACTATCATTGATATAACTATTTGAAATTAACATGATTCTTTAATGTCTGGTGACATTCAGGGCCATTGTATCATTACTCAAAACATAATTCTTACATTCAGCTCCTTTAATGGAGATTTTTGTCATGATGTTACCATGATTTAGTTGAAAATGGGAAGATAAAATATTGATTGTTATCAATATACATGCAAGGCAGTATATTGTGTTGAATTACACATATGCTTCTCAGGGTTAAAGCTTAATGGAAAGGGATCTCATTGTCATTTCATGGTTATACTGTTTATTGTTTGTCATAAAATAGCTGTCTTGTGGAGAGCAGTAACCATACTCATTCCAAGGTAACATTCCAAGTTGACACGGGTATGTATTTAAGGCTCAATTGAAGTGAGATTCAAAAAGGTCCACTATGGAAAGAAAAACTGGAGGATGCGGGCATCGATCCCGCTACCTCTCGCATGCTAAGCGAGCGCTCTACCATTTGAGCTAATCCCCCATACATTTATGATTCCCACCCCACTATATTCCTACTTTCACTATCGCTATCTACAAAGGGAAGAAAGGATAAACTTTTACTTGTGTAAACGTCCAACAGAACCATCAGTTATGTATGCTGACACTCGATCATTGTTTTACCTTTGCATTCGGATTGTACGTATCCTGAGTGGGAACATTCTCGTGCACTCCAACCGACCATTAAAGATAAGGGTTGACGAGCTCAATGTTTTAAATTAACTTATGGACTCTGCACCAAACGATTGCACTCGGAGTTTCTTAACCCTGAAATGAACTATTTTGTAAACAATAGGGTTGACATGCTGTTTACTGGCTCTGCGACTTCGCCCCCTGCTGTCTGTAAGGCTTCATTAGTAACATTATGCATTTATGATTCACTCAGATTTGGGGAATGAAACTGGTAAATAAAATAACTAAGCAATTACCAAATTGCTTGCAGTATGTAATTATCAGGTTACAGTGGTTAATTTCCCTTGCTTTAACACTTTATTTACACACAGTGATGATGATTGGAAATATTATCAAAAGATTATAACACGTGTCCTTAACAAGAAAAGTTCGGACGATGCTGGTATCGATCCGGCTACCTCGTGTCTCCTGTCAATTTTGCTACCTCCAAAGTAAGCCCACATTAGCCTAAACTGAGCCCATGTCAGCCAATCACGTTCTGCCATGCCTAGCGAAGGTGATTGGCTGATGTGGCCTTACTTTCGGTTAATGTGGGCTCGCGAAAATGACAATAAACACAGAAGTAGCAAGAACGATACCAGCATCTTCCGAACTTTTTTGGTTAAGGACAAGTCTTAAAGTCTTTAGACAACAATTCCAGTAACCAAACATCTATGTGATTTAGCATATCACATACTGATATCATGAACATGTCCAACCCTCAAAAAAGAATTAAAAGTGACAGTTTTCTCATCTGCGTGTAATAAATTGCAAGTAAGGCAATTCATTATTGTAACCTCAGAATTACACACGGTGATAGTTTGGAGACTTTATTTACCTGTTTCCTAAACCCTAATCCGAGTGGATCATAAATGCATAATAATGATTATTAACGAAGCCTTATAGACAGCAGGGGGCGAAGTCGCAGAGCGAATAAACAGCATGTCAACCCAAACGGTTGAGTTCTTTTCAGGGTTAAGAAGAGTCCAGAAGAGTATATCCAGGCAACCCGTAACTCGTACTTCCCGACCTTCATACCCGTGAAAATACACCGAAACGGCAGTCAAACCTGTGACTACTATATATATTAACACAAGGTATTGCTCTAACATTATTAATATGTAAGTGTAATAATCAACAGTTGTTCACTAGATACAATTATAATGCTAGTTAGCGCTAGCACAGTGCGGATACAAATATAGCTAACAGAACATAAAAGGTAGGAAAGCTTCTCGTGCTTCATGCATAATTTTTTCCTCATCTGGACATATTCACGATATAAACATGCGATATGCTTATTCATACAGATCTTCCATAATTGGACATAATTGGACCTGAACGCGGATCGTCCGTATACCTCGTCCAATCGGAGGGTCAGCTCCGTCTTTCCCTCATCCAATCAGGTGGCTGGGTCCACCTTTCCCTCATCCAATCAGATGGCTGGCTCCATTTTTCCCTCATCCAATCAGATGGCTGTCTCCATCTTTCCTAATCCAATCAGAGGGCCAGCTCCATCTTTCCGCATCCAATCGGAGGGCCAGCTCCATCTTTCCCTCATCCAATCGGAGGGCCAGATCCATCTTTCCCTAATCCAATCAGAGGGCCGGTTCCATCTTTCCCTCATCCAATCAGATGGCTGGCTCCATCTTTCACCCAATCGGAGGTAATTGGCTAAGCTAATTCGTCTTGACTCATTCTCTGGACAGTACGTACGGTATTTGTAAACGTTGAACTATTCACAATATAGAAGTTCTGGGGCTCTATAAAATGTTTTGCCCCTAAAATAATAGCTTTTCCTGTCACACCACCGGTGAACACCTAAAACCACAGATGTATAAGTCGTTATTTTGCTAACTATCACAGTAGCAAAAATTAGCTTACGAACGATATAAAAGCAGATTTTAAGTCTTAATTACTTTGTTTCTCGAAATGAGTGGGCTTCATACTAATGCTTCTACCACTATGTTGGCTAATTAACATAACGTTATTTAAAATAGTACTCGACTATCGTTCAGTTAACTGCAAGAATGCGAAGCTAAAATACGTACACTACAGCACGACTCCAATTACTAGGCCAAATATAATTAGGTTTGTTGATAAAACATATGTCCAAAAATATATACCTGGTACAGTATATTCGAAAATCGCTTTCGTGGGTGAGCATTTCAGCTCCCTTCGATAGCTCAGTTGGTAGAGCGGAGGACTGTAGCGGTATCACTGACATCCTTAGGTCGCTGGTTCGAATCCGGCTCGAAGGAGAGATCTTTTTTTTCACCGAAGGGACTCAAAACAGTTCGAAGATCTGTTGTTCGAAAACAGTTGTGTTTTGCTCATACTTTATTCAGAGACTCAATGCACCTTGTGGCGCGTTAATGATTTGTTTTATTTAATGGAATCTACACAATTGTCGCCTCTTTAAAATGCAGTTACTATTAGTTAAAAACCCAATACAATTATTCGTTTTCAGCAAAATTGTATGAAAACCGAAAAAATATATATTTTGTTGCATTGCTTGAATGCTATGACTGAAAACTGTTTATATATTTCAGCATATGAGGTACAATTTCTGGCATTTAATGCAACACCTGTCACATTCAAAAGTAACAAATTAAGCATTTATTTTACTGACACAATTTCATGCTTTGAAAATATTGCAATTTTATTGTCTAAACTATATTTTATGTCATTTAGTACTTTTAATGAACAGACATTTTCTATTTGTGTGTTAAATGATAAGTGAGCACACCTGCAGCCATTCGGGTGTTTAAAATAGATATTAAAGGTGATTGCATGCTTTCTGAATTATTGAACTAGTGATGAAAACAAAAATTATCATGTGCTTTGACTAGGAAATGGCTCATGACTGTTCTGCTTACACGTTTTGATGGGTGACTCAGAAAACATAATTACAAGGTTTGTGGATGAATGCAGGTTTTTTTTTCTTTCTTTCTTTTTTTGATAAATTTTTATGTACAGCTATTCACCTGAAATTACATTTTGCTCTCATTTTAACTGCTGTTGGTAGATATTTTTCAACTAAATGTAAAGCACACCATGCATAGTGTGTGTATATATATATATATATATATATATATTCATCAGTAGTGTGCTAAATTATATATACAGTTTAAATTCATTGCAATATTAGAAGTAGCTTTCAGTTTAATGAAAGTAGATGTAGTCATGCCTCATGTAGAAGCAAAGGTTTATGAATACAGACAACCTTGTTTAGGATCTTGTCAGGTAGGAAGCTTGATATCATGGGCGAAAGTTAAAGATTAACATATTTCATCGTAAAAAGTTAGAATTGGTTACAATTACACTGATTTACTACACTTAATGGAACACTTTTATGTCAGGTGTCTTGCACAAGGACAATTCAATGCCAAATATGCTTTTTTTCCCCTATAAAACATACCTAAAACAGGACATGGGTCACTAAAAATTCAAACCAGATGTGTAGAAGTTTAGAAGCACTTTGCAATTTAAAAAAAATTCAGATAAAACTCTTTTATTCTTCTTATGCACAGTCTTTATTCAAAAATCCACTTGTAACATGGTAAAAAAAATAACCTGAAAATTACATGCCACAATCAGGAAGAACTGATTTCATTTTGGGGGTGGGGGTGGGGGTCTACCTTGGCGGAGGTCTGCGCTCTGAGAGTGCTTTTCTAGTTTTTAATGTAATGTTCCTTTTTTAAAATTGTATTCAATGTCATACAAGAACTAATCAGCCAACTGTCTGCCTGTAGATATATAAGTATGTGTGTGCCAAGTCTTGTTCTGTATGTTTTTGTAAAAAAAATAAAAATAAAAATAAAATAAAAAAATATGTTGTAATATATGTCACTAGATGTTTTTCCTCTGACTCATACACTCTAACATCTGCATTACACACTCGCATTCATTCTGTTTATTATAATGAAACTAAATGAGTGTGCACATAATGTTTATAACACAGACACATCAAGGGCAGTGAGTCACATTTTAACATTGTTTCTGAAAATGACTCTAGTCCCTTTCCCTAATCTGGCTCTGTTTCATTTTGTGTCCATAGAGACAAATGGGAAGCGCTACAGTATAATATAACACCTCAAAGGTAAGAGCACATCTTGGAAAGTAAAGCAGAAAAAAAAATCACATGCGCAGATCCAATGTATATCTAGGAATAACTACAATGGAAGTACGATTGTGTGACTTGTAATTTGTAAATTTGTGAAAATAAGAAACTGTACATTTCTCATTTCTTGTCATTATATTCGTCAAGTACACGCATATGTGTTTCACCTAATTCTTTCTGTAGTTTATATCCTTTTCCTGTCATTTACTACAGATTATGTTTGCTCGTCATTTTGAGATACTGTGGGCATACTAGTTCATTCATTTTTTATCAGGAGTCTTTAAAAAGTCTGAACTAGTATGATTACATATTCATTAACAACAAGTGACGATTCCTCAAATGCTAACTATTGAAACGACTCCAAAAATGGCTTTCAAATGAGGCCAATTAAGAAGACATTCTGGGTTGTATCTTTATGAATCAAGTGAAGTCATCCTTTTTAAGCTATTACGGTCTGACTCATAATATTAAATCTATTGAATATAGCTTTAAAAACAACAATTCAAGATTGACAAGTTAGGAGCAGGGTGAAGGCGAATGGAAAATGCTACTGCAAGATCAAAAGCCACCATTTAATAGAGCACAGTGTGACCTGTTTGTTTGAGTAGCCTATATAGTAAAAGGTCTGCAGATTCTATGAAGGCCACAGAACATGAAGCAAGATGTTACGCATGCACACAAACCAGAGACATAAAGGTCTACAAGCTCATAAGCAAGTGTATATGGGGCTAGAATGACGAGCAGAGCAAAGGGTGCCATCTGTTCTCTTGTATGAATATTTCAGATAGGTGGAAGTCATACAGATGGGAAGCTGCCACTCGGAAAAGGTCTCGCAAAGCATTTTGAGACAGTCTTGTCAATTTGTAGTCCTGCATTTGTCCTAAAATTGACCTCCTGAACAAAAAGTTGTTTACGTGAGAATAGCACTAAAGTGCTAACTTGATAATCGTAAACTATTGAAAACATTGTCATGTTTCTTTACATTTAAACTTATGAAGAAATTAACTTGTACAAAATGAATTTTAATTACAGGTTCATTTCATTAGAGACTGGAAGTGATTTTATTTATGTTTTTTCAGTGTATTAATAGTCTTTTTTTTATATACATTTACTAAGTGGTTGTTATAGTTACTTAGATTTTTTTTTCTACATGAGAACTCACCATAACTTGCCAATTTTAAGATGTATTTATTTTTGCTAAAGTGAAGACAATCAGAAATGATAGATAGATAGATAGATAGATAGATAGATAGATAGATAGATAGATAGATAGATAGATAGATAGATAGATAGATAGATAGATAGATAGATAGATAGATAGATAGATAGATAGATAGATAGATAGATAGATAGATAGATAGATAGATAGATAGATAGATAGATAACCACAGGCGACCGCAGGCGCCCACTCACTTTGGGTCAGCTGATAGATGGATAGGAGCTGGTCAGATATAGTAGATGACTCAATGATTTAGGTAATATAAAATAAATATTACTGGTAGGCAGGATGGCAGCTCAAACCATTAATTAACTATTATAAAGGAAATCTGAAAAAAAAATAAGTAAGGCATGATGTCACTTATCATATAGGTGGTTATTGGGTTCAATAAGAAGTAGTCACGCAAAGGAAGACTTTCTACATGTCCTCGAGCTATATCATATGTGTTAAACCACATCATGAAAGTATAAAACATTAGATTGTATAAACATGGAGCAGGACTGCAATGAGAAAATCTCTGCTAAATCTGCATTTTCCTTAATCTTCATCGCTTGCTGAGATTAACTGCTGTGTGCAAGTGGGGCTACATGGATAGTGAATTTGCATGACATTTGCAACAATGAACCCTTATAGTTTTTCATTTCCCCTGTCACGTTTGATATATTCTCACTTTACGATAAGAAAGCATGACCTAAAACAACCAGATTTCCACTCGGCATTTTATATAACACGCTCTCTCATATAATGACGTAAAACAGGCATCAGTCTATTAACAGGCACCACTGCAACTGATGGTAATGGGTAACTGGGATGTGTTCAGCATGCAAGAGCTTCTTTCTGCCTGGCTCACACCCTCTACACAATGAGAAGTGTAGACCACACAGTCTTCTTTTTAACAGTGTGACTCACAGAGAAGTGAAGCAAAGCAATAGAACCACTGAGTGTGTATTATACCTATGGCAAACTAAAGTACAATAAACATTCAGCATGGTTGGATGTGATGTGAATGTTGTGATATTTACTTCAGGTTTCCAGACATTCAAGTGTTTGGACAAGTGTAGAAGTAAAAAAAAAAAGGCATATTACAGTCATTTGAATGGCATGTTGTCTGATTTAAGATGGAACATGCAGACAGGCCAGAAATTAAAAGAAAAACCAGATATGAATGGTCTTTTTCATAGATCATGGACACTGACTGCTTTCACAAATATGAAAATTACATGAATCACTTGTGAACTTTCTTAGTTTTAATCATCAAAATGATGTGACTCATCAGCAATGGGCCACAGATGCCAATCTCATTCAGCACCCCAGGGAGACTTTGGACATGTATGTTATACAACAGTCTTCATGACTATCATCAAAATGGCAACAGAGAGAATATCTTTTTTCTTCATATCTTCCTCACTGTAAATGTGTACAATCAAAATCAAGGAGCACCAAAGCTGTTCTGGGAATACATAATAGACAAACACGTTAAGATATTTAATCTTGATCCCCCCCCCCCCCTGTTATTTGTCAGTGTTCATCGTTAATCTTAGGTTCTGCTTGCACACATTGTCCATGTCCAAATGAAAAAAAAAATCTGCTTTTATCAAACGGTCTGTTTGCATTCGCTGCCTGTGTCCGATTTATAGCACATTGTCTTTTGGCAGGTATTACACACTGTAGTTTCCAGTATTTGTTAGCTATGACAAGCATCAGTAGGTGGCTCTGAATCAACAAAAACTACTAATTATACCTGCACCGTGCAAAGCTTCGGTGGCAACTTGGCATTCATCATTTCATTTTATTTGTATACAAATTGAAATGAATAAACAATTTCTATGTTAATGCAGATTAAAGAGCATCTCATTATACACTCCACTGAGATGCTGCTGTCTAGAAAAACCCATTGGCCTTTAACATAGTAAAAGGGTGCTATCTAGTGGTGGAAAAGGGGCAGACTATAGCCAGTAGCCACACTACACTGCACACTGACGTCATTGCAGTCATCACCAAATAGGGCTTACATGGCAGTTGTTTCTGTTTCATTTAAACATATGCTGTATCAAGAAGAAGGAATAGTATAAAAATAAATAAGATGTTTCTACCTAATAAGCACATATACACTGACATTTGGTGTTGTAATTCATATAAAGTACATAAATACAAGGTTACATTAAAACAGTAAGAAAACATGGCTAGCTTTGACACATTTATAGCCACAAATTGCAGCTGTCCTTAAGAATATACATCTAATATATATTCCTATAATAATCTCTTAGGCAACACCTGATGATTAGATTAAGTTAAATTATTTTCATTTTTCTCCACAGCCTCCTTGCAAGTGTTGTGTTTTACCACAAGGTGGTTCTCTATACACACTTTAGTACATTTCCAGGTCTCTGCAAAGGTATATTGTGCCTTAAAATTGATGACTATAATGATCTTTTTAATATCACTGGGTATAGTGATATTTGAAACCTGGAATTAAGTGGATAGACAGACAAGATCAAATGTAGTATTCGAGTGTACTGAAGGAAAATATTTAGTATTTTATACAAGAAATACATGTTATCACCTTCCTAAAACATTTCCCTAAGTAATTCTTTTTTTTTTTTTTTTTTTATGAAACACAAAAACCAGTTGAACATTTTATGATTAGGTGAAAAAGTCAAATGTGCCAAAATGACTTAGGCAAACAGTTAAGGAAGGGGATGATATAATACAATATTTAATGGAAGAATCTGTAATTATATTTTAATGAAAGCAAATAGAGAATTAGTATGTTAAAGGTTCACACTATAAACAGTAATAGATAATGACGTCCGTGATGCTCAGTGTTGTTAGAAGGTAGCAGGAATATTAATTAGAGGTACTGTGGTGGATTGCAGTCTTCCTCTGGAGATTTCTCAGGAAAACTAGAGTCAGGGGGAATGGAGCACTGGGGGCCTTACAGGCTCATTTTAAGCTTGTCACCCCAGGGGGAATCAGCAGACATGTTTCTTGTTTCTGTCGTCCCAGTGCTCCCCGGGCATCAACTGGAGTACTTAAACACACCTGTCATGTTCCAAAGGTGCACATCTGTGTACGGGGTGTAGTTTGCATCAGTGTGCATTAGCTGGGGAAGAAGTTAATTAGAAAATTCTCCAAAGTATCATTTAGCATTTTCCCAGATGTACACTTAGAGGAGAGAATGTAAAACATGTGCTGTCCTGTGCACTGATGACGTACCATTGACGCAGTCATATACCATATCAGGCGGTTTTAAAGTTGTCTGGCAACAAGGTTTGTTAACTGTGAATACCGAGCATTATACCCAAGTGTAGCTGACCTTTGCTGTTCTGATGACACCTGTTTTCATCAAATAATTTTTGAGCACAGTGCAGGTGAAATGTTTGAGATAAGATATGTTATGTTATGTTATGTTATAGAATGTTCTAAATGAAGGTTGTGATTACCTGCACTTGGCAAGTAGCTGCATGTATTCAGCATGTCTTGTTATGAATCTTTAGTCTGACCTGGGCCCAACAGTGATGATGTAACATGTCTGTCAGTCATATGTAATTGTTAATATCAACCCAGTTGTTATATTTTCACCTCTTTCATGTATGAGGTGGAAAAACTTTGTTTGGAAGTAAACCCAATGGATCCCAAGAGGTTAAGGTGCTAACTGTGAACTGCAGTTTGAATTCTGTTGGGGACCTTTATTGTGTGTCATTCTCTGTCTTTCTCTTCTCTCATTTCATGTCATCCTTCTACTATTGATATCTTATACTAGTGTTAAAATACAAAAAATAGAGCCCTGAAGAAAGTGCACTCACCAAATATTAATCTACTGTTTATGAAGCAGAATTCTGATTAGAAATTTCTACTCAATTTTGCAGATGTTAGAGCTACAGAGAGAGCCATAGATGTATCTGTGAATAGGAGAACCTTTCGGTATAAGAGGAAAGCCACATTGTCTCTTCAGGCAACATACTTAGTGTAACTGAGTTTATCAGTTCCTATTTTTCTAAAGCAACTTTGAGACTGAATTAGTATAGAACACGACTGGTTTGGCTATTTTACTGCTGTTTCCATTGTTGCAAATCTGCAATATATTTTTTTTATGTCTGCAGTGTTGTTGTAGTTGCCTGGAAATGATGCAGGCTCTCTTTGTGGGGGGTATGATAGTAGGGGATTGGATTTGGACCCACAGAAACGGAGAGAGAAGGATTATGCCTTCATTGGCATGGAGCCTGACTGTTGCCATGGTAGATCCATTGTTCAGTAACACATGGGCATGCCACAAAAACCTACACTGGAAATGTCCATGTGTTGGTCTGTGAGTGCCATATGTTTTATTTGTTTCTTTTGTTGTTGTTTTTTTTTACCTCTCACTTGCAGCATTAGGTCTTATACACCTTATCATGTAATAAATCAATTTCCTGTGTTATCTCAGACCCATACAGTCAGAAAGATCAAGTCAAACAGTGCCTGCAAACCACAAATTGATTATGTCAATCCTGTTTAAATGTTCAATCTACATGTGTCATAAGTCACCACAAACGGTCATATGGAGTAAAGTGCTTCAGTGTAACAGAGCTACAACATTTTGCTGTATTTCTTAGTCTGTATTTCAAACTCTGGTGAGTCTCAGCTCCCAAGTAGTATGAGTCATGAGAGGAAGGTAATCACAGGCAATGATGTGGACCGCTGCAGGGCAAGCCCCGTTGTGGAGGAATACCCTTGAGAAAGTACACGCCGTCTGCAAACGACTGCTCATATAGGTCTTGGGATCGCCCCGGCCATCCAGCCAATCACGAACCACCTTCTATACAATGCAGATAATTTCAACCAATCAGGGACAGGGTTACAACAGCTGCCTGTAGGCTATTGGTCAAATTTAGACAAGGGCGTTTTTTGCTCGCTCCAACAGCACCATCTCTGGCAGGTGGTGTGCGCTTTAAAACCATACAGTAGGCTAATGTTTAGGACGATAGGTAGGTAGTTAAAGGGAAATAAACGCACTTTACGTTAGCAATTTGCCATTTTAGGTTGATAGTTTTTCGTTACGTGCCATTACGCTCCTTTGAGACCCACCGGAATTGGAGTGAATGAGATGAACGTCGGGGTTCCCCTCTTTGAGCCAAACACTTTGTGCTTTACGGTTAGCGGGGAATTAGACAACTGCTCCTTCATCATGCAGCTCCTGAAAAAAGACGGAAAAGCCCTACATGTTGATTATATTTCACCACCGGTGTAAGTCTGAATGAGAGAAAACCTCTGAGCCTCGGCCGACACGGTCTCACATCCTGGAGCTGCCTCACTTCATCCGCCGGTGTTGCATACAATATGATATGTTGATGACATTTTTTGGAAGCGGTCGTGCCTTTTGTTTTCATTTCGGGTTATGTGATATGCGAATCAGTAAACGCCATGAAACGCAAATGAGCGGACGTTTTTTTTCGCTTTGAAAATGAGGAAGCGTTTTCATAAAGACCCAGAAAATGGCAAGAAGGTCTCGTCGTCTGTGGGCCCGGATTTGAGTAAAATGAGAAGGAAAGGAGCAAATGCAACAGCAGCATGAATTTTTTTCCTACAGAATGACACCAAAGGAGGTAAAACGGTGGAGGTAGATAAGACGCAGCATCAATGAAGGAGATCTGGACAAGTTTTGAGTCGCTCATAATGAACAGAAATACTTTGCAGCTCGATAGCAGATCGGTGTTACAATATTGAAAAGGTTTTTTTTTCTCCCCCTGCTTTGAAAGATTTTTTTTTTTTATCCATTTTCGCATTGCATTTGTCATTTTTATTAGACAGTTTCCCCTTTTTTCGGCTCTTTTTTTCCCCCCCTTTGTTTTATATTTTTGATCCGGATCCAGCTCTGACTATTCAATGGAAGTATGTTACCAGCTGCCGGTTTTGCCTCTAGACAGGCCGGTTCCCAAGCATGTCCTCAGCCGGAGGGGAGCCATTAGTTTCAGCTCCAGCTCTTCTCTCTTTGGGGCTCCTGATCCGAGACAGCTGTCACAGGTAAAAGAAAGGGGGGAAAATCCATATACTTGTCCTCATGTTTTATCATTTTGTCACAATAGCTTAGGCTCTGGAACTCTCTTAGGCCTTGAAACCAGCACCTTTTTGACAAATATATGACTAATCCACAGGAATCTTGCAGGTGGTTGTTGGATATCTAGGCCTTAACACATAGTGCACACTCACTTACACAAGCGTACAACATTTTCTTATCTGACAGACCTAAAGCACACTCCAGCTAGCCATCTCCTAAAACCATTTTGCATTTTATGCATGTTGTCCACAGATAAAGGGCCCCCTTGACTTACACTTTAGCCAGCACTGATGTGTGATGCCTCAAGTATACCAGTTTACTCTTGAGACTTGCTACATTTGTCAGAGGGAACGTGCCACAGTGTTATTTATGTTAACATCCCTTGACACATTGACAGAAGATACATAAATCCTTGAGTCATACTTGAAGTTCCTTCTTGGAAATGTGCCTGTTGGTAAGCTTGCCTCTATATTTCAGCTTTGTGGTGAAAGAAAAGAAAAGGTAGGCCACAACAGTCTTCATGCTGTGGGGTCACATTCTGCTTGACTCTCGTGTACACACAAAAAGTGACACGGCTGTACAATGCATCTCCAATGCATTAGCCAAGCACTGAGCCACTGTTGTGCATGGACATGTCTTAAATGGGGTACCATCCATTAAGTCTTTGTCCAGTACTCTTGCTTAACTAAGTGTAACCCATATGCGCCTTGCAACCAAAGTTCAAAGAGAATAGTTGCACACATCAAGTCATGAGGCAATACATTCAATCCCCTCTGTGTTACGCTTTTAAGAATAAGCTTCTAAACGCCCTTCTTATTGCTTCAGTAGTTTGGCACAAAAGCAGTAAGGCTGTATTCTGATCTCTTTGAGTCATGTCCCGCAAGTTGCTCATGAACAGACACTGCCACAGCACTGCATGGCATCTCCCAACACATTAACTAAGCATTAAGTCACTGTCTTTGACTGTGTGAGCGTTCTCTTCAATGGGCTGTCCATTAGTGCTTTGTGCCGGACACTGCTCCACATAACCACCCGTGTGTGTCCGCTTTGAACCTACTGCACATCACAGGCAGCTCCCTCAAAGACTAATGCATAGCCCTGGTTATCAAAAGGCCGTCTTACAGCCGATTTTCTGTGGTCTTATTACTAGATTTCATTAAAGGTAATTGTACATAGTCTAGGTGCAAAAATGTCTCTGAAAATCATTCCATCTTTCCTTCCACCAATTCACTCCCATGTTTGCAGCCATTATTCTACTACTTCATTATTACACTGTGCCTGTTGGTAGGTAAAGTTATAAAACTGAAACAAATACCCCAGGGCCTGTTTCTGTGCTGTACATTAGTGGTCTTCTGGAGAGGTCCAGTGTGATTGCCTTTGCCATTTATTTCATAAATTAGCCAGAGTTCAGTTCCACCTGGCAGGTGTGAGACATGCTATTAATGTTCGTCTTTGTTGAGAATAAATGGGTTATTTTCCAAAAGTAGCCCACTTTTTCAATTTCGTGCAGATCTACATGTCAATTTTTGTGGTGACATTAAGCCTCACATTTAAAATTCGCCTCAGACATTTACATATACTATTTGCTTTGTGCAAAATTGTGTCTGAGGGGTGTTCTGAGTTTCAGCACAAAGACCTGTTGACATTGAAATGATAATTTTTCAGAGACAATTTTGACAGATTTGGGTGATCATTTGTGCATATACAGGAGTATCACTCAGTCATTTTCACAGAGCATTTACACTTCTTCAAATATTGTGTTTTGAGCCCCATTTATGACCATAAATAGGGCATTTGTCCTTGGTGGCTACTGTGTTTTTGTGTGTGGTTCCACAGGCCTGTCGTTTGTGGAAGCAAGGCTGGACTTCCACTGCAGAAAGAGGCAGTTAGGCATGTGCAAGGGCTCTGTGGGCAGTGGTTTGGCTCAAAGCCAGACTCACAGATGGCCAAAGTCTCAGTCTCTTTTCTTTCACTGGCTATCTTGTTCCGCTCACTCACAAGCTCCCTCTCTTTCTGTCTCTTTCTCCCCCTCCCCTCCCCTTGCAGATGAAGACATTTCCTCTTGTAAACAGGGGACGAAAGAGTAGAGTTGAAGAGACAACAGAGTCTCAGTAGAATATGTCACTCAGTGGTTGTGGAATGCTTATGATTGGGTGTAAATATGCTGTGGAAGAGGCGTTTGAAATGACAAAGGCATTAAATAAATGGGTTCATTTATCCATTACAATACCTCCTATTGTTTTTGCAACAATACATGTTGGGTGCTTGTTTATTAAATCCTAAAAGTGAAGTGGAAGAACATGTGCTTAGATATTGGGATGCATGCTGGTCCCCTCTGGTTTCTCTGAGTGAAGAGTAAACAGGACTTGGGACAGATTAGATTGGTGCAGAATAAAAGGTATGGGACAATGAGTAGGACACTGCCAGGAATTGTGTGTTGCACATCTAATGTCAAGTATTTGCACATAAAAATAGCATATTTGTACTGCACATCATCTGAAATGTTGTGCATGAGGGGATCAGATCTAGTTTTCATTCCGGTGTTGGTGGCTGTCATGTGGTCACGTGGTGTCGATGAGGATGTAGAATTAATACAACACAAAGAATCCATTAGAGATATACGGTATCAGTAAACAGATGCAAACTATTGATGTGTCTGAGCGGTCACATGGCTTTTACCATATCAGGAGGAAGGCAGCTCTGACTGGAAACTCTGATCTGCTGTGAGCTCAGTCCATCATATCAGAGTGAATGATATCATCAAGCATATGTGGGCCATTCAACCAGATCATCTCCTTCTCATTTGTGATGTTTAGGCATAGAGGAAGATGATAGGCTTTTGTGTGCGTAAGAGTGGCAGATAGAGTACAGAGCATGATAAAGGAGAACTTGACTGCATCTTTCTGAGGGAGTTAACTTTGTTGATTTTAACTGAACCGATAAGCATTTTTTTCTGCACAGTGCCATCGGATTGACGTCGTTTCAGGATGTGGTAAGAATGCTGAAGGAGCCGTTCAGACTCTGAGCCTGGTGTTTCACAACCTCTCACAAAAACTTTAACCCTTGTGTTGCCCAAGTTTGGTTTTCTCAGAAGTTTGTGTGACTGCTAGCCTGAACTCAGCTGTTTGTTATAAGGCAAGGATGTATATTATTTTCTAAATAAACAGGATTCAAACCTTATTTCCTGTCCTCATTTAAACATACAGATTCTGTTTCTCTACCAGTCTGCCTTTTTCTCAGTAAGGGGCCCACCTTGTCACATGACCATTCTGTTTTTGTGGTGCAGTGTCGAGTGCAATCGGCCATGAGAATATGGCTCTACACATCAACACACTAACGGACACTGTGTCAGGGGCCAACTGCTCTGGCTGAATATTAATCATATTTACTGTATCCCTATAGGCATTTGAGATGAGCTTCATGCACTGAAGGAGAATAGATGTACTCTTATTCATACTGGTTTACACAGTTGTTGTTCACAGGCATTGTGTGGTTTGAGATGGGGGTTTTGTTTTCCCTCTTCAGAAGGTTAAGACTTCCAATAAGCTGGCCAGAGAAGCAATTAGAGCCTGGGAATGATGTTTGAAATGAATGAAATTCTTGTGCAGGGTAGACAGCCTGTGAGAAAATGAAGCAAGGCTTCCCCTTCCCCCACTCCTTAACTCCTCTTCTTTAATAGAGCTTTGCTTAAAGCACATCTATCCTAGACCCCTTACAGCACTCTGTGTAAAGAACCCTTAAGTCATTTTATGGCACTTTCAGTCACCAATAAAAAAAGTGGAAAACATTAGTTGCAGATGCTGTTCCCTTTGGTGTCAACACTACTGTGTCATTCAACCACAGAGGCTTATCCAAGTCATTGGGCCAATTCACCCCAGCCCTCTCTCAGAAAGTCACTGCAACTGGAGTGTGTTGGAGTGGTCGGCATTCACATAAAACACTCTTACCGCTGGTAGACCCCATTTAGGGTTATTGTGCGTGCAGCAGCCTGTGTATGAATACATGCAGTACACACTTACTCCAAACCTGTCTGTGTTTATGGCTTAGTACTCAGTTAGTGGAATGTACCATCCCACACAGTAAGACGCTGCAAGAGGTCATAACTCAGAAGGAAGCTTTCAGTTTATGAAACTGTGCTGAGTCCAGCGGCTTTTATCTCAGGAATTTGTGTGTATGTGTGCACTGTACTTGTGTGTGCATCACTTTGATTTCTGATATGTCAGTTTATAGAAATACTGCTGGCTTCCTCATTCTCTTGACCCCAGTTGACTTACTCTGTAATAGGTCTGACCTAAGTTGAAGCAGAGTTTTAAAGGTAAATGACATCATAACGGCAGGTTTTTATGTCTGCTCAGAACAGGGGAGTGTGAGAACGCTGTACTGTGCAGCGGACCATTGAATACCATTGAAACGGTCTGTGACTACAATATCAACTCAATCACAATGCTATGACAAAAAGCATGTTTGAAATGGCGGTTTAAAATCTTCCAACTTAGCCAGTGCCTTTTTACACTTACACACTCACACTCACACAAAATGCATTAGTGTGTTTGCTTTTGGCAAACATCACCATAACAATAAAAGAGCAGTTAATGGGGACATAAAGTAGACATTTTACACACCTCTACTCATACGTTTACACTCACTTTCAAAAAGGCTGTCCAGGTTTACCTTGTCGAGCCTTTGTGATGTTAGCCGCCAGAATAGCAAACATTAACACTCCCACAGACACACCATGTGACCCTGTGACCTTAGAAACCTGAGTTCTGTGACCCTAGCCAAAGTGTCTGAGCTGAGATAAGAAACAGGGCCATATGTAAACGAGCTTACATGGAATGGAAGGGTGGACAATGAACAGACTGTTATGCTAGCAGTAAACTCCAAACAAAACTGAATGGGCTTATTTTCAGATTGCACCAATGAAACGTGACATGACTGCAGATCCAGGTGTTTTGTTATTGGCTCCCCAAATAAATAAAGGAGTTCCCTTTTGTTTATACTGTAAAGGAAGAATGTTTTGCGGTCTACCTTTTGTGACAGTGAATTGAAAATATATGACCTGTAACCAGTCTTGTGATTTTATGGGGTAGCTCATTTTTCTAAAGCAGATGTGTAAAAGCCTAGTTGGATCCAAACATTTGACTATAAATGTAATTTTTAAATTTTTTTTTACAATTGGCAAGGTAGTGCTATAACAGTTCAGTAAATTATTTCTGTATTTAATACCTATATTTGAAATGAAAGGCTAAAGGCTATAGGTCATATTCAAATTACCAACTGGCATGACTCAGGCGCACAGAACAAAGGAAAAACCCCTTAAGCAGTAATTTCCCTAATGGCCACTAGGCTCAATTTCAGTCCCATAAAAGAGTGAATTTCAGTCCCATACAAGAGTGATTCCATTTAGTGTATTTGATTAACTGGATTTCGTACATTACTCAACTTAACTTTAACCAGTCACCCCAAATTTCAGCAAGTTCCAGACTGAAATGTCGACTTTATAATGCCCCTGTTCCAAAAGCGGTTTATGGTCATTTGGCAGTTTACCATTAATATGAATATTGGAGCTGTTCCACACCTGTCTGTAACACTCATCTTAAACAGTACTTCCATAGAACCACCTGAATTTCTTTGCATAAAAAAAAATCCTGCAAGAACAGTCCTGACTTAACCTGATTTCATGTTGGACATTTTGGATTTGCATGCTTTCAGATACAGTACATATTTTATCACATTACAGATGACAGTTGTTCATTGTTCTCAGTGAGTAACTCGGAGGCTCCCACAGCTTTTCCGTAGTAAAAGCCTTACTGTTACTAGCCTCACAATAGCTGTAAAGCAGTTATGTCACTAATGTTTCACACAATATAACTGTCCCAAGTTAGCATAATGATGAACCTCTGTCGGGCTACATTCCTAAGGTTTCAACTTAGTAAAATGCGTGACAAGTATTTAAGAAAAAAAAAAAAAAACGCACATGAAACACCATATATAATTTGATGTGTCCAGTTTTTAGACTTATCTCAAACATTTGCCTTCTGGTGTGTTGTATAACCCTCTGAGACTTACTCACCAAATAGAAAATCTGCCTGCATGGGTGTTGCATTGATTTCTTCTGTGTGATCAGATGTTAGATGAGTTCAGTAAAAATGCCTAATGCTCAACTTGATTACCGCTATAAATGTTATTGCCATTCTATTTTGAGGTTGTTTCAACACTCAGCCCAGTACAGTGTTCAAGTCCTGACTTTGAACCCTTCCACTTCTCTTTCCCTTATTTCCAATCACTCTCAGCTGTGAAGCATAAATGCCAAAAACACTGATCATATAAAGAAGCCCAAGGTCGCGAAAGACCCACCGTAACAAAGAGGGTAGGGGTTTGTGTGTTGGCAGCGTCAGGTGTGGCAGGGGTGTGTGTTGTGGGCTTTTCAAGGGTAAAACTTTTGCCTTTGTTCACAGTGGGAATGTGACTTTGACAAAGTGTTTGCACTGCCTCCTCCTCCTTCTCCTTACCAGCTCTCATGGGACCACATGCCAATGTCCACTTAAGTGCCAACTGGTGGCTAGCCTCTTATAAGTGTGTGTGTGTGCTGGCAGTAAGCTGTGGCCAAAAGGTTTGTTTGGAAAGTGTTGGCAGGACTGGTCAACCATCTATTCCCAGCCTTAGGGCTAGCATTATGCAGTTCCCACGAATGTTAGGCGACACACACACACACACACACACACACACACACACACACACACAGTACCCATGCATACACACGATCTATAATGCTCACACTAACCACCAGTGCTGTGTGTAAACAGAGAGGCCTGTTGACACTAAAATACAGCTTTGCAGATTACCCACCCTGTTTGCTAGCCGGTAAAATATTAGCTTTGGATTGGTTGCTGTCATGAGCTTAGAGGAGAGATGGTGTCAGGTGTGTGTAAGGAGTCTACCACTAATCCTGGGGATATGATGTAATGAGTATACAAGCATGTACGTTTGTGTTAGCGTGTGTTTGTTTGATGGCTCTTATTAAATCCTCCCAGAATTTAGGTAGACGATTTCCTTCATCACTGTCCTGTGGGTTGTTTGTTGTTGTAATTTTAATAGATTTTTCATCATAATAACCTTTCTTTTAAATCCATTTTCCAGTTTTTCCACCATTTTAAGAATGGAATGCAGAGATAATCTGTACAGCCTGGCATTGTATCCAGTGTAGTAAATGATGCAGATATCAAGTATAGTGTCACAAGTTTTTAATCTTCTGGCATGGACATCTTTTGGCATCTGGACCTCTTCCCTTTTCAAAGGCACATTCATTACAGTAAACAACAAATCCATAGTGTTGCAACATAAGTTGTGTTCCTTGGTTGGTGACTGCATTTAAGCTAACTTGGTGATTAAGTGTGAGTTTGCACTGTCCTCAGGATTCTCTTACAATGTTTGCATCTTGATCGAGCTTCAGTTTTCTCATTCTTTAGAGTCTGTTAGCATAAGTCGTAAGTTATTGCAGTTTAACTTGCAGAATGTGCTGTAAAATTCCAAGTAAAGTCAAAATATACCTATCTTTCCTTTTTGTGAATGTTATCCAACCTTATCAGTCTTCCACATTTCATATAACACCTTTCATTCAGGTTAATTTAGTTCAAAGTCCTTCACGTATGACTGATAAGCCAAATATACCAAAACAAATAGAAATATAATATCTCAAAGTGAAAGTTCACTATAGCTGTATAGTATGGAAGAGAACAGAAGAGGAGATTGCTGGCTGAGATCTTATATGGACTACCTATCCAGTGAAATCCTCTATTGGTTGTGTATTCAGCTCATGAGCCCCTTAGTTTGCCCTTAATTTTTTAAAGTCTTTCCTACTAGACAGCCGGCAGACCACCAGTCAGTCAGCGAGCCACATGGAGAGTCATGCAGGCTCCCAGTGGAATGGGTAACCCTAGATGAGGATAGCCCCAGTGGGGACAGTAGAGACTTGGCCTGGAGGGAGGCCAGGATTTATGGAGTGCATAGAGAGGTGAGCCAACACCACAGAGTAGCCCACAGCGGCTGTCAGTCCATAGCACAAAATACCTGCTGCAGACACCGCTGTGTAGTTATGTTTCCGCTTCTAATGTCACTGCAGCTGCCTCCTGCTCAGAGATACTGTTGGATGATGTTGCAAATAAAAATACAAATTTGAAGACCTGCAATATTATGGTACACTGAAGGTGTTGTTGCTCATCCCAATAAGTGCGCACTGCAGGTAGACCACACTCTCTTAGGTATCTCACATAAGGTTACATGATGCACAGATACAAAGTAGAAGGGCAAATTTGACTTGGAAATGTAATTTTGTGTCAGATCATAAGCAAGGTCTACGAGGATACCCCAATAGCATTAATTACTTAACAATAGGTCAGTAATCAATTGACTCCATTTGACTTTGTTTTAATAGGATATAAGCAGAGTTACTCTATTACAAATCTACAACTCTATTATCAGTGGTTCTTCTCGTTGTCATTATTGATCTTCTGGTCATTTGATATCTTGCGTATATATGTTAATGTAACATAAAAAAGCATTACAAAAACATTTGCAATTATCATATGTGTGTGTGTGTGTATGTGTATATATATATATATATATATATATATATGCTAGTACATTTCAGTTAGGTTGTGATCGTAACTGTTTACTACATGAAAATGGTTGCAACAGTATTAAAGTCATTCACTGAATCCAAATGTAATGGTTGTCCTTTCAAAGTTGTTTAATTAGTTTACAATGTTACCTGAGAATATAAATCCTGTTGTTTACTTGTGAATGATTTATGAAGACTTAACACTTACACAAACCAGAAGAGCAGAAGGAGACAGCATGCCTTAGAAATGCATTTTTTCTCTGGTGTAGCCAGGAACATAAAATCAACTTATTTTGCAGAATACCTTTCATTAGCAATCACAGATGTAAACAGCTACCATCACAACATAAACACTCTCGGTAAAGTGTGGTTTCTTAACTTTTTACCATTAACAGATATAACATTTTGCCATTTTCAGCAGCATTGATTCATCAATAACATCAATGTGGTTGGACAAATGAGTGGTTTCTACATTTAGTAAGAAGTCGCTTTTTCTTAATTTTTACAGGTTTTTTCCAACAACTACACAATTATTACATTAAACATATTTTTTCAGTAAATGTATATTTATAATAAGCACTGATAAATCACTGAAGTAAAATTAGATGTAGAGAAAAATTTCAACGTTGGTACAAAAAGTTGTAGGTTAGTAAATGTTAAACAATTCATGTAAAATAGAATAGAGTACTTTCTATTCTATTCTAAAATAGACATAATGGGTGTTTGCACAGCTCTACTACTTCCTGAAGTTAATGCAGCTCCTTTGTTTCCTGTCTTTATTTATTGGACAAACTGATTAATCCAGGTGTGTCTGACCTCAGTCAATGGTCAGACACACTTGGATTAATCAGTTTATCCAATGTAAGACGGGAAACAAAGGAGCTGCATTAACTTCAGGAAGTAGTGGAGTTGTGCTAAGAGCCCATTGAATAATATTACTTAGTTTCATAGGTTGATGGGCTGTAGCTCTTGTGGTTGTCAGTTACTTGAAACTCCATTCAAATTCATACAAATTCATGTCAGTGACTGATGTAAGTCATTTTTGAATTAACACACATAATTGTGTTTGTGTGTCTATGTATATACAGTATGTAAAGAAGTTTCTGTATTTTGAGTCCACATTTTTAACAGTATTTTGAGGCAGACCTAAACTACTAAAATGAATAAAGTCTTGTCTGGGGTCTAATAACCCAAAATATTTTCTATTTATTGGAAGTTGCCAGTGTATGTGTGCATGTGTGTGCGTCTACATAATGCATGTGTTTCTCACATGACTGATAGCAGTTCTCTAAGTGCCATATCAAGCAGATGATATGGAGTTGAAACCTGTTTATCAGTGTAACAGTTTGTGTCCACTCTCTCTCTCACACACACACAAACAAGTTTATAACCAATAGTAGCAACATCACACTACCCTTCACTACGTACTCTGTTCACACTGTATGTACTGTATTCTAAAAGAAAATTATCTCTAGTTTGCATATCCTGAGGTGTGTGACAACCACTGCTGCTGGGTGTGTTACCTTTCAGTAACACTGTTGTTTTTGCAAGATAATCGTTTCGGTGTATTGATATGAACACTGGCCTGTCGTTGATAATGTTTCTTGTTTGTCCAGAGACGAGGGGCCATCTCCTACGACAGCTCAGACCAAACAGCGCTGTACATTCGTATGCTAGGTAAGTATCTTCCCGTTGTCCCTGCATACACAGACACACTCTCAAACTGCTTACACATATACATAGGCTTTCAGTCAACAGTAGATTTATTGTATTTATGCCATGATTATGTCCGTTTCTTAAGCCACAGAGGCTTAAATAGTGGTGAGATGCGAAATGGGATGGATCAGAAATGGAGAGATTAATACGAGATGTGGATATACCAAAGCGCACGTGCAGGATACACTGAATCCCTGGCTTTTTAGTAATCTCTCAATCACAATAGACTTGGGTTGTTTGCGGTTGAAGAGTTGGGTTTCTTTTAAGTTTGACCTGAGCTGTTAAGAGCGTCACTTGAATCCCAACAAAAGGTTAAAGTTTAATTGAGCACGGCAGATTAAGTGTCTTTTTTTTTTTTATGTACATGCACCTGTCTGAACATGTAATGTATTCACTATGTGCATGTTTGCATTTGTCTACAGATGCCCCAATTCACTCTGCACAGATAAGCAGGCTAGAAAATGGATTGTAGGATTGGAGGATCATTGCTCTGCCAGATAGTCAAATGCATCTAGGAAGGAGCCAGATCATCCTTGGCCCTTCATCAATTTAGTTATTGGATATAATGGCGGCGTGGGTGTGGACCCCTGACATTGACTTTCCATACACAGTTGTGCCATTGTGAAGATTTGCTTTTTAATCCATAAACTTGATGTTGTTTGCTTGATGTAAGCAATAACACAGCACCAGTGTGTCTATGTTATCGTTGAGCATTAGATTGTAGATGTATAGTAAAGTGCTCGGTGTTGGTACAGAAGTATAGTGACTAAGAAGGGTGCATTAGAGGTATTTTATGGCTCACTGAAATCCTGTTTTATTGTAGCTTTCACATAATATTGACACAATTGTTTCTTTTTCTGCTTGATAATGCTCATGAGTTGACTCCTGCCACGTGTCTAGTCACAGTAACCGCAATTTATCGAGCTGACTCAAGGAGGTTTAGCATTTTAATCATTTTACTTGGCTAAGTATGATGGCAGTCTGATACATCAGCACCATAAAGCATCTGTCGCTGTAGATTTTATATTAAATTGAGTGTGAGGAGAGGCACGCTAATGCAGACTAGTGTTTGCCTGGTCCAGGGTTCAGTCCGCCAAGTTAATGCTGATGTGCTTTCAGATAGCAGGACTCAAAGCTTTCGCCACATCAGTTATAATGACATGACCTACATCCACCCCAGAGCACCAGCACTAATGCACCGCAGGGGAAACGTGGACCCTTTGACTCTTAGACACACTAATCACACAGGCACGCACACACATGTGCTAAGCCTCAGCACATGCAGCTACAGATGTGACAGATTTATGCATATTATGAAGTATGTGGACCTACACACGCTTCACTGCCAAGGAATGCATGCGTGGTGGTGTTTTTTGTACGTTTTGTGCATTAAAAAGCCACTGATATGGTTCCACTCATCACATTGACATCAGAAAGTTTAACTGTTGAGCATCTTTATACTTTGAACTTTCTGTAATTCTTAGTTTTTGGTATTTTAATAGGGGATTGTTTAGTATTCAAACAGCTGTTTTCAAGTAAGTAACATGCTGGTTGGGGAAACATACTTGTGTGACTGCTTTGATTTAAAATCTAATGCACATACAACACAATGGGAAGCCGTGCTGGAAACATATCATTGCACTGTTTAGCAACTCAATGAAAATAGAGTCTTGCCGTATATAGTGTGTTGCCTGGAACGACACACTCATATTTTACTGCATTGGTGTCATAGTGCCATCCTGTCACCTCACTATGCTCTAAATGCTCCCGACCACAGTCTACAAGCAGGCCAGCCGTTGTCTGTTTAGTGCAAGTCTGGAGCACAAGTCTGTTCCTGTTCCTCTGCCTGACTACTAAAACAGTCATAGATGGACTATAGATCACTCTCAGTGACTCTTAGTACTAATAGTAGAGCAGACTGTCCTGACATGGCGTTGCATGCTCAGCTGTTTGATCGACTTGTCTGTCCATTTGAATTTTCTCTTTTGGGATGTGGGAGTGTGTGTTTGTGTATAACTCTGCCCACACATTGATATTATACAGCACGGCTGGGTCAAATAGTTTTACAAAATCACATCTTTTGCTTGCTTTAGTTTGCCAGCAGTACAAAAATGGTGGGTTTTACCTCAGTGACTCAATAGAGAGATGAAGTCCTCCTCTACTTATAATTTCTCTAACTGGGATTTTCAAAAAGGCAAAAACAAAATATAATTGTTTACTACACACATTCTAAGCTAAAGTAAATATAGACCTACTGCTGAGTTGCCTTTAAACTAAGGTTTTATTGTGTTTGCAAAAACTGTCAAAAGCCTGTTTTTGACTTAATTTTACAATGAGGATAAAAATGGTCATTTTTACATTGTTTAGAAAGCTTAAAAAAAATAAATGAATACAGTGTTGTCTGATTATTGGTGCTAGAAGATACTATCTGCAGAAATAAATATTGACAGGTGTGTCAGATGAATTGTTAAATAAAACAAAAATGGAAGTGTATTTGCTTTAGTAAAGCACATCCCTGTGGCACTGAAGCAAGACAAATATCAGTAAATAATATGAATTATTTGTAAATGCTACTTGGCCGAGCACAGCTTCGTTTTCAAGCAGCATGACTCTTGAGGAATAAGTGCTGATTTCTTCTAGGAGATGTGAGAGTCAGAAGTCAGGTTGGATTTGAACCAGAACGCAGAAGCTCCCACCCCTACCTGTGTATCGACTTCCGAACTCTTCACAGTGAGTACGATTCCCAGCAAATCACATCACTTCACATACCCAATCATATCAGGAGATTATAAAAGCGTAGCCCAGCAGGGTTTTTTTTGTCCAAGATAGATTGACAGGTGTTTGTCCACATTTTTTCACATGAAGATAAAGGCCAAGGTGTGTCTTAATGTAAACCTTGTGCAAGGAATCTTATCAATGTGAGTGATACGTTTATACTCACTGAAAGCTTTTCACATGACATGAAGTTCCTACAAAGAAGTGTGTGTGTGTGTGTGTGTGTTTTGACATTTTGACCCAAAAGTAATCCAACCTCATGCTGACGTGTTTCCGGATCACACCCACGGTTTATTCAGCCACAGTGCCTTTGTGTGCATGTGTTTGTGTGTGTGTGTGCGTTTGGGAGACCACTGACAAAGCATGTCTGCTGTGTGATCCCAGACGAAAGGCTTATGAGTGGGTGGCTGTGTCAGCAGAGACTGTTTGTATATCGCCATGTTGGTGTCGGATCCCCACCGAGCTTGTGTGACCCAAAACGATTCTCTGATCCCAAGGAACTCGACAAAACCTGTTTACGATTTACAGGCTGTGTCTACATCTTTGAAAGTTACTTATGATGTTTGACTCTTTGCGCAGCACGCCTGAGCTGCGGGTCGTCAGCCAGCTCTGCCCCTGAAAGGAGGGTCCACAGGCTGCTCAGTTTCCAGAGGTACCTGCACTCGTCCCGCCTGTTGCGTGGAATCCCCCAACAGATCCCCCTCCATATCCTTGATGAAGACTACACTGGACAAGCCAGAGTATGACACCTGCCTGAATACAATAATAACATAACCACATAACAGACGGACATAATACAAAGATGTACAAAGCAACTGCAACTCTGAGTTTGTTTCCCTTCTCTATTTAGTGCATGCTGGAAAAAGTCGGGAACTGGAATTTTGACATTTTCCTCTTCGATAAACTCACAAATGGTAGGTAGAATATGATTTTTAAATGACGTTTACAAGTGGTTTGACAGAAATTTAAGTATCAAACTGACCTTAGATTCAATGCATTACCAATGATGCCATTTGTTGGATCCCAGTGACGAAGGATTTCATGTATAAATCATTTCTGTAGACATTGTCCTTATAATGAATAAAACAATTTCGTCATTAGGAGAAAAACTAAACATATTTTTCTTTGTGCAATGGATGTTCTCAAACAGTTGAATGGTAAAGTCAGCATTTTAGTGCCGGTCTCACTGAGCACCAGCTTTTCATGCATTTTATTTCTCTGAATCCATGCTCAACGGTCCTATAATAGCTGTTTTAAAAGCCATCCATATTTCTTCAGATTAGATCACAGTGCAGTCCAACAACAAGCTATGTTCTGTTTCATAAGAGGGATTTGGCCCGAATAAAACAGGCCAGAATAAAACTATGATCTTGATCATATTATGTTCAAACAGGAGACAAGAACCAGGCACTGTGGAGATAATAAAGTCGGGTTTATGAGTGCATAAATAAAATATATTACACAATTGAAAACTTTAATGCATTCATTGGGATGTTTCAGAAGTACATAACTACAAAAAATACCAGAAGGGAGGGGAAGTCTGAGCGTTGTTCTGTTTGATTCTTTCAGGGAACAGTCTGATCACCCTGAGCTTCCACCTACTGAACCAATATGGCCTGGTGGAGCTCTTCCAGCTGGACATGGTCAAACTCTGGAGGTTCCTGGTCATGGTCCAAGAGGACTACCATAGTGACAACCCCTACCATAATGCTGTCCACGCTGCAGATGTCACACAGGCTATGTACTGCTACCTGCGGGAGCCCAAGGTGAGACACGCACACCAAAGAACATGATTTATATCTTTTACATCTCTGAATCGTGCCAGTTTATAAAAGGGCCTTTATAAGGTTCAGGCTGTATGAATTTAATACTGTACGTACTTATGACAAGTGGCTTCATTTTGGTTTTTCTTCGCTCCTCAGCCAAGGACCATCTGCCCTTGTAGTTGCATAATTTCATGCAGGCTCCTTCCAGCAGCTAGCCATCCACTCACTGTTAATAAAAAACTCCTGAGTTCAATAATAATAGATTTTAACATGATTACAAATGAAAGTTTGCAAGTCCGAAAATGACATTGTTACCTCGCCCACTGAAGGGGAGAGGGGTATTGTTTTTGAGTCGGTTTGTGTCTGTGTGTTGGTTGGTTTGTTTGGGGCTTTATGCAAAAACAATACGACAGATTTTCATGAGATTTTCAGAAAAGGTGCAAAGTGGTCCAGAATAGATCCCAACTAAATTTTGGTAAATGTAGATCAAAGGTCACAGTCACCAAATAATGTGTTTTCACAATAAGAAATGGGGCAAATCAGGTGAAATGTGTGAGGAGGAGGAGGGGGGGGGTTGTTGTGCCTGGCACCACTTGGTTTTTTTGTTTTGTTTTTTTTGTGTTCGTTTGTCTGTAAATTTCCACAAACCAGACTACCAGACCAATTTCCATTAAATTTTCATGAAAGGTGCAAGGTGGTCCAGAATAGATTCCATTACATTCTGGTGAATGTTGGTCAAAGGTCAAGATAACCAAAAATGTATTCTCCCAATGATGTGAGTTAGGACAAATCAAGTAAAATGTTTGTGAGGGGTGGGGTTTGTTGTGCCTTACACCACTTGTTTTAAAAGTGTATAAATGGCAGTAAGTGACTACACTTTATCCTAAAAAATAATAATAATTTTAAATTCTCTCTTCATTGTCTTGTGCTAATCTCTTTTGACTTTAGCTTGCAAAGTCTCTGACTTCGTATGACATTCTTCTGGGACTCCTAGCAGCTGCCACTCATGACCTGGGCCATCCTGGGGTCAACCAGCCTTTTCTCATCAAGACTGACCACTACCTAGCTTCACTCTACAGGGTAAGATGACATGCAGCCAGTCATTTTCCTGCCAGACCAAGCTTACTTGTGAAAGATCTGGTATGATGTGTGACATTCATGTGTCATTGTTGATGTGCAGAATACCTCAGTTCTAGAAAACCACCACTGGAAATCAGCAGTGGGCCTGCTCAGAGAGACTGGGCTGTTTTCCCACCTGCCTGCTGAGGACGGGTCAGTATGACACTGAAATATTATGACGAAGAGCACTAAGAACATCCTGCACGTCACATTAGATAGTGTCCACTGAAAGCTTTGATGCAGTTTTTGACTTGAAAATGGAATCGTACACGAGTCATTGTTAAAAAAGTCTTCTCCTTTGGATTGTACGACCCTTCAGCCTGAACATGGAGAGGGATTTAGGCTCTTTAATTCTGGCCACGGACATCAGCAGACAGAACGAGTACCTGTCCAGATTTCGCATCCACCTGGACCAGCAAAACCTGTGTTTGAGCAACGCCAGCCACCGCCATTTCATCCTGCAGGTCCGTCACATCTTCTGTTGCAAAAAATGGGATGTCTCCGTCATCACAAAAGTGCATTCTTACATAGTTTTTCTCCCCTACAGATGGCCCTGAAGTGTGCAGACATCTGTAACCCCTGCAGACCCTGGGAGCTGAGCAAACAATGGAGTGAAAAAGTGACTGCGGAGTTCTTCCAGCAAGGTTCTTTTTTTCCTCTCTCTCTCTCTCTCTTGCTAGTTGTTGATCCATTTTGTCTTTTTCCCCCCTCCTTTATTTGAGCAAATCCCGTTTTTCTTCTTTACTATATCTATTTATTCTTTATGAGCAGTCTGGGGGGGGGGGGGTTACGTTCAGTGCAGATTATACAGAATGTAGGCTAGTAAATATCATTTTTAACACATTCTATTATATGACTCAATGTCAGTATCGTATTTTGAACATTTTGGATTAGTTTACTATTGTGAACAACATCCCATTCATCCTTGACCTTCAATTTTCCACAACATTGAGTTGTAGTGAAAATCTGTAAACAAAATACAGTTGCATAGTAGAACCAATGACATTTTGACTGAAGATGCAAGATCTCTATCTCCACGTGTAAACATGTCATGGCCTTGGGGTCTTTAAAGGGAGGCCAGAGTCTGTTCTGTTTGCATGGAGACCTCTGAGAGAAGGGACTCGATTTTGTTATTGAACAACAGTGAAAACCGTTTGTTCCATAACGATCAGATGACCTTTGTTAAATCTTTAATGTTTTATCCATAGATTAGCAAATTACAATAACAGCTGATAACATCTCACAATAACTAAATCATCACGTTGTTAAACAAGTGACAGTTGGAGGTGCTTTGACATATGAGGCTCATTTACAGCAGTTCGACAGTCTGTCATGAAGCCAAACCACAGAAGAAATACACATGCAGTTTTAGAACGCTTTTCAAAACCAAAGGTAAAAATAACCAAACTCACCACTCTGACGTACCACACAACCAGTTGTCATGAGCATTCAGCGACAGGGAGCTGATAAGATTGCCTTGAAGTCATTACCCCCAGTTTTACCATTACATCATTAACAGTAACACAGGCCAAATGCAATCTTTTTTTTTTTTTTTTTTTTTTTTTTTATCAAATGGCTCAGAAAAGGCTGATATTACAAGTGTTTATCGGAAAATCAGTTATGACACAGTCATTTTGACTTAACAAGAAAATAGATAACTTATACCTAAATTAATAAATACACAAATGGATTTGGATATCTGACTGATTAAAAAATGAATCCAGGTACAACTCATACTCAACTCATGCACAATCACTGGTCTATAGGTAATTAAAGTGGAATCTAATGAAAAGAAACCAGCTGCACATGTATTCTATGTACAGTACATATGTGACATGTCATGATGTTCCTGCAGGGGATATTGAAAAGAAGCACAAACTTGAAGTCAGCCCACTCTGTGACAGAGAAAGGAACACTGTTGGAAACATTCAAATAGGCAAGTATAAAGACAAAATGATGTGTTCTTCACCTTTAATGTCCAGCCCCCACGTAAAACTTAGTAGCGTTCATCTTTATCGGCCTCTTTTCCCACTTCAGGCTTCATGACGTACGTGGCAGAGCCGCTGTTTGCAGAGTGGGCCCGCTTCTCTGACACCCGTCTGTCTCAGACCATGCTGGGCCACATGGGACTGAACAAGGCCAGCTGGGGCAGCCTGCAGCAGGAACAAACCTCTGTCTCTGAGGAAGCCGAGCCCAGAGCCACCGGCACTGACACCGAAGACACAGCTGTCCCAAAACACGGCAACACAGCTACAACGGCAGGAGGAACCAGCCCCAAAGAAATACCTCAGGGAAGCAGAGAATCCTGACACTCCTTGTGTGCCCTTTCACCTCAAACTCCCGGCCTGAAGGCCTTACCACACACTGGGGGACAGGTGGGGCTCTGCTGCAGCCTTACCTGATCCCAACACTTTGTTTATGTTTTGTTGCTTTTGCCTCTCATCTTGATAAACCACTGATTTTATTTAATTTATTTAATTTTTAACTCTTCTTTTTTGGCATATAGCAATACATAGATACCTCATTTGGCTACTGCTGTATTTTCTTTTATTTGCTTTATTTTATTTATTTGTCCACTATTTTAGGCATTACTGACTGAACACGCCACTTTTTTGGTTGGTGAACCTTAAGGGGAAAGCAGTATAAGAACTGAAATCAAAATTTTGTGGTATTTTGAAGTGCCATTTGAAAACAAAGATTTGAAGAATGAACTGACTGAGAAAACTGGAGTATTCATACATGAGACCCTCCTGAGACTTTACAGTAATGCCATGTTGCATTTGTATTGAAGATTCTTCCTCATGTAAAAAAAAAAAAAAAAAAAATGTGACAAGCCCGGTCCTTTTGCTGCCTCTACGAAGACTGTTTACGCATCTCCTTGTTTGTTTTTTTTCTTTCCCTTGAACTGAAGTGAATCATGTCAGCTCCACGGTTTGCCTTCGAAGCACAGATGTGAAGAACCACTTGTCTGAACTGTCATCCCACTGTTTAAGCCATGAGCAGAACCTATTCAAACACACCAGATGCCATAAGATACTCCACCTGTGCTACTATGTTTTTTGCACTCCCAGTTAACACCGGCGCTGGATGTGCAGCTTCATTTTCATCTCTTAAAGACACCCTGTGAAGGTATAGAAATGAGTCTTCACTGATGTTTTTGAATCTCCCAGTGCTGGTTGAACTTGGGGAAGCTTCCCTCCCACACTGGAGATCAGTCACTCACTGCATATGCATCTCACCAGGAACTCCACTCCACGCAACTCAACTCGCTCAGGGTTTTGCCAGTCTCTTATTAAGAAGGAGAGGGGGGGGGTGCCTGTGGGTGATGCAGGGTGTTTTTGTTTTTTTTCCTTTCCTGGCTCGGATCTACTGAAGGAGACTCTCCCTCTCTGCAGAATGTCTCTCACAGCCACATGCAACCTAAAGGACTGCTTGATTGATGCCTTATAACTATGCACAAACTATGCTAAGTGACCAAACCAACTCCTGTTCCCATCAAGTGCATGGTGTGCTTGTCTTTGAATGCACTGTCCAATCCCTTTGCCTTTTTGTTGTAAGGAACACCTCCAGCTGTCTTTTTTTTTTTTTTTTTTTTGTACGGAAACAAAAATGGTCGAATGACTTTGAACATTCCATTTCTTTGTTTGGTTTGTCTTCTTTGATTCTGTATAGTGGCACAAAATGTGTTTGTGTTTAAACATTTTGAAACATAACAGGTGCTTTTCTTACTTTAGCTGATTTGTATTTTGCTGTAAGTGCTGTAAGACTGTTGATAAAACTGTTTACAATTTGTTGCGACAGCCATTTTTGGGAAGACTTAAGTGTCGAGCCAGATTTTGTAAAGGCTTTGCTGTATTGACCTTTTTGATACATGCCTGTTGCAGTTACAGTTTGAACAATAAAACCTGTTGACAAATGTTTGTCTTCCATTAGTCTGGTCAACAGAAATGGAGGTTAATTTGCTGATAGTGTCACCTTCACTCAGGTCAAGTCATACTTTAATCTACGTTGAGTTGTTTTTCCTTCACTGTTTACCCTCAGACTTGGGAGTTCACCTTTAAAAACCAACACTTAATACAAAAAAATAGGACAACTATAAACTTTTATTTAAAGTTTTGAATGTCAATACAACTGTACACAAACAATTTCTATATTTACAAGATGTTAAGTTTAAACCACATTCCCTTGTTTTATAGTGTTCAGGTGACTTGGAGCAGCAACTAACTGGCATAAATTGTGGAAAATATCTTTGCAATCAGTCAGTAGCTAAAATACAACCTGAAACTGAAAAATTCCAAGTTAATGCATCAGAATGTGATACCGTTCTTAAAACAATGGCAACATTGGAATGTACCTTTGTAATATTAACAGGGTTGTTTGCAAAAATAAATTATGTTCCCATAGAAATAATAATGCACACTGAGTAAAATTGCAAGGCTTTATACGTGGGCTTCTTTCAAAAATTATTAAGTAACAAAACATGCATCTGTAGTGTTAAGCTAAGAATTGATTTTCCTTGCTATTTAAGGATCTTTCTCCCAGTGAAATAAAAAACTGACAGCCACAAGATGTCTCATTTGACAATAAAAGGCAGAATCTCTGGAATAAGTGGAATGTCTTTGGCTCTAAGGATTACAGCAAGGACAAATGTGTTAATTAACAAAAGCGGAGTCCTTAGAAGACTGCCAACAAGTTATCACACCTTACACTAAAACTAGAATACAGATCAATAGCAAATAAATCTTTGACATCATTACCTATGATAAGAACATGATTATCTACATGCACCACAACATAAATAATGATAAATTAAGACTCAAGTTATCATTGACACAGTAAATGATTCCTAAGGGTAAGAACATGCTCTCTTCCTTCTGTCAGGACTCTTCCATAAACAGGTAAAACTGTTAAAACGATCCTATGTGCAACAGGCTTAACACCAGAAGAACACTGGGATGATTGACTGACCAAACTGAAAACATTGAAGTCCTCTGTAGTGTTACTAGAATGTGTATTAACCTTGGTCATTTTCATGCTGATTGGCAGAAATTCTCCTCAAACAGAAAAGCTAAACAAAAGTAATCCTGTTTGTAAAACAGAAAGTTTATATAAGTTAGAAAAGTGCAAAAACATGGTCAGATGATCATCAAATGCAACACTATTGAGATGACTGATACTGGAAACAGCCTGTTGTCTACATCAGACAGAATCCCTCATCCTTCCACAGAAACAACTGACACAAAAAGTTGAAAAGGCACTTAAAAGTGTCCGCAGCACATCTGGACCTCCACTTCAGCCCCGTGCTCACAGCAGCTTCCGTTTTCCAGTTGGCTTCAACATGTGCTGCCCAAACTGTAAGCATCAAGAAGATTAAAAAATAAACTGGAAGGTGTAACTGTGAAACAAGAATTTGCCAATGCTACTGAAATATAAACATTTCTTACCAAAGGGGTGTCTGTCTGAGGTTTCACTTCTGGGACAGGAAGTTTGAAGTCATCGTTTTCTTCTTGTCCACTGTTGTGCCGATACCGATGGGCAAACTTGCGTTTGAGGGCCTCGGCAATGAGAGCTGCTGCATCTACAGGCTCGTTGACTTTTGTTTTAGCATCACCTTCCCCTGCACGACTACAAACACCAACAGTCCATAAGGTTAGTTAGTTGTATTAATAATTCAAAAGAATTATGGGGAGGGGGTCTAAGTAGTCCAGGCACGAGTTAATTTGTGAGTCTTGTGATACAGGCTTAACTTTAATCAAAAATGGATCAACTCAAGGAAAGGATCCAAAGAGGGAGGCGAGAAGACACAGATTCAATATTATTTGAATAAAAATTCACTTCAAGTGGAAAAGTACCTTTTAACAGAGCGCAGCTTGACTTTGTTCATGTCTTTGAGGACATCGAGCATGCTGGGGACTTCTGCTGGTTTGGAATCCAAAATTGTTTGACTGTCTGTCTTCTTCCCCCTGCGCTCCTTTATTAAGTCGATGGCAGAAAATGTGCGCTGGAGGTTGAGGGGTGGTGGAGGAAGAGGGGGTGGTGGTGGTGGTGGGGGAGGGGGAGGCAGTGTACCACAGGGTGGTGGTGGAGGGGGAGGTGCACCCATGGTAGCAGCTGAGGTGAAATAAAGAAATCAAATATCTTACACAGCTACAGGATAGCAAAGAGATGTTGTAATAGCCATTATGTGAAAATCTGCTGCCACCTAGAGGAGAAACTATATTATTGCAGAAGGAAAAGTGACATTTACTCAACAACAGAGTGAGATTAAGTCTGTTTTTCGACATACCTGGCTCTGCACCTTTCTCCTGAGCCAAGACAATTTGTGCAATCTGAGCTCTGAGTTTGGCAAGTTCTGTCTCCAGTGCGCTAATCTTTTGAATAGCCTCATCGTTGGCAATTGTTGGCCCCTGGGGGTCTGGAACCCCCTGATTCAGACTTGGCAGTGACCTCTGGCGGGTTAATGGTTTTCTCTGAGGTTGGTGAGCTCGGAACACAAGTCCTTCTGGCATTCCTGACCTGTTTAGTGAGTATAAAATATGCCTGTTTAATGATTACAGAATCAAAAACACCCTGTAGATCAGCCCTTATATAGAGACCACACTTCTTCACCTGGGTCTGTCAAAGTAGCCTTCATCATCCTCCTCTTCATCCTTGTCAATCCAGCCAATGTCAGCCAGAGAGGCTACCAAACCGTTCTGCCTCCTGGAACCAATCAGGATGCCAGCATCCTCACTATATGGATAGAGCTTTGACACAAGGAAAGCATGTTTAAAAGTTAGATGAACTAGAAAAAACCTGGCGTAGCGGCACACGTCAGCATTACACTGTTTAATGTCATAATAACAATACAAACAAAAAGATGACCACAACCCCAAATTAGAGAAGGATGGGTTGAAGTGGTGAAGAAAACAAACATGAATCCAGGCAAAAGTTACTTCTACATTTACTTTGATTTGTACTTATCAATATGATGTAGAGCTGAACAATATGGCAAACAAATTCAATAAATTTTTCCCCCCAATGTCCATTTTAGTAAAATTGTTTTCTTGCTACATGAACTGAAGATAACATTTGACTAAAAAAAAATCTTTCTTGACTAAAACTATATGCTACACTTGACTGGAGAAACCCATTTGCAGTAAATAGATTACTAGATGCAAACAGATTGTTATTTTTTTGTGTGAAAAAGGTCTGTAAACATCTTGATTGTGATTTAAGCAGATTTCATAATTTTCAGAAAACAAAAACTTGATTAACTGAATTCGTTCCATATATTGCCCAGCCCCACTATGAAGACAATGTTTAATGGTATGTCTGGTTAACTTCTCTTTGTTTATAGACCTCCAAGTTCAGAGGAGGCAGAATGACCTGAGTGAGGTTAATAAAAGGCTCAAGCAGGTTATTAGCAGCACAGTCTTAAATCAGCTGAAGGATATAGTTTGCTGAACAAACTGACCTAAAGCAGACAGACTGCATTCCTCCTCATAGGGAGGGAGGGTAGCTGGAGACAGAAGAAAAGAAGATAACAAAGCAAGGTGTTGAAGGAGACAGAAAGGAAAATAACAGTAATTTTCATCATCAATCTGCTGCCAACAAATGTAAGAAGAGGATTTGAACAAATATTTTAACACAAAGCTCCTTAAATAGTATCAGTGAACAGGTCAAGTATTTTTGCCTTAACGCATCCATACACTCTGTTTGTGGTTCTTACATGCAAAGAGGCATAACAAACAATAGCTGAAGAGGGTGTGTTTCATAACGCTGTGATCCCAACAGTCAACAGAGACAGGCAGAAAGACTTAAGAAAAGACAGTGCTACAATATATGTGGTAAAACCAGAGAGCCACAGTCCATATTGCAACACATATTACAAGACAACCATGTCATATCTTACACAATAAGTATAACAGAGTTCTACAAGTGTACAAGCTTGACACTCGAATAACTCAACAAAATAAAATCTACCCTTGTAGGAATCTCTCACCTGAAAATGGACCCTGGGGCAGGGCTTCAGAGGTAGATTGGATGCTATTCTTCTAACAATGCTTCGAGAGGACCCATAGGGCTTGGCTGATCCAAAAGCCTACACAAAAATGACAACATTTAAATTACAAATAAGAGAATAAACAATGTGAATGGTTTTTAAAAATCTCTCATTTGGGTTTAACCAAGTTTCACAAGTTAATGTTCACTTGCCCGTGGATGTTGAATGTAAGAATGTACGCGAAGTAAAAAATGAGATGCTTTTGAGTATTTCCATTTGATGAAACTTCTATTCCATTACATTTTAAAATGCAAAAATGTCAATTTTACTGCACTGTGTATGTCTAACAGATTTTGTTACTTTTCAAAGGAAAGCTTTTCACTCCGGTAAATCCTACGTATCCCCAAAAGTATTAATGTTAAGACTAAGAAAAACATATGTTCTTTAATGGATACAGAAAACACTAGTTTAAAATACACATAGATGAGGCAGAACATACAATCACAAGCTTAAAAAAGAAACTATTTTCTTAAGGTCTTGTTAAGTATTTTGAGGACAGTAGTACTGTCCTCAAAATACTACTCTTTTTTTCTACCCAAATGAATATAAAGCACTCCCAATGCACTCACTCCAAATACTGCGTATCATGTACAATAATAATAATAATAATAATGATATGATAACAATAATAGTGTAATAGTAGAAATCAAGGAACATTTTACTATACAGTTACTACTATGACTTTTCCATGTTTCAGTTTGGATATTTTTCCACACATGATAAGTTGTACATGGACAACGTTTAGTTCCTCTGTGCAAGCGTGTAAACACAATACTTTTTCCACGGGTGTGTGACTCGGGCGACCTTTCATGTGAGAGCTAGATCTTTGGGTGAGTATTAGATCGACAAATGTATGTGGTCAGGAATCATCACAATCCATCACCTACCAGGTCCATTTCGATCCGTGCATACTCTTTACTCATTTTTTCTGCCACTGTGTTTCTAAAGGGCAAATGGAAACATGCCTGGTCACTGAAGGCAACATCACCCAATGATCATCTGGAGAAAGAAAACATGGACGAAAAACAAAGCACTGGGTTATCCTCGTCACAATAAAATCCAACTTAGATGTCATTTTAATAAATGTGCAGCTGGTATTTTGTAATCAGAGATGTTTAAGCGAAATATAGCAGCTAAGTTTCATGCTAACCGTCGCAGCTGTTTATTCCTCACATAAGCGGGTCTTAAGACAGAACTACATGTAAACGCGTTTAGCACACAGCGTATCACATACAGAAGTTATGCGACTATGCTTTTTGTGACATGTAGTGAATTCTTGCCTTACTTTCATAAGGGTTGCCCAATCGTAACTTTAGCGGACACTGTGGCTACTGATGCTAACATAGCTACGGTTAGCCAACTTCTGCCAAACTCAACAAATTTCTTAAGAAATGTGTACAAAGAGACCAATTTAATATACTAGTGGTGTGTGTCAGCTAACTACATCTCACCCCTATATAACGATTTGAAGGTAAGACATATGACAATATAGAATATAATAACTTACCGAAAATGCCGCTGTCTTAAAACTTTCTCAGTTTTTCCACCTTGTCAAGATGAGGAGGTCACTAATTCCTGGGATTCGTTTGGAGCCAATTGGGTTACAGGTCTATCAATAGGTAGGTTGTGACTATTGGGTATTCCCATTGGTTAACAGTTTTGAATGACATAAAAATGAACCAATTGAAATTGAGAATTATAATGTACCTTTATCATGATTGCGCTTGTTTCCCGTCGATCAAACTACACTGTCCAATCATATATCACCAGCTCTGTAGATGTTTGTTACTTACACCAACATCTCCCGGTGGATATGTGTTACCATGTATGTTACCCTGAAACTGTAGTTTCCGTACAGGAATCTGGGATGTCCCAATTTATAAAACAGCTGTACCCAATGATGTGCCACAAAACCCAAACACTGTGCACAGCTGCTAGCTCAAGAAGCATAGTAAAGAAAGAGGCCTGGGCCTGTCGTTCCGGAGAAGTATTTTGTAAAGGTGGTATTTAGCCGTTTTCCGTCACTTTGTTTTTCCATCTTTCGCAACTGATTTCCCCTGAGGTTGTCCTCATGGTTTAATTGAAAACTGACAAAAAGGTATGATGTGATTGTCAAGTAACCGGAGCTAGCTTAGCTTAGCTGCTGAATCGTCGCTGTAGCACAGGGCGTGATTCGAGGTGAGACTGGGGGTCGCAGAAGCGTCTTTGACAGAAACAACAGTTTGTCACTGACCCTTGTGAAAAATATTTGCGAGTGTCTTTGCTTTAATCCTACATGATAGTAAATTAAATGGTTGGACTTCAACTTGACAGACCGGTGCGAAACATGCTTAGCTGTTTGTTCTGTCATAGGATAACCTATCTTATCAGTAAAACTAGTTGCCTATAAAAGCACTACACTAATCGGATACATAGTGTTTCAAAAACATTTTGGAGGTTATGCAGATATCGCTGAATCATACGACACATTCATACAAAAAAAATCTGTGAAACGTGGCCTCTGACAAGGGCAAAGTAAGACAATAGGTGCCCCTTTATTTATCAATTTTAAAATAATATTCAAATGTTCCAACCAGTTGAGTTCCATCTTACCTATACATTTTTTTTAAATTTGATTAGATTATATATATTTTTTTTCAAAAACTAAATATTTTTAAATATGACATTTCTGAGAATGACTGTTGCTTTCCTGCTTTGTACATAATACGTTGTCTGACCGGCTCTCTTTCTTTTCAATAAGGTGAAGTGATTGTTTTGATGAGTGTGGTGTCAAGATCAGAGGCACCATGAGTGCGGAGGTGGATGCACTAACTGTGGTGAATCAGCTGAGAGACCTTGCTGCAGATCCCCTCAACCGAAGAGCCATAGTTGAAGATCATGGCTGTTTGCCAGGTCTCATCCTTTTTCTAGATCATCCAAACCCGCAGGTCGTCTACTCTGCACTACTGGTATGGAGTATATATATTTTTATTCTCTACAGTAGTTACAGACACAGTATAAAAGTCTTCACAGTGCCAACAGGAACATGTAAAGATGCAATACACACTGCTGAGTGTAGCAGCACACATTGAGACAAACTAATTATGTAATCTTGTTGTCATTCACAGCAGTTTATCATGTACTTGGTTTAATAATCTTACAGGATCCTCTGTGCTACTGTGGATTAGTTGTAATGTGACCCCCCCCTACTGCTCACAACTGTTAAAGCAGGCTTTACTTAGCATCTTAAGGCCACTTTTCGCACCACTGTGTCCCAGGCACAAGCAGACATGCAGTCATGTTAAAACAAAAACACATTTAAAGCACAGTACTGTGTGTACTGGTGACATCTGTTGTGTGTTTTGTTACTAAACACAACAGTCTTGGTACAGCAAACATTACCAAGTATTGCCACCATTGTGAGTATGTATCAAAGTGGCTTTATGTAACCGTTGTTCCTTGTTGTCAACCTGTGAAGCATAAGCACTGAGGATCAGTGCTTGCTCATTTAAATGTTATGTAATATTGTACAATTGCACAATTCCATTTTAAGAGCTCTTTCTCCTTTTACGATATGACAAGAGGCCTGTCATGTTGTAGCCGTGAATGGGTAATAGTTATCCATGTCCTTTCAGGCCGTGCGCTACCTGGCAGAATGTCGAGCCAACAGAGAGAAGATGAAGGGCGAACTGGGCATGATGCTGAGTTTGCAGAATGTCATGCAGAAGCAAGTCCCTGTCACAACCACATGACACTCATACACGCACACATGGTTCACTTACTAAAACCTTTTTTTTTGTATTGTATAAACTATGTGCCTGCAAATTTTTCTGACACTACATCAGGAAAAATTTAATTAAAGCTGAATTAAAGGGAGATAAACAGCTCTGTTATTGCTTTTCCATGTCAAAACATTTAATTCTTCATGCCACTCCTGCTATTTTGATGAGGTCAGTTGTGTATTTTAACTAAGGCACTTTCATATTTACTTTTTCCTTGCAGTTAGCAATTAAAATTGCAGATATAGCTCATTTTGCACCCATAGCTTTGAAGAGGTGTCACACCTCACAAAAGACTGACCTGAGGGTCTCTGGGTGTCTGGCCAAGTGACTGTGGTTCATCATTAGCACTTTGATAGAAATAGATTGTTGTTCAAGTGGCTGACTATAGTTGGGTTCCATGATTTTTCCTGCCCCACCCCCTTGCGGCAGAGCTAGCCCTGGGGTAACGCAGTCACTTCAGCTAGGCCAGGGTGGCAGCCAGAGGAGCCCTGCAGTAACAGCAGCAGCAGATTTCTGTGCTCACAGTGGCATCAATCTGACTTTGGGTAGAGGTTGATCATTGCTGGACATGGTGGGAACCCATGGCTAAGGGGGGGGAAATGTCTAGCATATATAAACAAGGTGTTAAAATAATCTCTCGTCTTTCAGGTCATTAAACTGAAAACAGAGAAAATATATTCTATTTTCTTAACAAAACAAACATAAGAATGCTTTTCTTGCTTGCTGATGGTTTTCTGAAAACCAGCGGGGGAATGTGTTGTACGGGGATGTAGAACACCAGGCTACCAGAGGGCAGCACTGCCACACAGCGAATGTCATATGTGGTTACTGTAGGAGAAGTGATGACTCTGTGACATGTACAGCCATAAAGCCCAAAGGTGTTTTCATATCAAGATCTCTGACAAAATATCAGTCCTGGCACTGTAACTCTAACTCCAAAAGACGTTTGTGTCTCTTATTTAAGGATAATTTATGTGTTCATATACATGAATAGTGTAAAACTAAGTGTAGATCTAATTATCGTGAATTAAAAATGTTGTGGATAGCAGTCTTCCCTTTGACTAGAATAGATGGATACGTGGATGGATGGATGTTGGAGGGAAAAGAGGGATCTTTCAATAAGATCATCATCAGTGCAACAGATAATTTTTTGATAATCTGGACAGGTTATCTTAATGTCCTGCTGTAGTTTCTCCCTAAATGGAAACATATATAACGGCTTAAAAAATACAATTGTTAACATCCATGATTGCCATCATTCCTATAATTTATTTTTACTCTGTCACACCAAAGGAGCACATCCCCTGGAGAGACCAAACTACTGGCCTCTGAGATCTATGAGATTCTGCAGGCAGCTGGAAAAGAAGAAGCCGAACAAGCCGAGGCAGAAGCAGCCTCCTGTCGGCGTAAAGCTCAGTTCTTCCTGGGCTCCAATAATAAGAGGGCCAAAACTGTGGTGCTGCACATCGATGGACTTGATGACTCTGTAAGTTTTCACACAACTCAGAGGAAGCATGAATAAGGCTCAGAGGTGCACTAAAAAAAGTCTTTGTTCTCTGTGTTGACAGTTTATCTTTGGTTGTCTGTCTGGTACTGAGTAGGGGGTGGATGGGTCAGGTTGAAAATGTCAGCTATTGAACAGCAGGACATTGAGATTGAACCTGAGTGCTGCTCTGCAGGAAGCTTGCACCTAGCCAGATTACATTACAATAGATAGACAACCTCTGGTGGGCAGCATCCTTATCACCTCTTCAGAAACATACAGGGCAGCTGGAAGCCACAGTCATGTGTTTTTTGTTTTGTTTTTTGAAAGTATATAAATATGTATTGTTCTACCTTCAGCTCTCGCTCTCTAAAATTATTTGAGCAGATTGACTGGATTTCTCAGACTCATGTTTAGCATCAAGGTCCACCCAACTATTCATACCTTTCCTGCATTTCCTGTCTCGTCAGACTCGCAGAAGCCTTTGTGAAGAGGCTTTGCTGAAGATCCGAGGGGTCATCAGCTTCACCTTCCAGATGGCTGTCAAGAGATGTGTTGTCAGGATTCGCTCTGACCTTAAAGCCGAGGTACTTGTTTGTACAGACACAGAATACCTAATGCAAGTAGTGGCCTAAAGATAAGCAGTATTTCCATCAGTATCTAATGACCTGTGGGGTGTTGTTTTGATCCATACCTATTTCTCACATATCTAATCGATATAATGTATTGGGTTTTACTTAATTGTGTCAAGTAAGCTGCTATAGAAAAGATGGAAATGAAAACTAGTGACAATGCTTTTTGACAAAGATTAGTATTTTTGCATTTATTGCCCCAGCACTATTTTAATAAGTGAATCCACAAATATTTTTTCAGTTTCCAAATAGAACCAAGTTTTATCCACCAAGTTGGCAGAAAAAGACATTGCCAATTTGCTTTTTGTGTGCAAATAACATATATGTCAACAGACTATATACATTCAACACATTGGTGTCAGCACTGAAGAACCAACCACTTTTTTTTAATCCTTTTTATGTGGCTGGAGGTTCTTTACATTAATTTGAAGGGTGTTATCCACAAAGTGGGAATGAATGGTGTGTGTTTTATATGCCAACCTCTGCTTTAATAACATATATTTGCAATTTCACATCTTTCCATAAGCTGTAATATAAATAGTGTGATGTTATATCATTTCTGACAGAAAATTTTTTTTATTTTTCCTTTCAGGCTTTGGGTACAGCAATCAAATCCACCAAAGTAATGATAGCTCAGCAGGTGGTGAAGACAGAGGATGGAGGAGAGGTAAGAACAGATGAGAGATGAGCAGTAGATATAGAGTAAGAATTACATTGTATTTCATATGTAACTCACAGGCAGATTTTTGCCTAATTTCAGTCAGTAGTTAATTTTGTGTGCTCACTGTATGTTGTGTGTAACTCTGTGAAAGGAGTGCAGCCCCCACCCCCCCACCCCCACTATCACCACCACCACCACCGGCTGTGGCTGAGACTTATTCACAATGACATTATTAGCTGGTCACATCTCAGCCTCAGCCTGTAGGCCACCTGCTTTTTTGCCAAACGCATGATCAGTCCCAAACCCATTTTCTTTTTTCTGTACATGCAAGATTTCACTACATTAACAACTATTTTTAACCAAATGCAGAATTCCTAAATTATTCATTTGATTTCTATCACATGACAAAGAAATGCAGATGAGTCTGACCCCAGTGAATATCAGAAGTGGTTTCATTAGTGTTATAATTCAAGTCGCCAGCAGGGGTCAGGCATGGATAATTCATGTATCTTGACTGTGGACTGTAATCATGGTCACTTTCACTGTGAAGAAAAAGGGGGAAAAAAAGGTGATTTGTCCCTTGGGTTTTAAAGTTACTTTATTGTAAATAATAAATTTCCCTGTCTTTTTGCAGCTCATCGTTCCGTTCCAGGAGGACTCAGCAGTGTTGGTGGAGGAGAACACAGACATCCCAGACTATCTGCCTGAAGAGGAGAGTCCGTCCCAGGAGCAGGACAAGGCTGTGACCCGTGTAGGTTCTATCACAGACGGCATGGGCTGGCTCAGCACAGCCGCCAACTTCCTGTCACGTTCCTTTTACTGGTGACCACTTCTTGTGCTCCCTGCTCCCTGTTAATCCCCAGAGTACCATCCAACTACAGCCTTAGCGTCTCAGAGCCTCTGCCCAGACTAAGCCCTGCCTCACAGCCCCACACTACACTAGACTCCCCTCTGCGCTGCACACAGAGCCTGGCTGTGTGTGCAACAAGTGCTAGACTGCCAAGTGGAAACTGCAATAACTTTAACTTGTGTATATAGTGAGCTACAGATCTCACCACTGGCTGTATGTGCACAACTATATTCTAGTTGCATATGTATCTCACAAGGCATAGCCAGAGGACTTTGAATCCGCGAAACCAAATGGCAATCTGGAAATTTTTGTATTGCTGTGTTGACAGAGGCTGATGATGCATATTTTTTAAAATTGGGAGACCCTTTTTCTGCATGAATTCGCTTCTCCTGTTGTCTATTACCAATCACTGTTCTTTTACGTCATATTTTTCATTCAATATTTTCCTAAATAAGCTGATCATATTTTTTGTTCCTGTTCTTGAGTTTTTTTTCTCCTTTTAATAGCATGCTATAAGTCTTTTGTGCCAATCTTGCCTGATGCCTACATCTGTGATTTCCTTTTTTTTTGCGTGTGCCTTTTCCCCCCTATTTACCTGTAATATATTATTTATTCATCAGTTTGTCAGTTTCCAAGCATGTCACATGCTATGTTTGTGCTTCCCAGGTGGCCATTCACAGCATGAGCAGGCCTCTCTCAGGTCATAGCCCAGTGACAGAGGTCAGTTCTGTTGAATTAGACACCAGCAAGATGCTGCAGTCCATTCAGCCACACACTCACATGCAGCACCATTGGACTGTTTGCTCACAAGGGGAACAGTCCCCTTCACTTTATTTAGCCTTTTTCATCCAAAACTCATCTGTTGAGACTATAGGGCAGGAAATATTTCTGTGAGTTCTTGTGATGGTGATGAATAAACTGTCAGCTCCTTGTGGGAATTGCACAGAATTTAGGCTACCTCTGCTTTCAGCCTATCTATCTCACTATCTTACATCGGCATCATCTTTGTCTGTGGCTTTAACCCAATATTTCATTAGCACGATGAACAGATCTAAATGCCTGCTTGTCAAATATGTCCCAGTGTTACAAGGAATCACTTTTTTTAAGTGTTGTCGCCGCACCTGTTTAGTTTAGTATCTCAGTTAAGCCAGCAGTGTCCTTAAAGCAGAGATCGTGTTGGTGCATGCTTACTAATGCTGCCATATGAGCAGTTGTGGTATCCTCCCAGCAGGCATGTGGTCATGTACATTTTGTAAATGGTGCCTGATTCCTAGCAATCTCAGATCTTGCACATGAAGAGAAATTCTGTTCTGGTTTCGTAACGCTCATTTGCATTTTTAGGTCTCAAAATCTGAATGAAGGGGATGTAGCAGCTAATGCTAACAGCCTTACATTTTTTTTCCTTATTCTGTGGCCCATATGATCCCTTGTTTCACTTCACTTCAAGTTTAATTATCTCATGTGATTTGTGTGAGTATCATTTATGATCATCATAATGCTGACTGGGCAGCATTTTTTTTCTTTTAATGGAGCAGAAACGTCACAGTATGTTGAAGTCAAACGGAGAAAGAGGAATGGCACAGAATGAACTGGATAGCCTGAATGACTGATGGTGGTTCTCTGAAAAAGCAATAATACTTGTTTGTTTTTTTTTTCTCATAAAAATGTAGGAAAATAATTCAGCATTAGCCTCCAAAAACAAGTTGTAGATACATACATAGATAATTATCAGTATTAAACTTAGAATTTCTTCTTCTTTTTCTCACTTTGCACAAAAATTAATCTCTTAAATTGCATCTTGCAGTGTCATTTTAATGTGTTCAGCTCCGATTACAAATTAAGAATACTTGAACATTGTTTCTTAGACTTGTCATTATGTGTTAATGAAAGTGTAAATTCCCCTTTAAGGTTAGATTTATCATGTATGTAAGGTGGACACGTCCGCAAAATGTAACGTCATGTGTACAGACTTCATGTATCATCAAATGTAATATAATGTAATGCAGACTGTAGATTCCCATACACTGTTAATGCAAATAATGATAAACCCAAAATCAAAAAGTGTCTCAAGCTTTGTGTTTTGTCTTTTTTTTTTTACACAGGGGATAATAACAGCTTAATGTATCACTTCCCACATTGATATTCTCAGGGTATGTTTTAACAGAACATTCAGTGTTCACACTCCTGCTCCAAACCTTACTTTGTCAAATGAAATTGCTTAGGGCAGCAGCGGTTCATAGCTGAGTGAGGGAGGAAAATCCGTTTTCTTTACTGGTGCAGAAGTGAGGTGCCTCAGGGCAGTCCTATGGCCTACCCACCACCTCCCCCATGCAGCCACAGTGCTGGTAGTGAGGCAGAGGCAGCAGCCAACCCCAGCTGGAGGCCCTGGAGCCACTGCTGATGCTGCTGCTGAGGCTCCAGCGAGATGCTGTGCCAAACTGTGGAGGCGCCTTTACTCACTGCAGGTTCATCTGGATGGAAAGTGATCATAGAGCATGATAAATAACTGTGTAGCTTCAACAGTATGACATGAAATTTTGTTTTATTTTTGTATTTTCTTGAATAATGGTTTATTTTTTTCTGGGATAGGACGCTTTCATCCCAATGTCTGATCTTCTTGAATTGAGCCACGGCTTAAGATTTGAGTAAGTTTATCCTGGTTTTGAACAGGTCTTTTTCTATAAAGACTCGACTACAAAGGTGTAATTTATCATTTAAGCAACATCACATGAACGTATCTAATATCTACTGACTAGGAACTGTAAAACCAAATCCAGTGAACAAAGTTATACAATGCCTTTGAAAATATGAATTATAAAGAGACTTACAGGAGCGACTCAGCAAAAAGATGGTAGCTCATTCATGGTGAAGACAACACTCAAATTATTAAATGATAGAATTAAAATAATAAAATGTTCACCTCTCCAAAATTGATTAGTTATGTAATAATGTCATTTTTAATTTTATTTAGACAAAGATAATCTATAAAGTAATATCTATACTTTAACAAATTGTCTGAAACATATTTGTCTGTCATTCAAATCTCAACTTTTAATTCCCTCATGTACAGTTTTCAACACATTATTTTTTATTAATGTTTTTGTTCCATCTCCGGGCAGCATCATTCAGTTTAAAATAATTGTGTTTTTTTTTTGTTTTGTTTTTTAAATACGATGAATCCATTTCGTCACTTTGACTGAGTGAAGTCATCTTTCAGTCTTTCAAGTCAGCACTTAAATTTAGTCTTTTTTTACAAAAGAAAAAAGAGCTCAATATGAGCTGATCAAAATAAGTACTGAATATTATTTAATGTAAAATTAATGGAGCTTATAGAACTATAAACAGCACATCCTGTTGATTATAATGTGGTTGTTGGTGGGATTTGACAAAATAGTACTAAAGTAATACTAAACATCAATAACCACATTAAATATTTGTATTCATTAAAACTGCGAAGCACAGTTGATGGATTGGACGTTTTTGATGATGGCTCCCAAGATCCTCATATGTGTTCAAGAAAAAGTCTCTAACAAAACCCAAAAAGAATGAAGTCTTAAGAAACAAAGTGAAAAAAACCAGAGAAATATTACCAAACATTCCTGCGATGTATTAAAATAAAGAAAACTTTTTAAAATTCCATTTGAACATTGTGACCGTACAGGAGGCCTGGTTTCTCACACATCACCACTAGAGTGAGACAATAAACCTGACAAAGAGTAGAAATACAAGTATGAGGTGCAGAGTAGAATATAGGCACAATCTGAGAAAACACTTGTTTGTAATTAAATGACCAAAGATTTGAAAGGCTACTGGAGCTTTGCTGAAACAGCATTTCCATCTGGCTGATTTGAGTTTGAGCAGGAGTCATTATCATTAACATAGTGCAGCCATTACCATGCTTTGTTCACTTCAGCCTTTAATATCTGTGAACCAGAGGGGACTTAAGGCAACCTTGAGATTGTTTTTAGTGGATAATATAGGTTTTTTTTTTTTGCTCCTTTTTTTTTTTTTCTTCCCCAAGGCTTTAGTACAAGTGTAAAAACACTAAGAGAAGGCATTATCTCTGTTCAGTCTCTGTTTCCAGGTTAAATTATTTTCTCCAGGGCTGCATATGCTGCCATGTAATGGTATTAGTCCAAGTAGGAGTTTTACCACATAAAGAGATATCCTCCAGAGAGCACAAAGTGGCACTCACCTCTGACTTACAAATTAGAGCCACCTATAATTCCACTCTCCTCCTTGGGTTCTTTGGATAAACCAGTCAACTCATATTATCCCCCTCCTCTCATCAGATAAAACACAATCCAACTGTCATGTGCACAATCCTCGCTCCCGTAGCCATATCAGCCCAGTTGCATATAGTCTATGCGTTAATGTGTTGCCAGTATCACCCTCCCACCTGTGTGTATTTGCATGGTTAATCTGCGCGCGCGCTGTGGAAGAAGACCTGATGGAGGGGGAGATAGGTGCGTGTTACATCCCTGTAGGCTCTTGAGGAATTTTATTGCAGGTTTAGCTCCCAGTCAATGGGATCAGCCGTAAATCCAGCTCAGAGTGTGGCAGGAAATGATGTGACTCCGGCAATTTATGTCAAATAACTTTTGAGGATGTGTGAGCGTAGCGATCAGCGCTACCGGGGCAGCGATAACTCTTGTACAGGGGGCCCCTGTGAAGATTTAATTGAGACATTTTTCTTTATCTGCAGAGAAGCGCCGGAGCCCAGTTGTTGTGTAACGAGATGTAATGTCTCTGTTTATACGGAGGTCAACATCCAGGATGAGGGAAGGTCACGGACTGACTGTTTGAGCATCCAATTTGCTCACATAATACCCGCACTGCAACGAGCTGGGTAAAGACACAAAGGATTAAGTTACACAGTCCACATATCACACAGACATGACGCCTGGTGAGGAGAAGTTAATGCACCTGTGTGATCCCACATGGAGGTCTGCCAAGCCTTTATAAGTTTAAAGAGAAGAAAAGTGAGTGTACAGATCTGAAACCAGGAAAACACATTCATCTTAATACTTGAACTAGTGGAACAACGTCCCTTAAATGGGCTGTAACTGCTGTTTTTTATTGTCTATATATGTTTTTATTGTGTGTGTTTTTATAGATCAGAGGTGGTCAAAGTACTCACATTCAGCTCCTGGTGTGAAAAAAATACTCTGGTAAAAGTAGAAGTACTGATTCAACTCCTTTACTGAAGTAAAAGTTAAAAAAGAAAGTACAATTTCTCAATTAAGTAAAAAAAAATAAATAAAAAAAAAAAGGAAAACTGCATTTTCTGTTTTGCTATGGATGAAATAATACTTATTTAAGCAGGAAAAACCTGAAAAAATGTTTCAAAAATACCAAAAAATAAACCCTTTAAAAGTGATGCGTTTTATTAGGTCATAGTATTCAGTTTTGTAGGTATGGACAGGAAGTTTAGGAACATTTCAAAACTCATAAATAGGATATTAAAAAAAACATAATTATGAGATAAAAAGTCAAAATTTTGAGAGAAAATATCATAATTATGAGATAATTGTGAAATAAGAAAGGGATAATTATGAAATAATATGATATAGTTATAGTAAGTCACAATTTGATTTACTGATTTACATCCTATTTTTCACACTGTCACATAGTTTGAAAAAGCAATGAGTCCATTCTGAGAATGTAAAGAGTATAAAGTACAGATATTTACACAAAAATGTAGGGTGTAAAAGTAAAAAGTTGCCAGAAAAATAAACACTACAGCAAAGTACAGATACCTAAAAACTACTTAAGTACAGTAAAGGGAGTACTTTTACTTAGTTACTTCCACCTCGCAGTTCACTTCAGGTGCATATGAGGCTTTTTTTCCTCCATTAATAAGTGCTTATTTGTTTCCTTCCTTCCCAGCCCATCTGGTTCACAGTTATGAATTTTAAGAAGTGTGCACTATTAATATGTTGTTGATCTTGCTCCAGATTGTCTACAGCCTTTTTCCTTTTTTTTTTTAAGATAAGTGGTCAAGTAGTTCGGCAGATCCAAGAGATTTTTCACAACCTGGCAGCCCAAATGTTGTCATGCCATAAAACTTCAGCCAGTTATTTAAACATTAATAAATAATTCCCACCTCTATCTGTTGTGCAGACGATGCCAAGTCCCCTGTACTTAAAAGCAAATGCGTTGTTTTAAAGCACATTAGTTTGTATCGTGCATCAGTGTGTTTTAATGTAAAGCCTGTGTGAAAATAGAAATGAAGTAGATAAACAAAAAATAATCATGATGATATCATCACATCCAATGTATGTCTATTAAAATGATGTTTTAGTTTGCACAGAAAACCACTTGTAATTAAAATATTAATAAATATACCCCAGAAGATGTCACATAATAGGCTACTGAGGAAAAGTAGATTTGTTTTTGCAAAAATGCATGCAAACTACACAAGCAATTCTCATTTTTTTCCCCCTCCCAAATGTTTTCAGATGCATATATTATAAATGCACGTGCGTCCTCCTGCTGCAGTTTGCATGGGGACTTTGATGAGATGCATGCACACACAGTCACAGGCAGCTCGTAATTGTGGCCATAGCTCATTATTGTCCCCGGGACGACTCGGATCCGCCGGGGGGAGTCTCGTCCTCTGACACTGCCACGTCCACCCGGCGACAACCACTCCAGGCACTGATTGGTGGGATGAAATATTGCCGGCGAAAATTAAAAGGTCCCAGTGTCAAAATAATTCATGATATGCATATCTTCCCAGCTTGATGAAATCGCTGATATCTGGATTAGGCAGATAATAAAAGCGATCAAGCCACAGTTAAACAGTTTGAGCAGTGGTGTGTGTGTGTGTGTGTGTGTGTGTGTGTGTGTGTGTGTGTGTGTGTGTGTGTGTGGGTCTTCTTTATGTGTCAAGGGAGGTGCATGGCAGGGTCAGGATACAACAAGTGTGTAAGTGTGTGTATGTGTGTGCTTGTATTTCTATCTTTATGGGGATATATGGGGACAGTTTACACAGTCACACCATGGGGACCTCTGACACTATGAGGACCAAAATTGAGGTACCCACCAGGGTTAAATATGAATAAAGGTCCCCAGTAGTAAAATAGAAATGATGTGGCCCTATAAATACATAATATTTTCCCCAGAAGTCCCCATAAAGCATGGGTGAAACAGATGAAGATGTGTATTCATTTTTATGTATGTTTTAAAATATTTGTTTCATTATTATTATTATTATTATTATTATTATTATTATTATTATTATTATTATTATTATTATTATTATTATTATTATTATTATTATTATTTTATTATTATTATTATTATTTATTGTTTTTGTATTTATTCATTTTATATATTTTTTACATTTAAATGATTATATATATATAATGCATTTTTATAATTTTTATTTTCCTTATTTTTATTTATTTCTTTAATTTTTTAAATGATTGTTATTGTATTTAGTGATTCATTTTTACTTTTGATTTTTTTTAAATGTAATTATATTTAAAATTGTTATAATTAAAATTGAAAAAAAAAGATTAAAAAATTTACATTCATTACTCAATGGCAACTTGATTATAAACTTGGTCCTCATAACACATGTAAATTAGTGTGTGTGTGTGTGTGTGTGTGTGTGTGTGTGTGTGTGTGTGTGTGTGTGTGTGTGTGCAGGTAGAGGCCTGGTCATCCGCTGTCAGCCTGTGTGTGCTATAGTTCGCCACACATCCTGAACCTGTGATTTGAATATCTGCTGTAATTGTCCCAAAACGGCTCATCATGGATCTGCCTGCTGCCATTAGGGCCCAACAATATGGTGTGACATTCAAATTCCCCTCAATGACAGGTTATTAGGAGCCCCAAGCAGCCGGCACATAATTAAGCACCGTAACGTTGACCTGTAATATGAAGTGATGGCTCAGTCATAGTGGGCAAAAATGAAATAGGTGCTTTGTTAAAACACAGGAGGACTGGGCCACCCATGGAACAAAGTGATCTTAAAAGGAAGACAGCTGTCAGGGAGAGACAATTTAACAATTCAACTCAAACTACAGGGATATAACACAGACTATGGTTTTATAAGACTGAGAAAAGTGCTTGCCAGCTGCCATGGCAACTGCTGCCACAGATTAGAGAATGTCATAACAGTCATCAATACAATCCAATACATTCATATCAACAGTAATGATGATTTTATTTTATTTTTTTTACATTTTGTTTTTCCATGTTGGCTCTTGTTATAGCTTTATTTATAGTCCATTTTTATCCACAGTGATGTTGAGAAGTGTGATAAAAATCTTTTGGTCCAAAATGAGGTATAAAAACCCCATAAATAAATAAATATAAAACTGAGAAAAAAAAATTATGTGTGACTTTCGTTTGTGACACTCAAAGCCTATTATACAATTTAAGACATGCTGTCTAAAGCCCCCGCTTTCCCCTTTAGAACAAGTGGACGTTGTGATGAGCAATGGACCCATCTGTTGTGCCCTCTCCTCCAACTGGTGTGTGAATATGATGTAGTCTGTAGGTGCCACTTCCAAGTTTGGATATAATACCAATGGTACCTGGAGAAAAAAAAAATCCACTAAGTTGCATGTGCTGTGAAGCTGTAGCATCCTATCATCTACAGTATAACTCCAAAGCCATTTTTAATGCTGCTAAGATCATGTTTTATATGGGCTGTTGAATTTTGTAGAACAATAACAAGTGCATAAGTTTTATGACCCAGTTCTGCTTCTTTAATTGGACCCAAAGCTCACCTTTAGATACAAACACGTCTTCATGTTAAACTGTAGGCCAGGGGCCTGTGTAATGGTGGGTTTGTGGCAGGGCTGCTGAACAGAAGGTCTGCACTTCCCTCCCTCCCTTCCTCCCTCCATCTCTCTGTCTTCCTCTCTCTATTTCTCTGCTATCCCTCCCTCACCCCCCCCCCCCCCCCCCTTTCATAACGGTGGCAGATGGCTGCAGATGAATCCCTCATAATCATGTCAGGACTGCTCCTCCGATCCCAATTCATCTCTTTAAACACATTTCATCAGACGGAGAATTACACAAAGATAAAGGCGGCCAGCAGACAACAAAAGCACACAAAGATTGTCCTTGCAAACAAGTGTTCCTAGTCCCTAACACCACTTAATCATTTGTGCTCCTGTTATTGCTCCTCACCCCCTGTGCAATCAACTCTACCCTATTTTCCTCTTCTGTCTCTCACTCTTTTCCTCGATCTCTTTATTTATGTTTTTCTCCGCCGTTAATTGTCATTATCCCCGGCTAGTGTCTGTCCTTATTAAGCATAAATCTTTCTAACAAGCTTTGCTCTCATCACTGTAGCTGTCGTTTTAAAAAGACAGGTGTGTAAAATGCTCTCCTTTCCTCATTGAGTCCCCGTTTCGATACTTGCCCTTTTTGGAGGGGTGATAATGTGCCACAAAGTGAATTGTGATTTTCTTTTTTTTTTTTCCCCTCCCCATGCCTCCCCTGCTGTGACCCTGTGTCACCCATCCGCATGATGCTGTTAATTGTGGATCAGGTGAAGTTTGTCTCACCTCATTTCAGGGCCATGCTCTGCTAGGGCCATTCTCCCCACTCAAAGGCCACATAATTTCACAGCCTCCTACTTCTCATTAATCCCTCCTGAGTGGCTGCTCTCTGAGTTCCAGATCACAGATTTGTTTTGCTCCTGTTTTCTGACTCACTGCCCTTCCTGCCCCACCCCTCTCCTCTGCCTTCATATTAACCCCTTTAGTAAGACCCCTCCCAGCTTTTCAGAGTACTCCTCAGCTCTAGTGTAATTTCACAATCCTTTACATTTGCAAACATTCATCACATAATAGTTCTCATTCTCTCCAACATTTTTTCCCCCCGTTTTACAACTAAAGCCGTCTTGTTGAAAGCCTCTAATGCCAGCATCGCCTCTCCTTCCAAAACATCTCTACACCTGTTGTATTATAATTTCAGCTGCAAAAAAGCTGTCATGCTCAGACTGATAAATACCAAGTGACAAATTGAGCAAAACAATAAGAACTGAAGAGAGCTATACTGGTGCGTGTTCTGTCTCTGCACATGTGCAACAGTCAGACTTCTTCATTTCTTCCTGCTAAACTTTTTTTTTTAATGTTTTTGTCGATTCATAAATTATTCATGAGGAAAAAGCTGAAGATCTCTCATTAACATAAAATAACAATTTGCTAATTTATGGAAACTCCTAATTACTTGCCTTATTTGCCATGACCATATTAAATATTCATAAATATGTGATTATTTCTTTGATTTGACTGTCGTTCAGTTTAATCTACTATTTTTGCTCGACAATAGCGGGATGCCAGCTTGTGTTGGGTACACTAACCGCAACAGAAACCCAAGAGAAAACAATGAACAATGTTGTGCATTCATAGAAGGAGACTTTCATTTCAACAACTCTTTACTTTCCATACAACTCTACTTTATATTATCCATATGCTAATTTCATGGCTTTGTGATTAGTGAGGATTTGTGAATCCCTTTCTAATGTGGAAAGGTCTCTAGCTGCTGATATCACAGGTCATGGTGTGTAATTAAACAGATGTTGTCCAAAAACACAAATCATGTGTGGATGTGGAATTAAATGTTATTTTTTTTTTTAATCGTTTAAATGCTCCACATCTGGGAATAAATTTCCCACTGAGACAAACTAACATTTACCAAACTGAATAAGCAACACTGGGCTATGTAATGTGTGAGCATATTGAATACATAAAACATACTGTAAAAGAGACACTGAAATGTTACGGAAGAAGAAAAACTTGGGTACATCATTGTGCGGCTGCAGCTTCATTTCATTGCAAGTCAAAATCAGAATGCATTCATTCATTTGGCTTCCATCCAGAACTAATCATTTCATTTTCTGTTCTGTAGCCTGGAAGGCGCCTTTCACTCCAGTTCATTTCGATTACTCGAAATTGAAAAAGACTAAGACAGGGAATGGAGGAAAAGATGAGTCTATCTTTGAATATCTCCTCTTGTCTTAGCCACAAACCGTTGTCAGAGCAAGTCTCAGCCAAGTTCTTGGGAGAAAGCGAAGTCTTGTATCCCATCTGGGATGACTAGATGAGGTCTCTTGCTGTCATCGCGTCTGTTGTCAAGGCTGCATTTAACCCCAAATTTATGACTTTGTTATATCAGAATTAATTACAGATATTTCCCCCAAAGTGAGTGACGTTGACGAAAATGCTAAGCAGAGGCAATTTAGCTCTATTTGTGGATTAATTTGGGCCCACCTGTGATGCTTGGTGTGCTAAGTAGGTACATCAGTTTTAATTACAGACCTCGCAGAGTGGGTTTAGTTAAATTACAGTATTAATTATCACATTTACCAGATATCAGAGTGACAAACGGTTGTGGAGAAGCACTTCCCTCAAACCTCCTGTTTCTCCAGACGATGGCTTTGCATCTGTCCTTCAAGCAACCTTCAAACATGTGATGAAAACAAAGTCTTTGTTTTGTTTGATAAACATGAAGGACAAGCATCACCTGCAGATGAACATCAAATATGTCAGTTCTGAGCTCAAAAATTAAACATGATGTGTTTTGAAATGTTATGCTCAGTCACAGGTTCAACACTGATGAAAAGTTTTGTTGCCATTTGGTAAAATAAACCCAAATACTGTGAAAATTAAGTATCACCGCTCAGTTACCACTGTTATAAAAGGAAAATAAGTCGCCTTTGTCCACATCATTACCCTCTTCATTCAGTCAGCTACATTAATCTCTTCAAGGATAATATGATTCACGCTTGACTGCCACTTGACTGGTCGTCATCTGAAAGAGAAAATAGCAACCTTTGACCTATGGGATCCATCCAGATAGAAGACATATAGAACAATGAGTGATCACTTTAAAATATTATGTCTTCACCATTTTTATATGAGATGTTCATGCAGTCTGGTTTTACAATGCAGTTCTAGTCCCATGAGCAGAGGAAGATTTTATTTTATTTTATTTTTTTTTTTTACAGAATAAATGCAATTATTGAAAAGGTGAATGGATTTTAGATGGACAACCAGAAAGAAACAAAAAAGCTCTTGAATGAAATCAAATTATCATGATTTAAACCCATAAAGACCCTGTGTGATTTTGGTGGTAATTCCTAAAGGATTTTTTTTCTCTTTATTTAACCTTTCTTAAGTGATTTATCAGAATTAATTATATTATCTTCTGTACTTTATGAATTTTCAGTGAAAATCAAATATTTTCATATATGTAATTTACTAATCATATAGATGCTCATACATGGTTGGATTACTGTTGAAGTTTATTTCAGCAAAGATATTAACTAGAAAAGTATTCGGAGAGCACAGACTCAACCAAGGCAGATCAGCCCCCCTCCTGAAAGACATGTGTGCCCCCCCCTACACTGATCACCAACAAACTTTTATCACTTGTTCCTAATGTCAGGAGCAACATTTCCTATAAATTCCATAGCATTTTGAGGTATCTTACGACAAATCATATACATGTGCACATTTTTCAAGCCAGAATAACAATTATTAAATAAATTCTCCAAATGGACTGAAAAAAGACCAACATTTATGGAAGTATTTCTTAATACATGCATCAAAAATGAGTTAAAATTAATATAATATTGTGCAGCTTACAGTACTGTGAAGAAGTCTTTGTCTATCATTAGATTTGTTGTTTTATCAAATATATAAGGAACACACAAAATGCATTCTCTGCATTAAGATACAACCAGGAAATACGTATTACTTTAAATACAACACATGTTTCAGCATACCAGTTACTGCAAACCCAATTATCAGGTACTTAGTGTAGCCTCCCTTTGCATTGCATGTCTTTGTCACTTTTTTTCCAAAAAATGTGAAATGTATTGTCTTTTACACTATGTTTCATCTAATTGGGACGGCCGTGGCTCAGTTGGGAGAGCGGGTCGTCCATTGACCGAAGGGTTGGCGGTTCAATTCCTGCTCTGTCCTAGTCAGTCCGTTGTGTCCTTGGGCAAGACACTTTATCCTCCTTGCCTCCAGTGTCACTCACACTGGTGTATGAATGTTGGGTGGTGGTCAGAGGGGCCGTAGGTGTGAAATGGCAGCCACGCTTCTGTCAGTCTGCCCCAGGGCAACTGTGACTACATATGTAGTTTACCACCACCAGAGGGAGCATGTGAGAGTGAATGAATAATGGAACACTAATGTGAAGCGCTTTGGGTGCCTTGAAAAGCGCTATATAAATCTAATCCATTATTATTATCATTATTATTAATATCCGTCCAATGTTTCTAACAGAGTTGCTGCTTTTTTGCTTTTTGTTGTGTGTTTTTGATAACTGTGTATAGATTTCTTATTATACCTGAAGTCAAGAGAATGGGGGAAAATGTGTGCTATTCTCACATTTGTAACAATGACAAGTTTTAAACGTGGCTCAAGACTTTTACCCAGTATTGTAGTTGTTGCACTTTATATTCAGCATTTATCTTATTAAAGATTCTATTAGCTTTAATATATTAATCATATTTTCTTAAAAAGATCCCACATTTCTAATCTAATTTTTCATTTTCCAGAATTACAATTATTTCCTTTTTTGCAGCATAAAGCAGATATTAAATTCCACAGTTGATGTCAAAACTAAAAAATGTACAAAGGTCCAAAGCAGAGCTGAAATGTTTCCAGTGCTGGAACTGGAGAGAGAAGGTCCTCATTTAGCCCTTGGCTGATGTTCTCTCCCACCAAAGCAGTATATTAATCATAATCACACAACACCATTAGACTATGTCATTCTATTAAAGAAATCACATTATCATACATTTCATTAATTAAACTCAAACCCAGTCCATCCACTCTGAGGAGCAACCCATCCAAGAGGGTATAGGTGGGTGAGGACGGAGGAGGGCGGGGGAGGAATGTGGCAGAGGGCAGGATACTTCTTTGCCACTCCACTCACCATCTCTCCAAAGTGAAATCAAGGGGACAGATTTGCATGTCACCGCCTCCCGGTGTGGGGTCGGACTGCCGGCTGAGACAATAGCAGCTGATGATAGTGGTGGAAATCTGGTAGGCGAAAAGAAATCCTTCTGACAAGTGTCTGCATGATGGGGGAAAGCAAGCAGAGGAGAGGGCATAAGGAGGAGAAGAGGAAGGATGGACTCCCTCCTTAAATGTTAATCACTGGCTGGGTCACAGGGTGAGACTGGATGGCATGATGAGGATACAGAAGCAGCGATGAATCCTCCCTGACACAGACTCACTTGAAGTGGCTGTGAGGAGACATAAGTGCTTTTGGGACCTCGTGGAAAGGAAATGTGAGCTTCTATATGCTTTGAAAGTAGCACAACCCTTGTTTATTAATATCATTCTCTGAAATAGGCCTATGTCATATATAGATACCGTATAATATGTAAACATGTAACATTGGCAAACACAGCTTTCTCTTGTGTGGCCATGTGACAGTGGAACACATTGCCAACTGAGTTACTGACAATTTCAAACTCACACATTTTGGTAAAAAAACCCTAAAAAAACAGTTACTCTAAAACCAAACTTACCAACACAATATAATGCAATATGACGTAAATATGCTTAGAGTGTGTGTGATGGACTGCAGTGGGACCAATAAGAGTGAATGGTTGGATATGAATGAGTTTTTTTAATCTCACTCAACATTGGTTGGGAGAGATTATTGTAATCACCATGTGTCTGTGTGTGTGTGTGTGTGTGTGTGTCCGCAGAGACATATCATGCTTTAACTCAATGAATACTTGAGATATCACCATGAAATTACCTGGGTATATACATATAGCTATTCAGTATCAGATGTGATGACCCATTTGAGCAAAGGTCAAAGGTAAAGGTCATAATTAACTAAAACGTCAAAATTACATTATCGTTATAACTCAAGAACGGAGAGTCAAAGAACTTTCAGATTGGTACCAAATGATGCTAAATGAAGATTTCTACAATTTTTACAGTTGGTGTTATCACCTATGACCAGTAGCTTGGTCAAAGGTGACATGTCACAAATTAATTTATGTGTATCACACTATAACTTAATCAATATGGGATGTATTATCATAATATTACATGCACTGATGCATATATACATATAACTAAATGATCAATATTCCAAAAGGTTAAAGATCAAGGTCACATTCAGCAGAAAGGTCAAAATCACATTATTTACTGTAATTCAAGAACAGGTTGTCATAGAAACTTGAGATTGGCTCAAAATAGGGGCGAGATAAGGCATTCTCTGAATACTAGTTTTTATATTGATGGGCTTATGCATTTTATGATACTTTTTGTATGTTTTATGTTTTATTAATGTTTATCTTTTAATTATAACATTAGCCTGCCCAGGAACTACTATGCATGGGAATAGAGAACCAGTTCTTGTTGAGAACCGGTTCCGTATTCATCAACTTTATGGAATTGTTTGTATTGGCAGTTTATCTAACTATTCTCTTGTCGATTCCAGCCAGCGCCAACTACGTCACGTGAGTTACGCAAATTACGCACGCTCCATTCCAGCAAGTACGACGAGTTACGTGACGCCGGTTTCGCACGTGCATTACAACCGTAAACAACAATGGCGCCCACCCGGTTTAAAAACTCCAAAGTGTGGCTTCATTTTCCAAAACAGGGTGACTTGTAGTCATTATAAAGTGGAAATAACGGTGTCGGGATAGAACACGACGTACATGCAGAAACATTTTAAACAATTTTAAATGTCGTGTTTCGGACTAATGAATCTCAACCGGCAGCAGCTGCAGTGTCCGGTTACTAAGGAAGACAACTCTGGTAAGTAGCTATACCACTATCTGTGCAATGCGCGCGATGTGCTTCTTTAGAAAATAAATGCTATAACAGTTAACATCAAATGAATGAAAAGTTGAATGATAAGAGAATCGATAAAGAATTGAATCGTTAAGCGTATCGATAATGGAATCGGAATCTTAAAAATCTTATCAATTCCCATCCCTAGGAGCCACAGGTGGAAACTAGCGTTTGTGCTACAACCTGGTACTCTACACCTCTCCTGTTTAAGGTTAATGTGTATTGTCCCGTACTAAGTAAATAAATAAATACATAAAACATATAGTTAAGTAGCATCAGTTCAAGAGAAGCTAAGATCAAAAGTTTCAAATTTTTTATTTTTATTATTATTTTTTTTTTTATGTTTAAACACTTACAGTACTGGTACAAAAGTGATAAAAAATCTGTTATGTAAGAATATTTTGCAGAATTGTAACAAGCAAATATTAATTTCGCAGTTTCATTGATATTCAACAAATACTATAGGAAGTATGTGCACAGTATTTAGATTACACAAAATAAAAAAAAAATCATGGTTACTAATATTTGGTTGTACTTCTTAAACTCCACTGTCTTTATGTTTTCATCCGTCATCTTATTGAGTATTACTCTTTCCTCATTTAGAGCTTTGCTCTTTACACTTAGGGTGTTATTTTCTATATACTGATAATCCCATACAGCTTTAACAATATTAATACATTTTCAACGTTTTGTTTTATTTTGTTTACATTTTTCACTTGTGCCTTGATATAGTCTGAGAAATGTACCTGTACGGGCTTTATAACCTTGATAAATCAACAAACCTAAGGGCAGATTTTGCACCGTTGTTTATATATTGTATGTGTGGCATACAGACGTGTGCTGAGCCATTCTTTAGGGTATCAAAGATTAAATTGAATAACAATACATGTATTCTGTGATACACTGCAAGACAATATCTATGATACAAAAAGAAAAAATGTCACTGAGGTGGGAGGAAAGCGGGAGTTATTTATTTAGCCAGTGATTTGTGATGAAATTTATTACAACTGAGATGAAATCAAACACAAAAATATTTTACAAATGGATTCTCATGAGTCAAGTTACAGCTCAACACATATATATTTATTTCAAACATTCATTTTGGTTTCAGTGCTATACAATGTGTTCACATATTCTCCCCCACTATTGCGCCACAAACGTGTTTTTTTTTTGTAGTTTTCCAAACATCTTATCTCCTCTGGATTTATATCTAGAAAACCCAGTTTTTTCTTTTCTTTTTTTTACTCTCCATCTGCCAGTGTCTCTCCCTCTCTCTGTCTCTCTGGATCTGATTAGCATGTGTAGTGTATGTTCCGTCACGCTGTAGTGTTGACCTGTGCTGTCATCTCCCTGATTACCTCCCTGATTCACTTTCCTTGTTTAGTAATGTGCAATCAATCATAATCAATTAGCCAAAATGTTGAATCATTAAAACCATTATCATTAATTAAAATAATTAACACTTTCTGCCAATGCTTCATTACCAGTGTTGTGTAACGTGTCTGCCATACACCAGACTTTTGTGCTTTTTTCTTTGAGAAGTCAGATTTCTGGAGTTCTTTGTGAATCACTGCTGATGAAATGTGCATGTAACCCATCACTAATTACTTAACTTTTGATAATAATAGTAAATCTTTTCTAATAGGCATGAATGATGAACGGAGACAAAAGTTTTACATTGTGTAACTCCACAGCACAAAATATTTACTTTCAGGAAGAGTTGCAAAAGTCTGCACACCAAGTTATCTAAATGTTCCCTAACAGAAAACAAGTTGCTCTTCTGGACTAAAGTGAAGTGTTTTCTCCATGTCTGTGGGTTTTTGCATCCTCCTTTGCTGCACTGTTTTGTTTCTCTCACGGTTGACCAGAAACTGTCTTCTCTCCCACCTCAGACCTCCCAAAGCCTGTTCTGTAAAGGACAGACCAGAGATGAGACAGGGAACCTTAATGATGTGTAAACATCCAGGGAGAGCCTGAGCGCTCGTCTAAAAAGCCCTGAGGGGGAAAAGAGGCAGACAGACACGCAGCTCACTTAGTCCAGCGCACTGCCTCGACCCGAGTGGTAATTCCAGACGATTGTCAGCCCGCCTCTCTGCTCTGCGCCTGTTGAAACCTGGAATAGACCTGTCATTCTCTAAACCTCAATAATTGCTCATGTCAAAATTTCTTTGAAAGTGGGTTGTGGGCCCTGAGGGTGTGAAGGGTACAACTGAGTGTATGTGTGCATAGGAGATGTGTGAGTCTGTCTGTTTTTCTAGCCCAGCCCATTGGGCAACGAAGGGTCTCCTCGCTCGCCTGCCCTGACACTGTGGAGGAGCATCGCTCACTGCCACCTGGGGAAAGCAGGCGTCTCATTGGGGTCATGCCACCCCAGAGGAATGTGAGTCAAAAGGAAATGGGCCTGAACATTGCACAGTATCCCCAGTCTGAGCTCCATTAAGCCAGGCATCCTCACTGTGGGATGGATGTCCATTATTAAGCAGGGCACAAGGACCATCCACTGAGCCCATAGACACACTGCTTCATGTTCTCCAGCACTGTATCAGCAGATGCTAAGGCAAGACAAGAGACTACTAAGCCTCGTTAAATTAAAAAGTGGGACTTTTCATGTGGCATGAAAAGCAGATTTTAATCACTAAAAGACCCCCTTTACTCAAAAACCTCAGTGTTTCCCCACAAACTCACACAGAATAATGAGCTACAGGCATGCACTTGCAGGCATTTGTGACATCACAAACATTTTGGAGCCTACTGTGTTTATTATATTCAACTTTTACAAAGCCTGAAGCCATCATTACTCACACATGAAAGATCAACTTTTAAGAGACCAGGAACCATCTTGTATCCAAATAACTAAATCTACATATTAAAAGGAATTGTTTGAACAACTTTAATGAGGTCACTAAAGTTTTTTTTGTATAAATATTATCACAGTTAAATTCATTTTCAGTACTAAGAATTGTTACTATTATACATACACAAGTGGCTGAGCAAAAATAACAAATGCTTATCCATAATTTCTAAGCAAGTATCATCGGTTCTGTGTTGTACGTGTTAACAGTTAACCAGTATCACCATCAGTGGAGTTGTCTGTTTGTCTGAGCTTCATCCCTGTCAGCTCTTCCGATGCCTGTAACACCGCCTGGCATGAAGGGGTGTCCTGCAGAGAAGAACCACAGAAAACAGGCTGCAAGACAGGAGGGGTCTCAGAGCATGTGGTATCCCTCTCTCTCCACCTAAAGGCCCCTCCAGTCTTTCACTGGAGCCCATCATGCCCACCTGATTGCATTATTTCACAAATGGTCTTCAGGAATGAATGTAATTGTGCCTCATTAAAAGCTATGAAGTGTGACAGGAAGCAAGTGAAAATGTTTTGGTTTTAACAAAGGCAACAGACAGTGTGTGGTACATTTTAGTGTCATTATCGTATATGAAACTGATAGACAGAGGTTGCAATAAGATAAAACAGAATGTTGTTTAGTTGAACTGTAACACTGTACATCACATTTGATGAATTAGAATCACAAGAACAAGTGTTCATAAAAAGACAAAAAGATGTCCCACTTAGCTGCTGTCCCGGTTGCCTGTTTATGACGAAGGGCTCTCTATGGTGTGAGAGCGAAAGAGACAGGCTGGGCTGGCTGTCATGTCATAAAGGATGCAGTCAGAGAGAGCAGACATGATTTCATGGCTAATGATTCCCACACTAATATCAGTGTGGGCTGCAGAGGGGATAACCAAGTTGAGCTGTCTTAGCTCAAATGATTCAATTAGGCCAGCTGTCCCTATTTGTCATGGCTCAACTGGCTTTTAGATTACCTTTCCAGAGTGCATACGTGCCTCTGCATTGAACTTACCAGCTCAACAGTTTCAGGAAAAAAAAAAAGACATAGGAAGGGGGAAGAAAGGAAGAGAACCAGTGGAGAGGAAGAAATGAAACAAAGAATGCAGTAATAACCGTATTATACACTTAAATGCTAAGTCCAATTACAAAGATAAATGTGGCTTTTGTTTTGTACTGAATCCTTGTGGTGAAATCCGAGGAGAATCCAACGACGTGCTTGAGTGACTCAAGAGATGCGAAACGTGGAAATCACTAAAAGATGACTTAAGAGACAAAAGAAGAGACAATGTGAAGGTCAGGAGTTAAACAGATAGGGGGGGAAAAAAGATAGGAAATGTCTATCATTCCATTCCATTGAAAAATATGTTATATATGTGTGTATATATATATATATATATATATATATATGTACACACATCCAGACGCCATATTTCACCTTTTCCTCTTGGATTATTCTTAGCTAAGGCTCAATTATCTGTGTGAAATATAAAATTCAAAGAAGCATTAGAGTCATTAGTGTTGATTGAGTTGATGACTCCGAGGGCGATGTCTTCTTCCTTTTGCTTTAATGTAGTTAAACATAAATTTGTGTCAACTAACCTCATCAGATTTAATTAACACAATTGTCAGTTTTGGGTCATGCTGTAGGAGACAGAGCCCTGCATACTAAAACAGTAAAATATCAGGTTTATTAATGTTAATTAGCTATGTTAGCACTATTAAAGCTGTCAATTTTGCATTAATATAGCACCTATAAAGAAAGGCAAATGTATCTCCACACTTAAGAGAGTGTACTGTGCAACAAAGGCTGATTAGACATGTCTCCTAAACAACATCCCATTAATAGCTGGAAAATGGCATGCTTTGTGGATAGTGTGCTCAATGCTTAGGCAACCATGAAAACACAAATGATGTTTCATTTTTCACTTCTTCGTGCTTAAACAACACATTACTGCAGTGCACAGAAATCAGCATCAGTACGAGAAATAAAAGGCTGTATGCTCATGGGAGACATTGAGCAGCTTAATGGGAGAGGATTCACTAAAGATGCTGTGTGTGTACGTCACTGTACTGCTTATGGTCTGATAATAATGGAAATGGAGCGATATTAGATTGCAGATTTACTATATATAGTATATGTAGTGGTGCAGTTTCTCAATAATGAAACTATTAACACATACTGTAAGAGTCTAAAGACTAAAGCAGTGAATTATTTTCCAATGTTTTTTAACTGAGCGCTGTGAAAATGTTCCCAAGGCAGTGCAAGTAGAGAAATGTATTTAGCAAAAAAGTACTGCAAAATCCATACTGAGATGCTTTGAATGTATTGTTTTTGAAACCTTTATTGAGAGCAGTTTCATGTCATATTTTAGTTAATTGGTTGTAGTTCACTGCACCTTTTGCAGACTTTAAATATTATGGATTGTGTAGATATAATATTTTTCCCATGTTGGGAGGATAAAACAATATATTTTTTTTGCTTTCTTTCAACTTCAGAAATAATTTACTTATTAAATAGTCTGTGTTGGTATTGTATATTATCAAGATTGTTTTCCTCATACAAGGAGTTTTTCCCTGTTTCCTTGCGATCACATTAAATTATGAAACAACTCTCGCACACTTGTATTCGCAGACAAATGCAGATCTGTTAGCCGAGTCACTTTATCTCCTCTTGTGCTGAACTGAGCGCTGTGGAGAAGGAGGGCAGCCTCATCTCTGAGCTGTCAAAGCTCTGACTGGGATCAGCCTTATTACAATGATTGAGAGAACAGGCCACCGTAGCAAAAAAAACACTATCCAAAGGGACTACAAAGGCCACATTCATACAACTGCGTACACACATTTGTCTTCATTAAACCAATTCTCTTCTGTTTCGTCAGTTCTGCTACCAAACAGTTACACAGTTATAGAGCCAGTGGAGAGATAAAAGCACCAGATATTGTCTAGAGGTCAAAAGAAGTGATATATAGAAATGTTGGTCTGTCTTGTTTGTTTTGAAGATCTCTGGGGTCAGGTGCTGGTGTTTTGTATCCTATTAACATTAACAGTGGGATGATGGTGACATTTATGTAATGAACTAATAGCTGATTGATGGCTGAAGGAATTAATCCAGAACATGGTGTACCCTTGAAAAACAACACACATGTTTTAGGCAAAATAAAATGGTACATTTTCCTCTTGACCTTTAAAGACAAGTGTGCAAGTATAGAAAGATGTTTCAGAAATTAATATGTATGTGTATATATATATATATATATATATATATATATATATATATATATATATATATATAAAATATTAATTTAGCATATGTTTCAACATGCTATTTTGCTGTTGAGCTCTTTACCACTCGGGCCAAATAGTGACTAATACCCAGACTTGACAGACGCAGGAATACAGAACGTCATTACTGCATTATCTTTAGAGATTGAGCGAGGTGTCAATGACACTTCTGCTGCATGCAGGCAGCAGCTGAGCTGTGAGATGTCCTGGCACACACCGCAGTCTTTCTGGCCAGAGCTTTTGTAGCCAAACACCCATAAACTTTACCTTTTAATTATAGGAAAATTCATCGGTTAGTTACAGTATACAAAAAGGTTTGTGATGTTGGGAAGGAACTCGTCTTATCTTACATGGAGTCTTTGATATTTTAAGCTTTAATCTAAGCAGAACATATGGGCCATTTATAGAAATCAAGATACAAGATTAATGTTGTGGCCAAAAGTAGAGGTGGAAAAAAAAAACTGTACTGCAAAGTAAACGCCAGTTATCTATGTTTTATTTTTGCTAATATAAGCTCAGGGCTTTGTTGTTAATTTAGGAAAATTATGGACAATCTTATATTTTCTTTGAGGAGAAGACAGAGATTAATATACAGTGTGAATATGTCTTCTGATTTACGTTTATGCACACTATCTCCTCTCCCAGGATCCATCCACTCCCAGTGTTCTGTCCCACCGGAGAGCCAGAGACAGAGGGCTCCGAAAACCTCTTCACCTGCTCCTTTCACCCCTCCCTCTCCCCTCCACGTATACCTGCAAAACTGAGCTGCACTGCATCATGGGTGCAGCTGAGGCCATGCCAAAACCCAATTTGGAACGTGTCCAGCACTTCATTGGAAAGTAATGGTTTTCACTGAACTGAGTTATGACCAGCTGTTTGCAGACAGTCTGTGACATACTGATGGAGCAGAACACCGTATGTTGCTTTCCAAATCAAATGATACAAGGAGTGTGACAGTGTGGAGAAACATCTGTCATTAGCAATTTTCAGCACGCTCCACTAATTCTGGACAAAATATGCCTAATGAAGTTACTGCAGGAAACTTCAAATATTGTCAGTGCAACAAGGCCATAAGAAGCCGGTGCTCACCAAGGCCTGTAATCTGATTCATTTGTTGTGAGAAAAATACAGAAGGAGGAGGGTAATTGTTTTTGATCATGATGTTTTAAATGCAAATCACAAATGTTCTTCTTTAATCCAAGAACAAAAACCCAAGAAATCAAGGACGAGTGGGTGGATGGCTCTTCTTTATTGATGTCCCCTCCCTTGTAGTGGTGCTTCATAAATGGAGTTTCCGTATGGAGGGACACAAAGCTTTGATAGGTCTGGTTATCGATGTTCACGCACCCTACACATAAAACTCATAACGCCATCTTATTTCCCCTCATCTGAGGGAACTTCTCTGTTCACAGTACAGAGAATAAAATTGGCTCTCTTTCCAAACAGTCTCACAGGTTGTTTTCTAAAGTGAATTGAAAATCATTAAATCAAATCAGTCTAAAACTGAATCCATAACAAAATAACTTCAGCAAATAAGTACAGATTTGCATTTTACTCTTTTTTTCTTGATATGCTTTGGTGACAACACACTAAACAGAATTGTCTCCTCATGGTCGTTATGGTTTGATATTGAGTTGAAATGTAGACTATAAGTCTAGCACTAACAATATTCATTTGGCCACTCTGTGTTTGTAATTTGCCAGTTTCCTAGAATTATCCTCAATTTATTCATACTCTGCTGTGAGGATGAGAGGGTTTGTGACAGGCAGCTCTGTTGAAAGTGGTCTTCTCCTCCAGAACAGTTGTTGTAGTGAGAAGTGTTAGAGACGGGTGGGCGTCTGGACCCAAGTATGCTGCTCAAACACGAGGCCTGTGTCTATCTGGCAGCCATCTCCTGGCGGCAGAAGGGCCATAAACCCGCCTGTGTTAATTCTGCCGTAATTATCATGGGTGCCACATGTTATGCAGGATGTCCTACCACTGCAGATCCACTCAAAAGTTTACAGTGAAATCCTTCCACACTGCTGCTTAAAGCTGTGGCAGACGAACGGATGCAGAGGGTGACAGTTGGCCATTGTGATTAGAAAGAGCTGCTCCTGGAGCCCTGCCCCACATCTCATTTCCTGTCGTGGCCCTTTGTAATGATGTGTTTTATGCGGTGCATGTTGGTGAATAACTGGCTGCACTGAGATGACAATAATCACCCATGATGCCCCTAGGGAGGGGGTGGCCTCTCTCAGGGACAACATTAGTCATAAATATGCAAAACGGCTGCTGTCTTTACTGTGTGCTGTTTCACAAACCTGCTTTGTCTGTGTTCAAGGTTGCTCTAACTGTATAGTTCAGAGTATGTTGTTATGCACCCAGGGAAAAGTCAGTGAGATTCCTTAACCCATAAAGACCGATTGCTACTTTTGTGGGAGCTTCAAAGCATTTTTTCCCCTCTTTATTTAACCTTTCTTAAGTGATTCATCAGCATTTTATTATCTTCTTTATTTTGCATTTTTTTCTGTGAAAATCAGATGTTTTCCTACACTTAATTCATTCGTGCTCATTAAATCTCAAATTAACATTAAGCGATGTTATGTCAAACCTAGAAAACAACTAGAGACTTTGTGACTTTTTTTCATAAAATATACCATTCACTGAACATAAAACATGTCTCCATTCATTGTCATTGATCCAACTCCATGGGTTTTACTGGTGAAACAATATTGTAGAAGATGAGGGTGTTTCCATGGTAACTATGGAGTCTGAATATCCAAATGGGTTGTATATAATAAGATAACAAACTGCATTTTACAATACTTATTTACAGGTTTATTGAATCAGAAGTTCTTAAACATTTCACATCAGTGGATTATTTTGGTTGATGATGGATGTTGTGGTCTTCATGGGTTGCTTGTAACTTAGAAAATGTGAAGGCAAATAGTCATACTTTTAAATTTGATATATATTGCATTGCTGTGAGATAATAAAAAATATTGTGAAATTTATACTAGAATGCACCACAATATACATGCACGATAGTAATGTTTTTTACTTATTTAATCAATAATCCAGCCATTTAAATGTCAGCTTTTTCATCATCATCCTCTTACTTTTATTGCTGGTAAGTGGTCCTCTTCACGGCCTCATCTCTAGTCTCTGTTTCCCCAGAGCGTCACTGCCTAGAGCCACAAGCAGCCTCGCTCAGCCGGCTCAGGCCGTGCCTTGGCAGGACTAAGGTTTTAACACCCTGAGACGTCACACACTCTCTCCCAGTCAGTGTGGAAAGCTTTGTGTCTGTCCAATCTTGACCTTCTCCATCTTCTGTGCTCCTGTCATCCATCTGTCAGAAAATACTTTCTTCCTGTTGTCTTGTGATTCTGACAAGATCACCCACATGCTCCCTTCATGTTATCTGTTCACAGGGAGACAAACTGCACACATAGTCTTTGTTTGTTGCATTACAGTAGACTGGTTATCAGCTTTTTTTCTTTTTTGTTCTGGCTACATGCAGTGTATTAACATTGATAGTAAAATCCCATTCTTTGTCTTACTCTCTGCGTAATCAGTGTTAACACGTCGTCCTGTTTCTGGGCACTAAAACAGGGAGAGCAGGGCAGTGACATCTAGACATGTCTGTCAGGTTAGTGGATGTCTCCTTGCCTAAATCAGCTGACGTTGATTTGTGAACATAATGCCTGATTATAGGATGGCTGACAGATAAATTTTATTAAAATTAAGGCACAATTAAACATTTCATCTCTGCTAATTACTGGCTGTAGATTTGGCAAGATGACCATGTGCTGTAGGAAATCAGCAACCATAACACATTTTAATGGGGCACAGCTGTCTTACAGCTTGGTAATATTTGCACAGTGCACCAGAACTGTAATTTATGAGACAGAAAGAGAGAGCAAATCTGCATCGGATTGAGTGCCAGAATAGATTTTGAATTTATATTCTTTAATGAAGTTTGGATTTGTTGCTGGGGTTGTTCCTTATTGCAGATCGATGTACACTCTATGTTGTTGAAGTGCTGAGGAGACGCTATTAATTATTTGTATATGCCATTTTTTGTATTTGTTCACTATAAACTCACGTTAATGTTGTGTCTGCAAAAACATGTTGTAAAAACAACAATTCAAAGAGGAAGGTAGACGGTTCTTGAATGTTCATGCTTTACAGGCACTGGCCAGACTTGACGGGTTCACGCTAAAGTAATCAGCCCCAGTATCCACTTGTGCCAGGGAATAAGCCTGGGAAATTCACCAAAATGTGGGAACAGCTTGGGAACAGATTGATGCAGAAGGGTGAAAAAGGCTGAGAGTGAGTGTATGTGTGTGCTATAATAGATGTGTATGTGTGTATGTGCTCTCAGAGCTAATTCCAAGGCAAACAAGAGGAAGCTTCCCCTAAGTAACTCAGCTCTGGTGAGCTCCGATGGTATGTCTCCAGTGGGGTCTTGCATTGCTTTTGCAATTATATAGAAGTTTGGCCATCAAATCCTCTCTAAAACCATTTTTGCATTTTGAAGAAATGTCTTTTTTTTTTATTATTGTTTTCACATTGACTGGATCTAATTTGTAAAAAAATTGGTTTTAAGAAATGTTTCATATCTGAATTTTCAATTTCAGTATCACCTCAAGATCAGAAATAATGTTTGAAAGGTCTTTTGAAGTGTTTTTGCTTTAGCATTGCTGTTGTATTTCTGTATGTTTATTATGGAGGAAACATTGGTCCATAATACATCTGTATATAAGTCCATATTCAAAATGAGTAAATACATTGTTCAATAGGATACTTCTACGTGACCGTTTTGACCAAAGAATTTTCATCTGTTAAGGTTGACTTTTGATCCATGATATAAATATTATCCTGATTTTATTTCACCAGCGCTTCACTGGACCAGGCAGAAAATGCAAAGGCCTGGGTTGGACTGTGCTGGCATGCTGCAGGCTGTGTTTGGTTGGAGCCCACCGAGGTTAATTTAGCTGCTGCTTTCTGGGTGACACCTTCAGTCTGTGACAGGCCTGGAAGGGCTGGAAGCTTGTGGCACTTTCCATGATATCCCACAGATTTGCACTTGGGTCCAGTTCAGGTGCTGTTCAGTACAGTTACCCCCTGAAGGCCCTGTTGACCTTCTTTCATGAGCGATTATTTTCATGTTTAGAGTGGTGACATTATGGTGTCGTGTGGTAATTTAGGTATTCAGACACACCGTGATGGGCTTGTGTCAAGTACTGCCTACAACCTATTGACTGAAGAAGGCATCATTTCCCTTTAGATAAATGCTGTGAAAGTGGCTACATGAATGTTTTGGTCTTTGTCCAGAATACTTTAAAGGTTCATCATTTGAAACCAGACTTTCAACCATTACAGTGGATGTGCAGGTTGCCATGTCTGAGTTTGACCAAAGTGATGATGCAGTCTGCAGTCACAAAGCGTTTCAGCTTTGCCCAGAGCTGAAATGTGACCACAGGCTGGCGTACAGTATGTCACTTTGTGCACCGTACTGAAGACTGACGAGGGGGCTCACCCTTGCAGATAGCCGGCTGTTGTCCTAAAAGTGCAGCACATTGCTGTAATGCCTCAGGACAGAAAATTCAGGGACAGGAAAGGACAATCGAGAACAGAGTTTGTGTTCTAACAACTCATTTGTTTTTGAGAAACCGTGATTTTGTTGGTTTCTGTAATTTATGCAAAGGCATTATTTTGATATTTTTCAGCTGATACGCTACAGTGACAATTCTGACACATTATTTATGCAAGGGAGTGTTTCTTCACTCATTAGGTCAGCTATGCGCTTGAATAGTGCATCTTTGCTGAGGGAATCCAAACATTAGATTAGATGTAATTGAGAGAAATGAAGCCATGCTTCAAGCATTTAAGCCTTTTGCATTAAAGCGTGCACTGAAATGCTCTTTGTTAATCTCTGATCAAGTGGGATATTACCTCTCATGAAGAGCTTAGCAAATGCTCATTAGGCATTACGCAGCAAATGACTGAATAATTATGAATTCCATTCTAGCTCCGTTTAAAACAACAGAGTTTATCAAACACATTGGATCTGCATTAAAGTGAATGAACTTTGTGATTCTAAAGGAGCATGACAAATGTGTGGTGACGTTACACATGTCAGTTTTTAATCCTGAACATACTCTTCACCCTCCTGGTCATGCAGTACATATGTCAGGGATAGGGACAACAGCCTCCTGCCAATGTCTCATACCAGGCTGAATCTGCTTGAATCAGATTCATGCATGAATGGACATTTGTGCACACAGACTCTATTGCACAGTATATTGCTCTAATCATTTTATTATTGTTTGCACACTACTTTTCAGAAGACTTTATTACTGTTGTCTCATGCTGTCAAATAGCCTTTTTCACGATGGTGCATGATTATGTGAAAGTGTAATATTGACACCATGTTAGTGCACGTTGATGACTTAGATCAAAATCACAATATCTGTTACATAGCAGTGTGTTACCAAGATGATGAATGTCACCTACACATATCTCCACAGCATTTTGCCACATGCCATATTTTCCCATTATTCAGGATTAGAAAACAGGTGTTAATGTGTGTGTATCTGTGTGTATATGCAGAGGCATTAACACAACCATCACATGCCCTGAGTAGAGCTCTGTTAGTTTTTTTGACAAGTGGTCCTGTGTGCTATGTATGTGTGTGTGTGTGTGTTGTCGTAGGCCAGTGACAGCTGAAGAAGAGGACTGTATTTGTGGAGGAACAGCATGGCTGCAGAGAGGAGTGGAGATCCTGAGGGAGGCCTAATGGTTCCACTCCTTCCTGCACAGAGATAAAGACTCATAATAAGCGTGTATGCTCACCATCTGGCCCTGTGCATGTGGCCCTTATGGAGGCGAAAGCAGCGCAATCTGTAAACGATCAGGAGCCATGGCGCTCCCCCTAGAGAGGCCGCCATGCAATCAAGGTGACAGATGGCAGCACCACTGCTGTGGCCTCATGGAGGAGATCAAAATCACCTTCAATAAACTCTGACTGGAATGGGCACAGGCCCCTCAAAAAGTCAGTTTGTCAGTCAAACTGTGGCAGCTTGCTGAAACAGGGGGAACACACAGCGGTCCATCCGTCCACCGCCTGATTTCCATATTTTCCGTCTGACTGAGCCTGAACTGTGATCTTTCTCCAGTTGTCCTCTCGACTCGTGCCGGCGTGGGTGAGCTGGCTGCCAGGACTAGCAATGCAACTGGGGGAAAATTGAGAACATGATGCTGCTAATGTGGGGCAATAGGGGCGGATGGTGGTAGAGAGACATTAAATAAGAAACTGGTGCTCTCTTTTTGATTTGACAGGACCCCTATGGTTCTCCAATATTTGTTTATTTAATTACACATGCACAGAGGCATGCATGTACACACGCACATGCACAAGTACATGCACAAGCATATTAACATCACTATATATCCCCACAACTCTATCACTATAAGCAATTGTACTGCATTTCTAGTCTATGATATTTTTTTAACATCTGATAGAGCAGCATGGTCCGGCCTCCGCACTGTGTCTTTATCTGAGTGTTTGTGTCCTGTGCATGCAGACAGAAATGCTTGGGAATGCTATTTCACACATCCCCTTCATCTGATGCGCAGCTTCTGTCAGTGATGTGAGAAAAACAGCCTGACTCTCCAAGCTTTTTTTTTTTGCACCAGTGCAAAAGTTCAAAATTGAAACGCCATCTGTTCAATAAAACTAATCTAGGCAGGGAGAACTGCTTCCAAGGCTGTGCTGATTGGATGCATGTCTTGTCTTTGAACCTCATGCCACAAGGTTTAGATTCAACCAAGGATATTGTCATTTGCAAAACAAGCACATTTAATACTTGTGCAAAAAAAAAATAAAAAAATCAGCTCAAACACATTTCCTAGGTTTTCAACTTGTGTTTAATACAACCACAGAAGTATTTGATGATACTAATCACACTTCTGTGTCGAGAGTTCTTGTGTTGTTAATTTAGATTAAGGCACTTTTATAGGACATTGTATATGTGTGTTCACCCTCTCAGCCATCTTCACTCTTTAGTTCTAATGAAATGAGAAGCCGTAAGTACTTTCAGAGAAAATCAATTGTCCTTTTTTCTGCTACACGCCTTAAGCACTCACTTAGTTAATTGCCACACTTATTTGATTAATTGCACAAGTTCCATTGTTGTCTCTGTTTCACCTCCCATGTTTTATAGAGGGGTGCTAGACTACTCTTAATCATCCACTTTTAAACATTTTTACAAATGTTAAATATGTGCACTTTAACTAATAATTATATCAATTACACTAATTAGTATCATAAGTTGAATTAAAAACAGTAAAGTGGCTTTTAGGTTTCATATATCTAGTGTGCTATCTTTTGACTCCAGTCTTAAATCTGTGACCTGCTACGATGTACTGCAAGGACATTAGGGCTGCGGTCATCCCACTTAAGGTCAAAATAATAGCTCTTAAAATTCACCCAAATTGAATTACCTTTATTTGGCTGAGCAATATTTTACTTTTAAGACCAAACACTGTTGCAGTGAATATTTATGATTTTCAACCATTACATTGGTGTTGAAGGCAGTTTTTTTATAGTCTATAATATACTTTCATCTTTAAGTAAGTAGGCAAGTAAACTTTATCTCTGTTGAACATTGAAAAGATAAAATCACAAAGTGCTTTGCAATAAAAGAGCAGAGTAGTGTTAAAACATAAATAAAGTAGTTAAAATAACACATTAAAATACATCAATGCATTGAAATAATATTAAAAAATAACATTTAATTAACAAAGCTGTTCAATTATTCAAAGGTTCTTGTTACGTTTACACCTCACTGCCCATGCTGTTTTTATTTCTAAAATTATATAAATCCTCTACTAGTCTATAGTGACTGTTAATGAAATGAATATTATTGTATACATATGTGTCTTATTTTACTAAATGAAGTCATTGTATTTTCACTAATGAATGCATAGAACAAGTTGTCTTTTATTGTCCTTAGTGTAGAGATTGGAAGCTACATTCTGTATTTTTCTTTTTCAGGTGTGTTTAATGGATGGAAATGGAAAGAAACAGTGACTTCCTGGGTGAAATATAAAACACTGAAATGTCATGTGTAGTGAACTTCTCATCTTAAATGTTGACATGACCAGCAAAAGGAGTAAAAATGGCATTTGGTAAGACTCAAGGAAACGTGCATTTATCTACAAACACGCACACACATTATGGTGCTACTAATCACCAGAAAGGGACGAAAAAAGAGAAAAGGAGCTGAAATTGAACCGGAAAGGACCGGAAATAAAAACCAAAAAACACAGGAAAGGTCCTATTGTACCGGGAAGGACTGCTTATCCTTGCTCATGAATGTACAGATTCATGTATCCAGTGCGACCAATGCCAGTGATGGGTCCACTTCAGCTGTGGCTCAGTTGGTAGAGCTGGTTGTCCAATGACTGAAGCGTTGGCGGTTCACGTCCCAGCTTTGGCTGTCCACATGTCGAAGTGTCCTTGGGCAAGACACTGAACACTGACTTAGGCTCCCAGTAGGACTGACAGAACCTTAGAAACCTACCGGTGTGTATAAATGGGTGAATGTGTGGCTAATCTAAAGCACTTTGAGCACCATGAAGGTGGAAAAGCACTATATAAGTGCAGTCCATTTACCATAATACCTTTCCAGTCCTTTTCGGTTCCATTTCAACTCCTTTTCTTTTTTTTTTTTTTTTTTTTGGCCCTTTCCAGTCCGTTCTGGTGACCCCACACACTAGATGTAAGAAAGTACCAAAACCAAAGACAATCACATAACCAGACATGTCTAGTCATGTCCAACTTTGAACAGTTCAATTCAGTAGGGCATAAAACGAACAAACAAAAACAACACTGCAGAAATACTGAAAATTAAAAATGTCCTGCAATAGTGGAAAAAGTATAAAAGGCTATTATCAAAATTAGTAACTGCAAATAATAATAATAATAATAGTAATAATAATAATAATAATAATAAATTTTATTTGTATAGCACTTTTCATGGCACTCAAAGATACTTTACATGAAATAGAAATTGAACAATAAGAGTCCAAGTACAATAAAAAAAACAAATCACACATTAAAACAGACAGAATAAAAATAAAACATTAAAAGCATTCTTAAATTAAAGCTGCAAGCATCATTGGTCGGGACCTCTGCCTTACACATGGTTTTCATCCAATGCCACCACACTTTACTGTTGTTTTCACCACTGTACACAACTCTAAAGTAAAAATATAAAGCTTAATGTTGTAATCTCAACATTTCTTTCCCCATTGGTGAATTTAACTATGAAGCTCATGAAGGCATATAGTTAGTATGTTATGTTACGTTATGTTTTCTTCTGAGTTTAGACTAAACTGTGACACTTCAGAGCTTGTTTGGATGATTGTGAAAGGATCTTTAGTGCAGCTATTTACAAACCAAACTATATGTAAAATGGAGGTGAATGGCTGTTTTTACTGTGGATGTTTTAAGTCTACAAACAGAGCGAGTACAGCTGTAATATAAGATATCAGCTGATGATGCATGCGGAGATTATAAGACAATTGATGATACCATAAAGCAAATGTGTGCAAACAGAGGGATCCATACTTTGTCCAGTGAATGGCTCAGTCTGTGATTAATTTATTGGTGGAGTTGGTCGCTACATGTGTTTGGGTAAAACCTGGAGACAGGTGCGGTGTTAATGTTCAGTTCATTTTATTCCTTTGGGCTTGTTGAAATTCTTGGTGGGTCAAATTGTTCTTAGGTGAAAAAATGTGTTGGCAGGTTTGAACCCAGATGAACTAAATGTTCCTTTTAAGACTTAATGACAGAAATGTGAAGAAGGGCAATTGGCTTGATCCTGAGTGGAGATTTTGGCTTTGGGGTTTTATATGATTGGATTAAATCATCCTGATTCATGTGTGAGCTCACACAGATCCCATTGCTTTGTCAGATGAGAATTTTAATTTGAGCCACACCTGATGGATGCTTGTAATTTATGCTGATTAGAAATAAAGCATCATATTTTCCTTTATCTTCCCCACCCTCCTGAACAGAGGAAGATTTTTCCAGAAGGGTATAAGGAGAGCAGTTGATTAGTCGTAATGTGACCGCAGTACCCTCCGGCTGGAATTTATGTCCTCCATTTGAACTGTGGCTGCATGTGATGTATACATCAGGTTTGTTAATGAAATATGTCGCCAGGAGGGAGTCAGTGGCTGCAGTCGTTCAGCACCTTGACGCATAATTGTGTGAAATATAACCTTTCAAACTTCAACTCAGCACTACTTTAATTGTAATATTATTATATCCAACACCCAAACAACTTTCTATAAGGACTGTTGCTTAGTGGGTTTCAATAAACTATATGTAATTAAAGTTTGTAATCAGGGCTGTGCAATATAATCATATATACTTATAAAAAGAGTATATTACATCTGCAATAATTAATCAATCACTTCTTTCTGACAAATCAATCACTTATTTTGATTAAGTGATAATTCTAATAATAATGCTAATAATTATAATGAAGAGAAAAGTATCTGATTCCAACTCCTCAAGTATGAATATTTATGCCCTTTTGACAGTAAAGTGAATATCTTTGTATTGTGCACAGAAAAATACATTTAAGATCAACATCCTGGGATTTGGAAAAGTTCAATTATGGGACTCAGTTTTGATAAAACATCAATATTAGTAATACTACTCATATAAATTCTCATATATATATATATATATATATATATATATATATATATATATATATATATATATATATATATATATATATATATATATATTTATAATTTTATAGGTGAAATGAATTCAATCTCTTGCTCCTATTTTGAAACCTTTTACAATCTAATGTCAATTCAGTTTAGTCATTCGTCATCTGATGAATAAACTGAATTGATCATTTAGTAGGACTTAGTCGTGAAATTTTTATGGAAGAACCGACATTAATAATCACAAGTGTTCTTCTCACCTGTCCCTCCAGTCAGATTCTGTCAAACGAAGACATGTCATTTTAATAGTTAGTTTTAATAGTTGACTTCAAATCAAGTGCAAATGAAATATCATAATCTGGGGATGCCCCATGCCATGGCATCATGTCTGTCTATTTAAGGGTTAGGGGCATTCGAGGATACACCCCTAGCTGTCACTTCTGACGGTGTAAGCCTAGTTGTTGATGTAGGCATGTGAGAAAGAAAGACTAAGATGCTAGGTTTTTTTTAGGTGCATAACTATCTGTTCTCACACTGGGGTGAATGAAGCTAAATGTTAATATGTGTACTTAGATTTAACCATGTTACACATAAATAATGCTGACACTAAATATCATCTCATGTTACTGTTAGGAACTGGACATTGTTTAAGGTCACATCAGTAGTGCCATTAACTATGAGCACTTGCTGAGTGAGTGTGTGTGTGTGTGTGTGTGTGTGTGTGTGTGTGTGTGTGTGTGGACAGTGTGAATGGGACAGAGTGAGTTGAGTGCAGTAACATGTGGAGCTGTATATGCTGCTGTCCTCTTCATCCTTGTGTGTGTATGACTGACAGGTGTCAGTCCTGTCATAGGCCGGTGTTGGTGAAATGTGCTGGGACATGGAGAGATGAAGGGGAGGGATGGTGAAGGGAGTCTGTCATTTCATTCAGGCTTTTCTCTTTCTGACACGCATCCTCACCCCCGTATTGTCTATCAGCATCAGCAGATGACTGACACAGAAACTGCTCAGCTGCAGACAGGTCCACATCAGGAGTCTTTGTACTGTATATGCTTGGTACGAACCATAAAATAATGTCATGCCACCACTTTGCTCCATCAGCATATCTTCTCAGTGATTATTAGACTGCAGTGTTAGCATACCGCACAGTCTGACTGAGCCTGCTGCCTCTTCACCGCCCTCTCCCCTTTACACTCTCTAACTTGACTCTGGCCATCAAATTCTGACTGCTTTCCAAAAACTTGATTTCACAAATGGAAAAACAGCATCTGCTTTCCTACAGCTTCACATATGGTGACTATAGCTGCTCATATGAACTGAAGCAGGTAAGCAGGGTAGGGGGGCCTGCCCCTAGAGACCCTGAACAGAGGGCCTGGCCCTTGAGACTCTGATGGGCCATGGTGTCCCAGCCCAGATGAACCTGCATATGAAATGAGGCCACAGAGAGAAGTAAGACATGACAAGTTTAAGAGTTAGAAAAGGTTTTCTTTTTATCACAGTGGCATAGATTTTTAGATATTATCTCAAGATGATATCAAAATGTGATCTAGTCTGTATTGAATCATTGTTATTATTATGGTATTTTAGACTGATTTAAACTATTCTAAATGCAAGGACATAATATTACTTATTACCTTTGCTATTGACATGAATTCTTCTTGTATGGTCTGAGCTAAAACAATATGCTGACATTTGGTGTCAAATACTGTCCAAATAGAATCACATTAATAGATAAATACCCGTGTTATCTTTGAATGTCAACCTTTTTCCTTGTAAACTGTGGCACTCAGGTGAACAGATACAGATCCTAATGGGAAAATTTCATCTCCATGAACATTAATTTATGTTTAAATATTTAACATAAAGTATTTTTCTTGGTTACATTAAGTGGGACAATATCCTTCTAGTGTATATTGTTTATAATAGAATATTTATGTCGCATACAGAAAAGAAATACCTGGCTTTCATATGTGCAAAAACATGTGACACAGACGGGGAATGTGGTTTTCGACTCCCACATTGCAATGTGCGATAGCATGTGGTCAGATGCGATTACATGTGGGCCACATGGGCTTCAGATCAGATTTGGAACTGCTGGACACCATGAAAATGCTCTAAAACAACATAAATTTCACATGTGCAAAACCACACATGAGTTTGTCCTTATGAGGGCACTTCAATTTCAGTCCATTTAATGGCCTTAATTGCTCTAAATATTGTTCATTTAATGATTTGCTAAATAGTGGCGTGAATCAAAATTGACATTACTTTGGTTAAAACTGAGGTTATCAAAAGAAAAAAATGTCATGTGCACATACTCAGTAGGTGCTACATGCTTGTGAGGTTATTAGATTATCGTTCAGCTGTGCTGCTGCGTCCTCAACTACAGCTCTTTGTGGACTGTCCCCGTCTCCTCCCCCTCCCTCCCCTCTGTTTGATTGCTCTCCTGGCGGTGTTATCTGTGATCACAGCGTGACAGACCCTCCTTAGGGAGCCAGGAGCACCATTTACAGCTCTTTTGGTGTCAGTGCCTCCTGTCGGCTCTAATTTCCACCTCACCGCTGTACCTCCCGCACTAGTTCGTACTCGGGATGTGTACTTCTATGATAAACTATGCAGAGGGGGAGAGGTTTCAAAGTGAGTCTTAGCAGAATAATACACTAGTCGGTTGGTCAATATTAAAACTTTTATTCACTCCTGCCTTTCTTTTAAACAAGCACAAATACACGTGCTCACACACAAACAAATTAGAAATCATTTTGTTAAATCATTACCAATATCAGCCTGTGGGCAACCGTGAGTAGAGATGTGTAATGATTGCTAATTGCCTTGTTAGTATGAAAACAAAGCAGGGTTTTTTTTCTGTGCTGAAGGGCTAAATTACCAGGAAACAAACAAGTGGAGGGGAACATGTGAATAAGGATGTTTTTACATGAGCATCTGTGGATACAGCTGCCGCTCGCTCTGACCATCCTGCCTTCTTCTCTCTGTTTCTCTCAAGCTCAAACAAACAAATCCAAACAAGACAGCAGCCTCATGTGCCTGTTTTGGGCAAGTGTTATAATCTGCAGACCCTGCTGTGACACCAGTTCATGTGTTTTCTTTTCCATTTATTTGAAGTTTATGAGCTCAAGTTCATTATTGTTCATGTCTTAAATTGTGAAATTGAGCTAAAGTTATAGTTTCATGGAAAGACGGTTTGCAAATTCCACCCACATGCTGGCGAAAATGCACACTTTCCTTGCATATCTTTTCCACCATCTCTCCCCTTTGTCTCCAGAGAAATCTGTTTACCTCTGCAGTCACCTGCTACTGCGGGAACCAGAATGAGATTCAGGGGCCTTTTGTCCCAATCAACTTTTGCTATCAAGCTAAATGCTCCCAAGAGACGGGGCTTATTACATGACACAATCCTCACAGTAGATAAATGGCTGCTCATGTCATGAGACAGACCCCACTTGTGGGAGGGGTGGACGGGGGCAATGAGACGGACAGCTTGGGACCCAAGAGATGAAAGGAGCCCACCGGCTTATTGACGTTTTAATCAAAAACAGTTAGTCCTGAATCAGTCTGTTTGTGGGCACGGATGCAGGGAGCCTTTTCATTGGTGCCCATTCAGAATATGCAAGGATTGAAATGCAGATCTTGCTGACATACAATTTATCTGCTGTCAGTCTGTATGGCCCCGTTTCATCATGAGTGCTTGTCGTGATGCCCCTCCCTGCCAGCCACCCCCTTTCCCCCCCCTCAATTTTTTCAGCGCAATGTGCAATGACTCAATGCTAAAAAGAAATGTGAATTTTGGGGCGATGAGTCCATGTTGAAGTGGGTCAGGGGTCACTTCTGTTGGACAGAGCCCATCAACATCATGTTACAGGGTCTGAAGACAGTGGGTCTGATCTGTGTTTGGTTGGACTGAGGAAGAGTGAACAGGCACTTGGGGGAAAAAAAAGATAATTGTGTAGATGTGAGACAGGACACAGGTGTTCTCTGTTATTGGGCTGATTAGACCTGTGTGGGGACTTCATGTACCAGTAATAATGTTGGAAATTGTCTCAATCTAACACGTGCAACATGCTTTTCTGTTTCCATATGCAGTCCTATATGAGCTCTATAGTACATATTTGTTTCTGTTAGTATGTTATTTACCACCTAAGCCTTTTAACATCCTGTTTTATGAATATGGATGGACATTTTAATTACTTTTGAAGTGAAATAATCAAGCTAGTTGCAGTCGACTAGTCATGATATTGTTAACATGTGTCCTTCAGCCAAACCAAAATAATAATAGTGGGGGGTAGGGCTAGATAAGCAGTGGCTTCTTTCTATTTCCTTTCAGGCACAACTGTTGTTCCTTTTTGTTTTATACAATTTTTATTTTTTTGCGATGTTTTATTTACCCACCCTCCTTGTATTTTGTATTATTTTTGTGTCTGAAATAAACTAAACTAAACTAATGGTAATCTTACCTTGTGTGCTATTCTGCCTGTATATATCCTTAATTGTTGCAAATATTTCTCACCTGTAGCATAGAATTAGCTTTTCAGTAGCACTTTTGTACCATATGTATAATTCATATTTCACCCTCCAGCTTTGCACATTCACTACATAAAATAAAATAAAATAAAATATATATATATATATATATATATATATATATATATATATATATATATATATATATATATATATATATTGTGTGATTAAATGTTTTTAAAGGTTATCACTTTTCCTGTAACAGTGACAATAATTATTAATATGGGTAAAAATAGTAAATCACCAGTAAGCCACAGGTATACATTTTATAGTTTTTCACATGGGCAGATACAGTGGCATAAACATTATAAACAAGGAAAAAATAAATAATAAAAATAAATCAAACCAGTACAAAAAAAAATAAGATGGTGACTATACTAACTGTTTTTACCAACTGATGAACTGATTAATTGTACACATCCCGAATTAAGTAGGAGCTATAAACTTCTTGTGGTATGAGTTTTTAGTTATTTCAGATTTACTATTCATCTACAACACATTAATAAAAACAACGTATAAAGCAGGAGTGCAGCAATTGCCATTTAGATCATTAAGTCTGTATAAATGAACACTGTTCGTGGTATGAGTATGAACCCTGTCTACTGAATGACTTTTATATTTTCTCTAAAACTGCACCAGGTTATATAATGAAGTTTCTCATATAAATAAAATCCAACTCCACAAATTGCAGTACATCCCACTTTATCTAACATTATAAAGCTATGTCAACAGCGTAGCAGTAACAGATGAGCGATTACTCAGGGCTCAACTCAGCAGCCTGGCACCACTGCTGCAGAGATGAGACGTTCATTTCACTTGGCGTGTCACCTAATAATTTTTGTTCTTCGTGTCTCCTTCACTTTGTGTAGAACTTTGATGCTGATGATGTTTCTGTTTGCCTGTTAGATTACTACCTGTGGTACCATGTATAGGATGTGAACCATAATTTAGCTTGGACTGATCAGCTGGTCACTTTTTTTTATCACCAGTTAAACTAAAAACCAACTGATTCCAGTCACCAGAATAATCTCTGATCTTTTTTTTCCCCTTACAGTGTGAAGTCCCTATATAGCATATAAATATGTGCTGCCTTTGCTTTCGGCATCTGTGCCATATATACGTAGGTGTCAAAACAAGAAAAAAAATAAATGAATGTAAATAAAACACAATATAAACAACAGAGCATAATATTTTTTCTTTCACACAATATACATTGTCATATTGCACTACCCTAGGAAACGTGTACATTGTATGCATAACTCCACTCAGTCCTGGAGGTGGAGAATACGTTCACCTTACAGACTCCTTTTTTAAAAGTATCTTCAACACTACTTCTGTGTCATAACTGTTGAAATAAATCAATACAATTAATTATTGATATAATTCATATTTCCTTAATTTTGTCCATTTACACAATTGAATGAATATTGTTTTTAACAAAAATATTCAGAATTTTTTTCATCCTAATTCTCATCGTCTGAACCCGCTTTATCCTCACTAGGGTCATGGGGGTCACTGGGGGCCTAATCCAGCTACAATGGGTGAAGGCTGTGTGTTTAGTGTTTTTAAAGTTTTGAGTGGCCCCTTGTGGGGAATCTAGAAATGAAAAATGATCCAAAATGTAATTCTGCTCTACAATTTATTTTAAGAAAATATCTGCCTCAGACATTAAATGTGCTAAATCTTACATACTTTAGTTAGATGAATCAGAAAACAGATGAGAAAATTGCTGGTTACTTCATGTTTTTAATATATATGATGTTGTGTTAATCCACATATATGCTGGTTTATGTTCATGTATACAATGGATTTGTAAATATTCCACTAGAAAGAACCTGTAAAGTGAATGGATCATAATGTGCAGACAGTGTTTTGAAGTAGACCTGAGACCAATATTGCTTTGCTCTAAGAATTTCACATTTTGACCCAAGAAATATCTTGGAGCCAAACAGCATTTTCTTTATCAGTAACATATATGTAGTAAGATGTCATTAGTTTTATTATTTTTACTTGTAGACCAGTTCTTCTGCTCCATGATATTCATTGATATAGAAATCATTGATATAGAAATCATGGAGTTTTAAACCAAACATCTTTCAAGTTACACAATAGATATCCGGCTGTGGTAGTATAATAATCTAAAATGTTATTTACATGTGGCAAAGAGACACCAAACACAGAGAAAAATGTTAATCCTGTAAAATATCAGTATTAGTGATGCTAGAGCACAGTTTGTATTGCTGATATGTACAGTATAGTTTTCATTATTTAGTTTTGTTAACTTGAACGGTGGTGTATTTAAATAACCAATTTTACTAAATATTAAATATGCAGGTTGATGGCGATTGTCACGCTAGCTCCACTTCTCATAGGATGATGGAAATATATGTATAATTCAGTTTGTAAAGTGTATTTTTAGTCTGTATACTGTATCACAGTATAAAATATGTATCATGACATTGTAGTTTGGAGCAAGCTACAATGTCCCCTTTGTGTTTTGTGGCTGTGACAGGTTACCTCAGCTTACCTCTGGCACATCCTATCTCTCCCTGAGGACTTGAATATTTAGAGAATGTTATAGACTGAAAAAACTCAAACATTAGTATCTGTGTTAAATTATTCATTTTCCATGCTTTTATGTGAGTCAGAGAATGCTGTGAACAATTTTCCACCCTAAGAACTAAACGCCTAATTGTTAAACACACTCCACTGGCTTTTAAAGATGTTGTCACAGACTTTTCATCAAACATTAACGTGTGGTACCAGTGATTTCATGCAGTTTGCTCTTAACATCTCCATTTTAATGATACGCTGGAAAAAAAAAAAAATGGGTTGGAAAAAAACGAATCATAAATTACAAAACGATGATTAGAGGAGGGAGAGAAAAGGTCGTGCTCCCCGACTGGTCATAAGTTGATCATCTTAAGCTCTAAGCTGCAGGTAGGCAACGACAGCTGCTTAATTTGGTTTTGTCACCGGGGTGACTTAATCCTGTAACGGGCCCCGGTGACAGCGGCCTCACAGACGGCTGAGAGACAGAACAGCACTCTGGTTGCCCGTTTACAGATGCAGCAATAGAAACCAAGGTCACTTTAATTAACTGCCAAATTACAATTTAAACGATAATACTAATCACTCACTTTTGCCGTGATGTAGTAAGAAGCTAGTGGCTGTCACGTTAATTTAAGGCTGCGGTGGAAAATGGACATTTCCACCTCTGCCTCACAGCAGGGTCTCTGTCTGTGCTGTATTCATTTGCTCTGTGTGCTGCCACTTTTGCAGATCAACTACAGGGTGACCTAACTGTTTCATAGCACTTTTCCTTACTTTACTCTCCGTCACAGTATTGTCTGTTAGTGTCAGTTTTTCTCTCTAATTCCCTCCTCCTCCATTTCCTGTTGTTTCTCTCTCTCTAGTTAAAGTATTTCAATTAAATGCCACTGATGCCTTTCTCTGTTTCTGTTCCTTGTACGTAGGCTGAAGAGACAAAAGGGCCTCATTGTCACAGATTGTCTTAAGTACCTGGAATTGCAATGAATGACAGAAATCCATAAGAACTCCCCAACCTAATAATAAAGTATTGTTATTGGTGTAAATAAATAGAAACTGGCTGTAAAATATTATATTTGACACATTCATCTAGGTGGGTGGTGCAGTGGTTAGCACTGTCAGACAGGCACCTACACTGGCCAATTATAAAACTCGTCTTAAAACACATTTTTAATCCCTGGCCTTTGACTCAGTGGCTCATTGAATTTAGTTCTTTTATTGTATAATCATTTTTATTTTATTTTATTGTAGTTTTAGATGTATTTTATTGCCTTGTTCTCCTTTCTCTGTTTTGTGTTTTATGCCTTGCAGTGTGCAACGCTTGTGTCAGCTGTATCTGTTTTAAAGCGTTTTTATAAATAAAGATGGTATGGTACGGTACCCTCACAGCAAGAAGGTCTGTGGTTCAATTCCCACACCAGACCTTTCTGTGTGGAATTTGCATGTTCTCCTTGTGTCTGTGTGGGTTTTCTCCAGGTACTCCAGTTTCTTCCCACCATCCAAACACAAGCCCTGATAGGTTAATTGGTTAATCTAAATTACCCATAGGTGTGAATGTGAGAGTGATTGTTTGTCTATATATGTTCAGCCCTGAGATGAACTGGAGACTCATACAGGGTGTACTTCACCCATTGTAGCTGGATTAGGCCCCCAGTGACCCCTAGTGAGGATAAAGTGGGTTCAGATGATGAGTCGAGACATTCATCTAAGTTTGTGGATATTTATCGGAATTATTGATGACTGATTTTAATTAACAAAAATTTAAATATATTCATTTCGTGCATCACAAGACCCTCTATATGGGTGATTTATTATGAAATGTGAAACTATTACAGTAATGAGGAAGTGCATTTTGGTGATGTGATAAGTATGACTCTGCACAATAATGCTAACTGTAGCATTAGTATTATGAGCTAGCTAAATAATGACCTTTGTCACATTCTGAAAAATAATACCCTTTTACCAAACACATCTAAAATAAATAAAAAAAAAACATTTTCATTATGAAATGGTGACTAATTTCAGTAATGAGAATCTGTCTTGTCATGTTCATGCAGTTATGAGACAAATTCTAAAATTTCACAGGAGCATAGAATAAAGGTGACTCACCTTGTAGCCATCTTGAATCTTCTGTTAGTGCAGAGGCATTGTGGGTAATTTTAGCTCATATTCCAATTCCTATAGCTTTTCATTGCAATTCTCAAATATATTGTGGTAATGAGAAAAATGACTCATGGACATGATGTTTTTTTTTTAAATATTATGAATATTTATTATTAAAATAACCCAAGAACAACACTTAATGCAACTTTTAACACAACAATGTACTTGTATATTTATTTATTTATTGTTATGTTTTCCCCTAATTTAAAGACCAGAAATTTTGGTTGGGCTACATTTTGGTAATGACAATTTGTCCAGAAAATGTATATAAAGTAGAAAATTTGAATAAAATGTTTTAAAATGGCCTAGTGTGAAAAAATAACACATTTTCCTCTACAGTAAAATAATGAGATTTAATTCATATTTAACCACAAAAACCTTAGAGGCATTGATTTTTTTCTTTAGTTTCATGATAGTCACCCATAGGACTTTGACTCCTGAAGTCATAATGTTTTTTTTGTGCTGGGCTCTTGTCATGGAGCCTACTTGGATGCTGTAGAGACAAGGTAAGCTCCAGACCATGGGATATTTATTCAAGCCAACCTCCACCCCATTATAGTTACTGCCCATCTGCCACTGCTGCCACTCGGAGTCCTCCTAAAGGTTACTCATTTACATAGTGGGTGGAGTGGGGGGGCAGGCGTCCACTAATAACAGAGCTTCAATCAATCAATGATTCATGATTAGTCCCATGTAAAATCTCAGCAGTTGGTTAAAAGTCCATCTCGTGCCACTTTTCCAATGAGGTGTTGGAATGGCACAAAAACTGACTGAAAATAACTCAATGGAAAAAAATAAATAATTTTTCAGATAAATTATGACGGGGGGCCTGAAATTGATTTATTGTTGTGATCGTTAGCCATATGGCACAGACCGTTTCCCCCCCTCCTAACATTCAAAAATGTGCGATTACAGGGCCAGGTCAGTGCAACCTTTACCTTTGCACAAATGAATCTCAGTCAAATCACAGATGAAGGACAATGAAGACATAGGATTTTCTATAATCCGTTAAGTCTATATTTAAAACAAAAGAGTAAAGATGTGAATTAGACTCCCTCCAAAGAGTCACTTCAGTATGTATAGATTTTTTCTTTTTAGTTCTACAAACAAAATCACCTTGATATCTGTTTAGTTGCTTTTTGTTGTTGTTTCAAATGTGGAAATGTTCAGTTTTTCCTCACTATTGTAAAAGCACAATTGTGTTGACTTATATATTTAGCATTTAAAGGTAAAGTATGTAACTCTTTCCATAAAAAACACCAATACTTAGAATAATATTCTCTCTCAGTCATTGCTTCTGAATGTGGTGATGGATTCACTCTGTAATCTGCCTATATTTTATCATTCTTTTTGTTTGTTTTTTTGCTGCGTTTTTGATGTTATGCAGTGACTATGACAATTAAATGATGTTGGGTTTACCACTGTCTCCTCTTTCTACTTCAGGCATAATTATTCTTGTGAGAAAAAAACCCAGGCAAAACATTACCACAGAATTTTCAGCCTATCGTCCTACAACACACACAGCACGAATGTGGACCGCTTGTTTGTGTGATTACACAATATTATAGGAAATAATCAAGTAAAGCACAGAACTTACTCAAACAGAATATAATGATGATTATCTTTCCATTCACTGATGCATGGATTCATTCTCAGATCAATCATTTAACCGCGATTAGTGTTAATGAGTACGGTCCATAACATCGAATTAATTCAAGTAATTAACATTTTGACTTCTGAAAATTGTGAAACATTTCTAAATAACAGCCACGAGATGATGCTGAAAGCAACAAACACAGCATGTATACACACCTTTTGTTGAAATATCTTTGGCAAGAGGAAAGATTAGACACCCGTCTTCATGTTTCCTTTCTTACTGGAGGGATCAATAGAACAACCTTACATGATACTTTATTAATGGAAATCCAGAAATGTACCCCCCTGAGTCCATACCACTCCTTCATATTGTAAAGGCAATTACACTAAAAGTTAAAGCTCACACAAGAAATATCCTGTTTATAATTATTTGCATGTGACCTGCCAACATTTACATTATCATCTGTGTCTCATCGTAATTGCCTGGTCTGCCGATTGGCTCAGGGCAGTGTTGTATTAGATTCTAATCTCCAACACTGTTTCCTGACACAAACTTGATGTGTCACAGTGATTGGCATGGAGGAGATGACATGACAGAGCTGGTTTTGGGGGACTGACAGATAGTTGGCAGGTTAAGGCTCCCCTGTTGGGTTCCGCGCTGCCTCAGGACAGTCACCTGTCAACTCAGGTGAAGGCTCGTCATAGCTGATGACTGGGAGCAGCAGAGTGGATATAATGGGATGAGCAGACTGACACAGATGTAACGCAGGACTCCTTTTGTCTGTGGGCGAAAGAAGAGATCTTGATTTAGTCAAGTGTGCCGCTATGCTGAATAAAGAGCATAGGAGTATCACTGCTGTTGGAATTTATGTGGGATACACACCCAAAAGTGGTGCACAACACTTAATCTAACAGCCATATAGTTGCTGTGGTAGGCATCTATTTGATTTGTATGAGTACAGATGGGTGATTCTCAGGAAACTAAAAATATCAATGACCCTGAGCTTTTAGTGGTTAAATATGAAATAAATCCTATATCATTATTTTACTGTAGAGGAAAATTTGTTTTTTTTTCTTTCACACTAGGTCATTTTAAATCATTCTATTTTAATTTTCCACTTTTTTGGGCCACATTTCAGTAATGAGAATTAACGAAATGAGGCCCGATCAAAATTTCTGGTCTTTGAACTATGGGAAAACATAACAATAAATAAGTAAATACAACTACAAGTACATTGTTATATGTCAAAAGTTTCATTAAGTGTTGTTTTTTCTTTGTGGTTATTTTAATCATGAATATTCATAATATTTCAAGAAAAGTTCATGTCTCAAGTTCATATTTGAGAACTGCAATTATATATGTTGGTATTGTGTGTGTGTGTGTGTGTGTGTGTGTGTGTGTGTGTGTGTGTGTGCCAGTATCGTCCTGTTGCATGGTTTACTGACAACTGTACTTCATGGCACCTCCATCTTCTTTGAGACACTGCTGTCCGCACAATATTGGTGTAGTGTTTATTATTACTGTCATCATTTTTATTGTCTAATTGTAAGTAAATAATGTTTTCTGACATTTATTATCATTTGACAGAGAGAAAAAAAATCTGTATCGACTCAAAATATCAGTTTAGGAATATTGGTGGCCTGTATCGGTCATTGGCTAAGACTGATATAAAAAGAAAAGAAAGAAACAGTATTGGTATTGGCCCCCCAAAAATCCATATTGGTTAATTGCATAACTTCTGCATCAGTTAAAAACACTGGCAGTTGTTTTCTTTGGCCTCAGTAGGTCTTCATACAACATATTTTTTTTTAATCTCTTCTCATGAAATAACTCTGACAATGGGATTCATATTTGATAAAGTGTATCTGGGACCTGGTATGTAATTATTGACCCTGGTTAGAGGTGGTGTGTATAAATAGGAATAGGAACAGTGTATCTGTCCCTAAATGTCACAGCGAGCTTGGGGAAAATGGGGTTTCCATATGCTGCTCCTTTCATGTGGTATCAGTTGAAAAATTACTGTTAATTTAGGGTACTGATCTCATTATGTACATTAAAGGTGATGTTAAAAAGGCTGCATTTTACTGTAGATATTCTATCTTATTCAGTCATGGAGTATTTATATTTTAGATGAGGTTATTAGTATATGTTGAGTTACATCAGATTTTTTTATGGTTCTAGAATGAATTTTTTTATTATAGTTGATATGTCTGGTCTCGACTACACTGTAAAAAAAAAAAGAAAGTAGAATTAACAGAAAAAATGTTACAATTGCAACATTAAAAAACTGTAAATAAATACAATGTAAAGGTGTTTATTTGAGAATATTTTTGTGTTAACTATTAATTCAATTATAATATATGACATGAAGAGTATGTTAACAAAACCAGATTTGTATGTAGAAGTTATGTACAGTATTTCTATTTTTTTTTCAGAAAATAAAAGTGCAAATTGAAAAACAAGGTGGTGCCATTTAAATTGCAAGAACATAATGTTGAAATAACAGCCTATTTGCTAGTTTTTTTTTAATTGAGAAAACAGTAATTAAGAAGTAAATAGTAAATTCAAGATTTAAATATATAAAATAAGCAGTGCTTGTGGTTCAGTTGGTAGTGAAGGTCATTCAATAACCAAGGGGTTGGCAGTTTGAATCCTCAATGTTCACATGTGTCCTTGAAAAATGGTGCATTTGTATTTTAATAACTTTTTATATAACACCAGGTTGGGCCTCTGAGTCAGTATGTAGAACCTCTTAGTTTGAGTCAGTTCCCAGCATGCACTTTATAGTGCAACACTGCCCATTATATCTGGCATATTCACACCTTTACCTCTTCCCTATTGTTCAGGATCTTTATAAGCAGCCGTGCAGTTGGAGAAAATTCCAGTTTTGGCTTCTATAAATCTTATTTTGGGTGAATTGGCTACTTTAAAGTTTGGTGAATCATATTTATGTACCATCAGGTCTGTGTAGGGCCGTGCTTTGAGGGGTCCACTGACTGGAGGAACTTATTTTCTGTCTATCAGGAGCCGAATAATAAAAGGAGACTGCCTCCAACTGTGTACGTGTGGGTCTCATTTAAAAAAAAAAACACACACCAGTTACACAAGGACACAATGGACTGACTAGGACAGAGCGGGATTCAAACTGCTGACCCTCCTGAGCCATAGCCACCCCTTTTGCCCTTTCACCTGTGCTTCCTCTTTATAGACTATAAAGAGCCTGTGTAGTGTCCACAACCCCTTCAGAGCTCATCAAGACCACATTAAGAACATCAACTGGCAAAGCAAAGGTCAGGGCCCGTGCACTTTTCAAGCATTTATGCACATGTCTGTGGTTTTCATGGGCTTAGGGTCTGGAGGCATCGGGGTGTGTTGATCCGATCCCTGTTGCTGTTTTGTTCAGTTTCCTCAAAAGAACGTCCTGCCAAGCACTGAGGGAGCATGTGTCCATCAAAGTCAGCCTGATATGAGGCGTAAGGGCTGAGGCCTGCTCGCGAGATGGAAGGGTGGGACTGACTCATACAGAAGCTCAGGAATCAGCATGTCAATCTCAGCACAGTACACTGCCACAGTGAATCAACACATACTCACTCCAAAGAAACTTTAAACAACTGGATCACATTTAAATACAATATGGACAAATAAGAATGGAGGAACTACTATATGTGTAAGTGACTGTTCTTTATTACTTAGTGACAATCAGGTGCACCCACCATGTATTTTACCGTCGATTCAGTGATGTCAAGCTTACATTACCTTCTTCGGCAGCCGTATCAATCATCAGCGCGTGAAACATAAATTAGCTGTGTTATTGTTTGAGCTGCGGGTTCACAGCATCGGAAAAAAATTTGCGGCTTATTGTCCAGAAAATACTGTATATTTATTTACATATCAACAGAACATCTACAACAAATGTCGTTATCAGTACCTTTAAATTTGGAAAATTTAAAATAAAATAAAACTTTAAAATAAAACTTCTGAAAGACTCCTCCCATACCGGACACTCTCTTTCAACTTTCAATAAAAACTGGAACAAACAGATTTTAAAACAGTTTTTATGTGTCCGCAATCACCTCTGTGAACTCCAGTAGAATTTGAGGGTTGAAATTGTGTGTGCTTTTTAAATTAGTAATTTATATATTAATCATTTTAAGCCTATTGGTAAATTAGGAATTTATATATTTTTAATTTTAAGCTTGTTTTTACTTCTCATTCACTGACTGGTTTGCATTTTAATTCTGTTATACTTGTTACAATGACAAATTAAGTCATTTCTATTTGTTTCTATTCCATTCTATTAAGTAGTAAAAAGTTTCAGTCATTTTTTACTCTTGTTTTTACAGTTTTCAGAAGACGCTTGTAAAGATGAAATAGTGAAAAATAAAAAAAAAAGGGGGTTTTTTGGTATTGAACTTAGATTTTATTGGATTCTTGAGAAGAGAATAGTTGATGAGAACCATCATAGGAGCACTGGAATTTTTTTCTCATACAAATACACCAGCTAGTGCTTATCTTTCTCCTGGCCACATATTCTGTCGTAGCAGGCCTCTATATCTCTCTGTCATATCATCTTCTCAGTCCCCGAGGCCCTGAGCGTCCATCAGTAAGGCCTGTCAGTTATGAGGTCCGATCTGTATTCATAACTTCTGTCAAAGCAGCATCACCAAGTCTGTCCTCGGAGCGTCTGTGAAGAGCAGCAGGACCAGCAGCGGTGTTCACTAACCTGGATATAATCATGATAACCTGCTCAGACTATGTGGCTTCATGTTCAGATACAGAAATAAACTGACTGCTGATCTAAATGTTGCATCCTCCAAGGCAGTGTCATACTGCCCCTATAAGTTTAGACCTAACCCCAGACCCTCTGTGGGGTGGGTTCATTGGTAATATGAATTATGGATTCACTGCTGTAAGGTATAATTTAAAAGAGTGTACTGCCAGTGATGGAACAGTTGGGAATTTTTAAAATTTTATTTTTTATGAATTAATTTATTTCAACTGTCCTGGTTATGATTTGATTTTTGAAATTTCCTGTTTTTGTATTTGCACATGCAAGCATTCTATCCTGTGTTTTTTGGAAAATGTGGTTATGATAGATCAAATTCCATGAAAGAAACCTACGATGGCTGAAACAATGCAAATTCACAAATTGAAACACAAGTCTAAAGAGGTGCACAAATGGTGCAAATTAAAAAAGAAATGCACCACAACAAGCAAAAATATGTGCATAATCATCAAATGCTCTGCAAATAAAACCACAATGAAAACCAAGAAAACATCTGCAAACCAAAAACACTGCGTTAATGGTCACTACAACGGAAGTGCTCCACACCTGTAGGGGGTGCTGTCAGCAGAAAACCTCAATGCATACACACACAGGATGGAGAGAACTACAGAGAACAGCTGACTGACAGTGTTTCAAACAACAGTGGGAACTAATTCAAGTTATGGCGCAGCACGGTAAAGTGAATTCTATTTAATTGCATTTCATAGTAAGCTGTTGTCTATACATGTTACTTGCATTGACAGCCTTTTTATTTTGCAGATGTTTCCTTGGTTTGCATATTTGATGATTATGCATGTGTTTTTGTTTCTTTTTTTCATTTGCACCTTATTCCTATGCTTTGCACTTTGTTTAAATGTGTGTTTGACTTTGTGGATTTCCATTGTATCTGTACTTGCAGCTGTTTTCTGTTAACTCACATGCACTGGGACGTTGCAATGTGTTTGGCCCTTGTCAGCCACCATAGAAGCCAGATTATTACCATTTTACACATTTTATACATCTCAGCTTCTGACTGTCTTAGAAACATGTAGTCTTATATTAATTGAGTAAATGGCTATTTTATACTCACAGCAAAATGGAAAAATATGTGAACATGAACAGTTTAATAGTGAATCAGAGCAAATACATAAGGAGAGATTAACCATAGGTATAACAGGCTTTAGCAGAGCTACATAATATAAAAGTGTTACCTACAGTAATATAATAATATTTATGAAAGCTGTTGTCTGCAGCAAAAATTATATTAAAGTTAATGTAGAATTTTAATGACTGTAAAATAAATTGGTTCTAATGAAGTGCAGTCTTTGTTTATGTACTCATGTGCAAACACACAGAGCCATTAAAAGGTGTCCTACTTTGTCCCTGTTATCAGGCACTAGTTAAAAACTAAGGGAAATGTACTATTATTTGGTTGGGTGACAGAGTGGTGCAGTGGGTAGCACTCCCCCACAGACATCCACTGAGAGGTTAACTGATTATTCTGAAATTGCCCATAGCTTAGTCTGTGAATGTGACAGTGATTGTTTGTCTCTTTATGTTCAGTCCTGCAATGAACTGGTGATTGTCCAGGGTGTACTCCCCCTTCACCCTTCAGTGGCTGGGATAGGCTCCATGTAACCCCCGTAACCCTAGTGAGGATAAAACCGGTTCAGACAATGTGATGGACTGTTTGAGCCCAGACAACGTTGATGTGAAGTTATTTCATTACTATTTGAGTGTTTATCTTAGCAAATGGGAAAAACATCTAAATTCTGATTCTTTGTTTTTAACAAATACAAATAAAGAGGCAAGACGAGCAGGTCCGATCACTGTAGAAAATGTTTAATGTCACTTTCCAGTAAGGTGAAAGTACAGTGGATGAGACAAATCTGCGACATGAGGTTCATTAAGGATACAATAAGCAAATAATTTAAATTTTTTAACAATATCAGCAAAATTAATATATTTTAAAGTTAAACTAACAGCTTATGTACCTGATGTGTGTCGTAAACCTCACCAGTGCCTTTTTCAGGTCATGTTTTAACCCAGGTTCCTGGTGTGCATGTAATCACAATCCATATGAATGTTTATGGTATATATTTGAATATATCTATTTTTATATATTCACAGGTGTTATCTGTAATCAATAGTGGAAATAAAATTATGGATATTTGAGTGACTTTTTAAAGCTTTCTTTCTGAGAGGCTCAGTCAAAATGGTACCATGCACAGCAGTAACTAAAAACAGCAGTAATCAAAGCTATTTGTGTGTTAATTATAACAGAGGCCCTGAATCATGTTGTGAAAAGTCTTCTTTTGGCCAGTTTTATTCCCGTACAGGCTTTTATCTCTTCATACATTGCTGCAGGTGATATTGTTGTACGTTCACAGTGAAAAACATATCATCAGCAGTGGAATAATGAGATACGTTGTGGCACAAGTATTTTTTTAATGTCAGCGGTAGCCCCTTGGAAGGTTTTACTTCCAGCGGCAGTGTTCACATGAAGGGGCTGTCCACCTTTTACCTTTCCCTCTGAGGGGAAAACTCTCATTAATTAAGAAGACCTTCAGCGTTTAACACAACAAAACTTTACAAATTCAGAACTTCTAACCAAATAATTTGTCTCAGAGAGGTCATCTGTGGTCGCCTTGAGGCTGAGCCGAGTATTTATGTGGTGTTTTATTTAGCATGCTGGGTTTTTTTTTTGTCTTTTTTTATAGTTTTTTTTTTTTCTCCTGATCGCTAGTCCAACTAGAGGCATCTTAATTCTCTAAATGACTTTTTAAGTAGTGCCTCTGCTCTGCATGACCCCACTGAGTGACAGGCCATTCTAATCCTTTCTCACAAGGGAAAACAGGCTTTATTGCAGCCTCTGGTCAGTTTGTTTTGCTCCAGCCCACAACATACGGCATTTAACACACTCATAATTAAGTAGCTAAAGCCAAAATGCTCTGCCCAGACTGAGGGCATCAACTGGCGCTGATTGACAGATGAGCAGAGGGATAGTTGAAGTACTGCTACCATTATTACCATTATAAAGTAGTTCTTTAATGACTCATAAAAGGTTATTACAGCAGCTGATATCATTAAAAACAGCTTTGGATGTAATGTACAGGTTGTATTGTTAAGTGTAAATGTAAAGGAAAATAGAAAAAGACTGAACACTGTCCATTTTTTTATCAAACACAGAAACAATGGTGTGTTTGAGAGATCTTTGTACTCAAACATGAAATTACATGCAATATTAGGGAGTCTTGACAGTGTCCCTGCATGCCGTTTATCGTAGTCTTTTCTAGCCAACTGGGTGAAGGATATTCTGCCTGTTTCCCCACCCAAACTCTTGGTCCCATCTGCTCAGAGAAAGGCACAACATTTGTCAAAGTAGACTGGATAATGGCTTTGGCATCCTTATTATAATCTCAGCATAATCTTCATTTGTCCACTTTTGGCATCGGGACACTTCTGGGTTTGGGAAATCGGTCAGGACTCTTAAGTGTCCTCGTTTCATTTTCATTAGCTCAAATCTAGGCATGAAAGCTCATTTAATTCTAATTTAAAACACGATGGTTTTGTGTTTTTAGATGCAGACAAAGAGGTGAGTTTCACTGTGATTAGCCTGACTAATATTCCTCAAATTAAAATGGCTGTAAAAATAAAACTTCATCAGTTTGTCAGTTTGATGATGCTTAATATTTCAATGTTGTGTAGGCTGACCAAGGCCTCATTTGGACTAATTTCAGATGTTTAGCGTAACATTACGAATGAAGCAGTAGATTTAAATTCAGTTTGTAAATTCCTAGATTTGTTTTCAGTATAGAGCCACTAAAATGTTTTTGAAAGTACTAAATAATCATGACTAAAATGAAAAACAGCAAAAAAGAAGCCAAAGAAAGGGCTAAATCAGAATCATTTCCTCACATTGTGTTTAAAGACAGTAGAGGGACAAACTTCATATCATGTCTCTCCATTCTCCATTAAGGTTGTGGCTCTCAGTTGACTACTGCTCCCCCTGTATGTGGGTCACACACATCGTTCCCAGCTGTGCAGCCCAGTCAGCTGTGCCTTTTTCCATGCCCGCCAACATCTGCTCCACAAAAACAATATCCAGCTTTTAGCACTCAAATGGAGGTTACACCATATGCCAGCAAGCCACTTAGTTTCTGCCAGGGGAGCTGGGACCTGGCCGCACTCGTTGAGGTAACAATGAAGGAGAGCGGCACTGGGATGTGAAGGAGAGCTCATCTTTTTTTTCTTATTCTTCCCCCCCCCCCTCTTTCTATGCTTTACCTGTGGCTGTATTTTTTTCCCCCCTTTTCTTTATCTCAATTCTTGCATTTCATTTCAGCATTTTCTTTTTTTGTACTAACCACTTTTGTCTTGTTTTATCAACTGCTGTGTCTCCTCAGTCAGGCCATCAGTGTGTGCCAGCATACATCTGCTCAAGGTGCTTTGGCAGAATCACCTTTTGAATATTAATGCACCACCTAAATAACAGTTTGCCTGCAAGGTCTACCACAAGGTCTGGTGTAGTGTGTCTGCTGGTGCATGTACACACTCTAATCTTGGACAATTATACATTTTAACACTGATTGCTTTTGTTTATGCTCTTAACAGACAGGAAAAGGACATTCTGCATCAAAAATCTACTACTCCTAATACTTCCCTAACCTCATCTGTTAAACAACTGAAAGACTGATGACACAAAGTGTGATTTAGCCATTTAAGACCAATTAAGAGTGCAGATCTGGACAGTATGAGCTGAAGTGCTGCTCACTATGCTGAGAGGTGATAATGGATTTTTAATTAAATATGGGAACCAAAGGTCCCAAAATGGAGCTTACACCTAACCAAGCAATAGCCATTTGGTGACTATACAGACAAGGCCCATTATTGTCTCCCTGGCCTTGAGTCTTTTCACTTCCTGCTCTAACACAAATGTTTCTGATCACCATGGAACAGCAAAAGTGTGTGTAGGTGGAACAGCACATCAGCTTATGTAAATGTAGGATGAATGATGGAGTGTGAAGTCGCCATTAACAAAACAACACCTTCAAATAATTCCTTGACATTATATTCATATTAACATCTGGAGATTATTATACCATTAGACAAGTCAGTGTTATTTTCACATAGAAGCTGACACTATAAACTGAAGCACTGGCGATTATCTTATTTGTTTTGCATGTGAGCTCTTGTCCTTGTTCAGTCTTGGGTGGGAGAGGGGAGTGGAAGATAGTCAGAGCCCAGCGCTCAGGGGGTGGATCCACTGAGTCGCTCTGGGACAGCGGGTCGGGGCTGCCGTCTGCAGGTCACGGTTTCACTTGTGGGTATTAATTTGGGAGGGACCAACACACAACAGCTGTGTGTGTTGTGTGTAGTCTCCAGTGTGTGTCTGTTTGTGTGATAACCACAGTGAAGAACTGGTGAGCAGTTAAAAATCACCTTGACAGGTCTTGTACTGTATATCATGCTCGAAGCTGATGCCATTCAATGAATGCTGATTAGAGCCTACAGGGAGTTTAATTACTTTTTTTTCTGAAGATGCTGTCAGTGTTTGTGGTTTGATTCTCATGGGAGCAGTTTGTTTACCAAAGTAGGCAGCTGAGTCTTTTTTTTTTAAAGAAAGAAAAATTTGTCATTTTGGCCAGAAAACTACTACTTATCTAGTTACCAGCTGGTTAAGCTTAAAATGATAACAACACCACTTACACTCTAACCAAAGGGCTATGCTGGCAACAACAATGTATTTTTACTGTTAATGGATAATTTTGTCAGCCTGATAGCAACATACTGTGACTTATTTTCCAAGTTGTTTATACCCACCTCAAGCTTGTATTTATTTAATCGGATTGCTATTTTTTGTCCAAATTCACACATTTGTCACATTTATTTGATCAAATCACATCCGTTTCAGAGCTACTGCTTGTGTCGTAGAAATGCCAGCGCTTTTGGCAACAGCAACAGATTTCTGTCAGCGTCTATCTTTGAACACCTCCCACATCATGTTCTGAGGAAGTGATTCCTTTCTGCTGCCAAAGAGGTTCAGTCCAACAACAAATGGCACTGGATAGGGGGCTGCAGCAGAACGGGGAGGGGTCTTTTATATGCCGACATTCTAGTCAAGTAATTAAACTAGTTGAAATCATACTTGCTTTATAGAATGTAAAGGTTTGAAGCAGTAATGAGTGATAGTTGTGCTGCTCTATTCCATGTTTGCACTTCCTTGGACAGTCAGAGGAGGGCAGTGCTTAAGTGGAAACAAAGCAGAAGCTGTCAGGATATAATCAGGGTTGTGTGTGTGTGTGTGTCTGTCTGCACACACTAAGGTGTCGCGTGCGCACTCTTGTTTATATTGTGTTAGCTGTGTGGGTCTTTCACAGGTCAATAGGAATGTGTGGTCTATTATTATCTGCTGTATGTATCATGCTGTTGGGTGTCTGTGTTGTGCTATACATTACAGTAAGTAACACGGACAAACTAGCACAGAAATTATGCTAATGATGGCAATGATTATGGTAATTTGACTTTACTAGTCCAGTGCAATGATGTTGAGCTTACATGATTATTAATAGGATCACAACATGTTACATCACACGATGGTTAAGGCATGCTCGGGGTCTTAATATGAATGTCTGGAAATGCAACTTGCACCAAAATCACAGACTAGTTTTAGAATTTTATTAATGTTTATATTTTAATACCTAACAAGATTTCAGACTTCACAGATAAATAATGAGAAATGGAGTAATTGCATATAGGTTTCTGTGTTAGGCTGTTTTTTTAAACCATTCTCCACCTTAATCTCTGATGAAATTAGATCTTGACATTGTGACTCTGTCACATTTAAGGTGAAGAGTAAGATGTTTCCTCTGCTCCAGCTGTGACATCTCTCAGAGAAAACTTCTAAGGCCATTGCATGTCTGCTGAGAATGAGAGTGAGACCTCGACAAATGCGTTCAGTCAGTAACCACATCTGGGTGTGATGCATCATGAAGACCTGTCAAAAAACTCTGATCATGATCAGTATGAAAAGTGTAGACAAGGATGTAATATTGAACGTCCAGATGGTTTCCAAGCAGAGACAGACGTGCGGTGGCTTGGCGTTATCTTTAATTCATATCTGCTCAGCCGTTCCCTGCATTGTTAGGCCGTGTCTCTGGGCACTGGAAGATGTGCAACTAATTTAATATGGGGGAACAAACAAACTAAGTTTAGTCAGTGTCATTTTGGCTGGCACTCTGGCTAATTTGTGTGAACAGTATTGTGTATGATACAGTGCAACATGGTGAATGCTTTCTCTTAGAATTGGAAATGACTTTTTGGGGTGTGTTGCCAAAAACTTGATGATGATGCTCAGAAGCCCAGTATGGTTCATGCCTCACTGCTTTAAAGCAACCGCTAAGCTCTTTTTAATGATGTGACATAAACCATTATTGTGGTCGACTTAGTCTCATATACCTGTAACTTTTTTAAATGTATTTTTAATTTATTGTTGTAAGTACCGTAACAGTTAATAGACCAGTAAATATAATTTCAAGAGTGAAATGTTTGGATTATTTTATCTGAATTTGACAGATCTGGGGATGGAAATGGTTGCCAACTACAGCAGGCAATCTGTACATTTTATGACTTCACAGAAAGGGCTATAAAATTGAGAAAGAAGAGCAGAATGTTGACAATGCACGGGCACTCTGGTAAAGGAGTCAGAGTCAAGCACCACTTTTAATTTAATGGGTCAAACCATATGAGTCTGAGAGGCACATGTGTGTGTTTGTGTGGCATTTTGACTGGCTGGAGGTCAGAGTTCTGGCAACCATAAAGCATAGGTCAGCCTGTAAATACATGTGGGCAAATGCAAAAACAAATTAATCTCATTTGCAGACGTAATTCTCCTCATTATGGAACTATTCAAAATGTTATCAGTGAGATACATTGATACAGTGTCTTGATTGAATGTATTCATTTATTTCTCTGACGTATACAATTTATTGTAAATATTGATCAGATGTTGAGATGATGAACCTTTCCCTTGGAGGATTGTTGGCTTACAAAATTCAAGGCATCTGCTTTTCAGAAGCAAGTGACAAATGTATGTTAATGTGTTGGCAGAATTTAAAAAGTGAAATGAGGCAGCCCATCTTCTCAGATCAGTCATGTGTCACAAAGCCAGAGTCTCAGTCCTTTCCTCTCTTCTCCATGGGGCTGGGATGACCTCAATAATTAAGGGACAATTTTAAAATGCATTTCTAATTTTCTACCAGACTGAAAAGCTTTATTATGGAATAGCTGACAAAAACCCTCCCCTTGAATGGGGGTGACTCCTGGGCTTCCACTAAACTGGTCATGAATGCACAAACCATCTGTTTTTCTGGCCGTTTGTCAGTGTGAGCGTGGCGGAGGCAGCTGTCGGAGTGGCCCCGGTTTGAATGATGGAGCACACAACCTTTGTTTCTCTCGGCAGTGGCATTGTGAGCTCTGGCTCGTCCCGCTCACGCTGCCCTGCTCTGAAATAAGGCAGTAGATGGTTTCTGTTGTCGGCCCACCAGTTACCGCCAAGTTGCCAGAAAGACAGAGTCAGAATGACAGAATGGAACTCGAGGAAATTAAGTGAAGGAAGAAAATGAATGAGAGGGGAAAACATGAGGAATGGACAGACGGGGATGTGATGGGAGTTAAAAAAGAAAGGAAGGTGTGCGGCCGGTGAGCGCATTGTGTTGGTGAATGAGGATCTGGGGCATTGTGTGCTGGCCAATCTGTAGCTCAGTGGGTGAGGTTGTCAGGAGCCAGAGCCAAGGATGAAGGCCAGAGGGCCAGAAGAGAGAGGTGAGAGCAGCCAGCAGGGCTGAGGTACTGCAGAAGAGTGGAAGCATGAAAAAAGGCAGAAGGAGGTTGGATGCACACAGAGAATATATATTGTCTGTTAGCAATGAAAAGAGTACAGCAATGTTGGACATTTTGGAAATGTAATTTGATGTCCAAAATCTGGAGGAAAAAATATGAGTAAACTACTGCACATTTAGAGTGAAATACAATTTGCTGTCTATAATATCCATGTGGCCCTCCCACAGCTTATTAGAGGATAATTTTAATTCTTCTCATGCATTGCTCTCCCCATGTGTTGATTTGTTTATTAAGATAATCCTGTTGGGCAACCCCCCTCACTCCCTGCCATGATAGGATTTTACTTTTATTAAATATTGACAATGACTGTTCTCCCTTGTTTGGGTCACACTGGCCAGCGTGACCTAATTGCATACATTTCCTTCGCTGATGCGCTTGACCGGAACAGAGAGACTATGATTTTAGGGTACAGGGTCAGCATGTGTGAGGGGGTGGAGGGAGTGGTGGAGGTGCAGTCTGTGTGGCTCTTGTTAGTCTAAATAATCTATGTCTGCAATGCAAATGGTTTATGTAGAAGTAGATGTTAGAAATCACTGCACTCTGCTATAAGCTTATAGTCAGATACGACTGAGCTTCTTATACATTTGGGGTTGAAAATCGTAATGTGTGAATTTCTTTCTTTAATTTATGTATTATTGAAAGTCTTTCTTTTGAGATCAATTTAGTTATATATCTAATATTTTGGTCTTTTATCTGGATATAGTTTTGTTTTTTTTTTTTTAATATGGCATTAATTTACCATTCAGTGCACTATAATGATTACCAGATCCCTAAGCATTTACTCTGCCAATTTGAATTTTACAATTTTACTGTAACTAAATGTTATTTGTGTCGCTCATTGCATCTGTATACCTTTTACGGGCCCAGCAGTAAAGGCTGGTAGAGCTTATGGTGGTAAAGCAGAGCTTAGCAGAAAGCAGTTGTGTTCTCTCACACGGCAGTCTGAGCATGGCGTTTTTCTGTAGCCTCGGGTCAGGCAGGCACCCAGCGCTAGCACTGCCCGTGCCCAGCCCCTCCCCATCTGTGTGTCACGAGTCAGATCTCGTTAAGGATGACGGCTCTCTGATGTGGACAAATTGTCACTAAGGGGGAACCTGGAGTCTGAGAGACACAGCTTTGGCTACTTCAAGGAGAGAAAGTCTATGGGAAATGCATGTTCAGAGGACAGCCCTGGAGAAAGTGGAGGCATGGTGAGGGCTTATTCTGAACCCTGCTCCTTCCTATGAGGGTGGGGGTATTGTCTGGGGTTTCATCTGCCTTCATAGTTGTTATATATGTCTGTGTTTGGACACACACAAGAATCATGAAGTGTGATAACGTTTAGCAGAAGAAGACAAACCACACAAATGTCATAATGATGTTGATGTCTCAGTCTCTTTAAGCCCCCATGTGAGCATTCCTTTCAAAATAGGTAGTGGATTGGATCAGGTGCTGATTTTCATTCAATTTAATTTCAATTGTATGGTTGAAACCTCCAATAGACTGCCAAGCACATTCATGATCTCACACTTTTGTCTCTTAACGTTGGGGGCTCACAATAGTGCTGTGTGATGACAGAATGGCCCCTTTTTTAATGGTTAACGGGCTAAGAAAGGCAGTGCATCAACACTAGGCTTTGAGGGTCGGCTGGAGAAACATATGGAGCTCTAAATAAAATTCAGATCAAGCACAATGATAGCTGGGGTCTGCTTTGTGCCATGACAGCCTAGTGAAAAAAGGGGGAGGAGAGGAAAGTTAGATCCTAATAATGAGATCGTGAAGCATGAGCAAATGAATGTATGGCTCAATAATGATTCTTGCTTTTGAGTCTGGAGCAAAGCTGCAGCAACAGTGGTATTGTCGGCGACTAACTCTTCAAACTCTGCCCTTTATTACTCTTCAACAGTTGGCTTCAGTGAAACCTCATCATCTGCCCAGAGTTCTGCTTCTAATCAATGACACTGACAGTTGACAGATTTTGCAAGCCTGCAGTCTTTGTTAGGGGCTGATGACCTGAAAGGGCTCGGGTGGTAGGGCAATGAATAAGACATTTAAAGCTAATAAATAAACCCTTGAAAGACTTCAGTGGTGCGTGTGTGTGTGTGTGCGCGCGCTTGTGATTGAGACTATTAAAGTAGAAGGGGTGTGGGGGATTTTTCGCTTTTCCTTTTTTCCTCCCTCTTTTTTTCACACTTGCAGAATCTGCGGCCTTTGAAGGACTTGTGAAGCCGAAGGCGTCCCGTTGCTCAATCAAACAGATTAAGTCAGTCAGACAAGCAGCGATCTGTCCCATTCAATAAAGTTACTTTTGTCATGCTGGATCTCAGAGGGCCTCATATATGCATAACACCCGACTGTTTTAGCACACTATCTGACTGACTGCATTTTAGTTTGTCTTTTTGTAGATCTTGAGTTTTATTATATTTCTTAATTTATGCCACTATATATATATATATATATATATATATATATATATATATATATATATATATATATATATATATATATATATATATATATATATATATTTTAATTTTTCCCCCGCCAGTTTATTTTTATTTTATGAAACTCTTTTATTTATCACTAGTTTGCAAGAATATATTAATCAGAAAGCAAACTAAACAATAAACATTGTGATGTGCCATAATCCCCTTATCTGCCAAAGGTGAGCATGTTATGGTTTTAAAGCACGGGCAACCCGGTAATGAGGACATCTGTTTTCATATGGTCCTTGACACGTAGCACCAGAAATTTGATGTCATCCTGTCCAAACTGGTACATGGCTGGCAGACAGCATGGCATCTTGTGATTGGTTCTGACAAGCCAGTGACAGCTCAGGAGGTGAGGCGGGTGCATGACAAAGGGCAAGCAGAGGATGATGGGGAAATGGCATCAGGCTATAGGTCTGTTTGTCTGCCTGTCTTTTCATACTCTTCTACCCCCCCCACCCCCCCACCCCCATGTAGCCCCCTGCCATCATCACTCATCCTATACCTATCCTCAACCAATCTAGTTGCAGTTTTTTGTTTTTTTTAATAGCTCTAACATTTTATACAGTGCCAAATAATAGTTGCATTTCCTTAAGCACATAAGTCTGTTTACAGTCGTGAGCTAAAAGCATAGTTTTGTCACGTATCATTCCCCGGTTCAGCGGCTTTGCTTTATAACCAGTTTTGTAAGTGGATCTGTGATATAAAGATGGCCACCTGCCATTATGAAAATCAGGGGCTGTTATGGTTTTGCACACAGCTGAGCTCTGTGGGGGCCAGCGATGCCTCCTTGACATTGAGCGTACAACAGATTTTTGGCAGTGATAGCCCTTTATCATTTTCTTCTCTCTTGGACATCGAAGGGAATCCTCTATTTTATACAAGCACCATTTATTAGAGCCACTAATTAAAAAAAGGACCCTGATTAACACACTGACATTTTATTGTAGGGCATTATGACTACATCAGTAGTTTGTGTCTGTGTTGGGCTCACAAGGCAAATTGGATGGCTGTTTTCTCCTCATGTGGCCAGTCTCCAGTGTGACCTTGCATTAGTGCATATGCTCACAGCAGGGTCACTGGTTGAGGGCATGATCTGTCAGCCTTTGTTTATGAAACGCAGACAGCACAAGCCTGTAAGATAACATATTTCATGCAATTAGTGGTGTGCTGTACTGCATTATAATGTCTGTACAACATGGATTAAAGTGTAGAGTTTTGTAGGTCTTTGAATTCATAGGCGAGTAGACCTATTAGTGTGTTTTGTTTAAATAACTTGTAGAAAGGGTTCAGAAAAAAAGACAAAAGTCTGTTAGATTTTCTCAGAGGTAAAGATATTTTATTATTTTATTATCCAGAACACCAACGTATTTAATTAATGAATATATAAAACTGAGAAAAGACATTTGTGAAACTTGGAAAGAGTACATGTTTAACATGATCTATAAATGGTCACAGATAATTGGTGTTTTTCTGCCCATTGATTTATTGGATTATTTGTGTTATTGTTTTTAGCACTAATATTATTTATGCAATGCTGTATCTAGTGTTTTTAAAGTAGTTTAGGATCACTTAAATGGAGGTGATGTGCAAAGGTGAAGGTGTGATTGTGATGAAGATGCACCCAGGTTAGATGGGTATACATCCTGGTTGAGCATGATGATCACATGATTGAGATAGTTCCGATATGACAGAGTCTGTCAGTGCAAAGTCTGTAGCAGCTCTGACAACAGGCGCCCTCTGACAGTCGCTCTATAAGGCTTGGTAACCAGCCTTTTTCCTGGGAGGTGTTTACTGTCACAGTGCGTTGTGGGTGCCTGGCAGCAGTATTTCTCGAGGCTGTCAATCTCCACAGACACTAACCTGCCATGTTAGATTTGACCTCCACAGGGGAGATTACTGTCTCCAAGCTTTGGGAGGCATCCTTCATTTTTTTTTTCTCTGCTCTGTAGGGATACCTGAGTGAAAGAGGACAGAGATGCACGCAATTGTCACAACACTTCAAATTAGGTTAAAATATTCATTCATACGTCAGAATATGTGCTATTGATTCCATCAGACTGTGATATTTTTGTGCACAAGAGCAGCAAAATTAAATACTTTACGTGACATAAAGCAGTGCTATTTCTGTTGGATTGTATAGTAGCACTGCATATCCTGTGTCTGCAGTGATTAGTTTTGGAAAAGGACACTGGCTGTGACTTTGTTGCAATATGTGTGTGGGAGGCCTCAGAAATGCCTGTTAATTAGTGGTGGTACATGATTACTGTCAGCTCAACCACTATAGGTTCCAGAATGAATTAGCCCTTTCTTTCTTTCTTTCTTTCTTTCTTTCTTTCTTTCTTTCTTTCTTTCTTTCTTTCTTTCTTTCTTTCTTTCTTTCTTTCTTTCTTTCTTTCTTTCTTTCTTTCTTTCTTTCTTTCTTTCTTTCTTTCTTTCTTTCTTTCTTTCTTTCTTTCTTTCTTTCTTTCTTTCTTTCTTTCTTTCTTTCTTTCTTTCTTTCATTTTATTAAAAACAATTTTCCATTCCTTATTCATCTAAAAGATGTGTGGAATTTTCCTATTACAGTCTTGATTTTAAAAATCTGCTGTACTTAAAGAAATAAATGACTGCTTGTGATTAGCTGCATTCATAAGTTTGCTATTGGTTTGGTCACCCAAGCATGACTGATCCATATTTAATGCAGCTTCTAAAGGTCTTTATGTGTAGATTTGTCCACTCTGTATTATTGGCGCTATAGTGATTTTAATTTTTTTTATTTTTATGTTTCTGCTTCTTTGTGTCATAAAGTGTGTTTCAGGTTCTGTAATGGATTAATTTTAAATACAGGAAATAAGTACAGTATTGGTAATCATTATGGGTAAAGCTTTGGAGTTTTGGGATCCATGCTGATAATAGTGAGTAAAGAAAAGTAGTTTTTATTGCGATCATCTCACACATTTGGGAATGAAATACATGAGATAAATTCACTATGTAGAGCTGGGAGATATTGGCAAAACATGTAATCTTTTTATTTATTTATTTTTGTCAGTGTTAATGGACAATTTAGACAAAGACAACATGTGTTGAAAAAAATACTGTGTTTACTAAACTATATGCCATATGTGACTGATAAACACATTCTCAATTAATCGAGAAATAACTACAAGTGAAAGCACAAATACAGCATTGTATAAATAACTTGAATTAAGAAACTAAACATCTTGTTTTGTATTAAATGTTCTGTTAAAATGTTTTCATACCAGCAGATATTGGAAAAATGTATGTAAAGATCCAACCTGGCATCCTAATGGCACCATTCAACAGAGATCTGGTTTAAGATCAGAGACGGGTGCGTCAAAGTTGACCTTGTAGCTTTTCAAGAAAATATCACCTTCAAAAAATAAAAATGGTTTAACTAAGATTTTTATTAGTTTAACATTCAGTTCTGGATTTGATCACTCAAAAGTTTGTGTTTATGTATTACTATGACCTGGAGTTTCAGTTCAACATTTAAATAATTCCTATTGATACTGGCTGAATGTGGAGAATTAATATAACATTTTTAGACAGGGAAGCTTCTAATTGATTCACTTTTCTTTTCCACATACCATTATCAACTTGTGGTCTAGATTATGTAAGGGTTTATACTATTGATGTAACCCGGCTTGAAGTGAAGACAGACATGCTCAACAATGTGCTGCCAAACACAAACTCAGAAATGAGTCAAACACTGTTGCATGGAGACAGTCTTTTTATGTTGTAATTCCCCCCACTCCTGGAGAAATAGTCACTTTCAAACACAATGAGCTCTTGTGATTCATACAGTATATGTGTTACAGCATGATCTGACATTGAGTTAATGCACCCGCTTTTTTTCTGATTTGAATTGATTGATTGATTTATGTGAATCATATTTTTCCACAAACTTAACTTTGTATTAACATTTTTTATTTACATTTTCTTCAGTAAGCAGGTTATGCACTGTCTGACATACAAACTGCTGTTCTATCAGGCTGGTTTGGCCTTTAATGGTATTGTTTGAGATGGGCCATCACACAGAAATTTACAGCTCTCTCCATTCTTATCATAAATTGACCGGTGCACTAAGAACGGGCAGTTATACAGTCACATAAAACCTCCAGTTATGGCCTGTGTTCTGTTTAGCCGTTGATAGAAACGTGGCATTGCTTGCTGGTGTATTTCTGACCATGAAAATTATAATATGGAACAAAGATTAGAATGAAATTATCGTGGCCGGAAGGCATTTACCCGCCGTGCTGAGGTGCACTACACATGGCTAGGGGAGGGGAAAAAAACCCTGGTCTCCAAGAATAATGATAATACATTAGGCTGTGAGCGTGCTGGTATTATTGCTGTACATTATGTATGTTCCATTTATACTACCTCACACAGCCCAACCACTGCTGACGGATAGGTCATTACTCCCCGCACCGATGAACACTTATCAGGCCCCACTGCTGTTTATGGCCAGAATGAAGAGCACTTGTCAGTCAAGGTCACTGCTTTGTGTGTCCTCTTTAATAGGTCCTTCTTCACAGTTGTTGAACTTTGTATGCTAGCCCGGGCCCCCCCTCTTAGTGATGAGGGAGATGGGTCGCTGTTTTAACGGGTAGATTCAGTCTTTTATGTTGTGTGGAGGGATGTTCCTGCTGCCAGTGTTAACAGCCACTGTATGGGTGACCTGCGGGGACCCTGGAGGGGTTTCAGTGGTTTTAAACAGTGGTAAATTGTGTTTGCTGTGAGAGTGAGTAGCATTAGTGTGGCTAAGACTCAGAGTGAAATAGTAATTCGTGGATCCTATAAAGGTCTGACTGTGCTTGCTCACTGCAGCCAGCGAGCTGCTTTTTTGTGTTTGCATGTGTGTCTGTGTGTATGAGAGTGTATAAGTTCAGATGACAGGATCCTAAGAGCCTGCTCTAACTCCAGGGCCAATGCTAATGCATGGCTGGTTGCGTTACACCAGCTAGTGCTGAAATCAGAAGTGGCCCACAGTGTAGTGCTGAGTTTGGCCCTGGGACAAAAACAGAATTTGGTTGCCTTGGATTCTTTTAGCCCTGAGTCTCTAATATTTGTCATTGCTGCATAAGTCGTATCTCTGTATCTTGTAGCACTGTGGGCCTCTAACAGCAAAGACACACACTTGTTTATCCAGACTGCTGAGGTAGGGTTTGCCCCATGGTAGCTGTCCATGTTATTTTATGTTATGCTCAGCTTGTGTTTTTCTGGTCATACTTAATTTCTTTACACGTCCAACCCCACTATAAGGAAAATATGGACAATGAACGAAGAGAGAGAGAGATACTTAATTTCTTTACTCTTGAAGTAGTCACAGGGTGTGTGTATATATATATATATATATATATATATATATATATATATATATATATATATATATATATATATATATATATATATATACTGTATATATATAAAATTTTAGTTTTCTCAGTGTGTTGATATGTAATCAGATTTCCTTGATTTTACAATGTTATTCACTTTTACCTTTGTCTCAAAACTCTTTATTTACTCTCCTGTCATAAATCTCTGATGGGAAATGTTTAACAAGGTGGTTAGAATTGTTATGCTTTTTCCTGTAGGTCACTATCTTAATTTATAGCACTCACCCCTCACCCCATTTCCACAGAAAACCCTTCCACAATCCAACTCTCAACTGAAAAAATGAACAGTTCCTGTTTCTCCGCTGTGATGCTATGCTGACAGGAGTCACTTTGATATACTTGGGAGTATGAAATTTCGATCTGTCCTGTTTTTTTCTCTTTCCCGAGGCTTCATCTTTGCAGACATTGGGAGCTGTCATTTCGCGACACCCTATGACGTGGGTGACACTCACCCGTTATGACAGGTGCTGGACAGCAGACACACTCTTAGGCAAACTGGCAATATTTCTTCAGGTAAAGAGTGAAAATGTGTAAATGAATTACGATATCTATAAATGTTTCCTTTTTTAAAAAAAATATCTCTATTAAAAACACTGTATTCTGTGTTATTTTCTGTTATTTTGCATACAGCTCTCTACTGCATATGCTGCAGTCATCTTCAGTATGAAAATGTGAACATACCATGTCATTAATAATCAGTGATTTGATGCCAGTATTGGCATACTAATTATTGGCACAGATTACAGCAGATTAAAACACTCCAAATTCACTTCATAAGTCATGCGTCATGTTGAAATGATGGCAGCTGCTCAGATGTCTCATGCTTTTTCTTTGAATAGTCTCAATATCATCTTAACTAGTAATATGATTTCAGACTCACCCAGTAAAATAGTTATAGGACAAACAAACAAATCTCACATTGTTAAAAGACTTTCATAGTATCAATATAAAAAATGAGGATGGCATAATACATAAGGAGACAAAATGGCACATTAAAGTGGGGGATTTGTTGCCATGTATACTGGGACGAAGGCTCTTGTGTTGTTTAGTGTAGTGTGGGCGCCCACAGGGTGTGTGTTCACAGTGTTTCCTGGATTAGACACCTTGGTATGGCCTGTGGAGAGATGTTCGTAGTCCTCTGTTCACACAATCTGCCTGCTACAGCTGAGCTGCCCTTTGCCAACAGGCCTGGAGACAGGATGGACAGATTTAGATCCACATGTCACAGTGCTGAAGCTCACCATTTTATTATTTTCTTTAGTTTATACAGCTATAGTTTGGGTTAAGTGATCGAAGGACAAAGACAAAAGTTCCAGTATTTTCTCAAGATTCAGTCATGGTGTAGACAGGTTTTCCACAGTGTTTATATAACTGTTTCCCAGTAAATAATTACAACAAGTGAGCATTATGAGCCCATCTGCAAGAGGGCAAAATCTGTTTACAGAAGTCAGGGACAAACGCAAATGTTTCACAAGTCAGTACAATGGCTTTGTGCTTACAGTATGTGCCTAGATACATAACTCCAGTTATTCAGTTTCTTTTTTACTGCTTGTCATTAGAATATTCTGTCATCAATACGTGGGCTAATGGATCAGTTGCCGCATAACCTGACAGTTTGGTCCATAATAGTGCAGTTCACAGTTTATGAGGCCTTTTGTTTCACCACACACACATACACACACACACAAACATGTTGACATGCTCATCTGTCACTAGGAAAACCGCCACAGGCTGTGGCCTTGGCACAAAGACATTCTCTGAGCTGAGTGAAGATGCTTGAAGCCAAGATGCACCCAGTCAAAATGTTAAGAAATTCAGATGCCAGAATAGACAAGCACAGGCGCTGATTTGAGGAGAAATGGTGTTGAAGCAACTGCAACACAGTAGATGTGTATTTAAAACACTTTGCTTGACTGAAAAATCTATAAAATCAGTGTTTGATTGTCTAATAATGTTGGAAAATAAAAAAAATAAATACATTATAAAAAGGTTTAGAGTATTGACAGTTGAATATTTAGCAAAAAAAAAAGGAAAACCATGTACCATGTTTTCCTGTGTAGTTCTGTGCCAAAAAACCTGCTCTACCCCTGAAATAAAATCCCTAAATGAGGAGCTGATGAGATACCATGTGTGCAGGGTGTGGTCAAGACGGATTGTTTACTTCTGAGCAGGAGCTGTAAGTAGGCATTATTATCATTATTTTGCATCTGTATTCGTTCAAGAAACAGCTGTTGAATTTTGAGTGAGATTTAAAGTGGCAGGGCCTGGAGTTGTTCTTGTTCATTCAGCTAACTTAGCTTTGACATGATGGCTTCTGGCAGAGTTTTGTGCTGAACTCAACATCTGTGACAACCGTCAGCACCACTGACCAGTCCTCCCTCACTCTCTCCCTTTCTCGTTCTCATCTGTGTTTACGCATTTCTCTTTGTGTGTCCTCCATCTTTCTCTGCCTTCCAGGATTGCCCAGTTTTGGGGGTAAAGACCAACACAGAAAAGTGGGAAAAGCGGGAACCTTTGATGATACTAGATCACTTTCTTCTGCCAGTCTCCATCTCCATCACTGCCATATCAGCTGGTCCCAAGGTTGTGAGGTCATCTGAACATCTGGCCCCTCCACCATGTTCTCTAAGGTCGGTGGGTAGCATCTGTTTATAGATCCCGCCACCTTCAATATCTCTTGACAACGAGGATCACGCTGAGAAAAACAGACAAAACACTTTGATCAGTCATAAATGTTGACAGGCTGAACATGCATGTAAACCTGTCTCATACCATACTTTTATTCAAAGTGTTGAAAATGAAGCTGGTTTTTATATTTTTTCTCAATTAATAGACCAACATTTGATTTTGCACAGACACCAGAATGATATCCCTCCCATAAGAATTATTTCAGACTCAATAATGTCAAACAGAAGTGCTGCATCATGAGCCACAGTGTTGAAGTTACATGTACAGTAGAACCACTAACTTGGTCCTGTTGTCATCAACACTATTAGGGTGAAAGGTTATGACTGTATACGTGGTTCCAGTAATACAAACATGTCCAGTCGCACTACATATGCTTGGATTCCTGCCATTAAAATAGATACAAATCAGTTACGATTTATCTAAGACTGCAAGAAGAGATCAGTTTCCAACATTAAATGGTCAAATATGTACAGTTGCATTAACATTTCATGGATTATGACTTGAAGACGAGTTCATTCAGAATCAGCTACTTGTCATACATCGGCTGAACCAATGTTGTTTCACTTGTCATATATTCCTATAGTTCTGTTTTCTTCAATACAGTTTCCTGTTGAAGCTCAGCATCCATGCAATTCGATGGAACTCAATCACACAGTTTATTTCATTGCCTCAAAACTCAATGGCCATTGGGTAAATACCACGATTTTGTCCCGCCCCCAGACGCTCAGTGTCTCTAGGGATGAATGAAGCTGTGGGCGGAGCCTCGGCCGGCCTGGACACTGAGCTTCTGCATGATGATTCAACATTAGTGGAAAATCTGAATCCCAATTTGATTGACAGGTATTTTGAGATATACGGTACATTGTCACTGACAGTTCATACTACTACTACTGCTAATACTAATAATTTCAACATTTTATTGCTCAAGTCCCCGGAAAAGATGCCGTCTTACGATAGGGTCATAGAGCATGTTTAGCAAAAGAAACGGAGGCAGAAATTACATAGAAATAAAATGACAAATTTTATGATCTAAGCTGACAATGAGCTTCCTGTGTTTGAAAGACCAGCAGCTACTACTGGTGCATACAGTATACAGTAGGTTAATTCTCCAGTCAGTGTTTCTGAAGGTCAGAGCTGATGAAGATCTGGAGTTGGTCCCGAGTGCCTTCAATGTGTAACGCGTGCTATATGCTAATGCTAATAACATCTTCTGTGTGTGTGTTTTAGAATGGGTAAAATGCACTCATCTTAGAGTTAGGGATAAGAAAGTGAGTTAATATGTTCGACATGCATCCATTAATGACAGACTGATATATCAGCCAGCCCAGAGGTCTTCAACCCTGGTCCTCAGAACCCACTGTCCTGCATGTTTTAGATGTAACCCTGCTCTAACACACCTGATTCAAATGATCAGCTCGGTATGAAGCTCTGCTGAAGTCTGATAATGGCTCACTGCTTTGAATCAGGTGTGTTAGAGCAGAGTGACATCTAAAACATGCAGGACACTGAGTCTGAGGACCAGGGTTAAAGACCTTTGGGCTGGCCAATATGTCAGTCTGTCATTAATGGATACATGTAGAACATTTTAACTGCCAGCTGATATGTCAGAGCCAGTGTTACTTTTATGTCAGTTCTCAAATATTTTTTTCTTTATAGTGAACCTTTCTTAAGTGATTTATACCAATTTATTGCAATATTATCCTCTGTATTTTGCATTTTATCAGTGAAAATCATGTATTTTCCTACATTTATTTCACTGATCGTATAGATGTTCTTAAAAATGCTCACAGAGCAAAACTGAAGCGAAAGTGACTTTTTCAACAAAGACATGAATAGTTGAACAAAAACCCAGTGTGTCCATTTACTGTCATTGATCATGTTATGGGTTTTACTGATGGTGTTTCCATGGTAACTACGGAACCTCTGACCGTCCAAATGGGTCTTATCTGATGACCACGAAAAGGTGAAAAACTATATTTTACACCAATTATTTACATGTATTGATAGAATTAGTGCATCAGCAAGTATTAAACCATTTACATCAGTAGATGGTTTTGGATGTTTGGGTCTTTATAGGTTAAACTAGTGCTGATAATGCCAGTAGATAAATCTACAGTTGGTAAAGAATTCTAACCAGTCATAGAGATGTTAGCCTACATCATTGCTGATCACAGGGATCATACTAAGTTGCTTCTGTAAAGCAGGGTTAGGGTTAGTATTTCTCTATGTCCCAAATGTACTGTCCTCGGCTTAGAACTGCACAATACTGTAAAAAAACTGACATTGCAATTTTTTAACCCTGCAATATGAAAAATAAAGATGCAGGAGGTTATAATAGCTGTGTAGGGCAGATGTGAATAGTCAAGGAAATTAGTTGTGTGTGTCTCATGGTAAGAGTTAGAATAAATTGTTGACACAGAACATGTGTTTCAGTGTCGTGCTTCTGGTAGCCAAAGTGATTCCAGATAACTAATGTTGACTTTTATTTTAACACCAAGACTTTGTTCTCATTACTTTTTTTCTTGTTCATTGCTCCTTTTTCAATGTTATTACCAGAGACTAACTCCATGTGCAGGGGGCGTGGTCTGCTTCGGCAAACTGATTAAGAACGAATGCAATTGGTGGATAGCTGTGCGCAGTGTGTTTTTGATTCTCAGGTTGAAATTACATGACAACATGTTGAGTAAATTTGCCTCCTACATCGCAGGACCTGCCTATAATGATTTATTGTGCAGCTCTAATAAAATGGATTTGTGTTGTGTCCTGGGTACATTCCTTAACTGAATTTACCCAGCATATACTACATCATAACATATACTATTTAGTCCATTACATTATATAACGATTTTTTTTTTTTACTGTCTGAGGATTTGTCTTGCCACCCCCCCCCCCAATTAACTGTAATATTATCATATCTGAAAATAATCCTGAATATTAACTGCTTGAACAATATTTAACCAGTGCCTCAGTTATTCATTGTTACATGAATTTACACTTTATACACTGCAAAAATGCTCAAAATAACCCTAATATTCCTAAATCTGATCAAGTTGATGAAAAAAATCTGCCAGTGGAGTAAGAAAAAAAAAAAAAGATTGGATATAATTCTTAAAACAAGCAAAAAAGAAAAAAAGTATGAAGTAAAACAAATCATTAAGCGTCTTGAAACTAGACAAAGATGCTAGAATTTTAGCAAATAGTGCTTAGTACAAGTAATAAAATTACCTCGATATTAATATCTTGCAAAAAAATGATTGGCATTTTTTTTTTTTTATTCAGATGAAAAACACAACAAATTTTCTGGAAATAATGCTTTTTTTCCACTTAGAAATGCTTTTTGGAGCGTACTTGCATTTCTATTTTTTCTTTTATTCTCTCTTTAAAAACATCAAGATAATGGCAAACATATTTTTAGTTTTCCTGTTTTCCTGATATCTGTTGATAATGAGCAAAAAAAAATCTGATAATACTAGTCAGTAATCTCACTTTCAAAGGTGAGCCTAGTTAATACTATCACAAAATCCTCCTTAACTTACAATATTGAACCTTTATTAATTATACCCTAGAAGTATTGGCTTTATTGGAACTTGTGTTGTTTAATAATAATAATTGAAAAAAAACCTCCGATATGATTCAGCTAATTACCAGCTAGCTTGTAAACTGCACTAATTGGATGGATATTTAAATAGCATTTGTAACTGTGGTTGCTTAATAATTAAAGGGAGCGGGATGTTAGTTCAACATTGTTGTGCATCATGAAAGCAGATTTCAGCAGGTATTTAAGATCACACAACGCTGTCAACATCTGCCAGTCTGAACATAGAAGAGGTTTCATTGGATTTATGGGTTTCGCAGAAGGGGCTTTTGATGAAGACAGAGAAAGGGTTGTGATTTCCACTCGTCTTTTCCCAGCGCAACAGAACATGGACAGAGGCGATGGGGGTTTTAAAGCCAGATGAGTTGGTAGCAGGCACCTGTCCCTTTGTGTCTGGTCCCTGTGAAGTTTGAGCAGCAGCCGGAGCTGTGATGTCAGGGGCTCTTAGGGGTCAGGACAGGAATTATTGAACAGAGGGTGGCTGACAGAGGGAGCTGGCACTGGGAGCAAACAGATGTTGCAATCATAAAGAAATACACAAGCACTGAATTAAATATGAAGAGTGGGGGCAGGAAGAATGAGGACGATCGTGACTTTTTTCCTCCACTTCTTGGCCTATCACAGGGCTTTACGAAGAAGTCATGATCTACTGATTGGTTGGTCATTGCCGTGACAAGAACCTAGTAAATTATGCCAAATTATGCTCGTTTCATGGAAAAAAAATGCAACCGAAAGCCTAAAAAAAAAAAAAATTATTTAAAGAAGACAGCTGTTCTGAACATACTGTAGATTCATTATTCAGAAGCGGAAAATCTCTGGACACACCATGTTATGTCAAAGTGTTTTAAAGCATTTACGCCATAGCAGTTCAGCGATGAGATCTGTAAAAAAGAGAAGAAACTGACAGAATGTCCTCAGAACATTGCTTTAACATAACTGTTTTGTTTCCTACTCATTTTTTACAGGCCCTCGCTCATGGAATTACAAGTCTGTCTGAATATTTGATGGTAGGAGGCTTCAATGAGACCACCCCTGGCTTAACCCTCCAGCATGTAGAACTGAAGACAAGACAATGGAGCATCCAGTATCACATGTGTGAAGTTGTTTCTGTTTTAAGTGGGAATACTGTAGGTCAGTCAATTTCATCATCTTTCTTCACTGGAAACTGTCCTAACATAGTAAATACACTGTTTTTAAAGCAATGTCTTCAATCAAAACATGACTTTTTGAGCTTTAAACCCACCATAGTACATCTGTGTGTGTGTGTGTGTGTGTCTGTAAAGTGGATGGCCCTATGCCAGTTAGGCCTGGCTCTTGAGTGCAGCAGTGTCAACAGTGAAGAGTGAGGGCCAGAGGGGTGATGTAAGTATTGATACACTCCTTGAAATCACTTTATCACCGCTACAGATCCCAAGCCGCTGGAGTACCGCAATAGGAGACAATTGTGAATTCTTGGCAGAGGGTTGAGGGATGCCATTAAAAAGGCAAATGTGATTAATTTTTAGTGAGAATGCCCTCATCTTGGCGATTGTCAGCGAGGTCGAGCTAAAGGGATGTGACACAGAAATTACTCTTCCTCCTGGCGTCTAATGTGACTCGTCACTCTGAGGAAATATCTGAGAGATGGGGAGACTGACACAAACGCTCTCGTCTAATAGACTAACTATTTGTCCAGGGCTCACGCGGTAGAGATCCGACTCGGCAGCGTTAATGGATCTATTGCTTAAACACCGCGGGTCACTTGTGATTTAAGACAAACAAATGTGCTTTATCTCAAGTAGTCGCTGAGGACTCGCCACATTTGTATGGACGAGGCACAGAGTCAATTTGATTCAACGAGAAGGGGATGGAGCAGCAGTACAGTCGACTTTAGATTTATGTTATCTTTGTGTTTCATCATAAGTGTCATTGTTTTCTTCAAACCTGTTCGTACAGAAGCATACACACACACACACACACACACACAAACACACCCCCCCATGGAGTGACATTTTGCAGGCGACACAATAGTGCAGGCTACACATTATTGTGACCCCGTTATGGACACGGCAGGACTGTAGGACTTTCACTGCTGCCTATGTGTCTGTATGTAAATGCACTAACGACAGAAGACAGCACGCAGGTCACGCCAAAGGTTATGTCTTCATCTATTTCCTACAGTTTTAGACAAATGCTTTTTACGGGTGAAACGTGTACAATTATCTGTATACGCTGAACATAAACCAGACTCAAATGATATTGTTGAGTGTAGTTTTCTTTTCTGCTTTTTTTTTTGTTATCTTCTTTTAAATCCAGAATGATGTCAGATTAAATCAATAAAATTTATATTGTCATGGGAAAAAAGAGCATCAAAATTCATCAAAAACAATGGTTATGCAATCCACTACTTACTCCTGTGTGTATCATGTGACTAAAACAGACAGAAAAGAAAATGTGGATTGCCATAGATATTGATGTAACAACTGAAGGGCCTGTGGTTATTATTAAGAAAACATGCAAAATGGATAGATATCAGCTCTGAAATTATGAGGTATTTTTGTTATTATTAAAGTTGTCCAGACAAATATACCCTTTAGTTGTACCAGGAATTAAAATTAACAAGAAAAGGAAGAAAACAAGCCTCTAGTAGGTGACAGTAAAACTCCTTAGAAAAACATACATGGTAATGTAACATGGTAAATCTGTGAAGTGGACCCACACTTTTATTTATTTTACCTTTTAGTTTATCAGGTAAAATCAATTGAGAACAGCTTCTCATTTTCCTTTATGAACAGGCAAGCTGTCCCAACACCCCAAAAACTAAGACAAAACAAAAGAAAAACAGATGAAAAGAAATAGTACAAATTAATGTAGGACTTGCAACCAATAATGAAGAGACTAAGAAGTTAAAATCAACAAAAACAAGTGGTACCAGGCACAACAAACCCTGCTCCTTGATACATTTTACCTGATTTTCACCCAAATTTAATGGGATCTATTCTGGACCACCTCAAACCTTTTACTGAAAATGTTGTGAAAATTGGTCCAGTAGTTTCTGCATAAAGTTGCTGACAAACAAACAAGCAAGCAAAGGGAAAAAAGAACAAAAACGCTACCCTGGCCTCCCCTTCAGAGGGTGAGAAGGCTGAGAGGAAAAGGGGAGTCAAAATGTGCAACAGTCAGCTAGGGAATATAAATGTACTCTTTTAGATTATAACATAAACCCTGGTTTTTATTTTTAGGCCATAGGCCACTTATAAAAACATAATTATGAATGTAACATTTCATTTCTGTACTTAGTCCCTCATATTATACCCTGAACCTTTAAAATTCCCCCCAAAATATGTGAGTTTAAGTGAGCGGCCTTTTTTTTTTTTTTCAAACTGCCAGCTGTTCTTCCTGAAAACTAACAACCTTTTGAGAGCTGAATAGATTATAAGATGTTATAGGACATCAGAGATTGTGGGTTAATCCCCTCTCACTTGTAAATTTGGAACGGTCTCTCTGCTGCAGCCTGGCAGGATGGCACAGGAACACTACTGTAGTTTACTTAGTGAGAAAACCGCTCACGTTCTTGTATCCATTACCACGACCACCTTGAGATAAATGGCTCTTTCTCCCCTCTGCCATAAGGTTTTATATCAGACGACATGTGTTTAGTATCTGACTACGGGTTATATTGTTTCAGCAGAAATAAAACAATCACTTCAGGAGCGGTTTGAGCGTGGCTGTCTGCGGCGTGTAACCGCTGGCTAGACTATACTGTGTGTTTATAGGAGGAGGACAGTGGCAGGTGACAGGTTAACTCCACTGTGTAAATTCCTGGGCCGTGTATGATATAGCCTGTGATCCTGTGGTCCTTGATTAGATCTGAGCTAGTAAATATCCTGTGATTAATCAAAAGGGTTGTTCTCCATGTAGCGTCACTGTGTCACCTTCACAGCTGGGGAGCAGGGCTGCCTTGTTTACTGCACACCACCTCCTTCTCCTCAGACCCCACACTCGTTTCATCTTAGCTGGCAGAGAGGCCAAATTTAAACACCCCTGCAAAACCCTGCGTTAAAATCATGCTTAGCATTATAAACCAGGATCAAATTCACATTCATTATGGCACATATAAAGTCAAATAAATAAAATAACTTCTCATTATTTCCCTTTTAGTTTGGGGTCCCGCTTGATTTCTTTGCGAGTCGTTTGTTTAAAGGCCAGTTATGTGACCTCATGACAATAAAAATTAAAGAATAACACCAGCCTTATCCTTTAATTACAACATAATTAGCACTTGAACAGAGAGGGGTTCTCTGGAACAGATTTGTTACGGGCTAGTTATATTCATGAAACATGTTAAAATTAAGGCCAACATGATAGCGGGTGATTATAGTAATTAATAGACTGAACTAATTACTTAAGCCCATAGAGATTCATTTAAAGCTGAACACTAAGTAGTGTGTGTTTCAGCAAAACTTCTCCAACTGAAACTGGATTGTTTCTAATTAACTTCACACTCTGCTAACAGTAACACTGTCAGATAACTGGTGTCATTACATATTTTATTCATGTTAAAAATATCCACCGTGTTTGTTTTCCAATGCATTTTTATAAGTCAAACCATCTTCTTGGTTTTACAGTTTTTATCCCCAGAACAGTTCAGTTGGAAAATGCATTGTGATGTCCTGATCTGTCAACGCACTCTTGTATGCAGACTGTGATTTAACTGATTGCTGCCCCCCCCCCCCCCCCCTTCTTATAATGACCCATTGATTGTCATTCAAAGACGGTGAATGGGACACGCATGTCATGTTAATAAAGACATTAAACTGCTAGTATCCCTACACCATTGAACAAGGTCTGGACCTGTCTTAGAATATAGATCTCTAATTGCTTTGGTGTGGTGGTGTAGCAGAAATGTGCTTCCCAGATGTCACCTCTGCCAAACCCCAGTGCACGTCAGTGTCAATCGGCTTGAAAAATCTCCCTAACAAGCTTGCGATTACATAAATCTATAGCTGCACTGGATATTGTGCCAAAGAGACTGAGCAACTTTCAAGGAGACTTCACATTTGATGTTCCAGGGCTTGATTGCATTTTAGAAAAAAAAAAAAGAAAAGAAAAACCCACTATATTGAGAATGTGTCCAAACAGTCTAGGTTTGCTAATTTTGTCATAGTCAATTTCAGAGCTCGACCGTGAGAACGGGCTGCGATGGAATGAAGTTCCTGAGTGCTTTGCGGAGGGCGTGAGTGGGTTTGACAGGCCCAGTGAAATATGCTCCTCTCTACCTTTTTTCATTATGGTGGCAGGGACCAAAAATGCAAATCTGGAGTCGTTTCTCACGAGGTTATTAGAAAAGTGACATATCAAACAACTGGCTTCAAATGGCAGACAAAATCTTACATTACTGCTACATTAATGTTTTTCCTATTTTAATTTCTAGTGTTATAACGGAGTCTTTTCACACTTGCGCTTTCAATTATGAGCTATTTTGCTTAGAGCAGTTCAGTAAAATCATTGTTTAGATGGCCTCGGAGTTTAATCCGTCAGAAAGCCTTGATTACCAGAATCGTTGCCACATCCTAAACAGACTGACTGATAGACTGGATCTGTCTCATGGCCTTCTCTGCAGAGGTGATGAATTGACTTAATGGTGAGTAGACCAGAGAGCCACACTGAGGAGGGGTGAGAGGGAACATTAAATGACATGGTTTTATAGCCTATCAGCATTGTTGTACCTACCCCCGCTGTAATTTCAGCCTTTTTTCCTGCACCATAAGGCAGGTTGAATGTTAGGCCCTAAGCTCAGTTAAACACACAACTCTCTTATAGCTGGTTCCTCTGATGATGCCATGTGTCATCACCAGTGGAGTTGACATGCTGATTTAAGCCATAACTGAGCAGCAGCTGTCCAAAGCTCAACCCTTTAAGCACTCCTATACAGCCTGTTCTTACTGAAGACTTTTATTTAATATAGGAAACTGAAACTAAATGCCAGTGCGTATAAGATGACGCTTATTTGATCCCAGTCCACATGCACACCACGTAAACAGTGAGATGGCTGAGGCCCATTAGGATGATGTTCTCGACTATTTACCAGCCTGTTTTCAACACAACTCATTATTTGTGATAAATTAGCAGGCTGATTATAGTGATACACTCTAATTTGTAAATGAGTGGGGTGCACCTGTCAGCAGGACTCATTTGCTAATAACCCTCCACTGAATAAGTAACGACCTTTTTAATTTCAGTTGACTCCTTAACCGTCTGGTTTGTATTATTCTGCCATTTCCTTTTGCTGCAGATTGATTCCTCCCTTCAAACCTTGTTTATCGTCATTTCTCCCTCAGTATGAAGTTGGTGGTTTAACAGGTGATTAGGGCTGAAACACTCAATTAATTGTTTGGTAGATTTTTTTGGGCAACTTTTTTTTTGTTTGTTTGATAAATTTTTTGTTTGATAAATGATTTAGGTCATTCATATAAGCAGAGATGGGACGTAACAAATTAGAAAAATTACATCCAATACTATATTACTGTACTTCATTTTTTACTCGAGTATTTATTAAGGGAAAAGGCATTAAAATAGTTGTCCTTATTCCTTCCCCATTTTCAGAGCTGCCTTATTAATAAGTAGACACAAGTTTTAAAGGTGTCATTCTGCTGAAAAATACTTTTCCACGCTCCTTTTGGAATCTGATGGGTCACCCCAAGGTACCAACACATGCTGAGTTTGAAAGTGGTGTGTCACCTCCACTGGCTGTATTTCCCATCCATAGAAAACAACACAAGAGAAACGAGCAACTCAGAAAAGCCTGTCCACTACACATCACAAGGACATTGGTGTCACCCACGTGGGGTTAAACCCGTCCCCCATGGGGAGGCTAAGTCACGTCCTTATACTTCCGGTCCATGGATGCTTAGCTTGCAAAAAATTTGAATGAGAGTGAATGGAGCGAGTCGGGCTAAATTTTGATTCTGTTTGATAAGTGCTCTGAAATTCACATATGACAACATTTAATAAGAAATATTTGATGTTGCGTAGGCAGACCACCCATTTTTGATAGGAAGCAAAGGTGACGTTAGGGTTTTATGTGGGCTTAGTAAGAGACTACAATGTGTTACGTATGTGACATCACACTCTGCTCAGCTGTAGTGTGGAGTCTGTGGTGACGTCACATGCTCGCCAGGCGTGTAGTCCAAATTATTTACAGGTTTTACTTGGAAATGAATCAGCCGTTGGTTAACAGAAGTAGTTGAAACACACATATTTATATATATATATATATACATACATATATATATATATACACATCTGTTGTCTGCTCTAAATGCCAAAATAATATTTTGTTTTTATGTCCAAATACTGAAAAGAAGGCTCATAAGCAAATAAAAGATGAAACATTTTTTTAAAAAGCAATTACAAGTAGGGAGTGATTTTTTTTCAGCACTCGTGCCTCACAGCAAGAAGGACCCTGGTTCAATTCCCACACCAGACCTTTCTGTGTGGAGTTTGCATGTTCTACCCATGTCTGTGTGTGTTTTGTCCAGGTACTCCGGTTTCCTCCCACCATCCAAACACATGCACTGATAGGTTAATTGGTTAATCTAAATTGTCCATAGGTGTGAATGTGTGAGTGATTGTGAGTGATATATGTTCAGCCCTGAGATGAACTGGAGACTTATACAGGGTGTACCCCGCCTTCACCCATTGTAGCTGTGACCCTAGTGAGGATAAAGCGGGTTCAGATGACGAGATGAGAAGAGAGTGATCTTTTCCATACAGTGCAATCACTGATTTGTGAAAACAAAACCTGGCCTATGGGGTGTGACACAGCTGACCCAGTTTTCACAGTATGAAGCAAATTTCTCCTGTTGTGATTAAGAAATGCTGTTATCTTTTCGATTTTATAAATGTCCATTGTGATTTCCATCCATGCATTTAAAGTTGGGCTGTCCTGTAATAGCTACGTCTTCATTTCTTGAATAGAATGTGTATATCTGACATATTTACCTCCGCCAAGGAGGTTATGTTTTTGCCAGAGTTTGTCTGTCTGTCAATCAGTTAGCAAAATAACTCAAAAAGTTATGGACAGATTTTGATGAAATTTTTAGGGTAGGTTGTTAATGGGGAGATCTAGGAATGATTAGATTTTGGTGGTGAACTTGGGGGGGGGGGGGGGTTCTTGCCTTGGCGGAGATCTGCGGTCTCAGAGGGCTTTTCTAGATTTTCCTTTTCACATGATAATTTCAAAATATATATTGAATCCCATCCTTGTGAAATTACAACAAGTAGTTTTGACTATTTCCAGACATTTAGTACATAAACATATGCATTTTGTAGGGTTTTCACTATTGCAGTAATCCACTTTTTGCAGTACTTTTGAGACATCCAAAGTAACATTTTCACTGAAACCTCTAAAACCTGTATTTAACCACATAGCTATTTATAACTATCATGGAAGGTGTGTAAAACTACAGACAAAGGCGATAGGCTATTAAAAAAGGAAGAGCAGCAGGGAGGGATAACTGGTTTCTCATTAAAAAATACTGCCCTGTAACCTTACAAAGGCCTTATCATGGTCACTGACAAAGAGATACATGACCTTGAGCCATTAAACCATTTCTGTTAATTGTTAATAGTAAAATGTTTTTACTGTACTGAACCCTTTGGTGTAATTGAATTTCGCCCTGCTTCACTCATCTTTTTTGAATTCTTATCGCCGAGGCTGTGAATACTCACATTCCTGCTTATAATGACACTATTGGATTGGTTTTTCCAGGATTGCTGCTCTAACTCATCCCCATCGGTCCATCCACCTCCCCGCTCTTATCCCAGTAAACTTTACATTTCAACCATTTCATTACAGCACAGATTACAGAGGCCTATTGGTCCTCATTAGTGCCCACTGATCCTTGGCTGGGCCCATGTCCTAACATCTTTTAATTAGCATTCTGGAAATCTAATCAGTGTAATAACTCCGATTAATCTCCCCTTTTGCACTTATTTTCTCCCACTCTTATTTCAGGATATTCTTGGCTCCAAGGCTCTGATGCTGATGGAACATGGGCTCTTTTCTGAGCCTGCCAGGTATGTGACATGAGGGCTGAGGAGACCTTGAAATACCTCTAAGTTGAAGGGCAAAATGGGTCACTAAATTCACTCGGCAGGTTTGTGTGCCTTCAGTGGACTATAACCAAATGCTTTTTACCTTAAACACCGCATTTAGTCTTAAAATTGTTGTACTATATACTATATATATCGATCTGCAGGAGTGACGGTATAGCAGTGTGGGAGCACCACACCTTTACCTGTTAGTGACAGATGTAGGCTGAGGGCAGTGAGTTTTTCTCTAAATGCCCTGTAAAGCTTTCAGTCCTCAGCCAGGCCCTGCTGTGGTGTAATATGAAGTGAAAGCCAAGGCGGGATTTGGCACTGGACGGCCATTTTGTGTCTGGTCTGATGCATGGTTTTACTGGGTGTCACTTTGGCTACATATCAGAGTCAGTGGTGGCGGTGAGCAAAGCTGCAGGTCTCATTAGAGCATATTTACTGCAACAGTTGCAAGGCGAGAAGAGAGAGAAAACAGGACTAGCATGAATTTTAAGCTTGTTTAATGACACATAAAAAAAAAAAAAAAAGCGACCACTTTAAATCACCTGAAAGTGAGAGTTTACTCATTACAGCATTCCCATGCTGTGTGTAATACCTTAAAACCACTTGTCATTATTAATTTTATCATCACACGAAAAGCTGAGAGATACTAGAGCCATTAGGCCGTTGTGACTAGCATCCATACGAGTTCCCTCTGCCAGCCTAGTATTCATGCACCTTTGTGTACAGTAAAGTGCTGTTTCTATGCCAGGTATCCAGGGCAGGCATTTTGGCGCAGCTTTGGCAGTACAGACAAAGACGCCAGGGTGTGATGGGACACAGACCTGCCATTTCCCAGCAGCACTGGCAAGCCTCTTACTGTAGAATGATGAATGGTTACACATGCATGGCACACTCTTCTCCACATGCACATATGACACATAAACACACACCTACATTCACATACATGCACAGATGAAAAATGTACACGCAACCCCCCTAGTCAGGTCACCCAGGCTTTGGCATTGCATCACACAAACACAAATACATAATCACACAAAGACAGACAGGCATCTTTACTGTAGCGCTGCAATATTCAGAGCCAGGTGTAGGAGGAAGGGGGAATAAGGTTGTGTTTATTAGCCGCTCCCTTGGTGTTCTCTAAATTGCCTTGTTTGCTCGGCACAAGCACACAAACAGATGCTGTCCTCTCTGCTCTGGGTAATTCTCGGGGTCTCTGGGTATTTAGTGAAAGGCCTACCACACATGCAGGCTCATTTATGCTCGTGCATACAGACAGTCTACGCATACAAACGCACGCTTCAGAACAGGCAACTTGAAAACCACATTCGCGTGCTAATTTTGTGCTGACATTCTGCATGTGACAGTCACAACCTTGCAGTTTTTCAGCCTGATTCATGCAAAGAACAAGACATTGTCTCTCCATATACGTAATTGGAGTACCCCATATAGTGAAGCTCCCAGTCCCTAACCTTCTCAGTGGCACAATTTCACTCTTATTAAGAAAATCTGCATTTAGGAGGGACCAATGCTATCAGTCGAAATTAATCTGCTTTGACTGATCCCTAATGTGACCACAGTCATCGAGTAATTATTGTCTGGATGGCTGTGCACCAGCCTCATAACCACTGTCCCCCCTTCTCCTCCTCCTCCTTTCCCCCTGAAAAAGGGCTAGTCTTGGTGTGTGAATCCCTCTGCAGTGGGCTGGTTACAGTGGGTACGCCAGGCATGTCATTTAGCGCTTGATCAGTGAGTCGTGATTAGGCTGCCCTGTATTATTGTGATTAACGTCCACCCGGCGGACGACTGTCCTGTTGTCACCAGTGATACCATCTGAGGTCTTGAGACTGTGAGATGAGAGCCAGTAAGAGGACCTGGTACTGTGGTAACACAAAACTGCTCACTCTAATAATGGCTGCTTCTGTAAAATGTGCACACACAAAAATCACACACACTTCCACTGCCTCATGCTTCCTTCTTTGCTGTCAGTCACAAAATCTAATGCATGTAACGAGTGGAGTGCTCCATCCCACTGGAGCTATGTTTTGTCTGTGTGTCTGCTCAGATTAGTTAAACCAATACCTCATCTGTGGCTTGTGTGTTCTATAGTATTTCCATCAGGCTGTGGTCCTTGTTCTTTTGGATGCAACGTTTCCCTTATAGTGCTTTGTTTCTTTCCTTCATCTCGCACCTCCTCGGCCAACAAAGCCGATTTGACCACAACTGATTATAGTAACGAAGGCAGTCCAAGAGAATATGCATGTTCTCACTGTACGTCAAATTAGATCACAGCAAGGGGGAGATGCGGCGCACTGACCCCCGTCTCTTCCCCTCAGACAATTGGTCGCTTACAGAGGCAAAGCTTTGGAAAGCAGGCCTGTGGAGCAAACTGTGGCTGATGGCTCAATGCCACAGCCCAGAGAGAGAGAGAGAGAGAGAGAGAGAGAGGACAAAGGAAGATGACCAGTGGAAATTAGGTGCTCAAATCAGGTCGAGAGATTAGTCCCAAATAGACAGATATCAGAGTAAAAAACTGGATGTATAGTGTGTGTTCTTCATGCAAACATGGTACTTGACTTGGTTGCAAAGACTATTTCTGTCTCTGAGCATCATTTTCACAAGTAAGACTTAGAAGAAAATAAACTTGTTTTTCACTTCAAGTGTTTGCAATGGTAAATAAATAAATTCCCGGCACTGCACATTAACATATCTCATTTTCCCAGAAATTCTATTTATTTTATTGGGGAGCCTTTTAGTGCATGAGCTTCTATATGTGCGTTTCATTCCTTTGTAATTACTCACCTAAACTCAGACCCCCTTCTCATGGCTCTTGTGCATCCGCCGGTGGAAAAGAGTCAGTTTTGATTACAAAGTAAACGCTGCAGCATCAGACAGGGGGGTTACATGCTGATATGCATTCTATCAGGATGATTTATGCAAATTATGCACATTATTCCCGCAGGAATCTCTCTTCTGAAAGTGCCAGGATAAATTGCCGGAAATTAGCCATAAAATTCACTGTGCAGGGAGTGTGAGGTGAAGGCCGCCGAGGAGCCAAGGACATTGGGCCGCCGTGGTTACGCTTGGCCTGGCCTGCCTCCCCCATGCTTGGCATTCATGGCTGTTAAAGACCTCTGCTCAGACAGATACACTGAAGCCTCGAGTAGCACTCAGCACATCAGGAAGATCAGCCAAGCAAGTGTTACACTAACGGCCGGGGTTTCATGCTCCAGTAAGATGACAGATTTTCAACAGAGGGAAGCAGACTTTTTTTTTCCCCCTTCATATAGTGACGCTGGATTAAAATCCTATTCCACAAATTCTTCTCTGCATTCATAGAAAGGATACACTTCATTGCCTCGGATTAAATATGTTCAAATCCACTTATTGTTTTTATTGTTTCATGTCTTTTATGGCTGTTTTCATGGCCTTGTTTACACTATAGTTGACCTTGTCCACAGTTGATCTTAATCTTCAGATTACATTTCTAATCAAAAATCAGTCCAGCAATCACATGATGAGCAGTTATTAGAGGAACATGTAAACAAGTAGCTGTGAATCTCAGAAATACTAATTCAGATTGTATTAGACAAAGGTTTCTTTATAACTGTAACAATAACTGGTTTCTTTTTTGGTCCGGATTTTCATTTGTCCTGTGATGTGTGTGTGTGTGTAAGGGAGGAAAGTGTGTGTGTGTGTGGGGGGGGGGTGTGTGAAATGAAAAGTGAGTGATTCACACTGTTATTGTGTCATCGTCGTGTCTTTATTTCAATGTGGAAGCTTGAGTTAATGAATATCGGAGAGCGGAGATGAAATCCACCTCGCCTTAGCATTAATGAACCTTGAGAGGGTCAGGATCTGCATATTGATCAGACCAGGTGATCCCTGTCTCGCCTTGTCACACACACACACACACACACACACACAAACGCTTTACTATCCACATGAGTATAATCATTGACATAATGTATTCGACTATTCTACAGCCCATGACCTCATTGTAACTCTAGCCCCAAAATGAAGTCTTAACCCTCAAAATATTGTCCTCAAAAAGACAAAATGTAGAGAAACACAAATATATGTTCAGACAATTACATAAAACCATATACGCATACACACATAAAACAGTTCGTCCATGTCAGTAGGGTTAGAAATGTTGGTCTGTTTATTAACTTCAAACATTAAAATAGTGACTTTTGCACTTTTGTCTCCATGACAAAGACCTTTTTTTGTTTTTCTTTTTTTTTTTATCGGGTCACATGACCCACAGAGGCTGCTATGTCACTGCGAGCCACATCCTCTCTAATCAAACTGCGACACATTATCGGAATGTTAAGGTCACAAAAATGGAAAGTTCACAGCTGTCTGAAGAGCTTTAAGCGCCACTCAGGCGCCATGTATACATAACATTACATTATTTTTTTATTTGGTCATGACATTATTTTAGCAGATATAATGTAATTTGATAGTTTGATGAACATTTATGGGGGTTTTTTTTCGTAAATGCACTAATAATATTTATTTTATTTTTTTTAAGCTTCCAGTATGAGAGTGATTACTTATTGTGGGCATTGTTCAGATTTCAACAATTAAATGAATTTCTGCACGTCAACACGGATAATTAGATTTTATTTAGAGCAAATATTTATGCAGTGAAAGCACATGATTGCACCTGTTTTTGTTTTTGCTCAAATCCAGAGTGAATTTGTTGTTTTCGAGTCAATAACCTGCAGCGACGGAGCTCATTCCATCCACAACAACACCACAAATTACTGCACTCTGCCACGACACGTTTTAATCCCAGGGGAATAAAAGAACATCAGATTACGGCACAAAGACAGAGCCATCGGTAAACAGGGATTAGGGGATTGGGACTCTAATCTGATTAATATGGAGGCAGTTGGAATATTAGAGATGTTACTGAACAATTGTATTCCATATGAGAGGATAATCACGCATTACTACGTCATTTATTGTACCCTGTTAGAGCTTTCAGAGCTAAACACGACACCATATGTTTACCTGACCTCAAGGCTGCCTCAGAGAAAAAAAAAATAGCCCACTATAATGAATTAGGAGCTCATTAAGCAAGATGGAAAACAAGTACAGTTTGGAATGTACAGAATGTTTCACTGTGTATTCCTGAAAAAGTATTCCAGTATAAATAAATATACTTGTTCTGCATATACACATGAAATGAAGCTTAAAGATCAGTGTTTAATGGATTGAAACCAACAGATATTTTTTTAATTACATTACTGTGGCTCAGTGCGTTCAGTCCATTTTTACTGTTTTTAAATAAACTAAGTATTATACTAAGTAATACACGAATGAAAAGCATACAGAGGCAATACAATAAAAAAATAAAATAAATAAAAAATAATGAAAGGCAGGTGCTGGTAAAAAATACTGCAAAAAAAAATAAGGAGAATTCTTTCCAGTCTGATTATGTTGCTGATTTAATGTTAGTTTACTTTAGAATAAATTTCGGTATGTTTCCCAGCTGCAGTAAGCTATGCCAGTAAAACACTGAAGTTGTATGTACTCCCATCGCCAGATCTCTTTCCCATTAAGGCTGTAAAATATTTAATGAGGGATTTTATGAGTTGAAGGGTCTATCATGAGTAAATTATATTTGATACACCTGACAGAAGTGCTAAAAAGATTCACCAAAGTGTGTGCTCATGTATGGAAAGAAATTTAGGAAATCACAGCCCTGAAGAAATCTAAAGAAGTGTACCGTTCAATGCAGCTGCACTAATGTATAGCGTCTTATTATTTTTTATTTATTTATTCATTATTACAGCCAGAACTGACTGTGAAGTGAAAAAGCTTAAAAGTTTATAGTTGCACTTAAAGTAACTAGAACTGACCCCTTTAGTTTCCCACTTTTATTAGCCTGCGCTGTGTTTGCAAAATATAAAAACAATATTATGCACCGCTATCATGGCCCTGACAAAAGTGAATTACCACCCAGCAGTTGATTTGGTGCCTCAGCCAATGTACCGCATATATCTTTATACTGTGTGTATGACACTGCAGAGATGAATCCATTGGCACAGGTTCCACTCTTACTGATATGAAGGGGACATTTCGATTCAACGTGCTTATGTATATTTTGACTTTCATGTTTATCATCCTTAGCATACATCACATCCATGTTATGAATAGGCACCCTGCTGGCCCTTGATATGGTGAATTGGACATTTTATGGTTTATGAAAAGAGGTGTTTTTTTTTTTTATCTTCTGCCTTTATTCATGAGCCCAGGATCTTGCTGTAAATGCCTTTAAGACACATTCAGGTTTATTAGACTCATGAATAAAAACGATGGTTGCTTATTGCTAGCAGTGGTTGGTGGCCACTGTAGAAAGCTCTTTTCCGTGGGACTTGTGTGGGTTCTGTCACTGCCCAGTCCAACATGTTTCAGACCCCTGTGTGCACATGACATTTCAGCAGCTTGTAATTATTGCAGATTTACTTCAGTGGATGTAGCAATCCAAAAATGAAGTGGCTTTTAATTTCCGAAGCTCCCATTCCAGCCACGTGACACTGCACCTTAAATACTTTTGTGTTAAATGTTCTCCGCCTTTCAACAGATCTTTTTAGTGCTGTTGTTGTGTTTCCCTTTGAATGCTGTGTTCTGTTTTCTACTCGCATATGGCTCTGTCTCACCCCTAGGGAATTTCCTCTTCTGGGCTAATGTGAATATTAGTATGGGTTAAATGCTCCAGTCATTTGTGCATTAATGCATATTGCATAATTAATGTTTTTTTGTGAAGTCTCAGTTTCCAGCAGCAGTGAAGAGAAAAGTGACATCTCTTCATGCGTTTGGTGTTTGTAGTTTTAACACAGTTCATGTAGAGTTAAGTGCTGAAAAACGAAGATATCCAGCAGGAGATGCTGACAGGATTTTTATGTCAGAGCCATTTTGACGACATCTGATCATTTCCATTCTTGATTAAAGGCTGTTCTGTATAGATTCAAGGCATCCAGGAGTGTGATGGGATTAAATAGGACACTGTAATGACCCTGTTGTCGGAATGGCTCATCACACAGAGACGGAGACTGGTGAAAATCATGGCACTGTTGTGAACACAAAGTCGGTATTGTTTGTTTTTTCGATGACAAGCGCACTAATCTCTTTACATTTTATGTTTAAAATATTTATAGGGGGACATTTACCTCTAATTCACATTTTAATGCGTTATTTTCAAGGGATACAACAATATGTTTAAATGGAAACTTTTACATTTTATCAGAACAAAATATATAAATTTTTTTTTCCAATATTATATAGTTGAGTCAGTTTCTAGTAGATAATATACACATCTACAACTAATTATTTAAATATCAATTGACCACTTGCAGACAAAACATAAACCTCACTGGCTCTCTGTTAAATTCATTCTCTTGTTTCTATATTTGCATGTGTATGATCCAGCCTTTTTTTTTTAAATCATATGTGTGTGTGTTTAGAATCTTCTATAAAACCTAAATGTTTAACTTCATCTCTTGAAGCTGAACATTTTCACATGAAGTCCAATTAAAATATGTGTGCCTCTGTCCAGGGTGCTGAAGTCCTCACATGGCTTTACTTTCATTTTATTTTACACCAGAAGGTATTTTATGTGATTTAAAAAAATTATTATTATTATTTGCCAGTGTAAATGTTCTATATTTGCATCTTCATATGTGGTGTCCCGACCTTCCTGTTTAATTTGATGCGCAGTGTTTGGCCTATAAGTGTTTCAAGTCCCAACATCTTGCTGTAAAACGTCCTTGAAGTCCATGTAGAGTAGCTGTTATTTTTTTTTTTTAAGAATGTTAGACTGAAATATCAAGAATAATTTTCAGTCTTTTTATTGTTTTACCCTTATCAGGTTTTTTTTTCTGTGTGTGGACAGCAGACTGAGGACAAAGGGCGAGTCGATGGGTGTGCAGATGATGGCTGCGTTGTGATTAAAGACACCAAATTACGGCAATGAACACTGTCGTAATTGCATTCCTTAATCACATTCTGGAGGTCTAATTGCCTTAACGATGTGTTTCATTATGGGAACCCAGGTATTACACTCGACAGTTTTCGTATACACTTGTTTTCGAATTAACATATTATTACACCGTTGTGGGCATTGTTTTAATAACTACAATAAGATCGCAAGAACATTTAAGAGCTACCAAGGGCCAGTCTGTTTGCTCCCAACACTGTGTGACTTCTACCTTAAGTTACTGTTTGAGATGGAGAACAAGTTGAAGCGTGACACTTCCTAGAGTTAAAAAAAATAATAATAATAAAAAATCAACTAAATAAGGTGTACATCGTGGCCAAAAACGATGATCAAGACCTTGAAATAGTTTGACATGGATAAAACAATTTTAAAAATGAAAATTTAAATGAGTGTAGCCATCAAATGAAAAATAGATTTAAATTGTTTCTGCTTGACTTAACATCAGATGAATAATCAGAAGTATTGTTGTTCAAAATATTTTAATAAAGCTTTTCAACACTGAAATACATACAAATGGCCCTCTTTGCTCATATAATAACTAAGGTATCGACAGTAATCCACAGCTTGACCTGACAACACGATCGATCATTTTGTGTGAGAGAAAAAAAAAACGCAAAAAAAAAAAGTACAGCAAGTAAGAAAAGGACTACAGTGTGCAATGCAAGCAAAAAAAAGCAATATAAATATCCAAATTAATAAATTACAAAAGACACATCGAAACACCTGATTAAAAAGTTGATTCAGGTTTTCCTAAATGTTTCTGAAATTTTATTATATATCACAGTGCTCCCCCCACCAAAAAAAAAAAAAAAAAGAATCGCAATGGGCGTACGCAACTATTAACAAGTGTCTGGATTAGCACATAAATATCTGATTAAACCACTTAACTTCTATTTCGTTTCACTTTTTCCTTGTTCATGACATTCCACGTGCTCAATAGAAAAGTTCATAAAAACAGGCCTTGAACCAGCAAATGTCTCTGAGATGAGTCAAAGAAAAAAACAAACAAAGTGTAAGTAAATGAGGAAGCAGCAGAAAATGAGGTTGGACTAATGCTCCAGGAAGGTGTCCATCTATTCAAGTGAAAAAAAAGTCGCAAGTTGTCAGGTCACCTACGTCTCCAAAAGGGTCCACAGAACTGATCAAGTCATCAACAACTCCGTCAACACTTGCAGCCACACTTCCAGGCCTACTGTACTTCTGTTTGGTCTGCACATCATTCATACCAGCACTTTAAGGATGATTTATATACACAATCAAGTATTGTTAGAACAAAAAGCGCATCTTGAATGTACTTAGTAAATATTATAAAAGTATTGATCGGCATTACTTCTTTGTTTCTAAGCCTGCTGACTCTGAACAACAGTATAGCCTCGCAGATAAAAGTCTTCTCAAAAGTGGTGTCTTGTGTCTGTTCTCGCGTGTGCTTCTCTTGAGTCTTTTGTCAGGCGCATTTAAGGCTTGTCAGTGCACTGTTTGCAGAGGCTGGAGGTGGCATTGTTGAAAAGGGCACATTTATCGGGGCAGGAGGACGCAGCCACCCCAGAGGGGAAAGGGTATCCAGGCGGCTGGTCGTACGCACCTAAGCCGGGAGCTGCGAGGGCAGTGGTGGCCGGTATGGAAGCAGCAGAGATGGCTTGGCCCTGGTTGAGATACGCCACTAGCCTCCTCATCTCCTCCAGCGCCTGCGCCTGCATGAGGATGTAGTTCTTGGCGAGCAGCAAAGTGGCAATTTTGGAGAGTTTCCGCACTGACGGGCTGTGCGCGTAGGGGATGACCGCCCTGAGTTCATCCAGTGCGTCGTTCAGATCGTGCATCCGTCGTCTTTCTCTGGCATTGATGTTTAGCCTCAGTAATTTCTGCTCTTTGGTTTTCTTACCTCCTTCGCCTTTCCCCGCGGGCACCGTCCGCCCGTCGGGCAGAAGAACCATGTCACACCTGCCGTCGCTGTCATCGTCTTGGCTCTGTTCTCCGCCGCTGCTCTCCGCCGCCGAGGTTCTGTTGGCGCTCTCCCCGTACTTGACGCACAAAGATCCGGTGGGCAGACCCAGGGGCCCCCCTCTACCTCCCGCCAGTCCTCCGGGCGGAATCGGGTCCGAATCAGTCTGGTCAAAACAGCTGATCGGTGACTGGCGCTCTCTGGCCGGTCGCTCGATGCCTGGCGCTGATCTGAACGGGTCCATTTTTGGGTTGGACACGGCGCTCAGAGTTTTGTGAAAAATGTCCCCTGCGCCGCCGCTCAAGTTCATCCTCCGGTCCATAGCCTTGTGGGGTCCGCGTAGTTGCAGGCTATTTGGGAACCCTGAACCTTTGGGAGTTTTCTTTCCCGTGTTTGTCCTCTGCGAGTTTTGTTTGGTGTCAGTGGAGAAGTTGCTGGTTTGTCCGATTTGTCAGCTGAGGTGTGGAGACGAGGAGGAGACTCATGTAATAAGTGTGGCTCTCCTGCCCCTCACTCTCACTCTCTCTCTCTCTCTCTCTCTCTCTCTCACTCTCACTCTCTCTCTCTCTCTCTCTCTCTCTCTCTCTGTGCGCCTCTGCTTCACCTTCACTGGATCTCTACGATGATCCTCGTTACGCACAAGACGCTTGAGTCTTTTTACATCATTATCTCGAGGCGGGTTATTAAAAAGGATTCGCCTATTGGGACAGAGACACCCTCTCCTCCTTTTACCCAATCAGGTTAACGTTTTAATTAATGGCGTCTAAACGATGACAAACAATACCGCGTGCGCTCTGCGTGTGATACGGAGCTCGTTTGTGTGTTTTACTGAGACCTCTGATCATATCATAACCTGACTTTGATTTATCTTTAATATATTCTAGTTATAGCCGTTAGATAGAAAAGTTACTTAAGGTGGTGTGTGTGTGTGTGTGTGTGTGTGTGTGTGTGTGTTTGTAACTCTGTTGTTTCTAAGAGACTGAAATCCATGTGAAATAATTTGGATTTCATCATGTATCCGTCTGTGCGTTTTTATTCTTCCATATTTTGCCAGCTCCCCTTTTGTTTCACCAAATGTTCCCTTTAATCCAGAAAACAAATCAGCCTTATTGTTATTAAGAAAAAAACTAAGATTTTAGTTTTAATTTAAGCTCCTCAGATATTATTTATCTGGCGCCACTAAACATTTTCTTTCATTTTGTTCATTTCAGTTGTGGGTGCTATTTTTTTTTTTTATTATCAAATATTATAACATATTACAACATAGTCCGTGTTGTGGAGTGTCTGTAGACCCAGACCTCTATGAAGATTAGTCGAGGTTACTCTGACATCTACTGGAAAGAATAGGTTAGTACACCAAGGATGGAGACAAAAGTCACACTACTGTGCAAAAGTCCAACCTTAGATTGATTAGTTTAGTGAAAGTCTTATGACCACGTGCATTTCTCTGTCTGTGTGGTAACATATATGAGAAATATGTGCATTAAACATGATTAAGGGAAGAAACAACCTTTACTGATAGTATTTCTTGTTACACTTACATTTTCATTCACATAATATGAGATTTATTGCATGACTTTTCTGATGTTTTATAAAAGGTTTAATTCAACACATGTCAGATGTTTCTGTTAGTGCTGCCTCTTGTCATGGGGTCAGGGGTCACACTAAATAGAGATTTTAATCAGTAGAATAGAATAGGTTTTATTGCCATTACACCAGTTTTACAGCAAAATTACAGTGTTCATTTAAATAGCAACGAAATAGATACAGACATTTAAAAAAATATCTAAAATATTAAAGTGTGCAATGAAAAAACAATCTATAAAATGGAGATATACTCTATGAAAGCCTAAGATTTATATATAAAAAAGTAGGATAAAATATGCAAATGTAGTAGTAATATTACGAGTAGCAGTCGTAACAGTGTAAACAATATAAACATTTATGACAGTGTTACAACATAAAGAACCTATTTAATCCAGTTTTGTGTCTTTTAAGACTGTGCATATTGTGTATTTTCTTATTTTATTAAGTTTACAATGTGAACATGGATGTTCAGAATAATTAAATATATTAAGTTGTGAATACTCAAAGTTTCAGAAATAGTACTACTAACTCAAATGTATTCAGTTGCTGTAACATGTTCTTCCAACTAATATTTTTTTTTTATTAAGGGGAACTATTGTGGATATAAGTGAACATAATTTAAAAATATATCAGGTACAACTGAGTGGAATTAAGTCATTAAATGCTGAGAATGATATTGTTCTGTTATTTAAATTGTTTCAAATCAGGATGATTGACAAAAGTAAACTTAACTGATGTAGTAGATGATGAAATATAATTTCAGATCACTGCAAATAACCAGCAATATCTATCACACTAAAAAAAATTGCAATCACAAAACACAGTAATTTCATTCAGGGGCGACTGTGGTTCAGTTGGTAGAGCGGGTCGTCCGATGACTGAAGGGTCAGAGGTTCACGTCCCAGCTCTGTCTGTCCACATGTCCAAGTGTCCTTGGACAAAGACATTGAACCCTGACTTTGTCTCCCAGTAGGACTGACAGAACCTTAATACTGAGTTAATAAGTAGTGTTTTAATTTAAGTATACTTTCATAAGCATCTAAATTTTAAGTTCTGGAAGCTTGTATTTCTTTAGTTTCATCAAATTGAGGCAATCGATTGCCTTAAATTTTTTGAGTTCTACTAACTTATACAGGTTTACAGTGTATATATATATATAATATGCACAGACACAGTCAAAAGTTTGGACTTATCATTTAAATGGACCACAGATGGCCAACCAATACTCAGCATCATAGGAACTCTATCAAAACTGTATTGCCCAAGGACACTTTGGTGCGCAGACAGGAACCGCCAACCTGGGATATGTCGAGACAGTCACATTTTGACTATTATCCCTGATGCTTAAACATTAGAATGAGTTTTAAAAGAAATCCTGCTCTTTGACAGTATATAATGCTTTTCCCTGGTTTCCTTTAATCATGCCTGAAATGTCCCTCTGATTAGAAACATAAGATAACTGCAGTTTTCATTACTTCCAAACAGTTATTATATACTTTTGTTTAATGCTGAACATGTGGTTGGACTTAGAATAATGTCTAAATAAATCCAGCAGTGGGCTCAGTAATCCCATCTTCTGTGTCGAGGAGTTCAGTATTTTTTTATGAATGAAAGCTCATGTAACATCATATGAATAATGCACAGGTTGGTGTATGAATTCTCAGTATTTGTAGTTTATTTTTTAGGTCTTTTAAGTTTGGATCATGATGAAAGTGAACATCTGTGTCACTGGATTAAGTGGAGGTGGAGTTAGCAGCAGTGGTGTAGTGGTCCCTGGAGAAGTGGGTATATTATCAATGTTTGCATTTATTAATTTTTTTGGTAGTCCACAAGAACATTAGATTATTAGATTTTGGTGGTAGTGTGTGTGTGTGTGTGTGTGTGTGTGTGTGTAAATATATTCACTTGTTCCTTGTGACACTCCCAACACATCCTGAAAATTTCATCAAAATTCGTCCATAAGTTTTTGAGTTATCTTGGTAAGTAACAGACAGACAAACATAACGTCCTTGGCGGATGTAATAAAATCTAGAAATAAATGAGAGAAATGTAATTAGGAAACTACATAGAAATAAATACAGGGCTAAAAATTAAAGAAGCAAAAATATAAATGAGGATAAAATAAAGAAATTAATAGAAATTAAATAAAGTAATTAAACCATTTTTATATTTCTGTATGTATTTCAGTTTATTTTCTTCAATATAACAGGGTCAGTTCTCCATATACATCAGGTGGGATTTAAAAATAAGTACGTATACTCCATTATAGCACCGTATAACCTGGACTACAACCCTGGGTCCTGGTTTCCACAGAGCGGTTATGGGCAGTGGAACCACCAACTGAAAACTCCACACTTTTAACCTGAGCTGCAGGTAACTCACAGTTCAACATAATCCAGGGAATCATACTGTACACTAATGCGATCATCACTGACTTTACGTGCAGAGGCAGCACATTCTTCTTCACCTCCGAAATTTCAGGCTCAAACAAAAAGTCATTCGAGTAATTACACTGTGAGAAGCCATTTGAAGACACTAGTTGCAATACATTAATGAAGGAAGTCTTTCTGCAGGAGTGTGGACGCTACCATGGCCTGCAAGCTGCCCACATTAAACCTACCCTGGCAGTGATTACAGATGACCTCTGCAAATTGAAACCACAGTGAATATGGCATATGGTGAAGAAAATCACCCTCTGAAATGGTACTTTGGCCGTTACATTTTGTGCTGAGCTTTGAGAAGAGTTTGTTCTGTTCACAAAGACAACCAAAGATTAGTTCATTTAGTGGAAAAACATGCCAGTGCTTTATTTGAAACATTATTGACAGCTTTATTTATCATTTTGTATTTTTTTCCTATAGCATATCCTCTATTTATATTCATTGATCGTTGCCTACACGTTCATTATTCACAGGAATGTACTGTATGAGCCCAAAATAAATATACCCATGAGACTCATAGTGTAATCAGATATATTCACAACATCAATATATGCAATTATATAATCCCAGAAAGATGAAAATTATAGAACTGCATGTAGGTGGCAATAGTATGGTCTAAAATAGAAAAGAAACCAACACAACCTCAGTTATACAATGACATTTTGAATGTAGTGGAAATGAACATACAGAAGTACTGTGTAAAAGTGATTTTCAGCAGGGTTTTTGTGGGGTTTTTTTGTATTTATGTGGGTATGTTTGATCTGAAAAAGACACATTTCACAAGGACGAAGTTGTGTTTTCTTTGATAATCAAGTAAACACACTATATTACTCAGCAATAATCATAAAATAATGTCAAATTGTGCAGCCTTTTATGGAATAGCTTTAACTGTTCCCTTTTATGAGTATGTTTTTATTCCATTTTACTTGAAACAACATTTTCATTTGAACAATAACTAAATAATAGAGGGGTAAAAGACAAAAGAAATATGTTCATGTCACTTTCGCAGTGCTTCAACACAAAGCAGTGTGTATTTTTCCACACTGTGCTCAACTTCATTAAAACAGTTTCACTCGGTTGACTGCAAATAGTTAATTTCTTTTTTTTTTAACAATATCATTCTGTGCAGAACTGAGTGTATAGATATGTAGAAATGACTTATTTTTGCCATTCAGTTTGAATGTTTATCAATCTAAAACCTCAATGAAGTTTGAAACCAAATGATAATCACATCTTGTTGTTTATCTACATTTTTTTTTTTTTTTTTTTTTATTTTTTTTTAGTAAGGAAAGATTAATTAAAATTTAATGTTCACAATAGCCAGCAGCACATTTAACAATGTTGTCCAACACATATATAGTATAAGAAAAACAACATACAAATGATATAATAAAGTTAGAACTTAATCAGAGAATCTAATTTCAGTTTAGTTTCACTTTAGTTTATTTTAAATGTTTCACAGAGAAAAGAAAACAAGCAACAAAGGAAGAAAAAAAAAACAGAGAAATAAATAAATAAATAAATAACTAAATAAATAAATGACATAGCACTCACATTTGTAATAGGAAAAATATATTAATCATAATTGAAATATATACTTATGGCTGCGAGCACTTGATAAGAACTAACTTTACTTTGTGTCTTTTCATTCATTTTAATATCACAAATATAGTTTACAATTAGTTCAATCAGTAAAGATTATTTCAAAGTTGCAAAGAGTTTAAGTTAAAAGTCTTTTGTCTCTTAAGTCAGAGAGAGTCAGTCTTTAGTATCACGGTGACAGGAGCAATAACATTTTACAGTCTCAATTATTATCATGAAATATTTGTGGTAAAAATATTTTTTGTGTTTTAACCCTTTAACTTTTCACTCAATTTCACCTAAATTTCTCAATAAAGTAAATTGAATGCTGTTCTTGAACCATTTTGATCACATGTTATTGGTGTTTGATTATATTATAAATTGAAATATTGGATATTGGAGGTGGGTCCTGTTAAATGATGCAATAGTCATTTGTGGATATTTATTGATGTTTTCATGTATTTTGGATTAGATTTGGACAATTTTCCTTATTTGTTTTTGATGTTTTTGTTGGACTATGACTGTGTTTGTTGGAATATGGTTCCTCTGTGGATAATTATGAGACATAAAGGTTCAGATCAACTATTTGACATTTGTATTTTGAACATATGAGTGATTGTACCTGCTGTGGATATTTTATTGGAAAGTGGTTTATTTATTTTATTTTTGTTGTTCAACTACATTAGGTCATGTGACATTTGGGAAGGTTTTGGGTGGTTTGATTAATATTTTTGAGTGACTACCTCCAGTTTATATGTAGACCCTTGGAAGTTTAAAGGGATAAAAGGTGTAGCTGCATCCGACAGAAACAAATTGAATTTAATTGTTGCCAAAAAACAAACAGTTTCAACATGTCCTATTATGTATGTATGTGTTTAATGATGATGCTAAAACATCCATATTTGACATCATGTGCAGAGAGGGAGTATGTGGGAGTATGTGGGTTTAGAGAAGGGAACAATACTGGGTAGATTTCAGTGACTTAAGAATTATTTTTAATGCATTGTATCACAAATGCATGGGGTGTCCAAAAAAAAAAGCTTTCCCACCTCGGTATATTCCAAAAAATTGCTTCAAAAATTTTATTTTTAAATAAGTTAAAACTGTGCAACACACACACACACACACACACACACACTTGTTTAAATGTAATGAGGACCAAGTTTGTAATAAAGTTTACATTGGGTAGTGAGTGTAAACACATCTTTTTTTTCATTTTTTAATAAAACAAAAATAACAGTACAATTAGACTAAACTAAATTATAAAAAATAAATGAATACATTTAATTTATTTTAAAATCTATTAATTAAAATAAATAAGATATAACAATAATATATTTTAAAAAATCAAATACATATTAATAAAATACAGAAAAATAAATAATAATTTAAAAAAAAAAACACATCTTCAAAAACCTTTGAAAAATACATTTCATGTTGCACCTGTTTCCCCCATGCTTTATGGGGACTTCCTGAAAAAACGAATTTATTTATAGGGCCACACCATTTCTATTTTACTATTGGGGATTTTTTTAAATTTAAATTTAACCCTCATGGGGACCTGAACTTTGGTCTCCATAGTGTCAGAGCTCCCCAAGGTGTGACTGTGTAAACATATTAATATCCTCACAAAGATAGGAATACAAACACACACACACACACACACACACACATTGTCTCAGTGAAATCCAACACCTGTGCAGCATCTTCAAGGTCAGCGTGTCATCCCTTTTTAAGTGTGTTTCAGTTATTGTACGTCCACGTGAGGCCGTTGGAGGAAGAATACTTGGGGAGTTACGACCTAATGGCAGACACATCCGCTTTATCCTGAGGTAGTAAGAGAACACCTTCATGGCCAATCAGGTCCGGCTAATGAGACAAGATGAAGCAGGACGGTTCCACGGCCATTACAGCCACAGTTCGTCAGCACTTTAGTAATGAACAGACTATAGAAGGTAAGAATGTGTAGGAAAAAAGACAAAGCATCCATTTAGATCATGTTTAGCAGCAGACTAGGGTTATGACACAAAATATTCAGATGATAAATGTGTCCTAAAGGTGAATATAACCTGAGGATTTTAACATATGGAACACTGGCTTTATTATGTCAAACTTTACATGTGTATTTAATTAAGTGGAGGACTCCAGGTGGTAGGTTTGCTGTAGGATTCCTCACACACTGGCTCATTTCACACAGCTCCTGAATGCACTTGTATTTTGTTTATATGAATGAATGAATACATTCCAATAAACACACAAAAAAGAAGCTAATTTTTTGCCTATCCTTTTCACCTAATACTCTCCTTACATTAAATTAAATGTGTATAACTTTGAACATCCACTGCATGAGGAGAGAGAAGAACCCCCCCCCCATCTTAATTCAATATTCCTAAATAATTTGAAACTTAAAACATCTTTATGCTTCTTTCTCTCCTCTCCTTACCTCCCCTCTAACTAAATAATGTTGAAATAAACCAAACGACTGCACAGTAGTATTCTGAAATGAAATATACTATGAGAAGTAAAATATATAATATATGTATTTCATTTACAGTACAATACAATACACATTGCCAACCCTGAAAGCTGTTAACAGTAAATGTAATGGGGAAATACTCAACAAAATTTATTTTTTTTTACCTGATTTGCCCGATCTCTTATAATCGCAAAAATACATTTTTGTGACCTTGACCTTGACCTTTGACCTACGTTCACCAAAATTTAATGGGATTTATTCTGGACCACTTGGAGGGCAGGGTAATAATCACATCACATGGAAGGTCTTCAAATGCAATTTATTTATGTTTTAGGTCATTAAGATCCAGTGCTACTTTTGTGGCAGTTCCCAGAGGAATTTTTTCTTCAGACGTTACTTTTATCACCATTTATTACAATGTTACCTGCTTTTTTTATTGGTGCTTTGCTCAGTTAAAATGTGTTTTTCCATTTTTTAATTAATTGATCAATCAGATTTTCATAAAATGTCACTCACGCTGGTGTATGAATGAGTATGAATGTTCGATGGTGGTCAGAGGGGCCGTAGGCGTGAAATGGCAGCCACGCTTCTGTCAGTCTGCCCCAGGGCAACTGTGACTACATATGTAGTTTACCACCACCAGAGGGAACATGTGAGAGTGAATGAATAATGGAACACTAATGTGAAGCGCTTTGGGTGCCTTGAAAATTGTTATATAAATCTAAACCATTATAATTATTATTATTATTATTAAAAGCTCAGGATAATGGTGAGGGTTATTAAACAAAAAACAGTGAAAACTGAAGTGAAAGTAGCTTTTTCACCACATATATCAATAACTGAACAAGTGTCTCCATCAAGTGTCTTTGATCCAACTCCATGGATTTAACTGGTAATAGATGATGATGGTGTTTCCACATTCACTATGGAGCCTCTGAACATTCAAATAGATCATATCTGATGATCGTGAAAAACATTTTACACCAATTGTTTAGATATATTGACAGGGTTTGTGATCGATAAGTATGAAACATGTCAGATTAGATGAGATCAGAACACCCCATGTGCACATCCAGTGTATTTAGCAGAAGTTCCCAGTTGTGTCCAGCAGAGGGCAGACTTTACCTTCTAATGTCAGAGCCGTAGCTGAGGCTGAACCAGCTGAGGGCCAAGTGCAAGCGTGATAAACGCACTTTGTGGAAGCCCTGTGGATTTCATTCAACTTTGAAGATTTTGGTTATCAGTGGCAGCCAGACCCACGGGTTGCTGAGTTTTGATATGAGATTTCAACTTTGTCATGTAATGCTCCACAACCATAACCAGTGTGTCATATTCATGACATGGCATGCAGCCTATATTTATTCGTTAAATTTTTTTAATGACATTTATATATATATATATATATATATATATATATATATATATATATATATATATATATATATATATATATATATATATATATATATATATATATATATATATAATGTCATTAAAATATAATATATATATATACACGTGCATTTCTTAGATGTCCACTTTAAAATCTGCTCGTACGTTTATACAAATAATACTATTGTTTGTTATTTAATCGTCTCATTTTGGACATTTTACACATGTAGAAAACGTGTTGTGCACTGACTGCCCCACATTTTGCACGTTCTGTATTTAGTATTATAATTTAACAGGCGGTGATTTCATGGTTGTGAGTTATTTGTATTGCTTTCTCTCTCCCTCTACTTGTTGTGTAACGTTGGTCGTTTTTCTGCGCCCTTTTTTGTTTTTAAGGAAATAAACATTAACGAGTCTGTGAACTGGTTGGATAAAGCCCCTTCACATCAGCCCTTGTTTCATCCGTCATTCCTCTCACCGTGCTACTCTATGATCCGCAGACATATGTCATTAATCAGGGGCCGATTATTGTCTGCTGTCAGTGTGCAAAATGAAATCGGCGTCTTTTTCCGTCAAGTGTAATCACACGCGCTGTAGAAATCATATTAAATATAGCGTTGTGGTTTATATTGTGCATGCTGTGTGAAGCTTTCGGGATCTTGGGAGCATTTCTATTGCATGTCAAATTCCTAACCCCGACAGAAACACCTCCATACTACTTTTATGGCACGTTGCAGTACCACTAATGGCCACTAGGCGGCACGCTCAGGTAAAGATATGCTCTTTCATGAGGCAAAAATGCCATAAGACTGTTAGCTGCTGGACTATTCATCAGTTTAGTCAAAGGTGTGTTGAGTAACATATCCAAATTTATAATTGCGTATTGAAAATCAGCTGTATCCATCATTTGAGTGCGCATCTATAAAGCTCCTCAGCTCGCCTCCTCATTTACATTCACTGGCTGGGTGCTTATGGAAATTAACATGCAGGTCAATAAATCATACTTTAATATCCTTGTCATGCAAAGCCTTTTAGGATATGGCAGGAAAATGAAAATGGACCTTCCTTACTGCGCATGACAGCATATTTGTCATAGAATATCGTCGCTGCAAGAAAAGACGCTCGTTTGTTTCCAGTCAACATTTCTTTAAAATATGGCGACGATCATTTTCATTCAAGTCATCCTCACATTTAAAGTAATGGTAGAAAAAAAGGAAGATTAATTTAACATTGTCCCATTTTACCTTGATTTTAAAGGCACACTGACATTTTAACGGATGTCAAGTGTAATATCTGCATTTCTGAAGATAACCAATCGGTGATGTGCTTTTTCTCGTATGTGTATGTGTGTGTGTGTGTGTGTGTGTGCGCGCGCACATAATTTATCGTGGGGGCCCTGCTGCATTCCTGTACTACAGTCACATAGTTGAACCATTTCCGTTTGTGTACCAGCAGGCGAGTGAAACAAAAGGCTGATCTGTGGTGCGCACATTTCAGCACCACATAAGGTGGACAGCTCTCTCTCGGGCTGCCTGCGCGTGGATGGACAGCTCCCACTGACACTACACACACACACACACACACACACAGGAGCCACCACATGTACGGTCACATAAAAACCAGAGCTTCACATCATTGTATATTGACTTTATTCTGTTAGAAGACCTGGAAACAACAGCAGACATACATCACACCATACAAGTGGAAATAAAACACACTATCACCGCTTCAGACCCGAGCTTCAACAGTGTAGAATTAAATGGAAATGTTCTAAAGATGTTTAAGGTGCTTCTTATTTCGATGCACAACCGAAGTCAGAAGGATCATCTCTTGGCATTCACCGCGTGCCTTAATTGTAAGACATTAAATCAAGGTCCGCTGTGAACACGGAGAGACACAACCCGCTCATCTGTGTGTATGTGTGTGTGTGTGTGTGTGTGTGTGTATGTGTGTGTCGGTTCACCAGGTGCATTCACTACTGTGGGAACCGGGCAAATATCTCCTATAAAAATGATGTTACACGTAGTAAAAATACTTTGCAGCTTCAGATGACTATGATGTGACTAAAATGGTAATTGTATATCAACTCTGGCTAAAACCCCCACAAATATCCAAATATCCCACACGGGTCCAAAGAGATCAGATCCTGTCGCGGTTGTTATGCAGGCCTATAATATACAAAAGCATTCAAAGAGAAAAAGATCGAAGTTAGGTTAGAACAGCAATAACTTTTACGCAAAATATTGCAGATCGTTCTGCGGGAAAATAATGAATCCCAGGCCGCTTTGGGAGGCAAAAAATGACTCCGTTGATCTTTTCCCGTCGAATGCTTTGTCCAGAATTGCAGAAAGCATAAAAGTCCTCCATTATCCCATAATGCACCTACAAAAAAAAAGAAAGCACAAAATGCGTCATGAACTTCATATGAAATTGCAGATGATGACAAAGTCTCATATTTCCCCTTGACCTGATTAAAAATGCACTCTGTCCTGTCTTCACACTGTCCATAAAAAGAAAAAAAAAGTCACTGTCCACGTCCAAAATATTGATTTTCCTAGTGACATAACGCACACATTTTCCTCCAATACACACACGCATACACACTCAAGGCTGCAGGTCACACGTCAAAACTGCCGCAAATTGTAAACGGAGCAGCAAACTGCGGGTGTCCTGACCGCAGCAGTACTCTATGTACAGTCGTCCGGGCGCGCGTCCCTCCCGAAAGTCAACTGACCGGAGCACCGAGACCCGAGCTGTGAAGCACCGACACCGCCTAAATGGGACTGATCTCTCTCTGTCCGGTCTTTTCCTCTGACTTTGGGATTAATGGTGCTCCAGCCAAACAAATGAGGCATCTGCCTTCAGCACAAGAGGATTGGGATGAGGGGGGTGGAGGAGGGGGTGTTGACGTCACCGGGCAAACAGATGTTCCTCTATATTACCCAGCGTCCTCCTCATCACAACCCTGTGTCCTTGAAACTAGGAGGGAAATTGACGACTTCCCACTTAGAGTATTAACATTTATCGCCGAAATGTGTTACCAGAACTGTGGTGAACTGTGAGTGTGTGTGTTTACATGTTAGTGTGAGTGTGTGTGCAAGTGTTTCTGCGCGCGCGCGTGTAGAGGAAATGCCAACAATGGTCCCGCAAATTCTGAAGCCCCAAATCTGGCATTGGGTGTGAACGGTTATGCAACATTGCACTATTCAAAAAAGAGAAAAAAAATGAGAACACACGTGTACACACTCACTCACGCATGCATTTACAGGCTCACACTCATGGACGAGCATGCACATGCACTCTCTCCTACACACACACACGCACACACACACACACACACACACACGGGTATGAGGGAGGGATGCTTGTGTCATCCAGAAACCTGCTGTTTGGTGTGAGTGCAGTTTGGTTGAACAAACATTTAGTAAAATGTGATGAGGTGCAAAAAAAATGGAAAGTCTTAAAATGTTTGAATATCTGTAACACTCAGTAAATAGATGGTCTATGTTGCAAGATGCTGTTATGGTGTTATATAATATGCATACCAAGAGCAATGCAGAAGTGTAATAGGTCCAAAGCTTATGGAATAACCATGGTCATGGTACTAATGTGGCTGTTATTGCACACACACACACACACACACACACACACCAGTGTTGCATACTTATTGATCTGTCTACCTACAAACAGGCTCAAATGAAAATGAAGTCAGTGCTGTAATAATCATAATAATAATAATAATACCAAGTCACACACCTGACTCCTATGTGACAGAAGCGCATGTCTAAGCCCCTGAACGCATCGTACCCGGGACAGATTCCCCGTTTGACAACCGCACGTTTAGTCATTTCAGAGAGAAAAAAAAATCGACCGAGTTAAACGCAATGTCGTTAAAATGAAGAAGTGCACAGTCGTGGGTGATGGTAATGGCAGTGCATTACCCACTCGGCAGAATGGAGAGGACAGGGATGAAGAAACAAAGGGAATCGCCATTTTAGACGGAAACGTCCCCATCTCCCGAAAATCAGGCGACTCTCGCATTGGCCACCGTTTGGAGCTTCATCACAGCCTGTCAGCATATAATCATATTTGAGCTCCGTGGGTCTGTCTCTCCACCGACACGAACACGACCCCTATTGTCCTTATGCTCCTCGCAATAATCAAATGACGTGGTTTAGAAATCCACCGTCCTTTTTAGTTTTCTTATTGATAATGCAACCGTCGACATAAACCGATGTGTCCACCCTGCACCCATTTGGAGATGTTTCCCCGTCGCCTTTTTTTTTTGTTAACCCGCACTAACAATGGCAAGTGCACGCACTGAGCATTAGGAAGCGGACTGGACCGTGTTCTGTCTATGGAAGAAACAATGGTCTTTATTTCTCTTTCACGTATTGCAAAACATAACCCATTAAAGGTCTGTAGCGCGGACCCACTCGAGTTTTTTCCACTGGACTATCCAACATAAAGCAAACACAGATACTCACCATGGTCTGGTCCACGCCATATGGTGGATCCGTGTACACTGTGGGTCTGCTGATATGTATCCGTGCTCTGATGTTTTTCACTTGACTGTTAGTATTATTACTGGGCTGTGAGTGTCTGCATCGCGGAGGTAGTCGCTTGTATTCCCGGTTTCTTCGGTGTAGCAGCGGACAAGACTCCGTTTGGTGTCAAGCTGAAACTACCAATGAGAGCGATGCTGGAGCCTCTGCAAAGCATGGCTGCGCTTTCTGGCTTTTTTTCCAAAAGAGGGCAGGTCGTTCTGTGCATTACAATGAGTAAAATCTCTCTCTCTCTCTCTCTCTCTCTCTCTCTCTCTCTCTCTCTCTCTCTCTCTCTCTCTCTCTCCCTCTCCCCCTCTCTCTCCTTACATGCACACGCACACATGCATTTTATACATACAAATGCGCGTTCACCTTCACTGACACGCAAATGTTTGCGCGCTCCGGAAAACCCTGTAGTCTATGTCTAATATTTTTATGTCATCATTGTTAACATTATTGTCAGGGCTGTGTTTATTATTTTTATAGGCATCCTGATGTGGCTGTGTTAAACTGCCTTTCAGTGAAGCCTGTAGGCCTGTTGTAGTTTATTTATCTGTGTGTAGCAATAACTATTCTATAATCTAGTGAACCTCTATAGGAGTGTGTGCAGCCTTACCGGCCACGATTAATCATGTTTAATGTCGTTTGTCTTGAGAGGTCCATTAGTGCGTTGCAGTTTCACGCATTAAACCGCTGGTTTGTAACTCAATTTCTATAGGTTAGTCTGTTGGATCAACTAAATGCATGGCTGAATAAGCCTCAATGGTGTTTTCTATTTTAGTTTTATACTAGAATTGTGCACAGTATCTTTTAATGACAGTGTTTTGTATGTCTCCTGGTTTTGTCACTGTTAATTTTAAGGATAACAAACTAAATGTATTTTCACTCCAGCCGTGATATTGTTCTATTGTGCATCTCTGCGTCTTAGATGTCCAAACACAAAAACGCACCTTCTACACAGTTCAGGGCATCTTGGGTAGGCATCCAAGACTATAAGGCAGTAATTGATTGAAGCAAGTGGCAGTCCAGCACAGCCCGTTTGTATCCCCTTCACTTCCTACCGTGATTGACTTCCAGGCAAAGATCCAATCGAATTCAGGGCCCCATGGATGATGTCATTTGAGTAACCTCACTAACCCTGTAGTCAAGGCGGAACACACATGACTGCTAATGCTTATAACGCCGACCTATTAATACATGTAGTGTCTGAATCCAGCTTTAGAAATAGCCTGTAGGTGTTATTCACGGTCTATTTCTTCGAGTTCTCTGCCTCCTGTCATCTCATCCATTCTTACTCCGTTTCTCTTCTACAATTTCACACTGTTACTGTTTTATTGTTTCACTCTCTTACACTGTTTGGCCTTTGACGTCTGCAAGAAATCCAGTCAGTGCAATGATGCAACCTAGGCGTGATGCAACATTGGTGAACATATCACTAACAGGGTTAACGTTTTGTCAACATTTTTATTCTTTATTTAAAGGGTTAGAGGAGAAATCTACTGGGGTTTGCATCAGGCTACATATAGAGGGAAGTTTGAAAGCTGCTTTTTCTCTGGCAGAGGGGGGTAAAAGCTATTGTTCCTGCTGAAACAATGGGAGCTGCGGGGCGACATGCAGCGGTGCACACATGAATGGCAGAGCTCTGGGATGTGTGTGGGTCAGTGGCCCGGGGTCTCCGTCCCAAAGCCCCTTTCCCAGCGCCTCACAATGAACCTGCCCAAGGTCGGGGCTCCTAGGGGTCACAGGCCATCCCCTTTTGTCTAGCACTTCAAAACATATAAACATTTATTAATCAAGAGGCAGCTACTGGGCCTCCCTGTTTGGAAAAGGGGGACTAGAGGGGTGGGGTGAAGGGGGCAAAGAAGTGGGGGAGAAAGAAAGAATGAAATAACTACTGGCTGCAGATGCAAATTCCATCATTTGGCTGGACGTGGAAGTTTGGAAAAGTTGGGAATGCAGGCTGATAGTGGAAAGTGGAAAGCTGGGGGTCTGGGCTTGCAGGGAACCGGCATGAGAAGTGGATTTGGATTTATTAAAGAACACCCCCGTCCGCCTTCTGCACTATTCTGTTGGATATGCGTTCATCACATGTGGGATTCGGATTTCTGTCGCACACTTGATATGTTGTTCTCCACACCTGAGGACTCAGAAGGACTAAAGGGGGGTATAACCGCCTGCACACAACTGCACCGACCTGGTAGAGATACCGCAAAAAATAATAGAATAGGCACTGGCTGCGCATGATCATAAATGCTGTTCGTTTACATCCAAAACACAGAGTCTGCTGGATCCAAACGTCATTGTCATGCACACTTTTCTCCATATGGACAAGTGCAAAACAAGAACTGAAAGGGTATCGAAATGCTGCTCAGTTTATGTTTTTTTATTTCATTTTTTGTGTGTGGTGAAAATGAGATTGTACACCACGCAGGCCTTCCTCAACAGAAAACACCGTGCGTGATTGAGAACTTAGTAAAAAAAAAAAATCAATAAAAAATATAAATAAATAAATCGAAAATAATAATCTACTTAATTTTGCTGAAGATCAAATATCATTTAACGCCGCACAAAATAGCATATTAATTTAATCTTAAATGCAGTATTTGTTGGCATGAAAAGCTCAACCATAAAGCGTTGGTCTTTTTAGGGGGAAGTGTAACGAATGGCAAAAGCTAAATCGAAACGAAATGTATCTGTAGGAAAATGTGTCCAGGCTGGATGCTGCAGGCTGTGTGCTCTGCTGCAGTAAACGTTGTTGCATCAGTTTTAGCAACGAGGTGCCTTAAAAAGCGAAGCTTCTCCATCAGCCCCCCTCTTTTTTTGCATCATACCAACATCAGGCCTCCCCCCCCAAAAAAAACCACACACAGCCTAAACGATCATGCTCTTTGTAGCAGAATATTGTCCATAAAATGTACATCAAAGCTGCTTGGATCAGTTAGTCTATTTCTTTTCCATCTGAAAAATATCTAATGGATCAAATCTGCTATTGTAACAGCAGTAAAATGGAACAGTTTTATAATGGGTATGTTCTAGATTTTTGGTGCAATTTTAATCAGTTATAATTAAATCTTAATTAAGAGAATGAAGTTATGGACAAAATTTAGATGAATCTGTATTCGTTTGAAAATGTGCCGCTGGTCACTGTGGGTCTCCTTAAAAATATCATTGTTGTTATTTTTAAAAGCACATTTAATTATTATTATTACTACCATTTTAATGAGTTTGTTAAAATGTACCAAACTCTCAGTTTGTTAAAAAGTATTCATAATCCTGAATAATCAGATGAATTGCTTTAAAGGTCATTTATTTTCCTGTGCACAGCTGGCAGTTTCTTGTCTGAAATCTTAAAATGCTCTGTCTAATATTACATCAGCAGCACAGACAGGTAAACATACCTGCAATACCAAGTAAGAAAGTAGGGGCATAGTCTGTAGTTTATTACCACAGTTTGTGTAGAATTATTGTGAATATGTAGCAACTGTATATTTGGTAAATGTAATGGTTAAATAATGATTACTTGTTCCTTTTGTGTTCCTCTAAATATAGCTTGCATTATGACTGGATTAATTCAGCTGTGTTTGTATTAACTACTATGCATTTGTACTGGACTGCTTTATTAAATATAATTAAATGTCTTTAAAAATAACTACAGTCTATTGGTGCTATTATTTTCTCACTGAGTATGCAGTTTGTAAAAATTACACAATATTGCTTGACTCCAAGGAATAAGCACTATTTATTTTCCTATAGAACAACACATATGGGAGGTTGCCATGGGAACATTGCCCAGATACTATAGTATTAATAACACTATCATCAATGGGTTATTAGTCTTTTTTTATGGGAGTTGTGAGGAATGCTCTATCATATTAAAACATGTTATTGTCCTTTGCTAATCCCTCATAAATACAAATACAATTTTCTTTCAGCGCTTCACCCTCACACATCAAATTTATTCATTTCAAAATGACATCCTGACTAATCTGTACTCCTGAAAATGATTACTTTATGTGGGTTATAATCATATATGTGCTGCGGGTCCTGGTCTGCAATCAATAGAATCAAGAATTAGAGAATAAACCAGTAGATCCTTTGTTTCAGGACATGACCTCATTGCAAATCTCTCTCTTTCTCCTTGTTTTCCCCCAAAACAAATCCTAACGGTAACGTGTGCCTGCTTTACTCGAGCAGGGACAGTACGCTCCCCAAGCTAACATCAAACACCAAACAGCAGTTGTTATTTCATGGTTGCGTGCAGGCAGAACCAGGTCATCTGCACTGGGTTACAGGCCTGCTGGCTGTGTTTGTAGCGTCCTCCAAAATGTGCATCTTCCCTCATGGTACAGACTTTGTACTTTCTATTCCAATTTTATGAAATTTTTATTTATTTTTTTTATTTTAGCTTCACTTTAATTGCTGTTAAATTTACACATTTTACAATATCTGTAATGTCAGGCTGGTGTAAATCAAAGAGGAGGTGCTCTTTTTAGTAATGGTGCTTAGAAAAGGAAGTAAACCCCTTGAGATAACATGTTGTGCGGGCAGCTTGTGATTTAACTTAGTTTAAGTACATTTAAAGACTCTATAAATGTTATCTTGTGGAATGCTGTTAAGGATTTCATGCATTTTGTGAAAGAAACCTTAGCCGCTAAAAGAGAAATTGCACCTTTTCTGGGATAAACTCTTATAACTGGGAACCAAATCTTGTCTGCATTTACTGAGAGGGATACTTTGTACTGTGCGCCCTTGTAGTGTTTTGTAGTAGTGAAGCAAGGATTGAATGTGTGGGACCTTCCCCTTCTGACATTAGCGGGGGGTCAAATGTGCATGTAGGGCACCTGGCTCTCCACCTCCCCTCTCTCTGTGATGTTAAATGTCAGCCAGCAGCATCCAGAGAAAGCAAGGTGAGCCTCCATTCTTATGCTTATGCTGGGAGATCATCACATCTGACTCCCAAAGCCATGTTTCTCTTGTGTAGGGCAATTAAAGCTGCGTGAGAGAGGGTAAATTTACAGAATCATTAACCTAACCTATTTTAGTCAAGCAGATAGTCTAAGGGCTGGTGTGCTGGAAGGAAAACCCCTGGCTTTCACATAAATTTAAGATGAGCAGTTTAATCTTGATTTGTTGCAGAAAGATGTGCGCTAACAGCCCTGTGTCGCTTTATATGTAGTGAATACTCTCATGTGAAGCTGGAGGAGTAATTGAATTAAACAAATGGATTATTTTATTGTGGACACAGGTGCTCATGCCTCTGAAAATCATTTTGCTCTAATAACTTGTATTCCAGTTCGACCACTTATATTGTGCGGTTATAGGCAGTTATTTTTAAAGTCAATTCAATGCGAGCGATAGGATCTGATCACTGGTTTTATAAGGCACAGGGTGGATTAATATATAGTTCAAAAACTACATTGCACGCTTATCCAATTGTCTGTCTGATTTGAGATACAGTTAAGCATTGGCGTGTCACCCAAACTGCTCCAGAGGTTAGATGTAAATCTATTCTATCAGCCGGAGAAGCATCCTCGCTCAGAAATGGCAGCAGTCAGGACCTTCCGGTGTTCCCTAATAGAATGCCTATTGAGGCCCAATCAGTAGGTCTGTTCCAGGCTTGTAAGTGGATTTCTCCCATACCCCCAAGGTTTTTTGAAATGGGGGTCAATGGGTCTGTTATTGTTTTCCTCTGCCTCTTTATCCCTACATAGCTCTGTGATGTCAACAGCGAAGTGACGGAGAGACCTGGGGAAAAAAAAACGCAGAGAGGAAATAACTGCTATTATGATCTCAGCGCGTGTCTACTCTCAACAGGGTTGCAATTGTTCCAGTGAGCATGGATTCATACCCATATGAAGAATAGAAAGAGGTAAATATCACTTATTCCCCAACGGATCAAAATGAAACAGCATCAGCTGGCAGAAAGATGATTAACTTTAGAGTCAAATGTATCACCAAACATAACCTTCACTGTCTGTCTTATGATGCACAGCTTTTTATTATTAAATATGTAAATAATGTTGTTGTGTATTCAATCTTCATGTGGGTGTATGTACATTTTAAAACCAAACAACTGTTATCTTGTTTAGTTTAAAGGCACAAAAAACAGCTTTCCACATAATTTCCTGATACATTGATGTTTTATAAGAAAAAAAGATGAAACAAATGTTCACTTCGCTAATGTGAGTCTGAATGGAGACATTTGTTAAACAGATACGTCTCTGCCAGAAGTGAAATGACATTGTTTTCCATCGTATTATAGCCTGGTGCCATTTATTAAATGAAAGTGGGAATCTGTTATGAGGTGGAATTTTATGTCTCTGACTGCAATGTGATCATTGCACCAAAGCACGGCCATAAATTTCCTTTGATATAATTGTATTAATGCAGCGAGTAATGGATGAGCATATGTTTCACACTGATTACTATCCCTCTCTGACTGTGTGTCCTAGTTGCCTTCCCATCGCCTGACTATCGGAATGAGAATATGTGCCTTGAGTTAATGCTGATTGCAGCAGCTGCCAACACATGAATCTCCATGGCAACAATAATGGTTGCCAGGCAACCATGCTCTTTTAGGGACACTGAAAGAAGCCCAAAGGCTTACTAAAAATATATATGGGTATAGTATTTCTTGAACGCCTTAACCATATGCATGTTATACACAGAGCCTTAAACGGTGAAACAGTTTAAGACTTGGTGTGTTATTTTCTGCTATTAAGCTGCAGTGTGTGGTTTCCCTGATGCTCCCCTTCTTTGGCATTCACTTCTAAATGGCATCCACAAATACTGATATCATTCATGACATTAACAAACAGAGCCATGAGAGGAATAAATGCTTCTATAAGGTTATATGCTCTATCTGGGTTCATGGGCGGCCTGCTTCAAGGAGATAGTGACGGTTTTTACACTTGAAAAATGGGGCAACTGTCAGCCATCTTGGCTCCTGCATCGAGCTTCCCCTTGCAGCTCGTACAGACCCAGGTGGCATGCGCACACGCTGTGGAACAAAGCATTCCATCAGCGCAAGTGACATCACTGCAGTCAGCTCAGCTGTTTCTGCCTGCGCTATAAATAGTGTGGCGGAAAGAGTGGATTGCCTATGCAGAAAATATTTAACTCCTGACCCCAAGCCTTGAGAGAAATAGATTTTTTTTTTCGTAGAAGTAGTGAACTGGATCTTTGCCAGTAGATCAATCATGAAATATGGGTGTTTGTTCATGTTCCCCTTATGGTTGTATGTCTAAGTCCTTGCACAGTATTTTGTAAAAGTATGATGTATTATCTTGTGCATTTTGGAAGATTTATGACCAGTGACTAAGCTTTGTAAGAGATGGAGATACTTCAAGAAATGGCAAAAACTGTAGATGACACTAAAATAGATGTTTTGCAAAAGATATGGGAGTGGTCTTTGAGTACCATTTTACATGAGGTTTTAAATAATGATTGCTTGTTTTGGAAGGAATTCATTTAAAGATTTTGTTGCATTTTATACCATTATCTTACCACATTAAAATGTCCTCCCATAATGAATATTCTCCCAAAATGCACAAGTTGTTTGATATTATTCTTTGTGACAGTCATGCTTACTTGGTAAAACAGACATTGAAGCCTACAGTTGTGAAGCATGAAATTATGCGGAGCAGTGACATTTGAGTAGTGTGCAGTGCTTCTTATTAAATAGGTCAGACCTGCACCTTGGATGATAAAGCAGCTGTGTATCACAGACAGAAATCATCTTTGCATTGTGCACTTCATTTATTGTGTTATACTGATTGTTTCACACTGAAAGAAGAGAATGTCGAGTCAAACCTTGGTGGCGGATGGAAAGATAACATGAGAACATGAGGAGGAATGTAGGGAAAGGCTCAGTCACATGCCTCTCTGACATGAGAACCAATCACGGTTATTGATAATTCAGCATGTCCACTGTCGAACTGTAGTAGCTTTTACACAAACCCTGTTCTCTATATCAACACACTAAATGTTGTAGCTGCTCAAACCTGCTTTCACCTCGAGGTGCACCAGCGCTGTAGCAGTGAGCCGGTCCATCCAGCCCAGCTGAGGGTCGGGGTGCATCTGGCCAGGTGCCAGAACGTGTGTAGGGGGCTATGCCATGGCGTTGGTCCTTGCAGGCTGGCAGCATTGAAGAGCGTAAAGGCATTCAGTAGCGTGAATGTCCCTTTGTCTCAGAGCAGCGTGCCAGGCTAGCTCTAATGAGGCAGCTCTTTGTGGCAGGCCTCTCAACATCAAGTGGGCTGGTGGACTCATTAACCTGGCTACTGCAAATAAAGCAGGCAGGCACAAGAGACGCCTATGATAGCACACTTAAGGCCCCGCTGAATCCCCCCACCACTGCCATCATCCCTCCACCTCCTCACTTTTCTCCTCTCCCTCCAGTCTCCCAGGCTTCCCAGGGCTCCTCTGATAGGAGGAAATCAGCCTCTGGCCTATTTCAGGTGTCCCAAATAAGGAATGGGGGTGATTTCCACTTTCCTTATTCTGTCTCCTTCATACCTTGAGCTTTAATCAGTTTTTGGCTCTGTACTGTAACCTGGTTTTTGGTGAAAAATGAATGAACTGGGTCTGCTTGCTCCTGTGCAGTCATCTGGTGCAAGTGGTTTTGTACAAAGTGTTTCAGCAGTATTAATATATGGCATCAGTTCGTATAGTTTAATTTTTTATCTCAGTATTTTTCCCTCCCTCGGTGTGTTTAGTTTTCCTAACAGGCTATTGTTATTTATGGCACTGGGTCACCACTTAATTGTAGTTCATTTTGTTTCTTGAGTAACAGTACAACAGGATCAAGGATGCACCAGTAAGACTATTGTAACAACTATTCTTTATTGCTTGTGTTTAACACAGATGTGGCAAGAAAAGAAAAAAAAAGGAGAAGGGAAACGCAACTGACAGGCTTTAACCTTTTCTCATTTATAAGGTATATTTTTATCATGTCTAATATGTTTTTCTCTTAATGTTGTTGAACTGTTTCTGATTTAGATGTGAAATAGATACATGAACTACCGCTGAAACACAACCCAGATATTGTACGCTCTTGGTGTTATGTTACTTTTGTATAGCTTACCCACCGTCACTCTGAATCTACTTTAATGGTTAATGAGTCAAGTCTTCAACCATCTTGAATCTTTTAAACTTATCAACTTGGGCAATGCGTTGATCAACGTGACTTATTTAGGTCAGTGATGTTTTTATGAGTTGTTCATCCTACTAATGAAGCAGTTGTAATGTTGAAATGAGAGACCATAAGCGGCTCTGCTAAAATAGATTTGCTAACTTGTTTTGATGAATATTTTTATAGCAGTGTGGAAGTCGTATAGCTCGCCACTGAATTATGTATCCACGTGAAATTGGGTCATGAACAGCTGTTCTCTGCACACTGACAAGGACAGGTCATATACTCATCTCATGTTATGATAGCATGTTTTTTTATATTCATCCATATTATTTATCTCTCATATCACTACTGGTTATTAATACTAAGCATTATTGGCTGTGGGTGTGGTCCTTGCAGATATTGATTTGATGTTAATGCCATGTACTGTTTGATATATGGCCTCTGAAATTGCTCAAGCATTTTATCAGGTTGCTTGTATGTAGATTAGATTCATTAGATATTCCCCGTGCTATTTTTCATGATGTTTCCCCACATTCATTTTATGGCCTCTCATTGTCCTCCCTGCACAGTAAATGATTTTAATCTGGTGATGCTGTGTACTCTTGATAAGACCAGCACCAATTCAGGCAGCAGCATAGAAGGTAGGAAAAGGCTTATGCTACAATAAGCACTGGTAGCAAGTGGCTCATTTTCTAAAAAGGAATATTCATACCAACATCAAAGGGGTTTGCACTCCTGACTCTGACAAATTGCAGATGAGCTTTCATTAATTAAGTAGGCCACTAATGTTTATTTAAATGAAATTTACGGTTGCATTATTGATTTGTCACCACAAAATTATCTGACACGATGCACATGGGTTGTGAGCTGAGACTCTGCAGGAAGACACACAGTGGGAGTGTTGATGGCAGAAGGATGGGTATCTGAAGGAGGTGTAGATATGTCTGAAGCCTAAACACTGAGGAAAAGAGAAGGAGGGTTAGAAATTATTATAACTGCCATCAGCAGGACTAGTGTGTCTGTTTATATTAAGAATAATCAGAATGTATGTCTCTGTATTTAAAGTGCATACATTTCATTTGCCAGAAGAAGGGAAGGAAAAAACCTCTGCCATCTCTATATCTCGTTTTTCTGAACATGTGACAAATGAAAGTAGCAATAATTGACACAAAGTACACATTCAATTCACTTGGCTTCACTCAAGGTAGATAATACTAACAGCAGAGGTGCATATCTCCTGCCAGCATTTACCACAAATCAGCATTGCCTTTTGCAATCTCCCTCCTAGTTTTCTGCCTCTCAGACTGGTGACTGTCAATTTCAGGTTTCCTATCATTTTTACTGTCACTATTTTATAACCATGGAACTGTATATTAAAAAGGACACACAGTAAGGAAATGTTCCTCCTTTGTGTTAGAATTTATGGTTGGAATTCAGAAAGTGCTTCAATGCATAGCGAATTCTCCTAACGGCAACATGAAACTCAAACTATTTCATGCTTTCTCTCTGCTACTGTCCCCAAGGGAGTGTTTGTATGTGCATTTACATGTGAACGTATTTGTGAGATGCACACACATGCTCGACTCTGTTTGTCAACACAACACATGTAGACGAATTGCTATTGACAAGTACACACAATGCACCAAGGGCTACTGAGACAACTCAATAAAATTGAAGGATAGGCTTGTTGAGATCCAAGGCCTTTCTAATTTCCTGTAATAGACTCTCCTATGCTTTGAAATGTGATTTAGGCTAGACTAGTGGGTTTTGGTAGTCAGTTAGCCACTCCAGCCATTGCTCCTCCCTGTAATGGAAAGCATCGTAGGCAGGCTGTATCAGGCAGACACACACCGCAGCGTTACTGCAACCACAGTCTCACAGTAAAACATTGGATTGAACAAAAATCAATCATAATTGGATTGAATGAAATGAATCCAAGAGTCAGAGTTTAAGCTGACACTAATAAACTCTGCCCTTTGGATTTATACTGAAATTTATATATGACAATAATAACAAATAAAATAATATTGTAATTCTTTTGCATTGTAATCAAATGTGCTTTTTTTCTGGAGTTTCACCTGTTAGTATTACAGCTTATTATACAAAGAATGGCTTTAGAAGTGAGTATAGCAGCCGCTGTACACAATCTGTGACATTTTTAAACAAATATGTACTCTTTAGTAGGTTTTAGTTTATTTTGCTAATGCAGAGAAGGATGCATGCACACGCTTATGTCAGGGAGCATACGGTGTTCCTTTAAAGTAGAAACAGACTTTAGATCTGTGCATCTGTGTGCCTGTGTGTGTGTGTGTGTATGTGTATGTATGTGTGGCAGATGAAACTGTTTCTGTTCTCTTCCTCTCGGGCAACGCTCTGATGGCAGGTCTAGCGGGATGACTGCTTGCCATCTGTCCAGGTATCCTGCTCTGTACGCCTTCACCCCACAGCTCTGCTGTACTATCTAATCTGTGTGATTGCCTCTGCGTGTGTGTGTGTGTCTTTGATTTTAAGGATGGTTTTATTATTATTATTTTCTCAGAAATATTAAACAATAATACACTACTATGAGCTATTAAGAAACCGTTTCACCTGTTCATTTCTTGATTATTATTTTGGAACTACATGTGAACACTCACTTGTTGAACAGGTATAACAGGTCTACACAGATAAGATGAAACAAGGTGGGATTTGAGAGTTAATATCTATGTCTCTGAAATGAAAGATGTAGAGGTGGAGTCAAATCCAAAGACAATACTGTAACGTGTGTGTGTGTGTGTGTGTGTGTGTGTGTGTGTGTGTGTGTGTGTGTGGCAGGTGGTAAATGACATTGCGAGCCAACAGGCTGAGGTCAACCTCTCTGGGCATAGGCCCAAGCTATATTATCAACTGGGTAGCTGGCAGCTTGTTCTGCTGTACTGACGTTACTGCCCACACCCACTGCTATCCACACCTAGATAGTCACACAGACACACACACACACACACACACACACACACATACACACATACACACACTGCACAGAACTTGCTAAAGTATTGATTTTTTTAAACAGAATGAAATTGTAAAGAAATGTAATGTTTTTTTTATTGCTGGGAGCAGCAGCTCTGGACTCCAGCTGTTATATTCAGCAGTAAAAATCCCCTTTTCTCCATAGTTGAAATCTGGATATTTAGAAATAAAATAAAGCCTAAAAACATTTTAAGTATCTGTACAATACTCTGCAATAGGTATTAGCATATTTATGTCCTATCTATGTGTACAAGCATAAGTCACACAGATTGAACTAGGGGCATTTTTTTTATGTTCAAATAATCACCACAGATGAAGCACTTTATTTGATAATGCATCGTAGTGCCCTATCAACATCATCCTTTCTAAGTGAAATAAAAATCTTCTGACATGCTCTTGGTTTTTTTCTTTTTGCAGTAAGTCATGCTTCATCAGAGTGCCATGCTGTTTGACCCACTTTACTTTCAACATATCATCCTCTGTTGTCTCATAGAAAAGCACAGTGTCGTCAGAGCATCGACAACTGGACAGGGCTTTTTTTTTTTCTCTTCAACTCACTCTTAAAATGTTGTCTATTGTGACACGTATTCTTGTACATTTGTGCTTGTATGTGCATGTCACATAATATTTTCCTCATGGTGGTGGTGTGGTGTTTTTGAATCAGACACATTTCCAGCAGGTGCTGATTGCCAGCGGTTTTCAGACTCTACCTCACAAGTGTGTACATGGACGGAAGGAGGTCACAAAATGTGACGGCTACATTTTTTGCGATTTTTCTCCCTGCTGAGCTTTCCTCTCCGTGTGTAGCAGTGGCTTGTTGGCCATAGGAAAGATCCCAAATTTACACAGGAGGCAGGGATGGATAGAGAGATGTTGAGAGGGGGGAAGGGATGGGATGGAGAGAGAAAAGAAAGAGAGGGGGAGCACAGCAGCTGGCTTCTTTTTTCCTGTCATTATCCCTGGTCGCTGTTTCAGTCAGCTCCATTTGATGAAAGTCAAATAGTACACTAGTCCTGATTATGTGACAACTGGAATTCACCTACTTAGTTAATCCTGCATCGGGGTTTAGATTTCAATTAATTTCTCTCTGGTTGCTCTATACTCCCAGGGGGTGGTGAGAGCAGGGTGGGGGAGGGGAGCTCGCTGTGTGGGTGAGGAGGATACAGTATGATGGAGAGGAGGGTGGGGGGAGGGGAAGCCATACATAGAGAACAGAGATGGTGAAAATGCCTGCACAGCACATTCAGATATACCATGCAGGCCAGGAAGATAGTACCTGTCTGTATTTTTTACATTAAATGTGTAGTCAGGGAGCAATCAGCTGAATATTTTTATTGCTTTACTTCCTTTGCAGGGGATTCATGATGCGTGTATAACTGAAGTATGTGCAGGCATGTCTTTGTGCCTTCCTGCACAGTGCTCAGTGAGCTGTCTGATATCAGATCTACAAGATTACTGCATGTGTGCCCTGAATGCTTTTGTTCATGTCTGTTTAGATCCAAGTGTAGGCGATGCACATTTCATAGCAGGTATTTATGTCTCTGTTTCGCACAGAAAGCTGCATATTAATCAGGTCTCAGAGGCCCTTTAGAGTATCAAACCCCCCAGGTTGTGATTTTCCACCATTAGTCTTATGAGGCTAAGGGGACCGGGACTGTTTAGGCCAGCTGAGCCGACAGCGCTCAGACAACAGTGCTACTGTATCTTCTCTCTCTCCGGCTCTTGTCACCTCCTCTCTTCTCTCTATGTGACATTCCGATGAAGGTTTGAGTTAGATGGTCCTGGCTGTGTCGCCATACTAAATCTTTCACCATATGGCGTCCAGTCATACTGGGTGTCTGCGTTGGGGGAGGGAAGCCACTGTGCCTTCCTGGTGCGACGCTGCTGCATATCCATTTTAGAAATAAGCAGGTACATCTCAAGAAGCAGCAGGAAGTGGTTCGCAACTGGAATTTCAGCACATATTTCATGTTGTGAAAACATTACTGTTGGCAGAAAAAACATGGTGCTTTTATGAAGATAATCTGAAAGGAATTTAAAAGCTCAACTACAATGTTTTAATCATTCCAGCAAAGGAGACAGATAATATTGGATTCCTTTTCTAGGAATAAACATTGTAATAGGGACTTGAATCTAGCATCTGAAGTGATATCAAAATTGTAGTTTATTCTATTTTATGAGGAGCACACTGTCCTTACTATTATGACATTTTACATTCAGTGAGTGGGATGTTTTATTTATCCTTTTAGTTATTGACATAATTCAAAATACTCTTCGCAAAAAGACTGCAGTGCATGTAAAAAAAAAAAAAACAGACAAAATGTTTGCTTAAATTACAAGTTTTTTTGACTGTTTTTATTTTGACAGTAATTGCATACCACAAACGACACTGTACAATCTACTGATTTATTCCAGATTAGACAAGACTCCCACACTGCTATTACGGAGGAAAATAAAGCAACACATTTTAAAATATTTCTATCATTATTCAATGCTAATGCATACCACAAAAATACCAAAATGACAATCTTTTGCTACAATTATGTACTTTGCAGTCATGCATCATTTGTTTTGTATACACTGTCTTTCAAGTGCATTTGTTTTGAGAACATATATTTCCTCCCATCCATCCATTATTCATGGATTTTCTACAGGAAAATAAGTCTTGTGTTGATTTCTTTCAATTCATCATGTAACCTCATACAAAAATCATCCAGGCAGTTCCCATGTTCTGCCAATGTAGAGGCTAATGGCAAAGCTAATGAGGAAGCTAATGTGAAGAGGTGGTGGTAGCTGAAGATAATGCCATATAGAGGTTCTGCAGGGAGTCCTCGCTCTCCATCAGGGCTCATTAATAGAGATGGTGCTGTGGTGTGAAACGAGGCTGACCCTTAATACACCGCCAGCCCGCTGTAATCCGTTTCCACCAGAGCAGCCTGACAGTGTGGCTGGGCACTTAATGTCGCTGCTTCTCTTCACTTTACCTCCACCTCGGCCTTCACCTCATCCCTAACATGTCCGACGCTTGTGCGCTTCTGCTCTACTGTCAAGGTGAAGCCCACGGAGCAGAGGATGCTGGGACACTAATGGTCCTTGGCATTGTGGCGTCTCCACACTGGTATCCTTACCAGTGTGAGGAGTAGAAACAGCACTGTCACACAAACAGTGGTGTAAGAAAATATGACCAAAAATGAACTATTCTCTTTTTTTTCTCCCCTTTTCTGCATGAACTCAAGTCAAAGACATAGCTCAGAATAGTTTTTAACTTAAGTTGTACACCATAAAAGTGTAATATGAAGAGAGACTAATGAAAACAAACACTTGCAAAAGTGTGAATGTGGTATTTGTGAAAAATTGTCCAAAGCGAAATAAAAGTGCCACTGGAAAGTAGTGACAGAAGTAACATATTCACAATGAAAACAAAAGAACAAATGGGATACATTCAGCACTTCTGAAGGAGAAAAGTTTAAAGAAGAGGTAATTTGTCATGAAGCAAATACTTGAAATTTTACCTAGGCCTTGTGCAATATAAAAAATTACTTTTACTCAGAGCAATTATTATACTTTTTACTCTTCTACATGTGTCTGACAGTCATAATTATCGAATTTTCACTCTTCTCTTGTTCAGTGAAAACTAATGAGTGTGTTGTGTTGTGATAAACTGAAGGATGAAGTGCTGTTTAGTGGAGGGAGAAACTTAAGTTACTTCTTAAGTTGCAAAAACATCTTAAATTAGCTGGAAAATATAATTGTCATTAACTAGAAAACCATCCTGCTTTCCCTGACATTTCGTAAATTTGTGGTTCTCAGAGGATAGTTACTACAAACATTAAATGATCTTAAAGAATATGATGTATCACTGTAGATTAAACCACACAGCAGGATATAAAGCAGTTCAGATGTGCTCAACCTTAAACACATACAACAGGAAGATGAAATATACACATTAACAGAGAGATAAAATGTATCTACGAACATCATATATAATAGTAAAATAGAAAACAGACCATTTTACAGCACAGTAGCTACTACTTGCAGACATTACGTACAAGTTGTCATTATATTCACACATACTATTACTCAGGTTTCAAATGCGCAATGTTTGCACATTATAGAACAAGTGTGTCAAATGTATTTTAGTTCAGGGACCACATTGAGCTAAAGTTGATCTGAAGTGGGCCCGACCTGTAAAATAATAATAATAATAATGATAATGATAATGATAATAACAATATATCACTAATGTCAACTCCAAACCTCTCTCTATGTCTTAGAGTGAACAAAGTAAAATTATGAGTCAAATATGTACACCTAGAATGCATACTTTCAAACAATGTGAATAACGTGAACAAACTGAAAAAATAAATGTAATTTTACCAAGATTATGCTTTGTTTATAATGTTTCCATGTTCATTTTAACTTACAGATCACAGTGGGTGTACAAATGTGCAAAACATTTAATATCAAGCAGAATATTGTTAATCTCACCCAACATTGGTTGGGAGAGGTTATTGTATCTCTGATGCGCATTAGCTATATGTATATGTCCAAGTAATTGCATGGTAATATCTCAAGTATTCATTAAGTTATAGCATTATATGTCTCTGCACACACACACACACACACACACACACACACACACACACACACACAGATTACAATAATATCTCCAAAACCAATGTTGGGTGAGATTAAAAATGACAGTTGTGAGTATTTATTGGTTATTATCATCATTTAACTGTTCTGACTCACCTGAGATTGATTTGGTCTGAATCATTAATATCTTAATACCATTTTCACAATTCACAAATTAATCCCAAGGGCCAAACTTGACCCTTTTGGTGGGCCAGATTTGGGCCCCGGCGCTGCATGTTTGACACCTGTGTTCTCGAACGTCTGAGTAAAGTGTTTTACAACCACACAAAAAAGTGGAATGAGTTGTTGTATGAAACTATATAACCAAAATACAGATTCAGTTCACAATGTTTGTGATGCCAGAAAGAGGCCAACAGAACTGTGTGTTAAATTAAGTAATAGTGTCATCCGCAAACACAGAGTCAGAGTGGTTGAGTGTAAACCCATGTTCAGAGTTCCCCTGCCTCTCTAATGGCTGCCATCTTTCTGCCGACCCCCCACCCCCACCCCCACCCCCACCCCTCCACTGATGGCTGCGGCTCTGTAGATCCTCTGTGCCCAGGCATGCTGTACTGAACATGCATGGCAGCGTGTCTCCTCCAGTGGCAACCTACCTCCTGCACCACTCCTCCCGCTATTTCAAGGAAAGTGCAACCTTTGCCTTGGGCCTTAATTATGTTCAATTTGCCAACCTGGGCCTGAAACCATTGGGGGGTGGAAAAGCTCTCTGACCTATTTATCAATGCAGCTTTTTCCTTCCACTGACTGAGACTGAACCAAAAAGATAGAGGGAGAGCAGCAGAGAGATACGTCGACTTCCAGCTTTTACATAAGCAGAGTGAAACTACAGCATAATCATTGAAAAAAGGTGCAGCGATTGTGCAGCGTATATTCTGAGTAATCTGTCTATGTGCTTTTCCGCTGATGGGTCGCTGCTACTTTGGTTGTGTTTCAGCGCTGTTTATCTTCCTATAAATGAACAAAGACGTGTGATTTTATGAGTACTTTTGTTTTTCCTGCTGCATAACAAGCTTTCACTTCATTCATTTTCTATTTCAAACTAGATCTTTAGTGAGGAAGAAAAAAAATAAACCCGTTCTTTCCACCTGTCGTAAATAACAGCTCTGCGTTATCGCTCAGCCAGACCACTGCTACTTCAATAGAGACTGAAGGAGCTTCTTCAGACCACGATTGGAGGTAAACACTGAGGAGGCCATTGACCTTTCATTATAGCTTCTGATAAGGCCAACTATCTCCCCTCTCTACACTGTGCCCTAAATGTCAAGTCACTGTATGTGTTATAATTACCCTGAGTTGGTATTTTCCTCCTCTTTACGTTTCAATGCATGGAGCAAATCCGGATAGCTGAGGTTGGCTGAGGACATGTCATACCACATTAGACGTGTGTGGTTAATTTAGCTGTTCATAGCATAATACAATTTCAGTTTTTTTAGTAACATAGCATTTTCAAAAGATGGAAGGCATTCTTAACGCTGAGAATTCTCCTCCCCAGAGTAAAGAGCTTGTTAATACATTCTCGTTAAGAGTTTTTATGCATGGACAAATAAACAAATGCTAATAAACTCCTAATTATTTTCTCACAACAAATTCAGGGGTTTTGAATATTCATGTTCGGCCAAAAAGTAGTGCAATTATTTTTCCTTTGCCTGGATGTTACATAGTGTGCATAGTTTTTTTAAAAGTCATATTTCATAACTATTTGACAGTCTTAATTTTATTTCTGGAACAAAGAGGGTAGCTCATGAAGTGGAGTGTTGGTGTGTATTTAACAAAGAGATTATATTTGAGTGATTGTTAAAAGAATATTTTGATTGTCCCGCCAAAAGAAGAAAGGTTATTAAATGATCAGACTGTGGTTTTTGGAAATTCATATTTAATTGGCTATTGAAAGACTTAGCTTTTTTTCTTCCTTTAACTAATTCATTCAAGGTTTTTGCCTGCAGTTGAAGCCCACGCATAGTGTCAGTTGTATTTTGTTATGAAAGATAATGTCAGAGTCCTGCAGTATTTCCCTATAAAAGAGAAACGCCTTCCTAACATTGACGGTGTACGGTGCACCATATTTTCTCGCTATTGTATGTGTTGTTTCTGTGAAAACCTTGTGCATCACTAATGCAATTTGACTTGGTAGTGCAATTGTCTGGAAGACAGTAGGCCCATTTCACTGAGTGTCAAAGAAGGCTTTTAAACTGTCACCTCAGTCTCCCCTTCCTTCATACTGAAACCTTTTAGAGGTTCTCTTTCCTGGCTTGGACAATGGAGTGTGAATGTTTTTTTCCCTTTTCTGAATATTGCTGTTGAGTAATTCGATAGCCTAATGACTGATCAGGTTGCCTTTTTTTTTTTTTTAATATGCGCAGGGTGGTACTGACATCATTTTTGACATAATTGGTTTGGCACGCACAGACAAACTGTATCAGGAGTCCAACTCTAGTTTGCATGTCGACAGACTGCCGTGATTCAAGATGGCACCTGTCTCTCTGATGTCTTTACCGTTGCTTCTCAGAGCCTTGTGCAGCTTAGTGACAGCCACAGTCCTTGCTGACATGAAAACCCGGTGAGAACCAGAGGCTGAATCTCAGATTAGAAATGTTGTTGTAAGCATTAAGAAGCATGAATCTCTCCGTTAAGGACAAGGCTCCATATTAGACATTAGATTAAAAACTGCAGGGTGCTAAAGACATTTGTCAGACTGATTCCATGCAGTGATTTGCTGCATGCCTCCAACAAGTGCAGCCATCACTTGCACATGGCAGAAAATGAAGTGAGGGGAAAATTAAATTATGATTTGCGATGACAAAACTGAGATGTGTGTGTGCTACCACAAAAAACAGCAACAACTCATGAATAATGCATGGCTGCCGTGGGCTATAGATTAAGTGTGAATATTCATTAATTTGCTTGCCCTTTGGGAGGTGATGCAAATTCTTACAAAGGCATGCTGGCAACTGGGTTATCCACCGCTCATATGAGTAAATAAGAGTAACTACGGATGGCACTGGTTATTTCTTCATAAGCTGCCTGGAAGTGAAGGACAGCGTCAGCTCAGTTAGTAGGTAAGAAGTTTTAACAGGGTTTTCCTGAAGTAGTGACCCGCCTAGCTCTTAAGTGCTAAGTCACCAGAGCAGGGAAAGCCCATTAGTGCAAAGAAGGTGGGGGAAGGCAAGAGTTTGAGTGATTAGGCTGATTGGATATAGCAGCACTAGGTTGCTCAGGTCAAGACTAATCAGCTTCAGAATAGAAGGAAGGTCCCTAACGAGTAAATGAGAGAAAGATAGAAATGCTACTGCTGTCCAGTGTAAACAGGCATCATGTCACAGACACAAATAATAACACTCTGATACAGCCCCGGGCAAGCACAGTGCAGTTACTGAGTCAGCACGGAGATGGATGAACCACCACTGAGAATAAAAACAAATCTGCAAATATTTGATTGTTCTCTTTAGTGGCACCAGTTTGTGCTTTTGGACACAGCTCAGTCAGGCTTAGTGTTAAAACTCCTAAAAATTAGGGAAAAAGGAGTGGTTCACAAGTGGGCAATCCATGTCTAATTTTCTTCAAACATGAAAAAAAAAAAAGCAGTGTGAAGGTTTAATTGATTTTGTTTAGGGGTTCATTTACACATTTATCCACACTATATGGAGGACTCTTCCATGTGCATGCCCCAGCAGCACAGTACTGGCAGGAGATGAGCAGGGATTGGATGGAGATAAACGACTCATTAACCTCAAATTGATCATGGGCTTCACACTTGTGAGGACATTTCATCATTAATATTTCAGCTTAATTATTTGTGCGGGTGTTGACTCCGAGGCCCTAATTTACACGTCACCGTGTGATGTATGAATTATTGTAATGAACAATATTTGAACAGTTATTTCTTCCCCCTGCCACCATTTTTCTCTCCCCCCTCCTCCTCTTTGTCTCCCACCTCTCTCTGCTGCTGGTCCTGTGTGTAGAAATAATTTGGCTTCATGAAATGTGAGTTTAAACTTGACAACTGCCACTTATGAATCAAATTTTCAGTGCTTTATTAGTTGAGGGAATTTTGCAGCAGAAACCTGTGTTCATCTACTTTGTTCCAACAATGCAGAAGCAGTATTCATGTAAGCTTTTGAGAAATGCTGTCAAGTAGTCGCTGAATTTCTTGTGGCAGAAAAATTGGCGAATATGTTTTCATGAAGTTCTGTTTGTCTTGTCTGAACTGTTTCCTGTGTTGTCCCTTCTCTTACGCTATATGACATGTTGTATGTATCAGCATGGTGATTTACTATCCCATGGTGATGGAGTGTCTGCTTTACTTTGTTTACCTCCCTCCCTGATGCCCTCGTCACTTATGCTCAGTCAGATAGCAGCGACAGGGAGAAACTTTCATTTCCGCCAACCCATCACCAGCTGTGGATGAACAATTCAGAGCACCCACACACCACAAATCATTCTTTACACTTGTGCAGTAACTTCAGAAACCATCTGCAACAGAAGAAACCAACATGCCAACACCATTAGCCACAGCTTCAACTTTAAAGGACCTCTCTGAGTGAGGTTTGAGGTTCAGAGCATAGAGCCAGATTGAGAGGTCTGGGGATTGGAGGTGAGTGCAAACCTGTGCATCAGCATGTCTTAATCCCAGAGAGCTATAATCTGGGATTAGTGATCCTCTCCTCACTGGATCCAGATTAGAGCATCCGCTCATGCAGCAGGCTCTGCACCAACGGCTGGTAACACCTCTCCAACCCTGTGGGAGGAGCTTGGAGAGGCTGTGGTGTTTGCTGATTGGACGGCACACTGAAAAAACTATGTGGTGACAGGGGTTGCCAAGGCGATCATGCTGGCTTTGCGATGATTGGTTGTGTCAGAGCTCAGGATGGCAGCCTGTCCTCAGACCCGCATTAGATCACTCACTGGAGAGTACTTGTATATACGTATTTGTATACTGTACATGTATATGCACTTCACTGAACATGTATGTAAACTCAGTGAGATGAACCTTTCACTTAAAACACTTCAAAACAACACATTTCATGTACTACTCATTTGGACAGTGAAGCATTGATTTATAGATCTGACAGTGAGCAGTGCAAGCAGTATTTCATTTGCACGTGAGTGTGTGTGCACGTAGAGACGGTCACATATCAGTAAAATACACACACGCACGCTCACTCAGCGGTCCACATAGGTCAATCTCATCACCCTGCTCACTGGCACATGGTGGAACCATAATCCTAAGGGTCAGAGGTCATCTTCATGCTGCTCGGCTGTGCTGAAAGGGCAGATGGGACACATACGCACACGCATACACAGGTCAGCCTCATGCTGCTGGGCTGGTTTGAAGGGCAGATGGGTACATTGTGTCATTATGGCGGCCTAGCTATAGCTTGTGGGGGCGGCCATATTGTCATTGAGAGGACACTCACTGGGTCAGGTGTACAGAGGCGGACAATGAATGTAGTGGGGACGCCTTTGGTTAGAGTGTGTATTAATATCTTCTAGAGCTGTGAGATATTGGAAAGAACTGATGTTGCATTTTTTCCTACAGTGTATAATGCAATATTAAAAACCATGAATTTTCTAGCAGATAAGTATAGTAAAAAAAAAAAAAAAGAAAATCACTATTTGGGAAGAAATAATCATGTTAGAATAATTGGGCTGACTTTGTAGGCTTGAATTTGCATGGAAAAGAAATAGTAATAGTAATAAAAGCCTAAAATTGACTTCATACTTTGAAGACTTTGCAAGGAAATGAGGTCTTTGAATAGTCTGGCATACTTACCATGAATTCACCTTTTTTTTGGTCAAAACCATAATTTCTGTAGCTGAAATAATTCTGAAAAATTGTAGTTAATTTTGTCTTTACAACCAAATCTTCCCTTTTTGTGTTTTTCTCCCATTCCTTGCTTATTTTCTAGATGTGGTTGACTTAATTTTTCCTATTTCACATTGCAAAGTCAGTGCTGAAACAATATATTATTCAACCTCCTTTTGCATCTATGTCCACACCGTCTGACTGGATCTGCACTCATATTCATGTCTCGCAACTAAAATCATTTGCAAGTCATGTAAATGCCATTTAAATTATTTGCAATTTTCTGTCTTTTACATGGATGATTTAGTAGGTCATTGTAAATCTGACTTCTTTTTTCTTCTAAAAAGCCATTAATGCAAAAAGTGATTTAGACTACATGCAGCAAGCCTGTAAGGCAGAAACTCAGCTGAATTGTTCTTTCTGCCCACTTTCATGTTCTCATTTGGAGCTAATCCACTTGAGGGTTTTTATGAGATGGAGAATTCAGTGAACAGCAAAAGAATGTGTGAAATGGCAGTGATATTATATTGATTTAGTAAAACAACATAAGTAATATCGGCAAACGTTTTTGTCTCTTACTGCAACTATTTTGGAGGAATTACACATCCATACCCACAGCTCATGTCAGCAGCCGTTAACTTTTTTATTTGTCCTATAGTATTTTCTCGGTACTTTCTTACATAAAAACATCATCGCTTTAAGATAATTTTCATTTATATGACTCATTTTGCTCACATGTCTATACCTTTTATTGGTGCAGAGAGACAATTTAGGAGGATATTTTGTAAGCTGCTCCCATTGCATTTCCACTGCAAATGTGGTATTAAAAATACTGCAATTTTAAGGAATTTAATACATGTATAATCTGCTTTTGCAGGATTAGGCTCCCACATTAGAACAAATCAGGAAGACACAAAGGGCAGGGACTGGGGTCTAAATATACTCCCTTTATCCGTCAGTGCATCAGCCCCATTTTTTGGAGATGCGCTTCTGGTGATGAGCGTGTGTGCTTAGTTTTTACAGCACAAGCAGAGGCGCATTAAAATAGACAGTGCTGACATACTGTAGATATTTAGGATAGATATATTGCAGCATGTTTTGGGTAAAGATGAAATTCAGTCCAACACGCAGAGCATTGTGAATCTGATGCTTAATTTTATATTCCACATGTACAGTGCATTGTGTGAAATGCCTTTGTGCATGTGAGACTAAGAACACATATACTTGGGGAGAGGTGGGCTGAGGGTGACAGCCCTCAGTTAGGTCTGTCAGACCTGGAACTCTGCAGGCTGTCAGTCCCAGGATAGCAGAAAGAAAATGGAATACACTTTATCCCTGGTCTCCTGCAGGTCAACTGTGACAGGGTTGCCCCTCAATTACTGAGTATCAGCACCTCTTCTCTCCTCCCCTCTCCCCTTTCTTCTTCTCCTTTCCCATTCCTCGCTGCAGTATGTCTGGGTGTGCTCTGTAAGAACCGTGCAGAGAAGAAAAATAGAGAGGAGAGTGGGGGCAGGGTGGCAAGTACCTACAATAGGCTGCCTGGAGATTCCATAGAGCACAACGAATTTCCAGAGGCATTTATACCTCAGTTTATTGTTTGAATATATTTCCTCACCTACAGCAAGGATTTGTTTGCTGTCATTATCACACTGTGTAATGACAGACTGTATGTTGTAGAGGTTGTGCTATGAATACTGAGTATCTCTTTAGATATAGCAGCTATATTCACTGTTGACCATCATCTCTTTAAATGAATTGCATATATCTAATGATCCTAAACTTCATGTTTTATGTATCTGCCTTAACTAATAAGGTCAACTAGCAGTGAAATGGCTGACAGGAATCTATGCATTTTAATGTCCCTTCAGAACAATGGGCACGCGCCAAACACAATAGGGTGGATATGGAATCAGTCAATGAGGAGGTAGTGTGACCAGCTGGAGCCCTCTACCCCCTGACCTCTAGGTCACTAACCGCTACCCTTTTCTTTTATCCACCTCTCCTGCTGCACTCATGAAAATGCATGGAATAGTAAAGTTGCTTTGTCATACAGATAACCCTGGCGCGTGGAGGTCTGATAGGGCAGCATTATGAAATCACGTCTCTTTATTTGGAGGGGGTGGTTCCTCAGTTGCCCCTTGACGTGTCATCTTCTGTGTGTTTGTGATGGAAAGCGAGGTCAAACCTGACACAGATGGGCTGGGTTGTGTCTGGAAGTTGACTAGAATAACTGGACATTGACGCTCAACCTTGACCCTGCAGCCAGACAGCCAGCCAGCGGTGCCTAGAGGTCACTTTGGTTCTAATGTCCTTAGTAGAGTAAGCATTAGAAACAACGGGGTGACTTCCATTAAGCAAACCAGTCTTATAGGAGCTCCTCTCCTTTCTTTATTTAAGGCTTATGAAATGCTTGAGGCCAAACAGAAAGGGACTCAAACTGCGCGTCTCGGCCCCTTTTCAGAGAAGTGACTCATGCTTTGTATTAGGAGACTAAAGAGTTCAGTCCTGCTCCTCTGTCCTCTTTAGTGGCCTGGTGTAGAGACCTCACCGCCTCCAGCTCCCAGCTTGCACACTGCTGAGGCTGCACACAAAGTCTCATTTTGAAACTGAACTGTAAAACAATCCAAACTGCAGAGCAACTGATCTGCCATCCTCAAACCCCTGCACTTCAATGGCTGTGTGACCCATTAGCAGGAGATGGGACTGTCACAGAGAGCCAGCCTTGAAGCTTTTGAGCACTGGGTCACTGTTAGCCTGGAAACAGCTGAGTTAAAGACTGGTATGTCTGTTTATTCTCGACTTAGAGCTAACTTATGACAGGAGCTACTTATTACAGGCTATTTTTTTGTTTGTTTATTTGTGTTTCTACAGCAGTGTCCTTGTTTGGTTCAAAAGCCTTTAAATGGAAGTCAAACAGTTTCAGCAGGCAGGTTTCTTCGATTTTACTGGAATCAGCGGATACAATAGAAATATCGAATTCTCCCAGTGCTGGATTCAATGTCTATCTTTTCAATCTAGTATCATGTCTGTAAAGCTCAGTTTCTGTGTTAGCTGAGTATTGTCAGACAATTGACAGAGCACTGCTCATGCTCACGCTCCCAGGAAGGAGGCAGACACACAGAAGCGCTACAAATAACCAACCCAAACATCCATGGATAACTCTGTGCCCGACTTCCCTGGTCTTATATTTCCAGGGTTAAAAATCAATAGGGCTACTGCTGATGAAATTTGCCGCATGACTGCGTGTCAAAGTCTGCAAAGTAGACCTGGACTGAGGCATTTCTCCTCACCCACCCATTCACTTTTGTTCCATTCTGTTTTTAAATGCAAAGGGGATTTCATTTCATTCTCCTTTTGCCATTTTGCTTAAATTTTTTTCTTTTGCTCTAAATCCAGCTTTTGGAAGGCCCAGGGGCTGAGTAAATGTGATCGATTTCTAGAGAGTGTGTCATCTAGGCCGCCCTTTTAGGAGTGGTTTTGTAACAGAGGCACAAAGGCGCGTGGAGCCATCATTCAGCCGACTCTTCCATTGTTCACTTAATTCATGCTGAAGGATCCAGGTCAGGCCAGCAAGCACCCTTCACAGGTTAGAAGTCAGGACTTCTCTCCCATAAACCACAGACAAGAACCAAACCACTTAAGACCAGAGGCGTGATGCATTATTATCCAGCAGAAATATATTTCCACAGCTGTTTCTCTTCTATTTGTAATACGACTGTGAAACTAATGAGAACAGAATGTCTCTGAAATTATATTTGCTCAACAGGGTTTGCAGGACAGGGAGCTGATATGAGATGGGATGTGAACATCAAGCGTGGTTATTAGTTGGTATGTGTTCACTGGACGAGCAGGTTGGAGATGATTTCAAATCTACACTCAGCCATATTGTCTAACACGACTGTCTTTTCTGGGAAGAACTTAATACCAACTTGAATCAGTCTGAATTAACAATAGCGACATGCCATTATTGTATATTAGATATGGATATTGCTAGTTTGTTTAGCTTTTATCTCTTTCAGAAAGTATCCCCAGCCTTGCTAAGTCTATAACAATGAGCTACTCCCGTCTTAGAAATTCCCAAAGAAGCTATCTTCTCCCTGTCACTGAGGGAAGAATGCACACGGCAACCATGCAGCCAGGCTCTCCTGTGAAGGAGAATTAATCTGCTCCAAACAACCTTTTATTTTCTCTACACAACTGCTTGTCAGCCTCCACTAAAAGCAATTTGTTTTTGGCCCACTCCTTCAGGCTCATGTAGCAGGACCGAGAGAGCAGTGTGGCATGTTGTTTCAAAAAGGAGAAGAGGGGGGGAAAACAGTGCTTTAATCTGATTAGACCTGGCTAAAATCCCAAACCGGGGCTGAAGTGCAGTGCTTGTGGTTTCTGAACGGCTTACGCTAAGTCTGTACCATGGAAATAATCTACTCTTAAAACCCAGGAAACAAATCAACTATGGTAAGGACATAAGTCGCTGTCATTACGGAGTCATTAGGAGAAACATTTCCATACAGCATGCAGGCCAGCACTACAGGCAGAAGGGGGCAGTGTGTGTGTGTGTCTGTCTGTGTGTGTGTGCGTGTGTGTCTGTCTGTCTGTGTGTGTGTGTGTGTGTGTGTGTGTGTGTGTGTGTGTGTGCGTGTGTGCCTGTCTGTCTGTGTGTGTGTGTGTGTCTGTGTGTGTGTGTGCGTGTGTGTCTGTCTGTCTGTGTGGGTGTGTGTGTGTGTCTGTCTGTCTGTGTGTCTGTCTGTCTGTGTGTCTGTCTGTCTGTGTGTGTGTGTGTGTGTGTGTGCGTGTGTGTCTGTCTGTCTGTGTGTGTCTGTCTGTGTGTGTGTGCATGTGCATGCACTTCTGTGATATGGTCTTTTCTTTCATATTTATGTATGTGTTCATACTTTAAACATAGAATTGAAGCATAGATGTCTGTACGGTTTATATGTGTTCAAATTTCAAGATTTTACATGTTCATAAGATCTGTGTGGGTGTATATGCAAGCCTCTCTTCTCTACATGTCTATATGCGTGTGTGTACGCCTGTTTCGCAGCGCTGCTGTGGGATTGCAGGACGACTTCTCGGGTGCTGAATAATGAATCAAAGCATAGGAGAGGAGCAAAGTCACACTGCAGCAGCTTGTCTCTCTGCTCTGCTTTTTACTTTAGCTGAGCTCGATGAGTAGAGCTTGGAAGAAGTTCTCTCTAATAGGGCCAAAACCTTGCAATCACCTCCGCAACCATAAACCATAAAATTCTCTTTGATATGTGGTTAAATAGAAGCCAGATCACTATAACTCAAAACTCCAGATGATCACTAAACATTTAGAAGAAAACATTAGCATCTGTGGTATAAGTATAATTTGTTGATTTGAAGTAGAACCAGGAAGACAAAAGAAGAGGCCATTTAGGAAAATCAATTTAAAAAAAAAAACTCCTCATAAACAAGCACTCCAACAGATTGATTTTGCCATCAATAAAGTGCAGAAAAGAAAACCAGTTGGTGATCAATACTCAATCAATATTGGTAAATTACTATAAGGAGCTGTAAGGTAGATGAAGCCCAGAGGAGAGGAAGTATAAGCTTTCACTGCTTCTGTGTAGGCTTCAAGCAATAACACAATGAAAGATCTTCCTAATGACACTATTAAAGTGTTTTACCAGTGTATACCATGTTGTCAGGCCCAGTGTTTCATTGTCTCATTAATAGCCTCCCATCACAGTGCAGATTTCAATATCAGTTTGCTCTCATTATCTCTCTTCTCTGATACCATTTCATTTTGCGCGGGCTAAATTAAATGTAAAAATCCTAATACAATTTTGCTGGAGGAGAACATGGCGGCTAATTGCATTAGGCTGAACTGTCGGTAGCGTCTGCAGCGGCAAGGCCCCCATCACTCTCCTGCAATTAGCGCTGGCTACTCCCCTCAGCAGCAGGTGTTGTTCTGCCCGTGCCAGCACTCCAGCTGATTACCTAAGCCGAGCGCTGCGAGCTGCTCTCCATCCATCTAGGTTACAGCACCACCACAACTCGGTGCAGATACACCAAGAGCCACAATTACATTACTTGGGAGCCCACAGACACAGATGGTGGGCTATATACGCCACTGTCACTCTGAAAGGAGAAAATGCTGCCGAGCTGCAGAAAATGACTGGTGTGATGCTGTCATGTTGCAGCCAGAGGAGAACGGTAAGCTGCAACCTTGGGCTTTAAGGTTGTGGTGTATTGATGTGAAAAGCCAGGAGGATGAGGAAGAGTGAGCTACGAGTGGTAGTAACGGCAATAAACCCACATACACACACTCAGCATGAGGTTGGCAGCATTCCAACAGACTCCGAGAGCAGTTGGGCTAACCAAATTATAAATTTACAAGGACTAAATTACATAGCTAGTGTGCACACATACTGTCACATCAGAGACACAGTCAGCCACACACACTCCCTCCTTCTCCTGGCTGTCTCTCCTCTCTTTCATACACAGGCTTGCACATGCACACACACCAGGGACGCAGAGACAGCCGACATCAAACAAGTGAACTTGAACTTTGGACAGGTAGGGAAGGTTCTGTGCATGATATGAATAAAATACATCCCAGACCCAAAAAAACCCTCAAAATCCACAGCTTTTTGAACCTACGCATGCATTCATTGGCGATCCTACCTTCAGTTCTCTCAAGATTTCCATGAATGTGTAATGCAATAGGATGAAAAACAAAATGAAATATGAAAGTGACAGCTGACATTATGGGATGAGTCAAACAACCTCCACTTGGATTCAAGAGCAGGTTTTGAGTTACCTTATTCATTTTTATTTGCTACTGATTAAAGTCGATGGCAGTGTCTTCTACCGATATTTGTCAGAAATAAGTAAAGAGAGCTGTAATTCAAATATACATGATGCATCAGTGGCTTCTCAGTCTTACAGGGAATCAACATGCGACCACACTGCAAGACCAACACATTATATGTTGACTTTTCATTCATTCATTTGCTGAACTGTGCAGTCCTCAACAAGGTCACAAGGATGATGGAACCAATCCCTGTTACCAAGGATGAAGATGAGGAACAACCTGTACATGTCTCCAGTTCATCTGAAGACTGACGAACAACCATTCAATCTTATGTTGACTTTGGTTACTTACTCTGTCTGAAAATAATTGTGCCTATAATCTTTTAGTTACTCTGTTCTACAGGCAGTGGTGTTGATGTCCACCTTGTTTCATTTCTGAGCCAGATGGACATCCTGTTGAGAAATCTTTGTTTATGTAGATTTTCCAGGAATTTGACTGAATGCCCTGCACAAGTTTATTTTAGTCTGTATATTATCTGTGACCCTCATCACTTTTCATCCAGAAATGTGTTTGTGTTTTATTGACTGCTACAGTGGTCCTGCTGTGCCATTGCTCTCAGCCTCCAGGATTAAAGAGACACTGCACTCTAGACATGACTCACTCATTGAATTCCCTCACTCGCATGGCCTTAGTGTACATCCAATCCACCAGAGACCTTATGTAAGTTAGAGCCAACTTAACATACTCAATTTTCAAGAACTGGGCATTAAAATAACAGCATTTTATAATTGTTGCCTTTTTTCTGAGGCAGCAGAGTTGAGATCTTTGTGTACACAGCGACAATAGTGGGACACATTTAGCCACACAGTTCAAGAATGGCCCTCCTAGGCCAGATGCCAATTATTTCCAGGACTGGAACCAGAAATAAACATACAAACACTTACCATTCACAGATGTGTGCACAAATGTGCAGACCTTTTTTTTCCCAGGCTGTCATTCTTTTTTCAGTGGTCTTAATAGTTAGCACAAAGAGCCAATTGACTCCCCCAAGTCCCATTAAGCCTGCAGCCTGTTTGTAAACATAACACAATTTTAAGTTGGATGCCCAAGAACCAAAATGTGAAACCCTGAACTTGTCAATACTGAATAGGCTGCTGTGACTGCAAGTCAAATAATATACTGATATGTGTGCCTTGTCATTTGCAGGACAAGCAATAATTTTATCAGTCTACAGTACCATTATTTTTTCTAAAACCGTTCCTAATGCAAGCAATATATGGATTTAATGCATATGTCTATGTTCTTTCATATGTCTTTTAAAACCCTGTCACCATTTACAAAAATGACAAGAAACCTTAAGTAGTACTTTAATAGTATTTGGCCAAATCACAGCCTGTGTAAATTTAAAAGGCTGTCTTCTCTTAACTATGAAGCAAAGTAACAATAATTCTATTTTAAAAGCCATAGTTGTTTTCTTCTGCCTGCCTCAGAGTGGACTTGCCCTGGTCATATTTTTGGTGATTATGTTGTGGTCGACGGCACTGTTCAAGCTCACATCCATGGAAACAATGCACACACCCATCTCTCCCATGTTTAATTGCTGTTCATGTTACTCCAAGTGAAGCACCCCTCCCCTATATCAACCCTGAGCCAATTTACATCTTATTATGTCTATCTGTGCTGAGACCTAGTATCTCAAATGGAGAGAAAATTACTCTCCATTTCTGGAGTAATCGTGACTTGTTCTAGTCACCCCAACACTGATGCGCTCTGTCACTGTGTCAGAGGTGCATGTGAAAATATTGTAAATTCTGGCCATGCAGTGTGGTCATTGTTCCATAGTCTCCCTCTATTACTTTGTCATTTCTAACTGAACAAATAATAGCAGGTTGCACAATAAGTGAACAATGCAAACTGGGCACTTAATGTTTTTCTTGGGAGGCTTAGCTCATGGATTCACAAACTCCAACAGAAGAGACATGCTAATGTACATGTTTCAGTTGAAATCACTGAAGCATATTTCATCTCTGCTCATTGAGTAAATAATACACAAATTGTAAATCTAGTTTTATAAATATACACACCTGTTCGTTATCTCTGTGCTATATTCTTTCCTCATATCTAACAATTTGTGTTTAAACAGTACAAATTAAATTACCTGACTTTTGGAGGCAGAATTCCACACAAATTAACTACTTCACCTTTCCAAAGCATATGATGGTAGAATGTACACACACGCTTGTTTGGTTGCCAAACAAGGTAATATAATACTTCAGTCAGAGTTTTTGTTCAATTAAACAGAGCTGTGGTAAGACAGGTAAAGATTGCATGCAAAATGAAAAACACTGTTTGAGATGTGTTGATTAGTTTGATCTAGGAAGGATTTGTCATGCTTTTGTAATCAAGTGTGTATTAATAAACTTGACTAGAAGAGGAAAAGCCATCTGATAGGACAATTATTTTTGTTATAAGCAGCTGCATGTGGGAGGACAGCTCCTCTCCCTAGGTTTCCACTTACCAGCAGTGAGTGACAAAGCCTATCTATTAAGGCAGCTAGAATTTTACTAGTATTCACAATCGATCCTGTGCCTCATGTAGCCTGTAAAATAATGCATCGTAATGAGGTGTGAGCCTTTGATAAATGAATGAAAACACTGCCCAACTGCCATCCCAAATTCGGAGGCTGTTTCTATTTTATTCTCCGTTTTAGTCAGACGACAATTTGCTTATAATTCGATTTCAGTCATTCTCTGGTGGTCACATCACTGTCAGTGACACCCAGTCAGTGGTTTAATGCTGACATTATTCCAGATGAATGTCATAAAAACAAACAGTGTGCTGAAGACGCTGTAATTGTTTGACAGGGAGATAAAATCATAAACATGAGAACTCGACGACATAAAAGAGGGAGCAGATAGTAAACTGTGGAGTGCAAAAGTACAGATGAGGAAATTATTGTTTTAATTATTCTGAAATACGACATAGGGTGTCATCAGTTCTGATCTGTTCCTCATATTAACTGAATAACGTGCATACATCTGTCCTATGCCAGTAAATATTTATGGCAGAGGTGTCTTTGGCTTTTATTAGTCTGAAGTTAACTAACCACCAGCTTTCTGCTGTGGAAGGTTTCTAAAAATCCTATGAGTTAAAATAGGACTTTCTGCCGTTACATCAAAGTTTACCCTTTTGATTTGGTGTTTTGGTTCTATCCAGCCCATCTACATGTTCACACACATGCACAGTGGTAGTGAGATGGGATCCTCTGATTCAGCAAATCAAAGGCCTCTCCTCCTGTCCATATTATCGATGCTGCTGGAGGGCCGTGGAGGATGCCGGGGCACAAGGCAGGGTGGGGGTGGGAAGAGCTGGCGGATCTGTGGGGGGTAGGGCAGGCAGGGCTGGAGCTGCAGATTATTCTGGAAATTGCCAGCTGCAGTGTCTGCAATCAGGATCAAACCGGTTCCGGGTGGGGGAGGAGGAAGTCACTGTCGATTTTTGTCAAGCCAGCCTGTGCCTGTGTGTCTCCCGGCTGAGTAGGATGACATTCGCGAGGCGACGGTGGAAATGTCCCACAACCTCATCCTCTCCTTAATAATTCATCTGCCTGCCTGGGTTCTCTGCAGGTTTGTGGCTGTGGCCGCGCAGTTCGCCTTTTAATAGAGCCGGTGATTACCAACACTGACATCTTAACATTTAAATAATACACAGACACCTGGCCAGTGAAAAATCAATAACACATAGAAGGAGTGTAATGAAGAGCACAGCACATCCAGCAGCCATCTTGCCTACTACTAGTGGATATACAGAGCATGGAGATGCAAAAGCACATCCAGCACTCCTTGCTCTGCATGCTACCTCCCCCATCCTTTTCTCAATGATAGCCTACCATGGGGTTGTCTTTTTCTCTTTTTTTTTTCTCCTCTTCTTCTCCCTATATCGCCTATCCCCCCTTGCTTCTTCTTTTTTTTTGCACATCTCTCTTTTCTTCTCCTCCATCTCCCTCTATCTCTGCCTCTCCTGCTCTCTGAGGATTGCAGGGCTCCTGAGGCGAGCAGCAGAGCCCTGGGACAGACCCTGATTAAAACTGCTTGTTAATGACAAAGGCCTCAGTGCTGCAGCTCACGCTCTAATCCTAATCTGTATGCATCCACAGCAGCACATATTTCCTCCTCTGCTCAGTCCTCTGACACCAGACAGAACGGAAACACAGAGGCAGCCATTTTGGAACAGCTGCATGGAGCTTCGTGTAATGGAGGAGCTCTGCACAGGACTCCAAACGGCAACAAAAAAAATAAAAAATCCACTTGTACTTGACTGTGACTGTTATACTCTCCTTCTGCCTCCAGGTATATATGTGCCACATGTGCCGCTACATAGGGATGGATAAAAAGAGCACACTATCTCTATAGGTGCGACCTTGCAGCTTTTGACTAAAAACCAAAATCATCTTTCAATTGCTGTAGCGTGGGATCATGTCAGCATGAGGCTTGACTTAAGCATAAACCGCCATTTCATTTGCACTGATTTAAAATAACCCACAGGGGAAGGTTGAGAGCATGAGAGAAGCAGCCTGTTCACCTGAAAGTGAGACTGATGGGCTAACAATACAGAGGGAAGGTGAGCAGTTTATTTTAGCAGTGAGGGGGGTGTCTGCATGTCTCCAGTGATGCGGGGGTGATTTCTTTCGGCAGGCCTGCGAGTGCCCCGAGGCGAGAGGGATAAGGGCCGTAGAGGAGAGGGGAAGAGAAAGAATCTGGCCTGGAGAGACTTTGCAACATGAGTGCACTGGAGCCATTAAAAATATAACAAGAGATGAGAGTAACAGTGTATATTTAGCTGTGGACAAAGAGACGGCTATGCTGTGTAGCGTGTTACACTTGCTGTTCATATCTTTTGGTCACTGCAGGAGCTGAAATCAAAGGCGAAAAAAACGGGGAAAGATGAAAAACGGAGAAGAAGCAAACTGAGGTGTTTATCAGTTGTTGTTGTTGCTGCTGCTGCTGCTGGTGTGTTAAAAAAGCACACACCACATCTGTGCAGCAACCGCTTTGACTGTGATAAGAAACAATGGAGTTTGAAAGTGAACAGGGGGATTGGGTTAGTGCTTAGAATTATGGATGCTGGGAATGGATCTTGGGTGTGGGAAAGAAGAGAGAGGATTATGAATTTCAGCAAATCAGAGACAAGCATGTGGTGAAATCCCAGCTTCGCTTTATGTTTTTCTCTTTCCCCCTCTCCCTTTTTCAGTGTTATTCTTTAATTTTCTCGCCCGCTCTCTTTTGTCTCCATCTTGAGCTCCTTCCCTTGTTTGATTTATTGAGTTTTCCACTGACATCTGCCTACATTTCAGCTGTCCGCCTTTTTTCACTAAACTGCATGTACATCTGTATGCTGAAAAATATGATAGTAGAGTGGGAGCATTCAATCAGACCTTTTTATCTTCCCAAAATAAAACCATAAATCTATTAGTGAAACTGTAAAATGTCACATTGTAAAGCGGTTTTCTTTCCCTCTTGTATCATTGGCCTTAATTGACTGACTTTTCAATCAGAACATATAGCTAAAGCTGTATTTGATTTTTTTTTTTGTCCTTCAACTACTGAGGTCAAAAGATCCATGAAATCAATCTTACAAATTTCTACAACAAAATGACATCAGTATGTTTGTGCTTGATGTGATTGATAACCATGCAGTAAACTCCACTTTTTCTTAAGTGAATTGAAATGGTAATTTCTTGCCCTCATCATAAAAGTGCATGTATTTATTTCGGGATAACAAATAATCTATCTCTGACCTTTTATTGGTATTTAATTTAAAATGAAATCTGCACACTGCTTACACTTCAACAGTCCTATCTACTATGATACAGGAGTCCATGTTATTTGCAGGTATTTTCATGCCATCCACTGATGAAGAGGAGACGGTGCCTGTAATTACCAAGTGCTTTGTAGAGTGTGATTGCAGCACATTGAGGGTCACTGAGAGCAAGGTTCAAGCTTCTTGATATTTCCCAGAGAAATAAATATAACGAAGAGGTGTGCCCAGGCACCAGCATATCACAAAGCTGAGGTCGCCTCTATGTGGGTACCTTGGGATCAAGAGTCACAGAAATTTTTTAGTGATCTAAGATGGCTATGGGGTGTTGGAAAGGAGGTTCTATATTCTCAGCCTCTGTAGGAAGAGTGTTTGGAGAGTTGAAATGAAAAGGTAAAGTAAGAAACAGGGGTTGTTTCTCTTAACATTGCCAAATAGATTCAATAGACCGGGGTAAAGTTTCCCTCTGAACGAGCTTGGAAGCTATATATGTGGAGCATGACATGCTCTAATGCTAAAAGGAAGAATTCTTGCTCTGAGAGACACATTATTCTCTTAAGTTAAATGAAGCTAATGGCTGTTCTTGCAAATTCTCCCTTCTCATCATTAAAATGATTCGCCTACTACCACTGGGCCTCCATGGATAATACAGGGGAGTTTAGTGCATACAGGAATCTCCATTTTTATAACAAAGCACAAGTGGATCTCATATCCTCCTCTTAACAGCAATAGTGGAAACATCAAATATTGAACTTGATAATTTGATGTTTAAATTGCATGAACTTCCAGATGGAGACAGAAGACAAACCCTCATCCAGCCTCTTCACATGTGTAATTTAAATCAGTGGTGGCTATTCTCTAACTCTCAATCTGCAATCAAGGCTGAGAGTTGTGAAATATTTCCAGCTCAAACCTGTCCATTTGAATATGAATAATACACAAGGTAGAGTACATTATGATAATAACCTTCAATTACACAAGATATCTGCATATCTATCTCCTTTACTTCTTGAATGCTGTGGAGAGGAGTATTAGACTTCTCAGGACACACTGGGCATGAGCGCGACGTGAACGTTGACTCCTCATTTCTCTCCTGCCTCTCAAAGCTGCTCGCATACTATCAGCATTCATAGCCTGCTTCAATCAATATCAATTAATTATCATGGGTACTCCAAAATGATAAATGCTTTTTATCTATCACTTCACAAATCAATAGCCCCACTGTTACCATGCTTACATTTCCCTCCTCGTCTGGTGCAATCAATTGAAAACTCACAGTGAACAATTTACATTGAAGATGTAGCATGAAGGGGAATCAATATTATTAGCAGTGCTAGTGAAGGGGAGTGTAATATCTGTGACAAAGAATAAAAAAACGAGTCTATGACATCAACAACTCTTAAATTTTGACCCCCATTGATTATTACAGTCCTTGCACATCTTCCATTGGGCTGTATATCAGACTGACTGTAACTCTTAGACTTTGCTCAGGTGAAACATTTGACAGGATGTTAAGTCAGAGGTTAATCTTTACACAGTGGCCATGTTTTGCTGTCATGCAGCAGTTGTAGCTCATGTCTAGTATAGAGTCCCCACAGGCTTCCAGGACCATGTGACCAAGAACCCAGTGACCTGCTATGGATGATGTGCAACCCCAAAGGTCAGGGTTTACAGAGCGAGTGTGACAGCCGACGCCTCTCCCTGACGCTATACCACTGACCTCTGACACTTCTGTGAAAGCGTTGCTTTTAGAGTAGCTACGTAAATCTCTCAAAAAGATGCAAACGTTACTTATAGTATAAGCTTCATATTGATTTGAAATAAAAGTGTTGTTTCCCAGTCATTTCAATACGCTTTACTGTTTATTGTTCTGCTTCTAGCAATGTATTTAAAATGTCTTAAAATAGAACTTGTTTCGCCACTATTATGAACATCCAGATTTTTCTGCTGATCAAGACAAAACACAAGCATGTAAAACAAAAAAAAAACCATAATTAGTATTGGTTTGTATCATTTAGATCATTTTCTCGAGCACAATTGCTTTTAAAACAAGCAACTATGATTTGATCCAGACTAGAGTTCAGTGTTAATAGCAGAACAAAAAGCATGACATTGATATACATGCTAATTTAAGCAATGTTTATTGTAATTACTCCTCTTCCTGTATTTTTTCATCCTACTTTAGTGTAATTACGGACAAAGAAAGCTTCATCTTTATGTTCTCATAAATGCCATTGCACCTGAAGGAGCCAAATGTGTTACCTTTAATGTCAAGAGCACCATTGTTTCTGTATGTTCTTGAGAAAATGTGTTTAAATCTCTGAGCGTATTTATTTAAATTGGACCAAATAGATTGTTCACAATGGTCTAATTAACATAATTATACATGTTTCTATGGAAACCCTTGAGTCCAGGTTTGTTTCGTTATATTTTACCTCCTAGACTCTTTTAATTGTTGTGATGAGAGATAAGAAATGCCTGTTGGCATTTTCAAAACTACCCCACACTTGGTTTTTAACAGCTGCCCTGGAATCAGATTTTGTGTCGGCCACAGCCTTGTTCACTTTTTTGCTTGAACACCCACACACCTGTCGAGGAGTGCATTGCTTATTACTGCAGCAGGAGGCGGAAATGCAAAGTTGGCCTTAGGTAATGTAATGTTTTGATGTACCTTTCATTTCAAAGCAGCACGATTCGGATATTCCACTTATTGAAAAATAAGTAAACATTTTCCAGTTGCACAAATGATTATATGAACGATAAAGTTATGATTTCTAATGTGCTTTGATTATTATAGATTTTTTTTAATCATGCATACGAAGGTATCACTTTTTAACATGATGACACCAGTGTAGCTTCAACTACAGCTACCAAGACTCATAATTAAACTATAATAGAATTAACTGTGTTTCCCATTATAACCGGTTTTATTGAAGTAGCAAAAACTAATTTAAGTGGTCAAATTGAAAATATATCTCACATTCTACATAATAATTGGTTCAACTTTCTGCCAAAAGTAATCGGACCACATGACACCCCGGTGGATGGTTTCCTTCACAGGACTTTGTGTCCACTGGTTCAGCCTCTCAGTCCACAGAGGACAGGAGTCAGATCTACACTCCAGATCTCAATCAGTCATGGTAGCCTGAGCTTGAGCCTGGATGTATCCCTCACTATTACGGAGCTATCGATCGTTTAATTACACAATATGGGTTGAATTTCCCATGATAGATGACACTGTAAAAAAAATGGAAACAATAAAAGAGTGAGCGAGGGAAAACAAAAACAGGACAAAGTTGGCAAGTGGAGACAGTGTAAAGAACTACAGATAATGTTGATATGTCTGCACAGATTATAATGTAATAATAAACCTGTAAGACATGTTACTAGTTTGGATACTGGTCATAACATGTGTTATAAACTATTGCTCATAACAACTTCAAACACATGTAAAGTGCATTACTATTTAAAGTCAATAAAAATACACATTACTATGCAAGATTTCCAAAAATATATGTCAAAGCACACTGTAGGATTTGTGTGAAAATAAAATGCCTTCATTTCTCTATGGCAATCCTTTCAAATGCAGCCAAAGCGTTGTGACTACAGTGTATACAAGAAAAAGAAAGTTCACATCTTACAGTATGTTCATGAGAATCTATAGCTACCTATAATAAACATCACAACTGGAGATGAACGACAAGAGATGCAAACAACAATATTATGTAATTAGGCTACAAGACAAATAGAGGTGGAAAAAAACTGCTACTAAATTACAGTTACTGATCTACATGTTGGTAATGACAAAAGGGTCACATCTGAATATGTTTGTTGGTGTAAAAAAAGGTAAGAAAAACAGTTTATTTGTAGAATGCAATGGCTGAGCATTCCAATGGCCATGTTATTGGATATGAACACCACTTAGTGCTGAAAATTGAACAATATTATCTCTCTGAAATGAGAAACTATGATACCTTTGTTAGAAAGACTATATAATTGAAATGAATGTAACCCCAAGTTATATTAGCTGTCATGAAATTAAGTAATTAAAATAGTAGCAATCATTAATGTATTATATTATAAAATAAACTTTCCCAATACGTTTCAGCAAAGAGTATTTCAGAAAGGAAGAAAGGACAACCATGTCTTACAAGTAATGGTTGCCTCTAGTAAGTACTGATGATGAATATAACCCAGTGTAACTTAGCGTAATAATGTTCTAATGTTCATTAATAGCTTAATATGTAAATTCTGGAGCGCTGTGTGTATGTGTGTGTTAGTAACACAGTCGACTGTATAATGAACCCGAATGGACTTCACCACCCTCATCTGATGAATCGCTGGTGACAGGCTTTTAGGAAACTCAGATGTGCAGTTCTTTCTTCCAGTGAGATACCTGTGAACCAAAAGGTGATGGAGTATGAAGAGGGTAGTGAAATCTTAGCCCTGTTATTTATGTGCACTGTCTCTGCCTGTCTCTCTGTCTCCCTCAGCTGTGCTATTTTCTGCTCTCCCTCTGCAGCGCGGCCCTCGCTCAGGCAGGCGAGGGCTCCCAGCTCTAATTCTGCAGCACTCGCTCATGTCCTTCATTTGACCGTGGCACACCATGATGCCCTCTGTTCGCCATGCTGCCCCCTGTAGCTCACCATCACAACATTGTGCAGACACACACACACACACACACACTTATTGCCTTCCCAATAATCAATAGTGCAGCAGGCTCCAGGTCAACATAGAGAATTAACTGAGCGTGCCCAATCACGTGGAGGGGCCTCTGGGAAAAATCATTGGCTTTGCACCGGTATGACTCGCCGCACATGTGCAGTGTTTATCTATGCCTGAGCGAGCTTCCATCCTCCTGTGTTTCAGTAAGATGCAAAGGCTAAAAGCCACATTTCAGATGTGACCTGCTGGTCATTCCACCGAGCTCTGTTTATGCATGTGGGCTGTTTGGTCATATATGCTCTTTGCTAAGTGTGTTAGCATTATGTAGGCTCCAAAACCTGCTGTATAGAGGTTACACTTGTATCATCTAGTCCTCCTCCTCCACCTCGTTGTGCCCTGCTGTTCAACAGGGGCACTTAACACCCGTGTGTGTGTGTTTCTACCTACTTTAACTGCAGAAGCACAAAACCAGCCTTTACTTTCTATGACTCAAAACATTCTGAAACTGCTTACAACAGTGCATTATTGTTATTTATGGGGGGGGGGGGGGGGGGGGGTTGTTTGTTTTTTTAAAAACAGAATTAACCTTTTTTTCTACATAAAAACTTATAGTATGTGCTTCTCTGCTTGTCATTGAGGTGAATTATTTATTTGAATCCTGGACTCCAAGCAGCAGTTATGTGTTTTAATGCCGTACTTCACGTGGTTGCAGGGTGAGGTTAGAAATTCTTCAGATTAATAAACATGAGTCTACATTTTTGCAGTACTCATTCCTGCGTCTGTATGAAAGGCTGACCACTGAGATAGAAAGGAGTGCGTGGCTCTATCTCTACCGTTCCATTCCACTCATCTGTCCCCAGGGCCAGAGTCAGAGCGGCAGGATCAAAAGTAAAATCAGAGCGGAGAGCTGTATCCAATCGTGTCAGTCGGAGAGGTCTCTCCCTCTACTGTAGTCTGGCAGCGTCCAGGGCTGAGGGCACTGATCTCTATCAACGAGGATAAATTCAGTCAAGCCTCTAAAATGTGTGGCGGTGGACCTCAAGTGATTTAAATCATTAAAATGAGGCCAGCTGCATCATGTAGTTGGAGCACGCAGTAGGGGCATCCAGGAGCCTGGTACAGAGAGAAGAGTGCCATCAACTGGCGCCTGCTGATACATCCATCCCACTGCAGAGCGCCTGTGTATAGAGAGATGCAACAGCACGTCTCTATAAGGTTAAGTGTAGTTACTTGTGAGAGCATAGACATAAAGTAATACATTGTGAGACGTAGATCAATCTTAAAGGCACATTAAAACTGTTTTAGTTGAACTAGTTGGCACATTCACACATAACAGATGTGGACAATGGCTTTCGGAAAAAGAATAGTTATACTTATGTTGTCAAATTGTTTACTTTTTTTTTTTGCGTCATCCAAGTAATCTGTGTAATAACATGATTATCATCATAGATTGAGTGTTGAACTACTGTGTTCAGGAGAAAAGGTGTTCCAGGCTGACCGTATCTTAGGAAGAAACCGACAGCTTTCACAAGAGACAACAATCACACATCAACTGTTCCATTTCACAAATAATAGACCAGAGCCTCCTGCAATCATTATATGGGCCTGCGAGCACCAGAGTGTGTGTGCCTTGTATAATTGTAGGGTTACAGGCATATGTTTGTATTCATTCTTCTTATTGTAAAAGGTTGCAAGGTGTTGATTTACCTTTCAGCACGTAATTGAAAAAGAAAATCATTACAAGTCACTCGCAATCTCAAAGGAAAAAGTGCTTTTGGGGTGTGAAATGAAACAACTTGCGTTAGTGCTTGTATCACACAAACGTATTGTTCATCTCAAGAGTTCAAAGTACTGGTTGTGCCTATAGGTTTTTTATACATACTTGTATCGATTCTTTGTCAGTGAAAAGATGAGCGTTGTAAAAACTAGCTGTGGCCTTTGACTTCATGGTATCTCTGTAGTTTACATTACAATAAAAAAAACAAAAAACAAAAACACTTGATTGCCCTGCTAAGTTTAAGACCAACCAAAACAAAACTGGTACAATTACCTGTGACTCAAACCAGACAGCAAAAACACACAGGAGAATGTCAGTCAATCACCAATCATGCCTATCCCGAGCATAAACACACCTATTATACACGCCAAGTGATATCAGTGTAAACAATGCAGAACAATACACTGCATTTCTAGCTGCAGTGGCTCCTCTGATTGGCTGAATCGATCGTCGGAGGCATTTGATGTTATAGGAGGAGAGGCGAGGCATATTGATTGGAGGATAATCAGAGACAAGCTGGCTTGGTCCTCTTCAATAATTCAAAGCAAGGATTTGGGGTGAGATTCCCTTAGATCGGAGGTGTGATGTACATTTTATAGCCTGAGAGTTGGGGAACTGCACAGGAGTGGGGAGGCGAGGGGAGTGTGTGATGATGTGTATGTGAGTGGGAAGGAGGTGAGGGTCACGTGGGCTCAAACATGAGACACCTTTTAAACCAATCGCTCAATAAGTAGCGGTGACCAAATGGTGTTCTCCACCTGCTACAACTCTGAATTCAATCGTTTGGATGTTCATCCTGGATTGTATTGTTTTTGCATGCATAGGCGTGTTCGTGCACTGAAACCTTCCCTCTTTGGAGGCTTTTTGTAAGGTTCCTGAAGTACAATGTATAGCAAACTGTGTTTACCTCACCCAGAGGACCTTACACTGCAATCCAACCATTGATTTTCTTCTAACACCTTCAGCTCTGTATGTGTGACTAAGCCAGTTTTACTGGCCGTGGCATTGCTGTGAAAAACAGCACAAGCATAAACATTTGAGTTTCTTTCGTTCTGTTTTGTTTCACTGCATTTTTTTTACATTGTAGATGAGTGTGCTGCCTCTTGAACTGGAATTAAATTATTGTTGAACTTGTTGGTACATCACTTCACATCAGATCAGAGGGCATGTTATGTAAAATGATCTGCTTCAGAGCTAATATGGATCTTTGAGATTATCTCTTTTTTTACTTAAACTATGACACTGTTTTTCTGTATGGCAGAATTCCAGAAAATAATGTTATAATTTAATAATGTTAAAATGTTGTGACATCTGGCACTTCCAGATTAGGTCATCACAGTCGACCGTGGCAATTTTTTTCCTTTACCTATAGGATGAGTCTGTGTTTCTGTTTCAGAAATGAATTATGATCACTAAAATGTCACTGTTTCTCATAAAGTTGGAATAATTTTGTTTTCAAACAAATTCCTTTTGTTATTCCTTTTTATAGACATTAGTAGTCACCTTTCAATGATTTACAATGATTACATAATGAGTCCCAGTTACACTTTGACTTCATTCATCAAGAGTAAATCACATCGTCACAATCATTGCATGAGAAGAGGTAAATATATTTTATTTCAACAGTGTATTTTAAACTAGTGCCCATCTGTTCACAATGTGTACTACACATCAATAGGTAGTATACAATGTGTCATCATATTTGTACAAAAACAGGTCAAATCTATGATTCTACTTGAAGAATTAAAAAAGACTAAAACAATTGCATCAAGCAGTTCTAAGCAGTATATAAATTACAGAGATTCAGTATATACATCCAGAAATGTTTTAAATAAGACATTATATAGTATTTGGATGTCAATATGCACCAATGATCAATGTGTATGTCAAAGTCTTTCATAGGTCACATATAAATAGAGAAAAAAACATGTTACTTGTATTTTTTTTATCCATTATAAAGGAGAAATGTGTAAAATGTCAAATGTTCAGGCTTCTAAGAAAAGTCACTTGAACACAGTGCAATTAACAAACCAATGCTGCTACTGCAAAGATTCTAAATAATGTTTTATTTTTCATTACTCTTACCTAACATTGGTTGGGAGAGATTATTGTAATCACTGTGTGTGAGTGTGTGTGTGTGTGTGTGTGTGTCTGCAGAGACATATCATGCTATAACTCAATGAATACTTGAGATATCATCATGAAATTACATGGGCATATACATAGAGCTAATGCACATCCGATGCAATGATCCATTTCAGTAAAGGTCAAAGGTCAAGGTCGCATTTCGCAGAAAGGTCAAAATCACATTATTGGCCCTAATTCAAGAACAGGTTGAGAGAGGTTTGAGATTGGCACAAAATAGGGTTGAGATTAGGCATTCTCTGAATACTTGTTAATTTATGTATTGACTAATAATGGTTTTAATTATGTCTACTTTAAAAAAAAAACACTTGACTTTATACCACAGTGATTACATCAATCATAACAACTAATCCCACAGTTTTACTAAAAATGCGCTCATGCAATTATTCCATGTAAAATATGAAAACATTCAGTCTATGAGGTCTTTATTGTGGTATAAATCATAGTTTGAGACCGTTGTTGGAATATAGCTGTGAAACGCCATGCTCAAGGTGCTCTCTGTGGTGAAGGCCTACAGAAACCTGTGTGTCTATGTGGTTTATACCACCATGACCTATACTGTGGATCTATGTGGTGCTAGTCAGACGTGTCTGGAATCAGACTGCCACTGCAGCCAGGCAAAAGGTCAAACAAGGGGGCTTCTTCTGTAACACGTGGTTTTCTCCCGACGCTTATCTCCTAATCACTGCAATTACCACAGCACCGCTTGTTTGTTTGTTTGCTGGAATGGTGCATTAGTGTGTTTGTATCCCGCTGACCGGTGCAGACGTGTCAGGCGGGCGTCTGGGGAGGGACACTGCGGTTAGAGGGTATGCTGACTGCAGATGTGGGATGTAGATAAAGGGACCGCCACTATCATCATCTTAAACATCACCATCATCATTTTGATCATGAGTCTCTCTCTCTTTTTCTCTCTTTCTCTCTCTCTTTCTCCCCGTGCTTCCATTTCTTTTTCTTCCTTTCCTCCCTGTCTCAAACTGAGAGAGTATGTGCACGTGCCACTTGAGAATTACTGCATCAGGTCATCTGTCAGTGTCTCCATACAGCACCACACCCTATAGTCCCCACCAGAGATGCTCCCTCATGCATACTGAGCTACTGAGGTTGTGCCCTCATATGTTTACATTTGGTCTTCACTCATGTTAGTTTTACTATCATGTCTTAATATTTTTCCAGCTTTTCTCTACTCAAACTAAAATCTATTTTCCCTTTAGACCTCCACCCCCCCCCCCCCCCCACCCCCATTTTTTTGCACTGACATTGCTGTCTTGTAACGTCTTATTCTTCTACCGCCGCCCTTGTCTTGTAGAGCCGGCGACTGCAGCCTAGTCCACTGACTGTTTGAGATGAACGGGGTGAACATGTAGACAAACGTCCTCTCCCATGCTTCCTGTCACCTCTTACCCGGAATCACATCTGCACACACACTATAATTATCCCCATTTGATGAGGAATGGGGCTCCTCCATGCAGCTCTGGCTCCTGATCTGTCTACAGCAGAGCATAGCAGGTAGATGCAGGGCTTCACTCCCACTCATCATTACTGCAGGAGATACCTGGCTAATTATAGCCCTATGCTGCTGTAACAGAGACAGACATGGATATCAGGCTTACTGGGAGGAGCAGATATTGCTGAGGAAGATGGATATGGTTAGAGAGAGGATTAACAAGTGAACCATTTGCAGTGGATGGTATCAGATCTACACCAGAAGGAAATGTTTATTGTCATTGTTTATTTTGCATGAGCCAATTTAAAGTATTCTCAGAATAAATTCTATTCATTATTTTATCATTTCTTAGTTCATTTTAATAATATTTTGATGAGCTGGCAGTTTAACTCTTCATTATAAATATTTATTCAGACAGTCCGTTTTCATGTGAGAGGGTGAGATATCTGAAATACCATCTTGACTCATTAGTTTTTGGATAAACAGGCTGCTGCCAGTCTTACCTTCACCATTTCTTTAATGCACCGCACTGTGCAGAGCATCTCTGTTTAATACAGCTTGACCTTGATCGCAGAACTGTAGGTGAGCTGCATGGCAGGCTGAGCACACACACAATATACTGTGTGCGCTCGTGTGATTGTGTGCGTGTCTACATCCTCTCTGACCTAGCATGTCCTCTTTCCATCATCTCCAGTGTTTTTTTTCTCCCATCATCGTAAATGGTTCTCTGTGCTGCCTCTCTAGGTTTATGCAGCATCATTCACAAACATCATCCTCGTCCTTCCCCTCACTCACTCCTCTGTCCTCTCATTCTTTTGAAGTCCTTGATTCACGTGTATTCTCCTGAAGAGCTCCTATATGTCAGCCGACCAGCCTGAGAGACAAAGGCAGGCCTGAGTTAATTACCTATCATTTAGAGCAGATGGCTGCAGATGATATGTAAATGGAGTGTGCGTGTGTATATGTGTGTGTGTGTGTGTGTGTGTGTGTGTGTGTGTGTGTGTCTCTCTGGGTGTATATGCCAGCATGTAAGAAACTGTGTGATTGTCCATATGCCTGTATGTCAATGTGCATGTGTGCAAGAATATACACAGTTTATCCTTCTATCTTTTTCTATATTTGTGTGCCTGTGCAGATTTTTTTTCTTGGGTTTACATTTTAAATTGGGTTACAGATTGTTGTATTCCACTCAGATAAAGTGTTAATGACTAAGCCTATAATTATGAGTTGCAGTTTTTGTGCAATTACTCCCAGGCTCCTTTAGCCTTCCAAGTTCGTTCAAATGTATGTTTATTAACAATCTATTTCTCCAACTTAGAATTAAAATTACTTTGCCGCTCATTTCCTTTTTCAGGTCAATATTTCATAACCCTATTTTTTGCACATTACAAATAAAATACATTGTACTTATTATAAGCATTCTCTCTAAATTATTCTGCTCTGAGGCTCGGAGCACTGACTTAAATCTAGGACATAGTAAATCAACTGAGACATTTGTTTTAGTCTCCTATTGTTTGACAGCTTCTCAAGAGTATCTTCTAAAAGTGTAAAGAGTTTTTTTTTTTTTTTTTTTTTTTGAGTGGCGAGCTCACTTGACATCAAATATAAGCTGGTGTGTTTTGTTTCTTAGCATGAAGAAAGAGGCATGGCAAATCAATGATGAATGTGCAGTGAATCAGAGATATATGTTACAGTGCTCTCTATGACACAGGAAGAAATGTAACCACAGAGGGAGGGCAGGAGAGAAAGGGGGAGGAGAGCTGTGGAGGGGTGCAGGAGAGGAAGGGGGGGGGGGGGTGGACAGTGAGATCAATAGTACTGCTAGAAAGACCTGTTCGTTTTTGACTTCACACTGTAAATTAAGCCTTCTCTGTGCCAACCATTTTTCAGCAGCGTGCGTCTGTGTGAATTGCAGTGTATATGTGAGCTATAATGCGGGCTTTTGTGCATTATACAGTAGCTGCTGTAAAGTGTGTGAAATAATCTCTGTATGTTTATTCTCCACCAACACACCCAGCGGGAATCTGTGAATGTAGTCAGCATGTGTGACTGTAAGTTTGCAATGCCACAGATGGAGACCCACTAATTTACTCATTATGGAGATTTAATAGCAGAAAATACGACTGCAAAGATCAGATGTATCTAATAGACAACAGTCAGCGTGTTTGGGTTTTTTTTCTTTTTTTATTCAATATATATTTGACTCCCATTCATATTCATCTGTATTTTACTTTTTTTTCCCATTCTGAAATGCTGAAAATGTTAATAAATAATATTTCTACCCGCAGTTTTAGGCATGACATGATCAGCACAGAAGCAGCAAATGGAGCCCATTGATATGATGGTTAGTTGCCTGTTGGCTCCCTGGTGAGCAAACCTCTTTCACAGCTCTGAAAAGTTAACACTGCTTCAGGCCTTTTATGGCATGATGGCAAATAGAGCAGTTTGGCTTCATTTACTAATGCAGCAAGTCTTCACATAGTGTTTTCTGCTGTTCCAATAGTCAGCACAATAGATCTAATTACATTTCAAAGAACAATTAGAAAAGATATTGCATTACGAATTGTGTAAATGTGCATATGGTCAATCAGTTAAGCAGCGTAGAAATAATTCTCACATTAGTTTGCTGGTGTTGCAAATGTTTTCTCGTGGTTTTTCATGCTTGGTGTGCCTAAACGGAGATTTTGACAATCTGATAGAATTATTGGACAAGTGGTTGAAATGTTTCATACTTTAGTGCCTTTATTTAAATACATTTAAAGGGATTCAACATTGTCTCTGCTCAGGAATCAGAAAAAGAAAATGGACCCAACCATCTTTGAGCTTTATGTTATAACAACAATGCCCTCTACTGACACTAAGAGTCTCTGCACCAGCACTATGTTTCAACATGGAAGATACAAGCAGGGTCTCCTCTATTATTTGTCTCTTTTTGGCCTCAGCCATGGTAATTATACAGAAATGGCTGCTGTATTTTTCAGATTTTGTTTCAATTTGCCAATATTGCTAAATAACTATAGATGAAACACTAGGATATACACAGGAAACTCCTGCAATTAGGAGAGTCATGTGTCTTTGAATCTAAAATTGGCTGCACCAAAATAAAATGTCCTATTGTGTTAAAATTAAAGTGGCCTCATTAAGACAATAATAGCACTATAAAATGAGATAAAAGAATATTCTGATTAACCTTTGGCTCCAATTTCATGTAGTAACCGCCAGACTCGGTTATGTGGTTTTGTTATGTGCACGTGAGACTGTCTGACTGTCCACGCTTGCTAATTTTACCACACGCTCCTTCACTCATTCATTCCATAAGGTATTTCTCTGCTCCGGCAGTAGAGAAAGTGTGTGCACCTTTGATCTCCTCCCGCTCATGGTCTGTATCTCTCCTGAAGCAGAAAACCATTAAATGCACTTTGTGTCCAGATACACTTGTCATGCAATAGCCAGCTCAGATCCCAGGGAATCAAAGGTATGGGTGATGCCTCCAGAACCTGCATTAATATTCATGAGAGCCAGAGCTGCCCTATGATGTAATTGCAGTAGCGGCGAAGGTCAGTATCTTTGCCCACCCTGTGCACAATATCAAAGCCCAGATGCACACATGCCACTTAGTTTTCCTTTATAGTAATCTCCATGCATTTTGAAGACAGGGTAAATAGATGAAAATCTGTTTTTAATTGTGTTATCACCAGACTTTTATGCTCCCAGGGTTCTCACTCTCATATTACAATGTTGTCTCTCATGTTCTCTCCTTGGACACACATCACAGTAAGCCTTTCATCCAGGGACTAGAGCTGTTTACAACCCTCCCACCCACCAATGTGTCCTATTCTCAAGGCTCAGCTGGTTCTGAATATAATGGACCATGCTTTTATTCATGTTCCAGCTTTGGCCCTGATCTGGCACCAAGGATTCAACTGGATATCAAAGCATCCACATGTTTAATGAGAATTGCAGAATGTACTGAATTAGTGAATAAAGATCATTTTTAAATTATAAAGTATATAATATGCTCTAGATGTGTAATTTAGCATGTGTGCGTTTTTCCTGCTGTGACTGGATATAGTTGGAGTTATTCTGTCTGTAAGTGTTTGGTGGTAGTTTTGTGTCCTGTGAAGCCCTCGCCACAGAAACTGATTGATAGAACCAGGACAGACAAGAGCTCCTGTCACATAACTATGACTACTGTCAGACCCAGTTCTGTCACAGCATATGACTTTACTTAAAAAAAAAGAATAATCTGTTTTACAGCATTTAACATGGAATGATACTTGTCCTTGAGGTATTTACAAAGTCTTTGTCAAATAAACAGCTCAAATGTCAGTCAAGTAAACTCAACAGGCCAAATCCCAATGCGTGATTGTATAATGACCATCATATCACACAAAGCTACTGTTCTGAACTCAAATCTTTTTTGTTATTTAAAATTTTTACAACTTTTTGGTGCATATCATGTTGTATCACATCACTTTTAGACAGGAGTGGACCAAAAAAATTTACACACACACACACACACACACACACACACACACACACACACACACACACACACACACACACACACACATATATATGGAGTCAAATTTCCTGTGTAATTTATATATATATATATATATATATATATATATATATATATATATATATATATATATATATATATATACAGTATATATGTATATAAATTACACAGGAAGTTTGACTCCATGCAGATAACATTTTGTCCTTCTCAAAAAACAATAAAAGTTACTCTTTGATCAGCGTTCTCCAAACTCAACATAGAGCTAAATTTGCACAATATGGAGCTAAATGTAATTCTTTTTGAGGATAATACTTTTGACTCTAGAAAAAATGCTCAATAATTTTTCCTGTGTACCCTCAAATATCCAAGTGCATTCAATATGAAGAGTTGACATGGGATAAGTGTTGGTTCTGTGGGATTCCCCATGAATTAGCAGAATAGTGGGACACTTCCTGTACAGTAGAAACTAAGAAGATTTCCATGAACCCCTGTCAAGGCTAATAACCACAGTGGTCTCGCAGACAGCTCCCCCAGGGCCGTTTGACCATGTAAGCAATGGGAGGGGTGATTTTCAGGGAGGTGGGGGTCGGGAGAGTCAGAGCTGATGCTTCTCAGACTGTCTCAACCCATTTAGCTCTTTGGGGCATGGCCAATCCAGCGCTCACATGTAGAAATAAGGTTCATCATAACCCTGCTGTGTTTTGAGATGACTGGAGATGGTGAGAGCACAGAGGCGAGGAATGGTTAAAAAAGTGTGAATGGACAGCAAAGCAGAAAGACAAAAATACAGACAGACACACGAGTAGATGTAGGGGGCAGGCTTAAGGGGGGCTCTGGCCTTCTGGGCATGCCCCTGTGCTGACATCAGCAGAGGCAGTTGCAACCCCGACAGAACACTGTGAACCACAAAGGGTGGGTGAGAGGAAGAAGGGAAGGGAGGGGCAAGGAGGAGTAAGACGGAGGGGGAGGGGGAAAGATGGGGGTACGACACTTGTAATCGGATCATTGGCTACAGTGGGTTGAGTCGATGTGATCAATAGAAACTGCACATGCAGCAGAGAGCCTTTAATGGCCCTTAATCTCCATCAGGCCTGAGTAGGAGGGTGGAAGAGGAAGTCACAGGAGCAAAGGGAGTCTGCATCACATTACACACTCAACTTGCACACACACACATACATCCAAGAGTATAGAGTCCCCGCCGGTGACTCCAGAACTCAGCAGTGAGCATGTCATATTTCATTCCTGGGCACCTTTTCATTTCATTTCAAATGCATTACATTTCAGACCTTTCCATTCTGCACTACCCCCTACAATGCAAAACCTTGGCTTGAACATGCCTTTCCCGTACAGGACACATTCCAGCCATTGAATTTAATAAGCAGCCTGGCCACAGTTAGTGTGTCTCCACAGTATGAGAGGGTATGCAGTTCAGTTATGAAGTATAGATGTGGCAGAAAACCTTTTGGATGCAGCACTTTGTGTCATTCCTCCATTTCATCTAATTCATCTATTTTCTCCATAGATTAAACATTCATATGTATGAGGAGCACCCAAGTGTCTTTAAAGGGCAGTGCAGCATAATAAACACTACAGATAGAAATTAGTGACACAGCAGCAGTCTGCCCTGTGTCACGCTCCAATGTTATTTTTATTCTTATTCTCTCTTCTTTTATCACTTTTTACTGGGATTTTTCTTTTACTTATTCATAATTTAAACAGTAAATGTCCTAAGTTAAAGGAGAATGGGTATAACTTATTCTAAAAAAAAATAATAATAATAATAATAGTGATGGTACGGATATGCTCAAAACATCTGAAATATTTAATGGCATCTTGTAGTCAATGTACAAATGAATACCTTATAGTGGAAATAAAAAGTGGGTTTTTTTTTCTGATTTGTTTTTTTAAAACCCGAGTCAACACACAAACAGCAAATAATAATAATGATATATTTTACTGCAGGATGGCACTGGTTATAAAGAAAAACAACAATGACAAGAAAAGGATAAAAAGAAATCAGTTTTGTTCCATTCCCATTATAGATACTGGATAAACAGTTCATTGTAATGTGACAAATAGATCGTAATTCTAATTTAATGAAATTAATTAATGAAAACATAATTATTCTGTGAATCCCCATAAACGTTACACCCTCGATCTTTCAATAAGAATCCTGGAATATACACAGTCCATATTGAATTCCTTTATCAGCCATATGCAATGCTCTATATGTGCCATATAAAGTAACATAAAGCAGAAGTTATAAAGCTGTCTTGTTTTTCTGTTTTATACGTACGTCTTACATCTGAAGGTCACCCACTCAGACAGACACTATTCTTCGAGCTTATACACAATTCTCTTTATATTACTTATTACACAGAAATAGGTTTTCCTAGCTCAAACAGTAGCATCAACACTATACCATTGATTTGATCAGTGCTTCTTGTTGCCAGGAAACATTCGAACAGATTAATGACCCTGGGCCTCAACTGATTCCCTGCTGCTCTGAAGGCTGCCGATATGCATTACATAAACATTTCATTTGTCCAACAAATATAGAGTTGTGAAAAGTGCTCTTATGGATTGCTGATTAATTAACTGCATTAGTTATTCCTGCTGTTAGAAAAGTTTCATAAATCAATTGGATATGAATGGCTGAGGAAGTGAGTAGTTGCCTTAATTGTGCAGCATCAGTTGAAAGTATAATAGTAGTTTTCCTCAACCACATTCTAGGCAATTTATGTAAAAACTGTTTTACTAATGTGTCACTGCATAATAGAAACACAGATGTGGTTTTGAATTATGTATAAGAAGATTGTAATTTTAGTCCAAAGCTTAAATTATATCCTAGGTTGTAAAGGTGTCCATATATGATGTAATTCATAGAAGCATTCATCCAGATAAATATAATACGATCAAATCACAATTGCAAGTACTATATAAACTACGTCTGAATTTCACTGAGGCACTTCACTTACATGAAATAAGGTTGAGTGGTGAATGAGGTGAATGACTACAGTTATCTATAATGAAAGCCTCTGGAAATGTGGTTTGAATAGCAAACATGCATAGACTACATGATATCAAAGTTGACTATCATGTTAAGTGTCCAAAAATTCAAAGGGAAAAATGAACAGTAGAAGAGTGGTTATAAATCCTACTGAATAAACTGCACATTTTTCTGTCATTTGAAATGTGTTAAAAACAGTATCAACTTATGTTATGTGACCTTAAGAGATTCTCAGTTAACAAGAGCTCACATGTACAGTAAGTAATCTTTCACATTTTGTAGACCTAAGGGGACTGATGAAATATCACTGAATCTGCTTTCATAGCTTAAAAGCTATATATATATATATATATATATATATATATATATATATATATATATATATATATATATATATATACTGAATATAAATACTGGATAACAGGTATTTATGTATCCACTTAGGTATGTAACCACTCAAATTAACTCTGCACTGTCGCTGCTTTTCTTGAAAGAAGATTATAAGGAGAATTCATTGTTTCTTTTATTAGCTGCACTGTTCACTTTCTGCATATTTATTTGGTATAAACAGAGCAGTGGTAGCTGTCTGATGATCATCCTTCATCATATGAAAGATGGCACAAATATTCCAAATAAATGTGCGCATATTTCCACAAAGGAAAAAAAACTATCTTGTCACTCTAAATTTTACTTAAAATGTGAACCTGACCAATAAATTTATTATTATTATTATTATTATTATTATTATTATTATTATTATTATTATTATTATTATTATTATTATTATTATTATTATTGTTATTATTATTATTATTATTATTATTATTATTATTATTATTATTATTATTATTATTATTATTATTATTATTATTATTATTATTATTATTAAATAAGTGGGCATTTTTGTCATGTTGCCAAGCAGATATCAAAATGAATTTATTGTTTTAAGTATAACCTGTGATGGTGAATGTAGAAATTATTTTCTCACTGTCATTAAGATTGTGCCAGCATTCCTTTACCAATATTAAATATGACGTATGCAATCAACAGAAAACAAAAAAAAACAGTATCTACTAACTTAAGCTGTTACTAAACAACTATCTTACAAATTGAACATTGCATAGTTGTGTCGAATGTATTTGTAACTAATTGATGATGATGTGAACACTGAACTGTCCGGTTGAACTGTTGCATCACAGTGATATTTGTGACTGAACTGGCTGTAACTCTGAACCCATGAGGAGAAAAAGCACTGGGCGAAACCATTAGCACTGAAAAACAGAGGGGGTTTGACTTTTTGATGTATAATCAATGAAATAATTACATGACTAGACTGGATATGATGATGTATGAAAATAATTATAACCGAATGATAAATAAAAGCACTAATTCAAACTCAATAAAAATCTAAAGAGGACAGATGAGGCAGGTATTTTCTGGTTTCAATGGGCATGACGCCACTGCCTGGATGTACTGATAACAGTCCAAAACTTGAGTGTGAAATAACTCTTCGCACCCTCAGTTGCCATTTTGCCCATGTAGTGGAAGAAGAAGGACAACAAAAGTGTGAAAATAGCAGCCTTGGAAGCCACAGTTTTATCTAGTCTTAGCTTTATTAGCTTAGAATTCGCCAACAAATACTGTAGTTGGAGACAATCATGTTGTTCGTTTGTATTGTTTTGTTTTTTCTTTCATTAGTATTTTTATTTTTTATTGTTGTGGTTGTTTTTCATGTATTTATTTAATAGTTGTTGGATACTTTGATATTTATTATTTGATTTCTGTCTTTGTAACATGTATATGAGCATGGACAAATTGTCTGTACAACACAATGTGTATGTTATGACATGTACGGCCATTGTTACCTGTAGCTAACACCAGGTCACAATCTTTAATTTAACTTTATCTCTATGGGCAGGAAGGGGGTGGGAGATGGGGATTAACTATATTTATTGTAAATTTTGTTGGTACCTTATCTTATGGTATTAAGCTATTTCAGTCTCAATCCATCTAAGTTTTTTTTCCCAATATATTTATATGTTCAACGTTTCAGAAATAAATCACACATAATTTTTTTTTTTTTAAATCCACCATTTGTCGTAAAATTGTTGAAGTATTTGACGCTGTGAAAATACATAAACAGAAAGACTACATACCTGAAAGTTTCGGAGCCGACATTTCATAACTGCTTCTTTCTATCCATGACGTTTTCAGTTGCTGATGATGTTTCTGCAGCTACAACTTGACCAGACCTGAAGTGATTTCATCTCTTTTGATATTTTTCCAAGTTTCTTTTGAAGATTTATGTAAAATGTGCCATGGAAGCGGTCATTTTTGATGTTAGGGATGTGATGATAGATGTAGTCCATTAAACTGTTAAACACAAAACTTTTATCATCTTTGCCACAAACTGTAATTTTATTTGCTTGTAAGTTTATATATTAAATTGACAAACATATAGGTGAAAGGTCACACAGTGGATAGCTTTCTATGCATCACTGGGAAATCTAGGAGAAAAACTGAATGTACTCTTTCTAATCTTTTTAAGACATCAGTAGATTCTCCAATAAAATACTTTATGTGGTTATAATGTAGGTGGACTTTAGCATTTTTTAAGCTTGTCATTTCTGGATATAAAAATATGCAACTAGCAGGGTTTGACTATTCTTAACAATATCTGTCCAGTGTGAGCACTGTCCATGATGTGTGAAAATGAAGATAAATATTGAAGGAAACATCAAAGAATTTTGACTTCTTTGATATTAATAACCAACATCCATAGCTGACAGAAAATCTTTCTAAAAAGCCTGGTTTCTCACAAATTCTTGAAGGAAGGAATAAACAGTTAACTTGTTTGACTACATCTGAAATTAACTGTGTACAAGTAATTTTAAGTCTCTTTAGCTTTTTATTACTGGCGCCTCCGTGTGGGCATTTGATATAATACCATTTTTTAACACCAAAATGAGCTGGATAACTGCTCACTTAACCATTATTCTTTGTTGTAAAAACAGATGCTTACTGTACAAACACTAGGGCATAAATCTATTAAACCACTTTACATTTTGCAAAAATCTGAATAAGACTTCCTTGATAATTATTTGCCACAGTCAACACCTGCATTTACAAAAGTACAAAATTCTTGAAATATCTCATTCCTCTCTCATTGTATGCAACAACAAAGTCTTTCCATCTTAGATCTACTTCATGTAATTGTGTTCGGCAAAATGCTCAGCCTGTACTTTCAGTTCACAGATAATGATATAACCATGGCAACACAGACACCTTGGAAACGAGCAGGAAGAAAACTCAGACATTGCTGTTTGTCAAAAGCCCTTTTTTTTTTCTTTCTTTCTTTTTTTCTTTTTTTTCCAAATGAGAAGTAAAATATGCTGATTATTTCACCTGCCTTGCTGAGTAACACCTTGAAACTTCAATATTGCTTTGAATGAAACTCAGCTGAGACTCCAATTGCATTTGTTATTGCTGATGCGCTCATGGACTATATTATTTTATTCGCTTACAACAACATCAGCTGAGATGGTTTCTTACAACATCTAAACACCAGTTGTGTAGAGATATACATGTATATTTAGAATAATCTTTACCTCCTTTATCAGTGGAATGACATAGACGTCAATAGGGCTAATGTTGAGAGTGGACGTATTGAGTGACACACCATGGCCCAAAGTGTGAAAACCTTCAAAACATCAAGGAAGTGCCAACCCTGAGACTTGCCCTAACCTTGCCTTGAGCCATGTGTTGATGAGTCTTCACTGTGACTGAAACTTCAAAGACATTTCAGCTCACTAAGATGCTCCTTCGCTCTCATCTTCTCTCAGCTGAATCCCTCACTAGGACATTTTGATATATATATTTATTTTTTATTTTTTATTTTTTTTTAAGTTTGCTTGGCAGTTTCTTGGAACAGCTTTGACTACTGTGAAAAAGGCCAAATTGACTGTTGTTAACATTAAAAATATGTACCAGTTTGATGAAATAGTAATAGCATGACAAGCCTCAGAAACTGAACAAAAAGGATGCGTGGGTTTGAGTAAGTGCTCCCCCCCCCCCCCCCCCCCCTCGTTGAGCTCTAATGAATTTAAGCTAAAGCAACAGTGCAGCATTCATGAACCAATAAACACACTTGACACTAATGTTTAACACACTACGATGTATACCAGTTCAATGAGTGAGGTAAATTCAAGAACACATATCAGAGGTCTCTAATTAAATCAGCGTTTTGCATATTTTGAGAATTTGTACATCTCAGTACCATCACACACAACTAGTAATTGTGAGGGTTTTGTGGTGTGAATAAATAGCAACTTCTCTGCTTACTTTGTGTGTTGCGTTCACAGACAAATGGAGGCAGGAAGAGTGTGATCTTTTCAAAGGCCGCCTGCAACAACCTGATGGATGCACAAATTAACACACAGAGGAGAGAAGTCGCAATCTAAAGCCTCCAATGTTATAATTACAGCCTTTTTCTTCCTCCTTGACAAACATAAAGGGGGGATTTTTCTCTCTCTAGCTCACATCCTCTCTCTCCGTCTCTTCTCCACCTCTCACTGCACAGCTTGGCGAGCTGGCATTAATTGCTTCGAAAAGCTGTGGAAGCACAACAAGTGCTTCTCATCCTGGTATAATTGTGTCTGTAGGAGTTGGAGGGCTTGAGAAGAAAGAGAGCCTTGCTGCTTACAGGAAGGGCTTTGTAGTGTGTCTGGGGAGATGGGGATACTGGGAAGTACGTGGTACAATGGCACACTCTGGTGGGCACACGGTAAAAACAGAAGAAATCATCACCAGGTCTTTCAGTGAGAGAAGAAAACTAGGATTGTGTGTAATTCGACCTCATGTTTCACTTACTGTCAGCTGCTGCAGTGGTGGAGGAACAATTCAGCCATTTAATGAAACTCAAAGAAAGGTTATAAGAGGGTGGGATTTTTCATTATAGTTTACTTTTAGTTAGTTTTGACTCTAATTCACTCAGTTTTAATTAGTTTTTTGAGCAGGTGTGTAGGTTTTTATTAGTTGTCCCTTTTTTTGTTTTAGTTTAGTTCACTTTTAGTTTTAGTTTTTTCATATTGTTTATCTTCCTCGCTGTCCTATTCAGAATAGAATAGAATAGACTTTATTTGTCACTGTAATAATTACAACACAATTAAAATGCAAACCAGTCAGTGAATGAGGAATAAAAACATGCAAAAATTTTAAATGTACAAATTACTAATTTCTTCTTCTTATTATTATTATTATTATTCATTAGTAGTGGTATATTAATACTAATAGATACACATAGATGTACAAAATGTCGTATACATTCCCCATAGTAGGTGTGTGTGTGTGTGTGTGTATACTGTGTGTGGGGAGTTAGGCTCATGCTTTAACAAAAAACAAAAATGAAGGGGATATTATCCAGAATTTGTATACATTTTATTTAGTTTTGTAAGCACACAATACAGTTTCAGTTAGTTGTATTTTTTTCTTTTAATTATAGTTTTATTTATTTCTGTTAATGAAAAAAAAAATATTGTTTTCTGTTTTTTATTTTAGTTTTCACCATTTCGTTCATTTTCCTTAACAATTATAACCTTAACTCAAAGGGGTGTTAGTAGAAAAATTAATTATATAAATGTTAACAGTACTTCCTGTGTAAAAAAGCTTCTGATATGATCTGCAATCCTATGAGAGTATTTCACTCTGGTCCATTTTTCCATATCTAAAACTTACAACATATTTTGACTTGAAAGGAAGACCTCTATATACCTCAGTCCTCCTTGAAGATGACTTCTAGAGTCATTTATTTTTTTGTTAAAGGATTCTTCACCATTCGAAGACAGGGAACTTTTGGGCATTTTTTTTAACAATTTCTTGGAAATGAAGGCAGCTATTTCTTACAGACGAAAGAGAGAGAGAGAGAGAGATAAAGAATGACATGTCACATGACAATATACTAACAATTATTAATGTCTTGCCAACCTTGGTGAACATTTCTGAATGTATTTTTGTTCCTGACCTCAGTTTTAAACATTACGACTTGAGATTTGTGAAATATAAAACATCCATAAGACAAGTGGTACCTGGCACAACAAACCCCCGCCCCTCTTGTTCACATTTGACTTGATTTGTCCTATTTCTTATCATTGTGAAAACACATTTTTGGTGAGTGTGTCCTTGACCTTTGACCTATGTTCACCAAAACTTAATGGGATCTATACTGGACCACTTTGCACTTTTCCTGAAAATGTCATGGAAATGGGTCCAGTAGTTTTTGCGTAAACCTGCTTGCAATCAATCAAACAAACGAACAAACTGACTCAAACACAATGCTCCTATCCCCCTTTTTTTTCTTTTTTGTTTGTTTGTTGGGGGTGGAGGGGAAGTAATAACCAAAAGTTTTCTTTAGTCTACTCACAGCCCAGTGGAGGTATATAGTGTTGTGAGTATAATCTAAAGCACGGGTGTCAAACATGTGGCCCAGGGGTCAAACCCGGCCCACCAAAGGGTCCAATCTGACCCCTGGGATGACTTTGTGAAATGAAAAAATTAACAATATATATTAACAATCATTGGTGCTAAAATAATTTACTTTAGCTTCCACAATATGATCTTCAGTGGGTCAGACCAGTAGAACACAATTATAATGACCTAGAAATAATAACTACAAATTTTCACTTTGCTTTAGTATAAAAAAAGTAAAATTACACACAATTTTTTACATTAACTAACTATCCTTTTACGGGAAAAAAAAGTGAATAACCTGAACAAATATGAATAACCTGAAATGTCTGAAGAGAATTAAATGTAATATTACCAATATTCTTCATGTTGCTAAAACTTTTGTGTATTTGTAACAGTAATTTAAGTTGTAATGTGTAAATAATAAACTGATAAGTTGAAGCAGAATATTGATAAAATTATACTTGTTATACTCAAGACATTTCAAGTTCACATTATTCAGATTTTCAAAGGAAACTTTGTCGATGTAAACATTATAATATAATTGTACTTTTTCCTTGCTATTATTATACTGGTGCAGCCCACTTGAGATCATGTAAGGGTAAATATGGCCCCAATGAGTTTGACACCCATGATTTAAGGGGATATGAGGTTCTGCAATTTGTGATTATCTTGATGTACGTCCTACAATTTTAATATAAATGCTGCAATAATTAGTTTCAGTTTCTTTTTGTTAAAATCTATCAAAAACAGTTGGAAATGTGATGCTAAACCCCCTTGTCAGATTTAATCTTTTAATATAATCATTAATACAAATTAAGACTTAAAATAACCACAATTGACCCTGTCTATCACCAAGTAATCAACAACCTTTTACTCCAAGGGAACTATTACCTAAACCTGTCACATAAATCTACTGGAGTGTAAAACAGCATAGTGTGTAAATAGTAACTTATCATAAATGTCTTTTAATGTAAGAGCCTACAGTAGTTATATTCCAGTTTGCAGTCCTAATGTAACAGCATGATGGAATAATATGTCTTGTCTGTCAAATGGCCACCTATAATCTTCACATAATTGTCATAAAATTATACATTATTGTACAGTATGAATAGACCTTTTCATCATTCTTGGAACATTTTCTGAGGCTAATATCCTTGCCTGTTTTACTGATATATCAACATACGGTAGGTAATAAAGAAAAAGTGTTTTGATGCACTTATATATTTTATGTATAGTATCATAGTTTTAAAAAAAGCAATGATGTGTATATAATCAGGGCAACTTGATGTGCTTGGAAACACACACGATCTGTAATAATAATATATTTTTTTAAATCCTTATGCAAAGCAAGTTTGGGAATATAGCTGCTGCTATAAATACACTATATATTATACAGACATGCATGCAAATAGAAAAGATGGGGCCCTGCCTTCTGTGCAGGTCGGTTTGTTTCTGAAGAAAAAGACAAAAGAGAGGTTTGCGCTAAACATGGGTAATTTTTATTTAGCTAGTGAGTTACCTAGAGGAGAAAACTGTCACATCCTTACAGTTGATGTCTTGCCGTTTTGGGGGAATCCCAGCAAAACCACACTTGAAAAGGTGTGAGGGGATTCTCCCAAAAGTGCTAGAGCTGTTGACGACAGTCTGATTGAGCCTGAGGTACGGTCAAGTACATCAACATCAGAGCAAAGACAGTCACCCAAAGGGCCCAAGGAGGCCACCGCTAAATCTACCAGAGCAGCAGGTTTCTCCTCAGACAAATGCACTTCAGAATGACAGAATCACAAGAGAAAAAACAAAGATGTGCACTGACTAGCACTTGCCAGCCTGCTGCATAACTGTAATCTTTTGGTACACGGAAACAGATGCAGAAAAGAAGGAAACAGGTAGATACAGGATGCATCCTATGATTGGCATGATTGTGGCTGTTTCCCAATTAATTTGTCCCTCCTGTCAATCATCCACAGCCTCTGTCTGAGGAGGATCAGACAGCTGAATACAGATTCAAGTACAAGATTAATTTATACATATCATCTTTAATTCTCATCAGGAGCTGATGACACTCACCAATATCCCAAACATTTGAGGCATTAAAAAAAAAAAATAAAATAAAATAAAATGACAGTAAGCCTGGTGAAATCTTCTGACTACGCTGGTTAGTCAGTTAGTTGCTCACAAACAAAATGAAAGAAGAACACAGAGTTAGAGAGTTAAGGGTATTGGTAGAGGCTGCTTAGAAGGACTGAAAGTGCTTTAAAGACAAAGTTTTCAAGGTGGGTTACGTTCTTTTTCTCGTGAGACAGGAACACAGGGTTTGATGCACCAGTCAACGGATACAGATGAGTCCCTCTATTGTCATGTTCAAGTGTTCAGATACATTGTCTTCTTCAGCGGAAAGATTGTGAAAGCCTTTCCTCCTTGTGGTTAGGCAAATTTTATTTAAGGTCCTACATCATTAGTGTTGCAGTTCTAGCAGACAGCTTGCTTGAAGGTTACTGTTTATTTCTATTGCGCTCCTGGCAAGAGAAAGGGGAAAAAAAAAAGACACATAATCAGTGGATGGTATCAGAACAAGAGCAACAAGGGACGAAGACAAACACAAACAACAGCTTAAAGGCCAAAGCCAGGACTGCTGTCGTCATATTCTTTCATGGCTTAGAATATGTGATTCTCTAGTTGTCAACATAAACACACTTTCATCCAAAAAAAGTGGCTTGGACTAACTCAGGAACTCATCACTTCAGAAACCCCAAACTAAACTAAACAAAACCTGACCTTGCAGTATTAAATGTTGTGAATTACTCCTGATTATACAGGTATGTGATACCACAATCATTCTCAAAAGGAGAAATGACAATAATTTCACTTCTTAAAAAGGAACATTTCTATTTGTGGTACAGTCATGTGTGTCCTTATCAGTGGCACTAATCAATGCAAACAGTAAAACCAACTGTCAAAATAGGCGCCTTCATTTAGACTGAAGATCATGCATTTCATTGTGGAGAAACCACTAAATGTTTTCCGTTTTCAATACTAAAGAAACTGTTGGTGTTTTCAAACTACAACTGGAAATCCTTCATATTGTGCCCCATTCTGTTTTTTTGTTTTTTTATGCAACGTTGAAAATAATAATGCTGCACTATTTGGCATTCCTATTCTCATGGATTTCTGTATATGGCTTTAGTGACATTTGAAATGCAAATAAAAAAACCCCCAAAGAAATCAATCACTGTTTGATTCATATTGTATAATTGGTTAAGGTATTATCTTTTAACATTTTATTCCATTCATAGTAGTACCATTTAACTTGTCTCAATTCAAAAGTGAAACATCATAAACAATCCCATTTAGACAAACATGGGAATGGAAGTGTTTAACTCTTATCAGGCCCCCCACTGATCAAAACCACAAAACTATAGGTCTTACTTATCTTAATTTATACAACAACAAAAAACAGTATACCTTATTTGTTGAAGTCAGTGAAATACACTTCATCCAATGGAAAGAAAAATGTGAGTAAAATACAGAGGACATGAATTTAGCAGATCTAAGAAAGGCCTAACCACAATGTTTGATTCGGTTTATATTTGAGACTTGAAGGACCAAGCCCCCCCCCCCCTTGAGTAAGGCAGTTCAAATATGCACTTTGAGTATGTATGTACATAGAAAGGTGATATCTAAGTCTAATCCATTATTATATTATTGCTAATAAATACTATGGTGTATGTCATTGATTACAAAAAAACAAAAACAAATGTTTAACAGTTGTTCATTAAGGTAGAATAGGAAAAAACCTAGATATATAAATGAGATAGAGAAAGAATAACCCTTTTACACTTGTGTCTGTAACTAGTCTTATAAACTGACAGTGTGGCGCATTTATCCAAGTGGAACAGTGTCCTTTTTGATGACTGGGAATCCATGTCAGTGAATTGGGAAAAACCCACCGAGACCCCAGGGCCTCAGTGGAACTCTATCCCCAGTAGGGTTAGTACTCTGGGGACAAAAACTGATTCAGCAGTGTTGGGAACTTCAAATAAGACTCCATTGTTTGATTTAACATGTAACATTATTTTCTCTAATGATGACCCAAAAAAATTCTAACTCATTTATGTTGTCATACAAAAGGTGGCATTTTGAATAAATATACCCGAAATGGATTGTAGTCAGATATGCTAATAAAATACCACAATAAGATTTGATTCAAAGTTTAAAAAAAAAAAACACATTTATAAAAGCTGCAATAGTGTAAGTAGCTGTGTTGGTTTGACACCTTTCAAAATTTGGGAGAGACAGGTCAAACAATAGAGAACAATTAACCTTGTCAGGAAAAGGAGGGTGAGGCCTCAGCTGGGCCGATCCTGTCATGTAGGAGGTCAGAGCTACAAAAGCAGCACAGCGCAACGCCTGCACAACGCAGGATGAAACAGGCTTTCTACTGACAGGTTGTTTTCAGAAGCCTGAAAACATTGACTTGAAATATTTATGAGAAAGTAACCCAGTGCATATTAACAAGGTCAGCAGCGAAGAGTCAATACAGCATCAATGGAGCCCCAACCGGTGGGGGAGTGGAGGAAAAGGAGAGAGCAGGTCATGGGGGTTTTCTAAACGAAATTAGATTAGCATACTGGTGAATCTAAGAATGGATGCGCCAGAAGGCTAGAAATGATAACATGTAATTCACTCCACAGCCACTGTTTTTCCACAGCAGAAGAACCCCACAGAGTTTTTACTACTTAAGACCAACATTTGCAGTACACCACTGTTATTACCACCGCAACATGTTAGTTTCCACTGCGAGTGCACGGGCATTAAACTCTGAATGCTTGTCAGAATACAAATGCAGACAAATTGTGAATTTTTATCACATCTTTTGCTGGGGAACATATTAGACATAAACATCTAAAACAAACTGTACAAACTCACACTGCAGCCAGTTTGCAAACCGAGGGCTTATGTTGTTAAAGACTAATAAAGCATGAGGAGCCTGTGGAGAGCAGAGAGGCTTGGCATTCAAAGGGAGATCAGAGCCTACATCTGCCTTTGTCTGGAAGAAGGAATGCCAGGAATGTGGGCTATTTCAGGAAACCTCTATGCATCTAACTCCACTTGGGCAGATCATCATGATCTGAGCAGCACAAGATGGCTGATGAGAAATCGGGGCTTCCTGAACCTGCTTATGAGTAATGGTGGCATGTCAATCTGCTGACAGGCCTCTGGGAAGTTCCATTTACACCAGACTGGTCATTCAGCCACAGGATATTACAGCCTCTGTCTGAGAGCAGGTGGAACAAGATCAGCTGACTCCCAGCCTTTTAGCAGTGACTCAGTGAAAGTTTGCTTCCCTTTGAATTAAAGGGTAACTCAACTGAACTGCCTCATGCATACAAACAAGCTGTTTACAGGACACGGCTCTGTACTTTATGTGTGTTTATCTCACCTTCCTCAGAACCTCCTCCTCTTCCTGACGTTTCTCATAATGTGCAAAGTCATCAAAGATTGAGGTGGTATGCTTGTAAGTGGCGATAATTTTAAGCACTTGTTTGGCCTTCTCTAGAGGCACTTCTTGAGTGTCCCTGGAGTTGGTCACTGGCTTGTTGTCATTGTTCTCCAGTCGGATGTGTCGCAGCTGGTTATTGGGCACATCTTTGATGAAAACCCATTTCACCTCAAACTTGCCCTTCCACTTGTCCTGAGACCAGACACCTGCATAGGCATTGTAGTCCACGGGTGAGCGCATCTCAGCCACACCGCAGAAGTGCCCACTGCCATTGACGCTGAACAACAGATAGAGGGGCCCCTTGCTGCCCAGTGAGCGGTAGGCACCATCCAGCCGCTTGTTACCATGTTCTGTGCTGCACCAGATAGAGTACTTGATTGAGCGGTGGATATCATCTTCTGAATAGCTCTTGATAATGAAAACACGTCCATTTTTCAAGTTCCAGTCAAAGTCTTTGGGGTTGTAGTTGTTGAGGGCCCGGAGTTTCTCCAGCACGGGATGCACTTCTCCAGAGCAAGGAGAGGCACTCAGTGGAACTCCACCACCAAGGCCAAAGCCCTCACCCCGGTTCCTGGGAGCCACCCAGCGGTTAGGAGGTGGGCCAGGCTGCTGAGGTGGTTGATGATGAAGGGGCTGTGGGGGACCAGGTTGTGAAGGAAGGTGCAGGTGTGGAGGGCCAGGCGGCAAAGGTTGGGGATGCTGGGGTGATTGAAGAGACTGGAGTTGGAAGGGCTGGTGTTGGTGTTGGTGTTGATGTTGATGTTGGTGTTGATGTTGATGTTGATGTTGGGGCTGGTGCTGGTGCTGAGGCTGAGGGGGCAAAGGGTTCTGCAGTAAGGGCTGGGGCTGAGCAAGGAGAGGCTGCTGCACCAGAGGTTGTGGGGGCATCATAGTCTGAGCTAACGGAGGCTTGTTCAAAGAGCCCTTATCGTCCCAGGTGCCAATGTTCATATTGTGCTTTATGGGGGGTGGGGGAATGGTGACACCTACCCCCATCCCCATGTTGGCTTTTGGTTTGACCTTGGGCTGTGGCTTGGCCGGCTTCTTGGCTATGGCTGCCCAGGAGGCAGGTTTAGGTGCAGACGAGCTGACAGATGGAGGAAGGTTATTAGCCGCCATACTACTCATACCTGCTGTGCCTCCTAAGGGTGAGCCCACAGTTTTGGTGACGGCTGCCACCATGTCCGTACCAAGTTTTAACCCAGTCATACCCTGCTCGATGCTGTTCAACACCGGTACCTTACTGAGCTGAGTGTCACTTCCAAAACCTGCCTGTCCGTCCGTGATGGCCCTACCCAGTGAGCTGGGGGCGTACCCATAACTGTTACTGTAGACTGAGCTCTGTGTGGACTGGCCCTGAGAGACACTGGTACCCCAGGTGGAAAAGTCCGCATTACCAGGGAAAAAGTTGAAGCCATGCTGGCCGAGGAAAGGAGGCGTGTTCCCCAGAGCGCCTGGCTGACTAAACACACCATCAGGGATGAAGTGTGGCTCTCCATTGCTCATCTGTCCATAAGTAGTAAGGTAGGGCATTGGAGGGTCTCCAGCTGTTGACCAAGCAGCCTCTCCCAGAGAGTAAGGGAAACCAATAGATGGAGCATAGTAGCTGGGCATGTAGGGATCAGACATTGGTGGATAGTTGTTACTCTGTAATGAATGAAGAGAGAGGCATTTAATGTAACATATAAAAATTACAAACTGTACAGTTATTTAATTAAATGTAAAAACAATAAATACATTTTAAAAAACACAGTAGGAAATCACAAGCAAAGTTGTATTTATATTAACTATTATTAGCATTGATTGAACTTAAAATGTGCATCTAAAATAGATATTAGTTTAGAAACACCAGTAAGACATATTTTACCTGATTTGTCTGGCTGCTTAGGTAAGGTTCAAAATCATCATCATTCACACCATCTTTCTGATGCATTGATCCGTTTTGCACTAGAAGAAAACACATGAGATTAAAGGATAAAGTCAACTATAAAGTGGAGGCATTTCAGTCAAATGTAAAACATGATAAATCATCATAGTCTGTAACTAACTGTCAATGCAAAAGTAGAATTAATGATACAGCAAAACAGTAAAAGTCACTTTCAGTGGATTAAAACCATACCGGCAAATGATCAGATGTGAACCTGTTCAACAGTGAATTAAATACCAGTTATCCATAGCCTTACCTTTATTTCCTTGTCCTTTAGGTCTCTGTAAAAATGGGCACGGGAAAAGAGATGAGATGTTGTGAGATCACGACAGGAAGCCAGAGAATGATAACACACAGAGAGCAGACTGTATCCTACATGAGAAAAGACTGTAGTGATAGAAGCTGATAGAGCCTCCAGCCCGGATGTTAACATTTACAGGTTGCTTCATGTTATTGACCGGATGTCAAATGCTCTGACATCCAGTAAACGGTGCCGCATTGGCCACCGGCTAAAGCTAGAGTTGGTTGGCAATACAGTCGGCCTACATTACAGCTAATAGCTATCATATATCAAAGACTTTTTTAGCCTGTTTGATCCGGCACAGCCTCCACATCTAACTGTTGTCGGCAAAGTTTCATTTGACCACACGGCTAATTCACGACACCGTTCAGTTGTCAATACACCAACCTGATCGACTGTGGTCGCAGACATCCTCCAGAAGCCCAAACTGATCGCTGTTTGTGAGACTGGCCACGGCTTCCCCTGCCTCTGTGCACTTCGGTGCTTTCCTGGCTCGTCTCTCGGGTTGTCCAATCACTCTGTTAACGTTACAAGGCGGCGTTTTCCTCCCGTGGTCAAACCTGACGACGATCCGCTTCTTCAGACTCTTACAAACGGCGACTTTACGTCTGCGGAGAAGGCGTCTGTTACCGTGTCCGATCCTGCCACGGATGGTGTTTATCAGTCAAATCTTAAACTGACTAGTGTCTCACTGAAATATCCCTCACCATACTCCACAATGGCGGATAGGCTTTTTACTCCCGCTTCCGTTCCGTTCTGCTGCTCCGTGACCTTCCGCCTGTGACGCTCTGAGTCATGTTACACACTGACACTTCACATGACAGTCACAAACACACAAGTTCCCCACTACTCTTATTAGACTCTTGATTTGTACCATTTTACTGCTTTGAGATATGACAGTGTGACCAAACAGTCTGTATAACTGGAGCTTCTCTAGCTTTAGTCTGCACAGTCATGGAGAGAAGAATATATCTGCATTTGGATAATATCAAATAAAGTTACAAATAAGAAGCTGTAATTAATATAGTTCATACTAATATGAACATGTGTATATCACCCATAAGTAGAGGCGAGTGCTGAGCATCCTACTTAACCGGCATTATGTTCTGTTTCTTTATTAAATGAGGTTTCAAACATATATTGTGGCTTTTTAAAGATTAAATTACATCACCTGAAAAACACCTCTAACTATAATGCACATTTTTGAAAACAACTACGAACATTTATTTATTTATTTATTTGTCGAAACCATTTTCAACATAGTAATGTTAATCGTTATGTGATTATCGCTTTACATGTTTACAGTATGGTATTTCTACAGTTACTCAAGCAAACAATACTTTATTACAAAATGATTTGTACAAAAGTAAACAAGAAACACGCATTTTATTATTAACACTATACACTATAATAATATACCAAATATGTGAGCTAATATATCAGTGGTTATTTCTTCGGTACCATTATTACAGTAATATTTTAAATATATGCTAATATTTTTACTAAACTGTATTTCCCTGGGCTTTACGTTTACTAAGAATATGATCCGTTTACTTCATCCACATCAATGTTTACTGTTATAGTGTAAATTGACTACAACAACTGTTGAGATCTCGGTCAAAGGACGAGAACAAGTCCGCTAACTCTCGCGATATTTCCTCTGTGGGTCGCGAAGCAGTATGGCAGCCGTCGCGCTGAGGTCCTGCCGCAGAGGACTTTCACAGATTTTATCCAATGGAGGGCTCTCTGCTTTCTCGTCTAATCGCCTGGAAGGTTTGTTAGGGTTTCTGTGGTTAAGATAAATAGTTCTACAGTTCTCTATTACAATTGCAAACGTATTCAATCGCAAAGAAGGGGGTGTGGCTCACCCAGACTGCGGTGTCTTAAATTTAGGGCATGTAAATGGTGCGCAGTTTGCGCTAAGGACATTTCTTACGCTGTTTGTTTTGAGTCTTGTTACATTAAATAACATTTAACATGACTAAGTTTCATTTGTACGTAAATCTGGTCGAATACCCACGATATTTGGACCATGTGGAAACGAGGTTCTTGCTACTTCCCGATAGCCATGTGTTGTGTCTTATTTGCGTCAAAATAAGAATTAGTTCCAGACGAGATGTGACGTTTCCACTAAAGCAGTTCTGTTGCGACAGTTGTTTTTTTTTTTATCTTCATACAACTAATGTACTGTGCATAATGTCATTTACACAACATAATATTTTGCCCTTTGACTCCCAGTTGATAGGAGACACAAGTCCACAGTCCAGTATGCATCCCGGCCAGACCTTCCAAAGCTGGCATACAGAAGAGTGAAGGGAAAGAGTCCAGGTGTGGTGTTTCTGCCAGGGTATGGCTCCAACATGAACGGACAGAAGGCGGAGGCACTGGAGGAATTCTGCAGGTCATTAGGTCATTCTTACCTCAGGTGAGGCATTTAAACTCATTCCTTTTGTTGGTATTACAACACCAGCTGTTGATCATAATCTCTTCCTGTTGAACAAAATGGAAAAACCAACACACCCCATACTGATTGAGGTAGTTCACATATTTAGTTTTGATCCTCCAGTATGTCGTGCATTTTTGGGCCTTTCATGAACTATGCCGACTTATTGAAATTGATCTAGCTTGAGTAACTCAAGAGTTCAAGAACACCACCTCCTTAAAAGGATAACTTTAAATGTATTAACATTTTTCTATAAATAACAGCAGATGGAAAATGCTGTGTCACCTTACTAATGATAGGCCACTATCAGCTGGTCAATACCTGTTTTTCTTTTCTTGTATTGATATTGGCCTGTTGCATTGGCAAATATCCTCTTTTCTCTGTCATGATTTACTGACAGGCAGAGTTCATAACACACCTGTGTTCTTGGAGATACTGCTGTCCACACTGGGAAAAATTATATAGTAATATTCATTAGGTTGTCACAATTTTTGTTTTGTAACTTTAAGTAAAGAAGATTTTATGACATTTATCATTTGACAGAGAAAAAAAATCAAATCAAACTTTATTTATATAGCACTTTTCATACAAAAAATGCAACACAAAGTGTTTTACAGCATTAAAAACATTAAAAACAAGTACCCATCCCTCCCTCCATATATTCATAGAACACACATACGCACATCAACACACCTACCCATACATGCACACACATATGCCCACACACACTCAGCTTCAACTATAAAAAATCATATTGGCTCAAATTTTTTGGCTTAGAAGTATCAGCGGCCTGTATTGGTTATGAAATAGCTCTACACTGAATCTGATTAATTAGATGCAGGTGAAACAATAATGTAGTTACAAAAATCAAGGGCTATGTTTGACAAGTAATGATGTCGAATGAGATTAGAGCTAAATTAGCAGCTATGTGAACCTGTTACTTGGCACAGAAGTGTTTTGTACTAATATCACCATGTTAACACAAATCTGGCAGCATTTGCAACCTAACATAATCTACCGATGACGCTATTGGAGAATGGTTTTAGTTTTGATGCATAGGTGTATTTTTGTCCTGATGGAGCTGTAAATATATGTACCAGTTTCACTGCAATTCATGGTGAGTCTATTCAAAGAACACAATTTTAATCTAATGGTTGCACAAGAGGACATGTTAATAATCCCTTCAGTAGCAGATGAGATTTTATAGTGAAGAGATACTGATTTATTCAATATTAGCTCTAATCACATTTTATGGGAAATACTAAACTGGCTTACTGTTGTAAGACAGACCTGTTCATAGCTGATGTCGTCTTCTATTTCTGCTCTTCCAGGTTTGACTACACAGGACATGGGGCCTCAGAGGGTGTGCTAGCAGAAGGAACTATTAGTACCTGGAAAAAAGATGTTCTCTTTGTGTTGGATGAGTTGGCAGAAGGACCACAGGTAAGCACTGCTTAGTTTAATCAATGAAGCTCTGACAACAGAACAAGTTCCAAATGAATTTTGAAAACCATTTGGCTTTAAAACTGGGTTCCTGGTATTGATTTTTTTTGCATGGCAAATAGTGATTTAATGTCATAATTCAAACTCTCTAGGCTTTCAGGAATATTGATTTCAGTCAAGAGTTATAAGCTTTCAAATAATTGGGCCTTTGTTCTTAATGCATGCATTAAATAATCAGGGTGTTATGTTTCTAACTATCTGCATCAAGTGTGACATCCTTTCACTGTGTTATCAAGGTGTATGCAGAATGTGTAGCTTCTGATAAAACATCTTCATAAATATTTAAAATTCCTTATAGTGTGAGTGTCACATCCACCAAAGAAGCCTTCACTCATCTGAATTTACTGATATTTGCTCATATTACTGCTTATTATTCAGGTTGTAAATTGTCAAACAGAAATTACCATACAGTATAAGCAACTGTTGTTAGCAGCCTGTTGAAGAAAGAAAGTACCTTTGAAACAAACAAAAAAGCCTAAGTGCTGATTGATTAAATCACTACAAGCTGTAAATAAACAGTATTGCCAGCGCATGTAAACATGACAAATATGACATACAGTGGAACCTTGCAATACAAGTTCACAGAATTTCCTTTGGGATCATTAAAGTACATATCTATCGATAGTATGAAAATTTGCTTTATGAGCTGCTGCTCTTGAAAATTTTTGTCTCAAAATACAAGTGGAAATCCACAATACAAGCAGATGCTCGTGCCAACAGGTGTATTTTCATTCTAGGGTCTGGTGGTGGTGGCCCCAAGCAGATATTCACTGGGGACCCCTCCACCCCACCCCACACAACAGTCTGTAGATGTTTATGGACATCTACAGACTTCACAGAATCTATTCCTATTGTGTAAACTATTGTAGCTGTTACTATGACTTTGTAAACTGTAAGAAACTAAAAGATAAAAATTTTTTCCTCACCTGTTTTTTTCCTTATTTGACAAATAACACCCTGCTAACAATCATTCCGTGAACATAGATGCAACTGATCACATTCAGCAACTCCTTGGCAACACATGTACACAAGTTGATAAAATTAGAGCAAAGGGCAAAGCCTCGAGAAGGGTTTTAGTCAGGATAACGCCAGGCGGACAGTCTATTTGGCATAAAAGAATGCCAAATTGGTTATTTTACACTTCCAATAAAAACTGTCTGGAAAATACAAATTCTATCCATCACAAGAGTCCATTACTGTCTACTGGAGCTTTTAGGTCTGAAATGTACCTTGTGCTTCATCAACTTCTAACATTGTGCACAAATAAGGTCAATAAAAGCAACTAAAAATTGATAATTTTGTCTCCAAATGAAGTAGTTTTATTAAGAATGTACAGCAAACTATATAATAATAATAATAATAAAAGCATTAGTAAACATCAAATATAAAGTTGAACAAATGTGCAAGGTATAGTTCACAATTTGTCACATGAATCTGTATGGGTTCACGTCTTTACTCTGGTGCACCCACAGTGACTTTCCCCTGACAGTGTCCTGTGAGTTGAGTTCTGGTCTGGTTTTGCTCAAAGCGAAAGTAGTCCCAGCAGGTTTCCTAGGGTCAACAAAATAAAACGCGTCTTCTCAAAACAATATGTATTTGAATGCCTGATTTATTTGCATAACAAAACCATCACGGAATTAAAAACTCACACCTCGTAATTGCTTTGAGCTACTTTCTGTCAATACGGATCAATGCGCATTGTCAGCAGTGATTGTCACTGCTAACAGCTATGCGCCTCAGCAAACTACTTTCATCAGTTGTTCGGCAGTGTTTATGGGTGCTACGTGCATTTTCGTGACCCCAGGAAACCTGCTGGGACTACTTTCGCTTTGACCAAAACCGGATCAGAACTTGACTCACAGGATACTGTCGGGGGTGAGTCACTGTGGGTGCACCAGATTAAAGACGTGAACCTATACAGATTCATGTGACAAATTGTGAACTATACCTTGCACATTTGTTCAACTCTATATTTGATGTTTACTAATGCTTTTAATATTATTATTATTATTATTGTTATTATTATTATGTGAGAAATAGTGAACTATCACTTTAAGACTGCAGAACAAAGCAGATTTCTCTAGATAGATTTGTAATGAAACAAATTCCAAGTGCAGACAGTGATGAAAGTGTGGTCAGAAAAAACTAATTAAGTGAAGAGGAAGAGAAAAAGACAGAAGTTCTTCTGACATTTTACTGGAAAGAGATTCTCCTTCCACAGAATAACCAAACTCCTCCACCTTCTTCCTCACACATGGATCATCTCTTCTTAAAGGTGTAAATAATTTAATACAAATTGTTTGTTTCTTTTTATAATTTATTTTTAATTGCATGTTTATGTTTTAAGTACCTCCTTAAAGATATATTTTCTGTGGGGGTTTTTTTTGAGAAGGGGGGGTATAAATTAATTGTATTTCAATTTTGTTCAATGAAAAAATGTATTCATGAAAGAACTAAATTACAAAATGAGCACGGTAATAAAATGAATCAAATTCATACTATGAGGTTCCACTGTAAAAGATGACATAATACCTACACAGAATGTTGCTATCCACTGCAAAGAACTTTCATGACAATATCCTCCTGGCAATGGGGAAAATTCACTTCTAAGAAAGATGGTAAACTACATAATGAACACAAAAGTAGTATGATGAAGTCTGTATTTACCACCTATATTAACCCAAACACTGATTTAAAATATTGATAAATATTTTCTTTCCTTTCAATAATGTAAAAAATGATGAAATTCATGCTCTCAGGTTTAATCTGTGTTGTTGCACCGTTTCTCCAGAGGATGGCAGTGTCTTACCACACTGCTGTTACTATCTGTTCAGGACATGCTTCTTAGGTGTTTTTATTTTAACCTATTACACATGTATTTGAATGCTCTGTGTATTTTATGTCCAGATACTAGTGGGTTCCAGTATAGGAGGTTGGCTTATGCTCCTGGCAGCCATCGCACGGCCAGAGAAAACTGCTGCATTGGTGGGCATTTCCACTGCTGCTGACCATATTGTCACAACATTCAATTCTCTACCAATTGAGGTGAGATTATCAAGTGGAAACTTGTACTCTATTATTATTATTTTTTTGTTCAAAGACATTGTATGACTGTGATTTTTCTTTTTTTTATGTTTGAATGCACAGGCACGTAAGGAGTTTGAAGAGAAGGGGGAATGGATACTGCCCACCAAACACTCAGAGGAGGGTTTATACAAGTTTAGCATGGACTTTCTGCGTGAGGCAGAAAATCACTGTGTGCTCCAGAGTCCCATCCCCATCACCTGTCCTGTACGGCTCATTCATGGGCTCAAGGATGACGATGTTCCCTGGCACATTTCCATGCAGGTTGCAGAGCGTGTCCTCAGCCCTGATGTGGATGTAATCCTCAGGCGACACGGCCAACATCGCATGTCTGAGAAGGACGACATCAAGCTTATGGTCTACACTATTGACGATCTCATAGACAAGCTGACCACTATGGTCTGAGTAGTCGGTAGGGGAGTGAGCTTGTGGCGTTGCTAAGTTATCAAAGGAAGGACTGTGATTACTGTGAAGGCAACTCTCAAGGAAATTACCAAACAACGGCACCTTTCTCTGCCAAATACGACCTTTTTTTTCCCTTCTGTTATTCAAGTTGTTGTTTTACCATGTCGTTACAGTGCACACATGTATGGAAAGGGAGCTCTCCTGCTAGCTGATCCCTTGTATTTTCAGGTTGCATACGTTTGTGTTTCAGGTCATTATGTTGAGTGTTTTTGGTTAGGCTTTTTTTTTTTATAGGTCTGCCATTTCTGCTGTCTCTGCCACTGTACTTACTATATGACTGCTTTTACTCCTTTAGATGCATAGTTTTCTGTGCCTTTTTTAATTACCTTTCACTCTGTTTTGGCCAATAAAATTTCTGCACGCTACAGTGCAGGTTTCATTTTGTGAAATTATAACACCTACAGTTACAACAAGTCAATCAGCTGACGGCCAAGAACTCTAAGAATTAAGACAGAATTTAGAAATACATATACAATCCAGTACATACATGCACTAAATCTATCAATTAAACTAATATATCACATTAATAACAATTCAACCAAATTTGGAGTCATTAGACAGACTTGGAACTAAAGAATTAAATAAATATGATGCAATTTATTTATTGTTCTCTATAAAAGAAACAAACCTACAACTCATCATTGAGTCTTAAAGAGGTTGACTGTCAAACCAAGCCATTTAATACTACAGTGCATAAATGTTAAAACAAGAAATAAGATGTTATTTGACTTGTCAATGGACAAAGAAATGTATTTTGAAAACTGACATTAATTTGGAGTACATTTAACAGATTTATTCTGGAATGTAAGATGTGTAGCAGAAAAAAAAATCACATGGATGTTAATATATATATATCCCATTTAAGCTCAACAAATGAAGTTAGAAAGCAAATACCTTTAAATATTATAAAATGCCTCCTATGCCTCTTGAAAGTAGAAAGCAGCAATAACAGTGAGGTGCATTAGCGTATCAACACAGTGATATATAGTTGCATTAGAGACAGCCAAAAGTTGTGGGTCACAGTCATGTGAGGGGTATTTTTGTTTGCAGAACATTCTGTTACGTGACTCTTCATACCTGTTGGCCTTTAGCCATGCAGACGCCTGCTGAATGAAGCCCATTCGGCTGTTGATGATTAACAAGTAATTGACCACAAGCTGGACTATGTTCAATGGCGCGAAACCAACCAGTTTCACTCAGGTCCATTTAACTGGCACTGTGACCTTTAACTTGTAGTTGAACTATGAAGTCTGTCATATATATGTGTCACGAGTAACATCAACCATTTGTTTATGGGAGCACACAGCAAAGCAGCTTTAATGTGAGCAAACAGCTGGTTCACAAAGAGCATATAGTGTCTAATAGTGTTGATAAGCTTATGGCGAAGTCAGTATGAAGATGTGCATTACATGTATTTGTTTATGAAGACTGTTGTAGAGCTCCACAATTTAATGAAAATTTAATTGTAATATTGTGATGACAGAACGTAAGTGTGTCTTCCAACTATAACACAAACCCATGCTAATATAAAACAACAAAAGGAAGTAATGACCTAAAGTACAATAGACAGACAAAAATAAAGAAGCAACTTTCAAATCACAGGTGTTAGTTACATCTCTGCAACATCTCACTGAATTCAATATATCACCAAACTGGACCTGTTAATTGCAAGATCTTGCCATTATAAAATTGTACACACTGATATTACACTTGTAAGTCAGTTAGTTGCACAGCCTTGTTTTGTAGACATGTCACATTAGTATGTTTTTGTCCAGCTGAATGAAATGTGGTCGCATACTGAGTATGATCTGATCACAGCATTTTGTAGGTGATGTGTTCCCTGGACAGGTATCCACCAAAAAAAAAAAACATTTAATAAAGTGCAAATCTGTTTTAATGCATCTAAGAGACCCTGAGTGTAACTCATAAAAAGCCTTGTTTTCTGCTCAGAAATAGAACAATGATGCAAAAATAGTTTGACAGTAACTGACATTTTTGATTTTCTTTGAGACTGTCATCAGCCCCAGGGGTCCTGATGATGTGGATGAAGTTTGAAATACCATGCACAACATTTACTATATCTGATATAACATTGTATTTATAATATATATTTTAAAAGGTACTTCTATTCCATTCTCTAGCTGCTGCTGGTGAAGTCATTTTAAAGCGCCTATAGCTGAGCATGCATTACAGGGGCCGCTGTCCGGTAGTGGTGTCACGTCGCAGTCAGTGTTGGCCTCTAGGGACCCCTCCTGGACGAGCTGGCATATAAAATGAGTGACCAGCCCCTCCCGGACAAAGTGAGATCCAGCCTGGCCCTACGCGCCTGTGCTGCGCTTCATGGATGCTACAGCACTTGAACACTGGAGCATCCTTAGCCCTGCCCTGCTCACAGGACACTAACACTGACGGGACGAATCCGACCATCGCTGTCTCCTCTCCAGTAAGTAAACGGACCCTTTATTCTGCTCTGATTGCAAGACACTATTGACTTCATGTTATTGCAACTGACGCAGTGTCGCAGCTAGAACGTGAGCTTTGCGCAGTTTCCTTTTGTTTTTGTAAAGTGCTCATATGTTTTTGCAAGCTGCACAGTTCTCAGCAGTGTTCCCTAACGTTAGATGGCGGCACTTGGTTTGAATGGACACATTTACCATGGAGTTCTGTGCCCAACACTGCTGGAAGCATCAAGACCATCAAATATAGTTAACACAAAGATGAATATGCGGCAAAAAGGATCGACTGACGTAATTTAATTATTGCTTATTGCATTGTAGACTAAATATAGAACTGATGTGCATTGCAAGAATGTGATTTGTGTAAGAAACTTTGGAGATGGTTGGTATTTGATTATTTAATTTGCGTCACGACTGTCTTAACTGGAGGTCATACTTTCAGCATCATCCAATACAGCGCATCACTGCACACAGCGTGCCGGAAACGGGCTGTCTGGTTACCATAGAAATAAGAAGGCGTGTCTCTGTTCGGGACAGCTGCCAGGAACCACACCCTTCTGTGCTATGGTCATGGAAAGATGTGAGAGTTTGGACTGGGACACAGGTCTAAGACAGAGGAGAAAATGAATGTTTTGTTGTAATTTCTTTGTCTCGTGCATCAGCTGCCACTTCAATTTATGTGTTTTTTCTTCACAGCTGATATTCTGAGACAGGTGTAGAGTGTTGGGAAAGCTGCCATGGCTAACAGAGGGCCCACATATGGACTGAGCCGAGAGGTGCAGGAGAAGATTGAGCAAAAGTATGATCCAGATCTGGAACAACGGCTGGTGGACTGGATAATGGCCCAGTGTGGAGGAAACCTGGAGAAACCACAACCGGGCCGGCAGAACTTCCAGAAATGGCTGATGGATGGAACAGTGAGTGGCTGCAGCACCAGCACTGAAAATAGAAGTTACCATTTAATTATTTACAACCTCTGTCATATCTAAAGAGAATGCTATAAAGGGCAAATACAAGGAACTTAGTTTATTGCATGTGCTATAAAAAATATGGTTTTATATTTTTTCTTTACGAGTCATCCTTATGATCTGGTGGAAATCTTATCTGAAAATGTTTCAAGTCTGGAAAATCTGTTCATAAGGATTAGAACCGCACCCAACAAGATGTTGAGTATACCAGCACGTACCATAAGATAAGTGGATTTTATTCCTGATGGAACTTAAGTAATGTGTTTGTTTCTTTTATTGTTAATGAAATAAAGCATCATGGTTTATTCACTATTGCAAATGTATTTCCATGCATCCACTCTGTTTAGGGCCCAGGGACATATATAAATCACTCACAGAAGTGCATTTGATAAGAAAAGAGGAAGGAGGGCTAATAAACTAAAATGTTTCTTATCTAAAAATAACAAATGAGACACTCTTTGAAGATAATTCTCCTGTCAGTTTTTCTATAGTAAGTGGATCAGCTTAATGTGATACCAGTTTACCATCCTGTTTTGTGCCAGATTCTTTGCAGACTCATCAACAGCCTTTACCCAAGAGGGAAAGAGCCCATCAAGAAAATTCCAGAAACGCAGATGGCCTTCAAACAAATGGAGAAGATATCTCAATTTCTGCAAGCAGCGGAAGCCTATGGAGTCACAAGTACTGACATTTTTCAAACTGTGGATCTCTGGGAAGGTGAAATTCTACACTTGCTTGTCGTATATCTATATACACATTATTTTTTAGCAGATGATACGATGACTGTGCATTTCCTCACAAATTGTTTTATCTCAGGAAAGGACATGGCTGCAGTGCAACGGACCCTGATGGCTCTTGGGAGTGTGGCTGTCACAAAAGATGACGGTCATTACAAAGGTGACCAAGACTGGTTCCACAGGTAAAAATCCAAACCACACCATGACCAATGACTTCATCTGCAGAAACAATCATAGGCAGTGACATCCCCTCTCTGAACACAATATACACACAGTGCTGTCAAAAGAGAGCTGAGAGAATTAACACAGACACAACATCCAGCTCACCCCCTGTTCAAACATAAATACAGCACATACAATCTCAGACACTGGCAGGTAGACCGCATTATTACACACAACATGATTTCTTAACAGTGTCTTCCCTGCCACAGTTAAGCTGTGTGCCAGTATTAAGTAACAGAACGAGTGCAATATGTTGTATATGTGTGTGAAATGACAACCTCCTCCTCCTTACAGTGTATTTTATTTGATTGCATTCATTTTATTTAATGTATTTATTGTCTCCTGGGTTTTTAAGCAGTTCTCATTTAGTTTATATGATGTTTTCTGCACATAGATAGATGGATAAATAGATAGATAGATAGATAGATGGATAGATAGATGGATAGATGGATGGATGGATGGATGGATGGATGGATGGATAGATAGATAGATAGATAGATAGATAGATAGATAGATAGATAGATAGATAGATAGATAGATAGATAGATAGATAGATAGATAGATAGATAGATAGATAGATAGATAGATAGATAGATAGATAGATAGATAGATAGATAGATAGATAATACACTTTATTTATAGGTGCCTTTCAGAACACTCAGTCACCATACAGAGGTGTTAAAATAATAATACAATTAAATAAATTAATAAAATGGCAAATAAATTTCTTGAATCTTGTTACCCACACATGCACACCCATCAGTCCTCTCTTATCTTTCATTTCCTTTTTTTTGGTGCGTAGGAAAGCTCAGGCTTATCGGCGAGAGTTCACCGATGAGCAGCTACGCCAAGGCCAGAGTTTGATTGGCCTGCAGATGGGCAGCAACCGTGGTGCTTCCCAATCTGGTATGACGGGCTATGGTATGCACCGTCAGATCATGTAGACCACTCACTAACTAACCTACTCCTCTTACTACTGCTTCCAGACCTTTTTTTCTACTAATACTACAAGTGTTGTAGCCTTGAAACCTCCGTCTCCTTTGTAGCACTTGCTATGCTAACCTCAGTTTCCCTGGAATTGCTGCTGTTTAAAGATGAGCATTCTGTCTTCAAGATGATGTCAAATGCTGTAGATCACCTTCACTGCGCTCTCGTCTTCTTCCTCTTTTTCCCTTGACCACATGTGCTGCCAATCTAGCTTTTACTTACCTTCTGTATTCAGATATTACTTAATGTGAACCTAACTTTCATTCAAAATCATTGAAGTCCTATTGAGAAAAATGACATTCTCTACACAAAAAAGCCATTAGTGTCATAAAGTAAAGTCCTTAACCACTGTTACAGCATGTTGTATGCCAATTACTTGTAATATTGTGAACATTTATTTACATCTATCACTGATCATTGTTTTAGGATGGTCTGTACCTGTGTTATTGTTTATTTAGCCTTAATCTTAATGAAACTATGTGACCCATGATGTCTCTGCTATCTTGTCTATAGACTTGTTGCAGTATCCTCTGTAACCAAATCAGCCTCACGTTGTGCCTGGTTATGGGACTACAGAGACTGGGTGCTCACATATTGGGCTCAAATGAGTAATTATTGAGTTTCATTCAGTCTGAGCATTGCCCTTGTCAATTGTTTGTCATGATCCATTTTTCTCCATTTAATGTACAATAAAGTAAATCATTGTGCAGTAGCCAACATGTATGACAGTGAAGTTACTGGTGCAAGGTAAAGACATTGCTTGAATGTGCACTTGTATGTATTGTCATGTTTATATTTTTGAATATATTTATATCTGGAGGCCTGTGGTAATAATTATTGGAGAGAAAAAAAAATAAAGTATGTGAAAATATAATGATGTCAGTCTGTGTTGTGCACAAGCTGGTTGTAATGATAGCATGGAGGTGGAGTGTGTGTTGTGAGGATTGTCTCTTATCTTACATTTATGTTGCAGCCCCTCCCTTTCACCCATCCATCCTGTCTCTCCCTGCTGCACTGTGTACAATCTAATAAAGGGGCAGCATGGAGACATAGAACCGTCTCGGTACCATATTGGTTTAATTTAAGGCAATGCATTATAGCTATTCATCAGTTGAGTGACTTTATGTAAAATACTAAACACCAGTTTGCTACTAAAAATGCTCAATACTAGCTGCTTTTTCATGCACACAAGGAATCTGGTGTATTAAGGTATATTTAGGTAGATTAAGATATTGCTAAGGACAGCTCTAGGAAGAGTTGCTCCTCTGATTTTTTTTTTTCCTTCTCTGAACATGTTTACAAAAACATTGCAAGGACATCTAAGGGCGTTTGTCCTTGAAAATAAGCAAAAACATTGTTTTGAATCTGGCTTTGTTGTACACAGGTCAGATTTTATATCAGAGGTCCTGTTTATGGGGTCAACTGTTAGTGGCCATTGGCATTTCTGAGAGTACATTTAAAACAACCATGCATAAATTAACATTTGAACGTTTTATTAACTGTGACTAAGCAGAGGATATTAAAGTCTCTCAGGGTCATCCATTATTTTTATTGCTATATTGAAAATGATAGTAAGAAATCCTTGGCTGAAGTACCTCTTCTGTGTCAAAACCCTACAGTACTTCATTGAATAGAAAAGCAACATGTGAAACTGTCCTTTTGCATGTTGTCCTATTAAATCTTAGCTTATAATTAGCTGAAACTGGACTGGAAAATAATGTTCCGGGGTTATAGGTGATGTGTAACTGGCAGGGCCGTACTCAATAAGTAAACTAAAAACTCAACCAGCCAATAAAAGGGCTTTCGGGGATGAGACCACTGTTACCTGAAGTTATTGTATAGCCCTTGTTTTCTTTCTTCCATGTCTTCCCTGTCTTTCATTACATTGTCAAGTCAGCTCTTAGACCTGTGTGAAGAAAGCTTATTGATTCTTTGTAGGTGAACATTTGGGTAGGATGTGGTTGTGAGGACAATTATGCACTGGCTTGAACTTTTATCAGTCAACATTTTTGCATAGTTAGATTTTTAGTTTACTGTGACAAGTACATCAGGGATAATGTTGCAATTGAAATTTGGGGTTACAGTCCTACTTCTTTTATTGCTTGTCAGGTGTGTTGCACAGGAAGACACACAAACTAAAGGCTGTATTTGTGGATACCCTGGAATACCAGGGGATCCTGGGCACAATGGTTCACCCGGTAGAGATGGCAGAGATGGACTCAGGGGTGACAAAGGTGATCCAGGTAAGCTTTCAAAGTGTGACTATATATACATTTTCAAATAGGTTTAATTTTTTTTTAATATTATTAATTTATTGATACATTTTTAAAAAAGGGGAAATTGGTCCACTGGGACCAGCAGGCAAAGATGGACAAAAGGGAGACCAAGGTGAAACTGGTATGTATGACCACGACTAAAAAATGTATATATTTACAATCTTATCTAAATCTATTAAATTATTTACCACCTTTCACCTACTTTTACCAGCTGAATCATACTTTATATATGTGTTTTATCAAAGGAAAAGAGAAAGTGAGCATTAAGGGATTAGAGGCATTCATGGTGGGCTTGTCATTTGCAGGTCTAGTTGGCTCTGCAGGGCTCAAAGGAAAAAGAGGAGATAATGGAGAACGGGGGCCTCCAGGAAAAATGGGGCCCCAAGGAGTCGAAGGGCCCATAGGTCTGAAAGGAAATAAGGGAGAGGTTGGACTGCCTGGACCTGAAGGACCTAAAGGGGATTTAGGGCCCCCTGGGCCAGAAGGTCCAAAGGGGGACATTGGGCTTCGAGGAGACAGAGGCATTCAGGGACCATTGGGACCTCCTGGCAGGCCAGGGAACAAGGGAGAAATTGGTGTCCCTGGTCACAAAGGCAACATTGGTTATCGTGGAGAGAGGGGGTCTCGAGGAGATAAGGGGGACAGGGGTGAAAAAGGAGAGACTCCTGTTATTGATAAGAGTGCCTTCTCTGCAGGTCTCACAGCTCAGACTAAACTCCCTGCAGTCAATGCACCGATCCGGTTTGACAAGATCATTTACAATGTACAGAATCATTATGATCCACAAACAGGAAGATTCACATGCAATGTAGCTGGAGCTTATTACTTCACATACCACATCACTGTCTTCTCCAGAAACGTGAAGGTCGCTCTCGTGAAAAATGGGGCAAAAATCATCCACACAATGGATAACTACCAGAGCAGCGAAGACCAGGCAGCAGGAGGCGCTGTGCTGCACCTAGAGGTGGGGGACAGGGTGTGGCTGCAGGTGGCAGGAGGAGAGCTATTCAATGGGCTCTTTGCTGATGAAGATGATGACACTACTTTCTCTGGCTTTTTGATTTTTGCAGCTTAATCAGATCATTACGACACTTTAAAATGAATGGTAAATGATACTTATAGATGTTCTTTAATGTAAAGAAATTAGTCTACCATTTAATGCATTGTATGTACGTCATATAAAGGTGTTCTTAAGTTTTTATTTTTTTGTTTTTGTTGAACGTGTATATGTAATCATTTTAAAACTGTAGAATTATGCTCCAAATATCAGCCTATATATGATTTACAGTTTAGCAAACAAAGAGATGCGTCATTATTTTATGTCATACTCTTTCTTTTCTTAACCTATTTGTAGCCTTTAAATAAAAAAAACAAAACACAATCATGTACTTGTCGTCATGCGTCTTCTTCTGGTATTTGGGGAAGGGCATGCACATAACAAATACCGGCACATTAATTGTCTGACATGATACAATGAAATGACATGAGGAAGACAGTGCAGCACTAACTGGAAGGTCCAGTCTTTTTTTTTTGTCTCCAACAGAAGTAACGCTACTATTTTTTCCTCCTTTTTTCCTTCAATGAAGTGTGCTTCTTAGGAGGCGGAGCTTTGCGGTTACATTATGGCAAATATTAGATTATGATTGGTTGGTAGTGCCCTGGTCATGGTGCGGTCAACCAATAATGTCACTCGTGACTACAGAAGCCCCGCCTCCTCACAAACACTGCAACAAGTGCATTAATGATGCTCAATCCTCCAAGAAAGAGCTTCTTTAACTAGAATCAGTAGCGTAAATATGAGAGTTATTTTTTTTACACAATTTCGGGAGATATCTGTGTGTTTTTTAGAATTATCTTGGCTTCCAACAGGTTTTACCCGTTTGCGATAACGAAATTTGGAAGAGTAACGCTTGCGCAACCTAGAAGAAGTTTATCAGTGAGTCCGTAGGTTAGCTGAAGAAGCTAACTCAGTGTGTTCAAGAAGTCAGCCAGCCATTTGTCTCAATATGTTGCGGAGTAACTAGTTAGCAGGAGCGGCGTACTTGCCTCTGTTTTCTCCCTCCCGACATGTTTTTCGTGGAGGACGGCGGCTGTGAGGCAGTGAACCGTCCTGCGATTTCACGATGGATAAACAACAAAAACAGCTGCTCTGTTGATGTTAAGAAAACAAAGTGGATGTGAGGATAATATCAGCAACTATGAGCAGGGTGAGGAAAAAAAAGTTTGGTTTTCTTTTTCCTTTTTCCCCTTAGTCATTGGAAGTTAAATGTGTTTTAATGGAATTTATGGGAAGTTATTGTAAGATGGAATGATAATATAAATGGATATATAATGCTAATAATAAACTTAGTACTTGTTCAATTCATATGCACAGTTGCAGTGATTTTCCATCTTGTGTTCTTGTTCAAATGGGACCAGAGGGGGTTATTGTCGTGCATTACACCCTTGGTTGTTATAGTGATGTGGGAGATGCCAGGCTGTGTAGGGAGTTGGTAAAGGAGGGGCAGGGGGGCCACCGACTACAAAAAGCTTTATGGCTGGAAGAAAGTTAATTAATGCAGAAATAAATACTCACTTTGGCTCACTGTGCTTTTGAGTGTAATCTCCTTTCATAGTTCATGGTTTTCAGATTCAACCCAGCTTTAGTAGGTACCTTCCACACTCACTGCAGGATTATACAGTACAGGTTGCCCCCACTGAACTGATTTGATCTGATAACTCTATTGGGGGAGGCTTATATGATATAGGTCAGTAAGTGTTTAATACTCCTCTGCAGGTCTAGTCCTCTACCTCATATTGTCCTGGAGATTAATTTGCACTACCTTACTTTCTTGAGATTAAATAAAGAAAATGTTATTTCTGACCCCAAACCCCAAAAGTCAAGAAGGACAAATGTCCCCAATAAAAATGCATTCAAGACTTTATGAATAAATTTGCAACCTCCCTAACAGAAAGGGAAGTTTTTTTTCTTTTTTTTTAAACAGAGGCTCATGTATCTATATCACATTTATGGGTTTGAGCTCTTGAGAACCTTTCTTTTTTGTGGTTTTTGATTGTTCATAGAGCCGCCTTTTGGTTATTGTTGTACTGCTGTCAGCCTACTCTGTTGACTGTTGACAACAAGGCTCAGTAGTGTTTTGTCCTTGCTAAGCCTTGTACACTGTGTGGTGTTAGATTTCTGGTTGTCTGTCTCTATGACAGTCTGCAGCAGATCAGGTGAGTGTTGGTGACACTCCCTGCTCTGGCCTGTACAGGTACTTCCCACGCTCTATAGAAAGAGGTGTGGCTTCCGTCTCCCATTCTCCCACTTTCTGATAGATCAAAAATAAAGAACTAGGTCATGGCCAAATATGAGACTTTAACTAGGAAACTAAATCATCTTTGCACCTGATTCAGACAGTACATTTTGTCTGTTTCATAATCATGCTGGATTATGTGCCAATGAGGAGTGTACGATCAGCAGTCTCATATTCAGATAACAATACACATGGCAGTCTAGCTAATTTTCTGTTAAGTCATTGCAGTAATAATTAAATTATCACCACATGGAAAGGCCAATAATGTATCTTTCTTGGGGGCAAAACACAAACCCTGCTCTTCTCAAACTCAATTTTATTTGCAGATTTTCAATTAAGTATGAAACAATGCATGAACTATTATTTCTATAAAAAGGCAAATGGAAAACACTCTTAAAATGTACAAAATAAATCTGCAAATTATAGTTTCCTTTTCTGTTTCAAGGATTTCTTACCCTAATCATATCCAGTAGTACTTGTTTTGTCATGGATTGTAATATTGTTCTGTCATGAATGTTCACTATCTCTTATGTTTGTCTGCCTGGTCACCATGCAGATACAACACCCGCACAATGAAAAATATTATAAACAATGTTATGTGTGACGCAAGTTTAATGAATAGTGGCACATACTTTGATATGATAGCAATAATGGTTGATATTATTCCATGATGTACTGTCATCTTTGTCGCTCAAGTGTAAAACAATGTGATAAGGATTACTTAGTTGCTAGGAACTTGGTCTTAAAATGATCATATTTGACATTATTCATTCCGTATGGAGTCTGTTGAAATCTCAGCCTTGAGTCCCTAATTTTTACCATAAAATGTGGAGTGCACACATGCCAAGCTCCCCCCTGCAGGCAAGTTCTGCTGTTTACAAGCCTTTGAGTGTCACTCAGTGCTGAATAGTGGAGTTGTCTCCCTGATTAGGCTATCATGTGTAGATGAAACCAGTCCTGTACACAGACTGGTAAAGCTCCACTAATCAGATTATTACTGAGAGGGAAGAGGAATAGCATATACACACAAACATACACACTCCCACTCCTACAGTGGTCTCTCACACTGCATATTTCTTTCAGTTTCATTGCTGACATGTTTTATTTGGGCTTGAAATTAGACAGCAATGGTTGTTTATTAGACACCCAGGCTTAACATTTTAATACATATTCAGATTTTTAATTCTGAATATTGTCCAATGTTGTTTAATCTTCTCAGCTGTTTGTTCAATCAGTAATTTGAACTCACTGCAGTCAACTTTTTTCCCTCAGAGCCCAACATATGTTCAGCTTAAGTTTCACTCTGGTTGCACACGATTAAAACTAATCAGCCAATCTGTTCTTTTAACACTGTGTGGTGTTACTTTAGGGCGTCATTGTCAGATGACATCTTTATAGCTTTGATTTGTCCAGACAATCCCATGTAAAGTGACATCTCACAAAAGAATGATGATGTTGCTTCAGGGTGGCTTTGTCTGTTGCAGAAGTAAGCCAGAGAATGGAAATCGACAGGAAAGCTTACTTTCCCTTGATACTCCCTGTCTGGTTGTGTTTCTCATGTACTGCTCAGTTCATTTTGGGCTAATGAGTTTTATCCTAGCCTTAGGTGGGACATACCTCTGCAGAGGTGAACTGAGCTATGGACAGGAGGTCACTTAGTGCTATGCATTTATGACTTCTTGCATAACATGCTTCAAGCCAAACAGGAAGGGAGTCAGTGATTTAAATGCTTTCCGCCCTCTCCTGTACAGGCAAGCTTTTGAGTGCACAGGGAAAGGGATTAGGATGCCCTTCTTGGACATGTGATTTTCAAGACCATGCTTTAGGAGTTTGTATACAAGTTTATGCATCTAGGTGCACACTCATCCTCATCTCTGGGAGTTTAATCTGAGGCTGGCTCCAGCTGGCTGCCATGTGTGGGGGGGGTACTCCTCCCTGAGCTCTTAATTAACTCTGGACCAGGGCCCCAGTGTGCCACTCCCATCCACAGCTAAGCAATAAGAAGTTAAGAGAGTATCTGTGACTTTTAATGCAGAATGGTAGAGCAAAGACAGTTGGGAAATATGCTCTCTGAATATTATCATAGCATGATCACCTTTTTCACAGATTAATCAATTTGTTGCTCAGTGTGTCAGGTATACAATTAACTCAATCTAAGCAGGTTAGATTTTTTTTTTTTTTATTGCATCAAATGCTTTTTATCTTTGCATAAGCTTTTATTCCACTTGTGTCAAAATGAAACAGAAAATTAAATGATAAAATATACAGGCTTTAAATTAAATGTACTATTAATGAAAAAGCTGATGACCACAAACATTAGGAGGTAGGCAGGCCTAATATCTATCTGAATTATGCTCTGAATGAAGCAGATAATGTAAATGAAATAATACAATAGCCTAAAATATCTTCCTCTGTCCTCTAATTATAAGATACTAGATTAGAATGCAAGGTCTTCAGAGACTTTTTAATACAGGCACTATGTTTGATTTTATATGTGTATGAGACAAAGTACTGTGGTTACTTAAAAAGTAGTCAGTGAACTCGGTAGTTATTGAGCACTCGGGTAGTTGCCTCATTACTGGAGAAAGTGAGTCTAATGTGAACATCAAAGGTTATATTGCTCATATAATTACCACAAATGAAGTCCAGTTCCATAAAATCAGTGTGGCCTTTCCATGAAATGGCCACCACCTGTTTCAATTTGGTTCTTACTAACAGTGCTGCCAAGTATTAGAACAAGCCAACTGGTCTGTGGCAGTTGGCGCCAAGCGTGGAGCAAAGGCATAAAGGTGTTGAAGGAGAGCACAGTTGGCAAAGTGGCTGATAACATGACACAAGTATTCAAAACAAAAAAATAAACTGCTGAGGCTGTAGAAATATTCCCCCTTCCCTATCTTTGTGCTTGCAAAATAGATGGAATAATTGATCCCGACATTTTTTTCTTTTCAGTTGCTACTCAACGTGACTCCTTTGCAGCTGAGGAGGAGAAAGTACAAGAAGACAATTCAGGATAGCTTTGAAAGCACAACATTGTTCAGAAAGGGTGTTTACTGTCTGTCAGCAGTGGTGCTTGGCAGCGGTGGCTCTGTGTTTACATAAGTCGATGTGATGGAGCGAGCTGGTTGAAGTGACAGCAGATTCCACAGAGAGTTTGACTGAGAAAGCCCATCTGCTGCTGAACATGCATGGGGACGGGAGGTATGGGAGCGTTCCAGGATCCCTCCTCACTCCCCCGCCTGTCGACACAGCACTGACTGGAAATAAAACTGCCTTCCATCCTTAAAAAAGGCTCTCAGTCAGTGTTTTGCACTGAAGAACATTAACACAATGACAATATTTTCAACTGAATACCTCGATAATACTGGTATAATTCATGGATAATTCCATTTAATGTTATTAAGTGTTAGATCCCATCAGCAGTAATGTCGATGCAAAGTCATTCAGCTTTTAAAATACAACTTCATCTTACTCTTCAACAATATGAAATGTAAACATTTTAAAGCCTATCTTGTACCATGTTAGGATTGCCCCCAGTCCTTATGACAGAGGGGGGAGGAATGGGTCATATTACTTGAAGAATTGGGCTTCTGGGAAGAAGCCAAGGAGATAAACTATTTATGTGCTTACATTTGTAGACGTTGCTGGATGGATTTTGATGTAAAAACTTGCACGCAAATGCTCTTCAAATGCTGCTTGTAGACACAGAGTCCAAAAAACATTTGTAGTTTTGTAACCACCACAAAAAGGAGCCATATAAAACACATGTAATACACAGTCAGCATGTAAGTGAAGACCTTTAATGTTAGCTCATAATTGTTTTTGTGATTTGAATTCAGCTTTTAAGTGAATATATGTGTGTCTGACAAAGGTTTTATATCCATTTGTGTAAGATCCATAGAGTTTAATTGTTTTAAAGTAGTGACAATGAAATATGCCCTGAAAATGAAACCTCCTTCTGTAGAGCTTTGAAGGCACTGATATGAAGACCACATACCCCTCACATCACCTCATCACCGACACAATCAGGAGAAAACCGGGCAATTTATTGCATTAATCACAATGGATTAGCAAGTTTCATTGCTTAGTCACGCTCACAAAGCCTCACTTCAAAGAGTCCGATGCATTAGCAACTGCACTGAATCACACACACACACAGAAAGCTGAACTTAGCTCACAACCCCAACCTGGGCCTCAACTCTCCTTGGACATTGAAATACAGCACCAAGGACAAATGTCTTACTCAGAATCTTCTGTTTAACTGCGTCTCTCTCCCCCATCTGCCCCTCTGTCCTATAGGCACACAATATATCATTCTTATGGTTCCATTAATTCCAGAATATGTGCTCGTGATGTGCCTTCTGAAAAACGATAGTCATGATTTGCTTTAAAAGTGTTCTACAGTATTAAAGTCACATGTTGTTTTTTAAACCCCTTTTAATAGTCAGTAAATGTTATCGTCTTTGTAACGGTCCTGTGTGTGTTCTGTATTTGTGTTTCAGGCAGAACAAAAGGACAGGGCCCTGTCCACAAGTGAAGACGCTCTCCCATGTCTTCACAACTCTAAAGCAGAACCACTGATTCGGAGCCGACCCCTCAGTGATATATACCCATTCCAGACCCATGCTGAGAGGATAGCAGTCCCATATCTGCTGTCTGGGTGTGGTGCCCAGGTACAGCCTATGACAGCAGGTCTTCTCACTGAGGAGAACAGATTGAATGGTATCAACTCCTCTGCCTGGTCCAATCCTGTTAAAGGTCAATCGGAGGGGAAGCCCCCAAGAATTATGAGGCTTTTTTCTAACTCACGAAAGGGTCCTGTCCCTGGTCACAATCCAAACAGTGACTGTTCCACCTCAGCCCACAACAATGACAACAGCGCAAGTCCCCAGTCCTGGTCTGGACTCTCAGGACTGGCTGTTGTAGACTCTTTTAAGAAGCTCCGTTCCTCTGTGCTTCAGGGCATCCAGAGCAAAGGAGCAACACAGCACAATGGAGAGCACACACCTTCATCTGATCAGGAGGCAGCTAATGGCACAGTTGTTGGAAATGCTGACTCTGGCCTAGAAGATGCAGCGAACAACAGAGAAAACACTATGTTTAATGGAAACATTTTTGGCCAAAGATTGGTTACGATGAGCCGAAGTGACTCAGACATTGAGGACAACGATGAAGAGAATGATGAAGGAGATGGTCTTACTCGCAACTCGCGATTCTCAAGGAGTATCAGGAGAGCGTACGGATCTGGGCGTATCTCTTTACTTGATGTGGGAAATGGGAGACAAATAAGAGGCAGTAAAGATGAAGCCAGTGAAAGTCAAAAAGCAGATCAGATAAAAGTTGATACTCAAACAGAGCTTTTGAACGAGAGTCCAAATGTGACAGTTCTGAGCAGACTGAGCAAAAGTGCAGAAAACCTGCATATATTCAAGGCACCTTTCAGACGCAAAGCTGCACCCCCAGGTCCTGCTTTACCTTACACTGACTCACTGGAGAGGAGCACTTCTAACGGGACACCAAACATCCAGAGAACATCCAGCGCCTCCTCTGCGGACCTTCACGGCCGCAGACAGAGTCCTGTGAAGGCCAAGGGGCAGATGTTAAAGCTCGTAGGCAGCATGACAGATCTGTCTGTTCGACGTAGGCAGAGTCCCTCCCCCAGCCCCACGTCTCCATCTCCCATGTCACCCCTGAGCCGTCTCCATGACGACTACTCTCGACGTGTGCCTTGTCTACAAAGCAGTGAGCGACAACGCAGACCTTCTCCCGTCAGAGCCCGTGTACTGTCAGTCGAACACACCCCACTGATTTATCCCCAACATGAATGTGACATCAGTCCACACCAGCACCAGGTTCTTATTAGCCCAGTTAGTTTGGAACCAACTGTGAAATCAGAAAAGACATCACCTGGAATTTCTGCTCACTGTGAATCACTGGCTGTAACTACAACAAGTGGTTGTCAACAAACAGCGGAATGTAATTCATCTCCATTCAACCAGAAAGCCTCTACACTACGCCAAGAACAGGCCGAGGCCAACTTAGTACCAAACGAGGTAAGGGAGGAGTTTTATGTTGCTCCAAGGTGATTTTATGTGTTGTCAGGATCATAAAATGATTCCAATTTTTTACAAACTGACTGTGAATATATGAATAATATGTCTTCAAGCCTATTCAAATCATTGTGATCATTGATCCCTCCATAACTTTACATAAATGTTAAATGATGCGTTTGAAAAGAATGCCTACCATGTTTACATGCCCCAAAGCAGGGTGTAAACTGGTTCTGCATGCTGTTAGCTATGAAATGTGCTAGACATTTAATGCAACAAGTATGTTTGGTAGGTATGAGCTTTGTACATCAAGGCTTTCTTTAATCTTTTAAGGTTTCAAATAAAAAAAAAAAATGCATCACATGTTGCCCCAATGTGAGACCAAACATATGAAGAAAGAATATATTTATTCCAACTAAAGTGTTGTTTAAAATGTTTATTAAATATTTATTAGTGACCATAGGGAGGAACAGCAGAGGTAGGAGACAAATTTAGGGGCCACTGCAGTGAGGCCTGAATCTATAATTGTTTTTGTTTGTGGTCAGTGATGCTCCAGTTGTTCCTCAATGCTCACTGACAACGGTAATACAGGTATTCTGACAGGTAAAGCAATAATAACGCCATGAGTCGTAGATGTTATCATTTTACAGTGACTGGATAAGATGTACTGTTGGCACAAAAATGCTGCACATTGGTTTACACCTTCACTCGGCAGTAACACATTTGTCAGCAAACTTGGGACATTTATTGGAAATCATTCAGTTACAAGATAGGATTTTTTTTTTTTTTTTACAGAAGAACGTGTGATGGAAAACAGAATGATTGACTTCCTCTGCTATCATGTACAATAGTGTGATAGTTAATAACTCTATGTTTTCCATTCGAATGGCATTGACCCCTGTCTTTGGAAATTAAACATTACTACACCAACCGGCGATTTTATGAAGCGATCTTTGAATCTGACATAATTTCCAAGTTCTCATGTCGACGTGACACTTGTCAACACAGGACTCATTTCCTATAGATCAAACCTGCATACATGTCCAAAGGTCCTCTTCAGTGTCAGATAAATAATGACATGAGCATAACTGATTTTCACCCGCCATCGTTTTCCTATCTGCTGTGTTTGTTCTTTATGATATACTGACTTCTGCTGTCACAAGGTCACATGCTGAATCCAGCTGTTCTGTGGAAGCAGTCATACTGAAGGAGCACATAGAGTTAATGATTAGGCTTTGTTTATGATTAGTAACCCTTGAACAAAACGGACTCGGTAGTCCTGTAGCTTTGGGTGGGTAGGGAACTGTGGTGAAGTACAACCCCTTAACTACCCCCACCCCCACCCCACCCCCATCCCCCTTTGGCTGAAGCTCAATGAATCAAAGTCCACCACCAAGGACTCTGGGCCTGGGACGGCAAGCAGCACCGCAAAACTAAGACAGGACCGTAAACACCATTACAATGCATTATGTTCTGATGTTTTGGTCTCGGCATAAAGGATAGACTGGGAAAAGTCAAATTTGTTAACTCTAGATGTCAAATGGCATTCAGTGTCGAAAATATTATTTAGATTCTTAGCCTGGGGACACAGACCAGTGTGTGTCCATGTGTATTTCACAATGGTGCTCGTCCACTGTGTGCCTTTCCAGTGCATATGCCGAGGACCGGACCCAGATCAAGAGAACCCAGAGGTGAGGTCTGATACCACTGTCTGACTAACTGACCGAGAACAATAATATCCAAATGAGTAACCATTAGCCAATGTTTGACTTCTTAGCATACAATATAAGGTGACATACAGAGCATATGATAACATTAAATTGGTGAATATTTATAGCATTTCTTCTGCTGCTCTTGTTTGAATATGATAAGCATGCGAGTTCATTGTGTTCAATATGTGGAGCCAATAACTGTGTGGACTTTCACATGACTTAAGTTTCTCACAAGAATCCCGATGGAGTTATTTAAAATCTGTTTTTTTTTCCTCCCAGTATCGACCAAGACTTGTTACTACATGCCTTTTTTTTGTGTCCGTAGCTTTTGTCTGTGTTTCTGATTGACAAATGTTCTACCCAGCAGACACTAGATTGTATACTGTGCCTGCATCACTGAACAGGAGAAAGTCAATATTATGGATGTCATTGAGTTTTGAGATGTTTCTTTTATTCCGCAGGTGAAATCCGACCAACTAGTGAGAGAACTTTTCCAAACAGAAGAAGTGTCTCCAACCACCAGCAGCACTCCTCCTATCTCCCCCACATGCTTCTTGGAATCACCCACATCTTCCACAGATGCAGCAACAGCAGAATCTGCTGTAATCAAACCCAGACGAAGGACTGGACGCCCAAGACCCCGACCCATCTCTGACTATGGGCAGCTCGTTTCACGGAAGCACTCCATTCCCGAGGAGGTGTCGGAGCTGCGCACTGATGAAAGGACACCAAGCACAGCGTTACCTAAAGACTACAGTGGTAGAGATGAGTGTGGAAGTGGAGAGAGCAGCATCAATGGTGACACACAGGCTACGAGGCAGCGGCCTATCTCAGTGATTGGAGTCTTGGATCTGTTCCCTAATGATGCGGAGGAGAAGGAGGACCGCCTTCCTTCTGTAAGCTGTTACACTTCGATTTCAAAACTACGAGAGCTGCTCTGAGTTTAGGAACTGTGACTAGGTTTGCTGATTATTCCCAAAGGCTATAGAACCTTTCTACATATCCTGGATGGTTTATGCACACCAGTTGCCAAAATTTTTTTTTTTTTTTTTTTTGTTTTGTTAGAAGCAGTCACGTATTAAATTAGTCTTCGCTTCAGGCCAACCTAACTTGGAATGTTGCAAAGTTTGTTTCAACTCAACAAGCCTTTACTTATGTTGTGTTCAAAATGCTGTGTATACTTCAGGTTATATTAAATGAAAACACCCACCTTAACTTTGGATAATTTTATGTGCATAATATTTAAGATTTTCTTTAAAGGTGTCAAATTTTGATAAACCCACTTTTATTAGTATTTAGTTAATTTATTTATGTATTTAGATCCCATAGTTCAAAAAGTTTTAATTTGAACCCTCCAGGTGCTGTAAGGCTATCTTAGCTAAATGGACTGAGTTTATATAGTGCATTTTATACACCCAAAGTGCTTTACAGTTTCTCACATCCACACACACTCATACACCAGTAGACGGCTGCTGCCACACACGGCGCTGCCTGGTCCTACTGGGAACAACTGAGGGTTCAGTATTTTGCCCAAGGACACTTCGACACATGGGCAGTCAGAGCCAGGATTCGAACCACCACACCTTTGATCACTTGAAGACCCACTGTACCAACTAAGCTGCCCACAGCCACCCACATTTTCTTGATTTCCACAACCAATTTTGATTCCTTGTTAATTTGTTGCATCTATAACTAGTTAAATCACAACATTTGCACATGTAAGGTGAAGACTTCTAATAAACGTTTCTCTGAGCTAGACATAATTGTCAGCAGCAGTTGTAATAAAAATTTAAAATTTGTCCAAATTTTGATCTGATTACCTCAAATGTTGGTTGTTTTAACAAACACAAGTGGTTGAATAGCTAGAGGGGGTGGAGCATGAAGCAGTGTATTTGTATTTAAAGGGCCAGCACTCAAAATAACCCTTCAGGTGTCATTAGTCAGAAATAAAGTTGAAAATGGACCTGTGGAGATGAATTAATAAAGAGTTCACACCCAAGCATAGCATTTACAGTTCATGTAGAACACAGGTACATGTTTAAAAATGCATAATTCCATTTAAAAAAGCAGAATATCACTCCTTCAGGAAGAAAGTATGGGGCCAAACAGCCACAGGCCCTATCAGTAGTTGCTTATGACTCACTAGGATTATGTGGGTGTGTATTTACCTGCACAGACACTGCCCTCTGCCTGTATTTTCTTATTTTTCACACATGATTGTCAGGTTGTGTTAACAGTAGGCATTCGGCATTGGTCTTTCATGGCCCCAGCTATTATTCTAAACAGGTTTTGGTTAGTTATTAGATGTGGTACAGCTATCATGTGTTCAGTGCTTTGTTAAAATATGCTACTGTATTTTATGAAGTTAGGTGAGCAGAACAGTGTTCACGAAAGCTGCTTTACTGTTAATTCAAGACCATAGTTTGCATTCTTTAGGGGCTTCATGCATTTTATTTTTTATTCAACACACATATTTGACCATGCATTCAATCCTCATATATAACTAATTCAGCTCATGCATAAGGGTTATTTTTCATTTGGAAAGTCCTGCTTCTGTGTATCCCAGTTATGGACCACATCTCTGTTACATGTCACAGGTGTTGATCGCCAAAAACACGTCCACAAAGGATACACCTGTGTCCTCGTTCATAGCTCCCCTGGCAAGCCCCCTCTCTCTATCTTTTTAGGAACAGAGACATTGTCAAGGGTTACCTGCTTAGATCACTTTCCAGGTCACAAACAGGAGGGCTGAGGAGATGACAAATGACTCTAGTTACATGACTGTCTCCTCTTTTTGTGTTGCTGTTGTGTTTTCTTGGAAAATCTTACATATAATTCTTTTGAAGGATACAGTCACTACTTTTAAACATCTCTGCTCAACTTAAAAATGTTGCTTATTTTTCTTCAACTTTGGGTGTAAAATGGTGAAGAAACATTTTTGGGGGGGTTAGAGACTGTAAAAAAATAAAATAAATAATAATAATTTCTTACAGTTATCATAGGATTAAAAGTTGTGTTTATTGACTGTGAAAAGGGGGTTCCTCCTGTGTCTCAGGATGTTTCCTGTTTTCTTCCACAGCCTTTGTCACGACCTCCCATTCCCTCTCACCAAGTGCCCCCCTACAGAGCAGTGTCTGCCAGGTTTCGTCCGTCTGTCCTTTCCCAGAGCACCCCCATCGGACTGGACCGAGTTGGAAGGAGAAAGCTCCACAGAGTGCTCAGTGGTGAGAACCAGGATGGTTGTTTGATAAGAGATCAGAAGTTAGCCTGTGGGAAAGCTAAGACTGGGAATGTCAATAAGCGTGCAGGAGGAAAATGTTGACATAGAGCCAGGTGTGGGTGTGCCAGCATCTGTGGATTATTTAATGGTTTGTTTACATTTTGTCGTGACATTTTCATCTCCGCACATTTTTTTAAGCTTGTGCGTGTGCATTACAGATGGTGTGTCGGAGTGTTCTGCGACACTTGATGACAGCGTGAGTGAGGAAGAGGAGGGCAGTTTTGATGAGCTCACGGATGTCACGCCCTACCTCCAGCCAGGGGTGGAGCTGTCTGCACTCAACGAGGTAAAACCACTTGTCATGTTGCAACAGTCACAGACATCTTTTCCAAGAATGTGTATTGGATTTATGATGCAACTTTTATCTGTTCCAATATGTGCCTCATGAACAGCCATGTGAAAATGGTTTAAAATGTGTGTGTTTTCAAGATGTTTGGCTAGAGTTCAGCAGGAACAGACAAGCACTGCCGTGTCCACAAGTCTAGACGTAATCTTGCATGTTAGACATGGGCTTAGCCTGCATGTAATTGTGTGTTTATCTTATCTGTGTGTGTCTGTTGCTCTCAGTGGATAACCTCAGGCCATACCGTATATGCTGAGGCTCTCTGGGACCATGTGACCATGGAGGAGCAGGAACTGGCCTTCCAGGCTGGAGATGTTATCCGTGTCCTAGATGCCTCGCATAAGGACTGGTGGTGGGGCAGGGGGGCCGACAAGGAGGCCTGGTTCCCCTCCTGCTTTGTGAGGGTAAGTGGACTGTCTGACCTGTGTGTCCCATGTTTGTTCTCCAGCATCACGGAAAATGGCTTGGCTCTAAACAAACTCCAGCAGCCTCTTGACACTGTGTGCACAAAGGTTCAGAACCTGGAGGTTTCACTGGTTTCTGTGGTGACCACTGCTGATTGACAGTTGAGTCTTAATTAGACGGGCTGTGGTAACCATGGAGACATGATATTGATTGACAGATGAGCGCCTGTTAAGTAATTGCTTTTAGCTGAATCAATGTTGCCAAATAAGAGCTGGTTAAACTTGCACATGTTGTTGCCATGGTGGTCTAGAGTAGATCATATCTTTAGTTTCAGTAATTACTGTGCTCACTTTGTTGCTAAATTTATTTGAAATATGTAGAGGAAAAAAGTTTATTGGTTTAATAGACATTTGGACTAATGAATGGGTGTTATCAGACTCATGTATCGGTGTTTACATCACATTTATTATGTTTAACAACAACTAAAGCAAAAATGTCAGAACATGATAGAATAGTTTCACTTCCTGAGATAAAAATAATAATTTTCAACACAAAATCCTTATCAAAACCGAGATGAAAAATCCTACACAAACTACAATAAAATAGCATTTCAGTTACGTCACCTTTTTCTGTCTTCCCTAATGCTGAGAAAATGGCTTTAAACAATACGGAAGCTGTTCCATGTATATCATGTTCATATTTATGCTTTAAGGATTTTTCCCATTATACCTAGAGAAACTAAAAGTAACGCTATTAAACAAAAGCTAAACTTCAACTAGGCAGTACTTCAAAATAACAAATAACTCTATCAATGGATTCCTAAAACTAAAATCTAACTAAAGGAGTGACAATATTAAACTAAATAGAAATCTGTAATCTTGTTCAAGCATTAACAATTATTTTGTATCGGATGTTTGTCAGGTGCGTGTCAATCAGGAGGACTCGAGTACAGAAAGTGTGGAAAGTGTCGCAGACCAAGAAGACCTCACCCCCAGAGACACCCACAGTACGCAACACAAGGAGCAGATGAGGACCAATGTGGTTCAGGAAATCATGAACACGGAACGAATCTACATCAAGCACCTCAAAGATATCTGCGAGGTATGGGCGAAGTATTTCAAACTGTTTCTTTTAGAAGTCATAACATTTCCTAAATGTTCTTTTTCTTGACCCCTCAGAGTAAATGTACATCATCTTTGTTCCTCCTTTAGGGTTACATCCGTCAGTGCCGTAAACATCCAGATATGTTCACTGAGCTGCAGCTGAACACCATCTTCAGCAACATTGAGGACATCTACAAGTTTCAGAGGCAGTTTCTCCGAGACCTGGAGAAGAAGTATGACAAAGACCAACCTCATCTCAGTGAAATAGGCTCTTGTTTTCTTTTACAGGTACTCACCGTTTTTTGCACACTTGGGCAACTTGTCATATTTATGAGAATCTAATTCAGTGGCTCTAAAATGTCTTTCCTGTCCTCTCCAGGGGGAGGGCTTTTCTATCTACTCGGAGTACTGTAACACCCATCCAGCTGCCTGCGCTGAACTGCAGCGGCTCATGAAGTCAAGCCGTTATAAGCATTTCTTTGAGGCCTGTCGACTCCTCCAGCAAATGATAGACATTTCAATCGCTGGGTTTTTGCTCACACCAGTCCAGAAAATCTGCAAATACCCTCTGCAGCTGGGAGAACTGCTCAAATACACCCCCAAGGACCACAGGTAGAATTAAGATGTTCACTAAGATTTACACAAAGTTTATATTACTATAACATTATCTACCTCATTATTTTTTCATCTTATATGTTGCAGTGCACACAAGCATTAAATAAACTCAGATGATCATGCAAGTAAGAGTGTAAAAAGCAAATATAAATAAAATAGAATAGGTGTTTCAGCATTTAAAAATACCAGTTTATTGTCAGTTTTTCTTTAATTTTTTTTTAAAAGAAAGTTTATAGATGAATTTGATGAGATTATGGTTGTTGCCTAACAAATTTAAAAGTTACTCTTTTTTTGTACTGTAGTGGCTCCAACACACGGGTCAGAAACCCACAGTTCCTGAGCCACATGTGGCTTTTCAACTTCTCTCCAGTGGCTTTGTCAGAAAATAAATATTTTGCTGTTGCTCTAAAAATCATTTTACAATGTCCATCTATAAACATATGTAATCTGCCGACTGAATAGAAATGTTTTTTAATCAACTCATTTCTGTATCATGTGCTCATCACCCGGTACCATTTTAGTCAAACCAAAACGCACAAACTCAGTTTGAATTTGTTCATAGTTGGCCTGTTTCCATGTAAACCTACACATGACACTGTGTATTTTCTTTATTATTCAGGCACACAGTTCTGTGTTTTCAAAAAAACCTCTCAATGAACATCATAAAGATCTTAATGTTTGTTTGTTTGTTTGTTTTATTCTAGTTGAATAATTGCTGAAATGCATCAAATATTTCACTGTTACAATGGAAATGCACTGTAAGACATAATCATATCCAGTAAGATAACACAGTGTAGCCACCTTGTGGTAAAAAGTAGAAGGGAGTTAAAACATGCTTTTTTTGTAGCACAACAGAAGATTTTTATCTTTTGGGGAAAAATAGCTCTGTAGATCATGAAGGTTACTGATCCTACATCTAACACTTATTTTATCACAGTGACCACAGTGGAGTGAGCAAAGCGTATGAGGCTATGAAGAATGTGGCAAGCTTAATAAACGAGAGGAAAAGGAGGCTGGAGAGCATTGACACCATTGCTCACTGGCAGGTCTCCATTCTCCACTGGGAGGTGAGTAGGACTAAGTAACCATCCACTAATTTTAATTCTGTTTTTTTATATTCTGTGTGTCTTGTTTTTTGCTGTTCTTATGGTCCTGCTGACCTGTAAACCTGTTTTAGGGACCTGACGTTCTGGAGCTGAGCTCAGAGTTGATCCACTCGGGGGAACTGACTCGAATTGTGCGGCAAAGCAAAATGCAGCAGCGCAGCTTCTTCCTGTTTGACCACCAGCTGGTCTTCTGCAAAAAAGATGTCCTGCGCAGAGACCTGCTTCACTACCGTGGATGTTTGAACATGGACCAGACTGAGGTGGTGGATCTCCCTGATGGCAGGGACCCAGACCTGGGCCTGACTGTGAGGAACGCACTACGCTTGCGCAATGCCTCAACTCTTGAGTTTGTGTGCATGTTGTGCTGCAGGAAGGCCCAGGACAAGCAGAGGTGGTTAGAGGCCTTTGCCAAGGAGAGACACAGGGTCAAGGAAGACCAGGAAATGGGTGAGTCATGAAAATGCAAAACATGTAATATGGGTAGATGTCAAGTAAAACATGGGAACTGTAGAAAGAAAAGCGTAGTCACAAATATGTTGACCTAAGGGTATATGTGCATCTGTTGGCAGGGATGGAGATCAGTGCAGAGCAGAGAAAACAGGCCATTATTAATGCCAGAAGAGCCAAGCACGGAAAGATCAAAGGTAAGGGAATCATTTTTTCATTCATGTAATCCACTGTTGTTCTGTTTTTAATTCACTCATTTGTAATGTTTACTTCTGTTTTACCTGTTCATCTTTTAGCCATTGGTTACTCTGGTTCTGTCCCACCCCACCACCAAAACCTTCACCCACTTCACCAGCGTCACATCACCATCCCTACCAGTGTTCCTCAGCAGCAGGTGTTTTCACTGGCCGAGCCTCCGAAACGAAAGCCCTATCACTTACTCTACAGCATCACCCGCAATGCCTTTTTCAGGAAATGAGACTTTCATCCATCATCCTGTTAACTTTTGTGTTTTGTACATCCAAACCGTCCTAAAAACTCATTGAACACTTTATTTTTCACCTCCATGTTACCTGTGAATGTATGTACTTTTTTGTTTTTGTGCCTCATATGTTTTTGTTGCATGTTGAAGTTTAGTGCCTACAACTTGGAAGGGGTGTGACAAAAGTGTTAAAATACTGACTCTGTTCATTTTGTTGGTGTGTCTAAAGATGCTGCTCACATAAACCCCACCCCATGTCTTATTAATTCTAGATGAAGTATTTTTGATGTTAATTATGTCTCTATGTTCTGCTTTTATGATGAAACATAAGGTTTTAGTGTATTTCACAGAGGCTGGGCCCTTATTGCTGTGAGTCTGTCAGCTCTGAGCATACAAAACAGCCAGAGGATGAATCTGCTGACATTTACCTTTTCTTGTTAACATTGTAAATAAAACTCTTGTACAAACATTCACAATGAACTGTTGTCACTTCATCATTATTTCTAGTCACACTTACATTTAGTGTCTTTTTTTTCCCCCATTTATTTTTATTTGTAATCCTGCAGAGGATGTTAATATTATTTCATGTTTTCAAGGAATGCTAGATGTTAATGAATGAAACATTAGCCATGAGTGAGGTCTGTTTCTCCTCTGTTCGGCTGTGCTGAAGGATCTGGTTTCAAACACCTGTTGTCTGTGCATCTCAGGCTCAGTGAGCTGTGTGGATGCACGCTGTGTTTGGGTCTCCCGTTGTTTTGTAACACAGTGTTCCCTTAAAAGGAAAAAAGGATGGAAACAAATCAAATCTGAAATCAAGACTTCAGCGAATGAGGTTTGAAGGGATGTCTGTGACATGGGCACAGAGCACGAGGAGAAAGAGCAGACAAATGGAGAAGAGGATGCGTCTCAACAGGACGTTGCCAGTGTAAGTAACTTAACCTAGAATAATGTGTACGTTTTGACTAATACTTTACCTTTCAAAACATTAGTTCCTTAGATGTAGTGTCAAGTTTACTTATTATAGTTTTACATTGTTAGAATGTGTTAAAGAGTCTAAACTATTGACCCTGTTTCTTGGAATCCATACCGACTTAACTTGTGATGGATTAAATACCACTTGCCTAGTATAGGATAACACTGAATGAATAATATATGTGCATTAGGCAACTCAATGAGTATAGAGTAGTGCATGTGATGGAGTTACTGATTACTCTGAGGCATTCCCCTTTACAAGCTGCAGTAACCAGAAGTAATCCTGATTAAAAGTAAAATACTTCAGTTTGATACTGAAAGGTATTTTTTCCTCTTTCAATGTATATGCCGTTACATTTTAAGACATTCCAACATTTGCTCTGTGCAGGCTGCATTTGGGATTGGTTAGTATATTGTGCAGCCTACTGTAATGCAAACTAGGTGACCTGGATAAGTTACAGTGATAAGACAAGAATGGCAGCAGCAGGGTTATGCCCTGATAGTCTCCAGTAATTCCAAACTAACTTATCTTTCTCAAAAGAAGCAATGTCGGATGCCCTTTTGCCCACCACTAAATCTTAAAAGCTCTGACCTACTTGGTGAGAAACTACTCTGTCCAGACAGTCTATTATTTTCCTATCATTTCAGCATCATTAGCCGCAACCTTATTCGGTTCAGCAGAGATTAAACGGCTCTGTGAGAGGGTTGATGAAAGTTACTACAAATGTCACGGCTCTTTGCATTAGTGTGATATTGTTTTTGACCTCCCCCGGCCGTAGATTGCTGATGTGTCTGTGGAGGTAGCCACAGTGGACCACACTCTGCAGAAGTTCTGCAGAAGGAACAGGAGACGCAGACCAAAGACATTGGACATCAAGGAACTATGGACTCGTCTGCTGAATATCCCCCACATTGCCCTCATTATTGCAGCTGTGGTGTTTGTGGTGGTGACTATCATGTGGTCACTGCTGTGGGTCTATATATGTGAGTATATACCCCTCTACCACATAATACAATAGAAGGCATCATTTAAAGAATAGTATTGATTGTGAAATAATTATCTAATGACTAGTGTACATCTATATTTCATACTACTGTACAAAGTACAAATAAGGGCGTCTAAAAAGAAGATAAAAACACTAAATCAGAGGGAAAAGGTATACTCAAAACAAGTGAAATTATCTGCCTATACAATAACATAATTTCACTTGACAAGATGTTGTGTCTTAAGATTCTGAAATCAAAGATTAAACATGTCTACAGATGTATTTAGGCTTAAACTAAGCAGAAAATGCTGGTTTCAAGATGAGACTTCTAATAATTTTGCAGCATCTAAAAAAGTTAAATGTAGTAAATATAAGATGATTTGATTGAGCCCTTAAAATAAAAGCAACTAGGACAAAAAAAAAAACTATTATTGAAATAAACATTTGATTCAGCTGAAATGGATCACTTCAACTGAGGTTCATTACATCAGAGTCAACTGCCTTATCTACTGAGTAAAACAGTCACTGTGGATTCAGAAAGATAGATAGATAGATAGATAGATAGATAGATAGATAGATAGATACTTTAATCCTTTTTCAAGGAAATTGCTTTTGTTACAGCAGCAGAAAAAAAAAATTTGTCCGTAACCATACATCCTATCTCAAAAAAGGGGTCATGTTGAACTGTATTTTAATTTTTGTCAAGTCTTAAACCTGTAAATAACAATAAATGGTTAAAAATAGTTTTTTTCAGTGCATGCTACATACATAGTCAGACCAATAATAATCTCTATTTCTTTCATATGTTTTTATGTGACTTAATTCTAACAACTTGACTTTGTTACTAAATCTTAAAACAGGATTTATTTCGATAACACTTTGGGGGAGATATGTAATATATCTCTTTTTTTTTTTTACCTCATTTTCAAATTTCTTATCTATCTGAGACAAAAAAAAGATATGTTTGTGCTTAATTTTTGTATGATTATAGTGTAAAGGTGAACGTGTAAAATAAGAAATGCACTCTTAAAACAAGATAAACTAACACTTCTAAATCTAAGTTGTTGTTATTTTAAATCTTGGTAAGACCCAAATAATTTGCAGTGCACTGTTATTTGTGTATTTCCTCAGTTCGAAGAGAGAGCAACAGTGGAGCGTATTTCGCAGGCATGTTTCGTGTTGCCAATGTGGAGTTTATCCCAGAATACCGCCAGGCAGAGTCAAATGAATTTGTGTCCATGGCAAATAAAATACAACACGTGGTAGGTGATGGTGTCTCCTTCATTTTGGTTTACACTCTACATAACCTCTATGGTACTGTCATTTCTAATGTTTAGTGTGTTCTAGGTGAGTAATGTCTACAAGATGTCCTCAGTGTCCAAACTCTACAAACAAGCCGTCATCTCAGATCTCAGGTAGTGGTCAAGTTGTTACTGATGATCATCACTGCAATTTAAAACCACCTTGACTGGACTGACGCACACAAACTCTGCTTCATCCCTTAGTAACAATAATAAAGGTGGTGTGCTGGTGCATTTCTGGATGGTGTTTGTGGTCCCTCGTCTGAAGAGTCCAGCTGTGTGTGAGGACTGTGTCGGAGCTATTTTTAGAGATTCAGTCCACACCAGTATGAAGAACAGGTCATCTGTGGGCTACCTGCTAGGACTTCCAGTAGATATTGACTCCATCCTCATCAATGGTAAGTCTGTGTGAGTATATATACATTCCATGTCATGAATCAATGCACTTTAAGGCAAGGAAGAACGTATAAAAAACAAACCCTGCCGTTGGTAATGACACTTTCTAGACACAGAAATACTGATATACTTAATATATTGCAAGGTAAACATCAATGATGTGTGTGGAAATTAAAAAAAAAAAACCTAAAAAGGTGAAAAGCAGGAATTATATATATACTGCCTAGCCAAAAAAAAAGAAAACTTTCATTAGACCACCTCCATCTTAAATTACAGGCACATTCACTGTGATGTAATTTAAGTCCAGTGATGCTTAAGGAATTTCACAATAAATGTCATAACATTTACGTCTGTCTAAAGTTGCGTTGAATTCTTGCCAAGTTCTTGTATTGGTGATGGGAGTCTGTGTAAAGTCTTCTCATCCCAAATATTCTCAATGGACTCTGAAGTTTAATGAATAAAAAGGATCTCTTATCATGCTCCCTGAGCCACTTGTCTGATAAATCCAGATTTTTCTCATTTTGGAATGTGTTTATTTCAATAGGGAGGAAAAATACCCACCTATGTTCAGTCCTGGTTATCCAGTATATTTAAGTTCAGCTGCTGATCCTAGACCTGACCAACTGAACCCACATTAAAACACTGCCCCCATAGGCTTGTACTGTAGGCACTAGGTATGATGGGTAATCGCTTCATCTTTCTCTCTTCTCCCTCTGATGTGTTAATCACTCTGGAATAGGGTCAATTTGAACTCATCAGACCACATGATCTATTTCCATTCAAACACAGTCCAAACCTTATGCTCTCTATAAACGTACAGCTGAGTGAAAGAATTTACTACAAGTGCAAACAAATGATTCACTCCAATGAAAGACTCTGATCTATTTAGTCACTTAAATCAAGGGGCCTTTTTTTGGGCTGGCCAGTGTGTATATTCACTGTGTTGTATTGTCACTGACCGTCAGCTGAGCTCAAGCAATGTACAAATTAGTGGAGTCAAACTGGAAGAAGAAATTGTTTAGAATACCTATATATTATGTTAAAAACATTGTACTGGAAAAAAATGTAAGTAAAAAATAAAATTAATATCAAAAGTTTTTGCTTGAATTAAACAAAAAAAAATCTGACAAGTGAAAATTGCCTTGGTAAGATTTCTTGAAGTAAGATTTATTTTCTAAAACTAAGTTATTTATATCTCACTGAAAAGTTCATCTTAAGGTGATTATGTCTTATTTGAAAAGGGATGAGATAATTACCCCACACATCAAAGGGGAGGCAAGGGGGGATTTTATTTCTGTCTGTCTGATTGTCAAGAACTTTACAAAAAAAACTACTGGACTAGTTTCTATGAAATTTTCAGGAAAAGTACAAAGTGGTCTAGAATAGATCCTATTCAATTTTGGTGAATGTAGGTCAAAGGTCAAGGTCACAAGAAATGTGTTTTTACAAAGATGCGCGATGATGTAAATCAGTGACATGGGTGAAGGGGATGATTCATTGTGTCTGGCTCCACTTGTTTGACCAGAAATGAGGAAAAATACACTTAGTTAAAATTGATATGTTATGTTACACATTTGCATATTTTATGCCACAGCTAAAGCAAGTCCTTACTATGTCTTTCTGCAGCTGTTCAACGCTCAGATTATACATCAAATGCAGCAGGTAGGTCAGCACTCAAACACATCGAACTTTAAAAGACATCTTCCAATGGTTTGTGTTTTGACTTGTTCTCTCTCCTTTCAGGTTCACAGTGTGTAGATAAACTATATGCCAACCTTTTTGGAATGAGCGTCCCTTTAAATGTCTTTTCATCATGGGGTGGTATTAGTTGCCACGTAAAGCTAACTGCTGCCCCTGGTTCTTTAATCCGACTGACCATCACCTCATTCCTCATTGAGCCCAGCGACTGTGTGAACGACGCTCTGACTGTGTACGATGCTTTGCTGCCCATGAGAGGGCGCATTCTGCACAGGTGAGCGCCCCCCCCCCCCCCCCACACACACACACACACACACGCACACACACACACACACACACACACTTCCCCCTTTTGATGCTTGAAACAGAGGATTCCTCTGTTAGTCTGCAGCAGATTTGCCCCTGAACAGGCTGCTAGTGTGACATAGTTTCCTAAAACATAAACCTGAAATGTGTATCTTTGTGCCACAGACTGTGTGAGCCAGTGTCCAGCTCCTTCTCGCTGGTGTCCACCTCCAACGTCATGTTGCTGTCCTTCAGAATGACTAATGGCAACAAGAGCTTCAGAGGGCACTTTGAGGCCATCACAGAGAAAAGTATGACCCATTTACCTGCTTAGCTAATATGTCAGTGGTTTGGCAATGAGACAGAATAAAGAGATTATCCATGCTTAACATTTTTGTTGAATATATGTGGAAAACATTTACACACAGAACGTAACCAATGGGGAAAAAATTACAAGAAAACAGACTGGTTATAGGACATGTATATTGTGTGGTTGTAAAATAATTACTTAAGAGTGTCTTTGTCTTCCTCAGTGTGTGTGTCTCACATTGAGACAGGGTCAAATTCCGACATCCCAGGTCAGATCTACAGCCCCTTCCACCCGAGCCTGCTCCCCCCTCAATGCGCCTGTACATGGAATTTTCAGGTACACATTATACAGTAATATGAACATATGACTACATTTTCCTCCGCCCTGAGTTACCATAAACGACTACATTGCTTTATTTGACTGTAGACTCCGAACTCTGCTTTGGGAGTTGCTCTTCGGTTCCACAACTATGTACTGAAACGAAAAGAGATGAAAGCCTGTGACCAAGGCTGGTGGAAGGTCAATGAAATCATGTAAGTGGGTTAGGGTGTACCTGGGATAAAATATACACAGTTCCAAGACAAATGTAGATTGTAACCACAATTGTACTGTCCAATTTTTAACCTACTTTTTGCTTTTTACTTTGTTTATTGCTTGTTTTTATACTTTTCTGTTTACTATACATTGTCCTTGAGTGCCAAGAAAGGTACCTAAAAATAAAATATATTATTATTATTATTATTGATGAAGTGATAGTTCACTATTTTTCACATGAATTTGTATAGAAGTGGGATCTTTACCACAGTGACTTTCCACCAAGAGTGTCCTGTTAGTCAAGTTCTGGTCTGGTTTTGGTCAAAGTGAAAGTAGTTCTAGCAGGTTTCCTGGGGTCACGAAAATAAAACATATGTCTTCTCAAAACAATATGTGTTTGAATGAGTGATTTATTTGCATAACAAAACCATTATGAAACAAAAACTCACACCTTGTAATTGTTTGGACCTACTTTCTCTCAATATCAATCAATACACCTTGTCACTGCTAACAGCTGTGTGCCTACATATAGCAGCTGCAAACACTGCCGAACAACTGATAAAAGTAGTTTGCTAAGGCGCACAACTGTTAGCAGTGACAACGTGCATTGATCACTATTGAGAGAAAGTCACTCAAAGCAATTACGAGATGTGAGTTTTTGTTCCGTAACGGTTTTGTTTTGCAAATAAATCACTCATTTGAACACATATTGTTTTAGGAAGACACACGTTTTATTTTCGTGACCCCAGGACCTTGACTCACAGGACACTGTCAGGGATAAGTCACTGTGGGTGCACCAGAGTAAAGCCACTGATTCTATACAAATTAATGTGAAAAATACCGAACTATCCCTTTAAGAGGAATGTGTTTAAAGATATCAGCTGGAAGAACGTAGAAATGTATTTTAATGTTGGCATAAACCTTGTGTTACATCGGTATCCTCTGATAGTTGCCCATTGATCCTTTCCTAGTTTCTGTGGGACCTATGTGGACCACCACACAGTGTTTCGGATCCGTGACCACAGCCCAGAGGTGGAGTTTCGCTGCAGCTCACGTAACTCTGTTCAGCCTTTTCAGGCGTCTTACAACAGCTACAATATCAGCCAACGTAAGCACAACAGAGCCAAAGCATGAGTCACTGTAACACCAAGGCTCCACAACAGGAAATAAAGGCTTTTATTACAGTTCGGGGTCATTATTAAGTTCTTAGTTGTTTATCAGTGATTGTTACCTTACTTTGCCATAATTGTGTTTCATTGTGAATAACTTTGAATGCATCCTACCCCTCACACCTGTTTGTCAGTCTATACTTAGTTGCTATAGTAACCAGAGAGAACGTAAATGAAACTGACTTAATCCTATCAAGCACTTCACCCACTAAATCCCAAACTCTTCCCAAACATAAGAATATCCTCATCGTGTGTCATTAGTCACTTTCTGAAACAATCACCTCTTTTTTGTTTTTGTGGGAAAAAAAAGGCAAAAAAACCCGAGATAATCCCTTTTACAGTATACTGAATTAACTGAATTAATACTTTTCTCCTATGTAGTTTACACATTACATACACCTTTGACGTGTCATTTCAATTCATTAATTTCTCAATTTATTTTTTTTAAAGATGTAAAATTGCATAATAACAGCTAATTTCAGCTTGTATTTACATTATCATTTTCAACTTTATATTTTCACTGGAATTGTTTAACCCTTTAATACCTGGAACATTATTTCAGGTAAACGTTTTGCTGTGAATTATCATCTGTTTCAGTGTCATAAAAGCTGCTGTGAGGATGTGTTTGTCTTCCTTTTGTCCAGTGGTTATTCCACCAGTCAAAACAGGTGGAATAACAGAAAAAGACAAAGAGAGGAACTGAAGTTTTACAGGTTTTTACTAAATAAGGCACTCAGGATGTACATTAATAAGAGATTTAGGATGTTGAACATGAACTGTGAACTGGACCACACTGAAGAACAAGGATTTGAATTTGGGGTCAGTACTGTAGATTTTATTTTGGTACTTTTTTTCCCCCCTAAATCAGTCCAGCTGCTTCTTGGCGTCTGCCTGAACTCCACAAAGAAGTTACATGATCAAAACACAGTAAAATAAATAAATAATGATAACTGTAAAAAATAAAAAGGACAAGGAAAATAATGTTAAATAAATCTCACTCATGCTCAGATGTATATATGGAAAGCACAAAGTCTACCCTATCAGCCCATTTTGAAATAGGTTCCTATTGAACAAATTGTTGAATTTGCATAAATATTTAAAATAAATCATAACAGAATGCTCACCACAGACATAGCAGGGATTAAAGGGTTAATAACTGATGAGATCAAATTTGCACTGTGATTTGAAAAAGCTATTTTAAGACCTTCCTCTTCTTGTTTCCATCTTGTGATTTACTGCCCTAACCTGTCTCCGTCCTTCCATATGTCCACCAGCCTGTCCAGAGAACCACTTCCTGTGCTCCACGGGACTCTGTGTGGAGAAGAGTAAACGCTGTGATGGTCTTGATGACTGCCAAGATGAGAGCGATGAGGTCTTCTGCTGTATGTTTCCATGATTTATACCATTACATTTTTTTTGAATATCCATTAGCTTTGGTTTAAGTGATCACTAGTCTTTCTGGAGTCCACACCCAAAACAATAGTCTTTGCATTGCAGTACATGAAAACATCCATAAATAAAACTAAACATCACACACAACAATTAAGTTATACATTAACCACAATTATATAACATCCATATAATATAAGACCTATTTCAATTAACAGTACCTTCCAAAAAGTAGTTTTTAGCATACTAGATACATTTAACAGTTATATATGAATATAATATCAATCTATTAAACATTAGATACCAAGCATTGTTTTGTAAATAAATACTAACACACCTTGTGTTATATGGATGTTCAGCGGAATTGAAGGACAGATGGTTATGCAGTTTAGTTTAGTTTAGTTTAGTTATTGATATTGTTAAGGAAATTCTCTAGATATGGATAAAAAAAAATGCAGGAGATCGAAACCAGTCATGACAAACTTAAAACGTATTTATTTTACAAAACAAACCCAAAAGGGAACTTTATTTACATAGCACCTTTCATACAAAAACTGTAGCCCAAAGTGCTTCACATTGATTAAAAATTAAAATACAATTTTAACACAAGGGTGAAATAAGAAATGCATTAAAATTTGATTGCACAAGATTTTAAAATTACAAAAGTACAAGATAAACTGATTATGCATACATTATAAAATTTTAATAAAATAAATAATAATAATAAACTAAGTAAAATACCAGACTCAAACAAACAAAAGACAAATGTCCAAAAGGTAGAGAACAAAAGGGAGCTCCATGGCCCACCAAACTAACTAATTAAATAAAAGACATTCTCACTGACAGCTAACTGGACTAAGACAAAAACTTAAAGACTACAAGGTGACTGAAATGACGCACTGACAATAGATCAAGGAGAAGAAGAGAATATATAGGATAAGAGGGATTACAATCAGGTGTTGGGAATCAACAGGAGGACACCAGGTGCAGGCAATGAAGGATCAGGGAAGACAGACACGTCTAACAGAACAAAGACTTACAGGAACACAAACGCCTTCACCAAAATAAAATAGGAAATGAACAAGGCAGTCAGAGACAACAGACCTCCGCCAAGGCTTGATATGGTGTCATATGACGTCAAAAGGTAACGTGATCGACCCATCTGATGTCCGAAAGTGAGATGATGTGAATGCAAAAAACTGCAAGATTCTATCTTATCTGAATCCTGAGATATTACCACTGATGTGTTTTAGGTGTTAACCTTTAGTGTGACCTCGAACTTTGACCTTCATTGCTCAAAATCTAATGGGTTCTTCCTTGACCCATTATCTATAATTCCTGAAAGTTTCATCAAAATCGGAGGTAAAAAAAAAAAAAAACATTATTTATTATTTCTATTAGAAAAACAGAAAAACTTAATAGAAATAAATAGTAAAGCAATAAACCCGTTTTTTTTTCTTCCTTTAACCAAAAAAGACAGTTATGCATTTTATCAACATGTTTTTCTATATGGACAACAACATACTGGCTGTTTATAAGAGTTGATGAATCCATTTTAAATCTTGAGTGTTGTATGTCTTCGCAGCAAGACCCTCTAAGAACTGTGGCGGCAACAGTCCCCTGCATCCTGTGTTTGTATGCAATGGAGAGACAGACTGCACCAATGGAATTGATGAAATCAACTGCACTCAGGGTACATATATGTGTGTGTGTTTAGCATCCAAGTGCAGTGCTGGCTATCATATCTTTTAATCAGGAATGTGTTTTCTATTATTTGTACAGAAACAACCTGCTCTGCAATCAGGTATCAGTGCAGAAGTGGCTCCTGCATCCTGAAAAAGAACGCAAAGTGTGATGGTGCTTTAGACTGTAAAGACCACAGTGATGAGGATGACTGTGGTGAGTGTGCTCCATTACCTGATCCATATGCACACATACTGATGTGATGACATATAGTTTATTACTGCCGCTCTGAGGGACCCACTGTCAAGGGGGTCAAACTTACTTTAGTTCAAAGGCCACATTCAACTCAATATGATCTGAAAAGGGCCAGACCAGTAAAATAATAACAGTGAAAAGAGTAAAAGTATATTATGATAATGTTTACATCTATAATGTTTCCCTCAAAATGTGAATAACATCAACAACTTGACATGTCTTAAGAAAAACAAGTGCAATTTGAACAATATTCTGCCTCAGTCTATCAGTTTGTCATTTGCACATGTGCAGAACAACTTGCTTACAATTACTTTACAATTACTTCTAATTACAAATACACAAAACATTTAGTAACAGTCAGATTATTTGTAAAATTACACTTACTTCTCTTCATATATTTCAATTGGTTCACATTTATTTCCATTATTTATTCACATTTTTTGTAAAAGGATGGTTTAAGATTGTCATGTAATTTTACTTTTTTTTAAACATTAAAATCTGCAGTTTTCATTATTTATAGGTAATTATGATCATATTTTACTGGTCTGAACCCATTGAGATCTAATTATTCTGTAACGTAGAACATGAATTAAAATATTTTTTATTACACCATTAATATGTTCATTGTTATTCATCTTAGGGGCCAGATTCAACCCTTTAACGAGGTAGATTTGGCCCCCGGGCCTTATGTTTAACACCTGTGTTCTAGATAAAAGTTTTTCATAAACCCTGTGAAACTTGCTGACCTGCAGTGCTGAGGTGACTCTGCTGTAATAGCTTTCTTTATTTGCTGTGATTTTATCATGATGAGGTCTTAAGGTGATGGTAACAGGACTGTCTTTGATCATTAACTGATACTGGGTATGCATGCATGCGCTTGCATACACACACACACACACACACGTTGAAGCTCTCATTTTTAATAAGCAGCAGCAGACCTGTCTGTCATTCTGGTGACTCAGCATGTCGCAAACACTCCCTGTATTTTTACAGCACACAGTCACAGTGGAAACTCACAGTGATGCAGCAACTGAACCCATGAAAGGATAAAAAAGTGCAGAAAATAATTACAAGCAGCAGCAGGGTGTTTGGTATTTCATAATACATTTTAACAATAATATGAGGACATATGTTAATATACTGAACTGTGTAAACCCAGGAGTGAAATAATTCCGATTATTTACTTGGGTAAGGGTACATACCACACTATGAAAAACCCCACTATGAGTAGAAATGTGTGTAAAATTTCAGTAAAATGTACTTGAATACTGAAAGTGAATGTAGTTAATGTGCAGTGAATGGCTGTTCTTCCTCTTTAATGTTACGGTTTTAGATTTATATTACTTTTGTATTAACATGTATTTATCATGTTACTGTTGTAGGTGTTTAAGAATAAGATAATTTAATCTATTTTCTATACTGCTGGCTACAATCATATTCTATAACACAAAAAAATAAGATCTGAGTTTAACAATTTTACATTAGCTCTAACTAAAAAAAGCCTGGTTTTCAGCCTAGAAGCAGTGTATTATCCAGTTAATCCAAAAGGTTTTAAAGGATTTTATATATCTTAAAAAGTAGACTTTATGAAATACTTAATCCATCAGTTTGTCACAAATAAAGAGTTTATTTGCTAAAACAGATAACTCTTTTTTTTTCACAAAATGGCATTTTTTACTCTACATTTCAGGTAATACTCATTGATTTGATATTATTTATTCAGTTTAGTGGACTTTACCAAATGGAATAAATAATATATCAAATGAATGAGTATTACCTGGAATGTCGAGTTTAAAAAAAATGCCATTTTGTGAAAAAAATTGAGTTATCTGTTTTTGCAAATATTCAAAATTAAAACGTTTGGAATGATTTGGTTTTCAGTTGACAGGAATGGGATGAAATATTCTAATTGGAGAAGCCATGAAATGCTTTGAAATAAATAATGGAATAGACTGGTAAAATTGCACAAAATAAAATGTTGAAATAAAGTACAAATCTCTTAAAAAATAACATAAAATCAGTATTTAAGTACACTTAAGTACTTGGTTACTTTCTACTGTGTCACACACTCCTCAGCTTGTGGTCGTCCAGTGAAGAAGGCGGGTTCAACCACAAGTTCTAACCGTATAGTGGGTGGAGCCAACTCTGGAGAGGGGGAGTGGCCATGGCAGGTCAGCCTCCACTTCTCTGGCAACCTGTACTGTGGAGCATCTGTGGTCTCCTCTGATTGGCTCATCTCAGCGGCCCACTGCTTCAACAAAGAAAGGTTGGTCACTGCTAAAACATGAAGAGAATTCACACAGTGAATGTTTTTTTAAATTTTTGGTTCCAAACAGAGTATGTAGATACTATGGTAGTGAATACAAAAGATGGTTTTCTGGGCTTTTTTCATCCTGGAAAGAATGTTTCTGTTGTGAATTAGCATAGACTTTACTTCAACCAATTAATGACTTTTTTTTTACCCTTTGTTATTCTTTGATTGAAATTATTTCCAGATGCCAGAAGTTGAATATATATGCAGAAATAGTACAATAATGAACCCGAAATGAATGGAAATTTAAGCTAACAACATCCAATTTCAGTTTTTCTTGTTACCCTTCACATATATTTTGTACAGAATCCAAAATGTAACTCGATATCAGAATCGAAATCAGAATAGTTATTAATCCCAGATGAAAATATTGTCGCTCACAGATGTTTAATTCAAGTATAATAAAAGTATTTTAAATGCAATTTGAATAGTATGTACTAGACCCTATATTATCTATATGATAATTAGAAAAAGATACATGAATAAGTGGGGAAAATATTGTGGTGATAGTGAGGAATTAGAGAAATTAAAATGTATGATACAATACAATTTATTCTGTTTTAACATGTCAACAATTTTAAAAAAATCAAACTGCGTGATTTCTATGTTTGACAGTGTTGGAAAAGGCCTTTAATTTATTCATCTAAACATCCTCCACTCTCTCTGACATCTGACCTCTGACCTCTGCTAGGCTGTCTGACCCACGCCACTGGAGCGCCCACCTCGGCATGCTGACCCAGGGCAGTGCCAAGTATGTGGCTGATATCCAGCGGATCGTGGTGCACGAGTACTATAACGCAGTAACATTTGATTATGACGTGGCGCTGCTGCAGCTGAAGAAGCCCTGGCCTTCATCCCTCAGCCCAGTCATCCAGCCTGTGTGTCTACCCGCCCCCTCCCACACGGTCACAGACAGCCACCGCTGCTGGGTCACAGGGTGGGGATATCGCTCTGAGGATGGTGAGCAATAAAAAAAATTAATTAGTTACATAAATAAAATGTATGATGTAATGATGTTACAGTCAAAATTCAGTTAAATATAAAGAGTTTATAAAGAAAATCAACAATTTCCAGGAGCTTAAAGTAGAAAGAAAGACTGCTACGTATTTAGGACAGTGTTGTGCAACAAAACATATGACTAGTGGCATAAGAAATATTTATATTCTTACTGTATGCCACACTGTAAATCCTCACTAAAACAAGGAGTCATGCATGGTAGTGTAAAATACGCTTTAATTATTGTCAGAAAAGATGAAAATGTAGTCTAATTTTTCAGTGTTTTACTATTATATATGTGTTTTTTTAATTTATATTTATATTACCATTGCATTTTTGTGATGTATGTATGTATTGGTTGAACTTGTTTAAATTACTTTCCATACTGTTGGTATTTTAATCTACAGCAAAACATTATATTCTATGGCCTCATTATACTGTATATTTATAGCATTACTCAACCTTTAATGAGCTCTAAAAAAGCAGGCCTGTTGCATTTTCTTGCTAATCCAAGAAGGTTCCTAAGGGTTTATTTAGCTTAAGAGGTAGGAGAATTTTAAACTCATTCTATAAGGCACACTAAATCCATGAGTTTATAACAAATATTCAGCCTCAAAACATTTTACCTTTTTTTTTTTTTTCATTGAAAAAAATGTTGTTGTGCCAAATTATTGAAATGTAGTAAAAAGTGCAATATTTATGCCAAGATGTAGTGAAGTAGAACGTTTTATAGAAAATAAAAAAAAATAAAGTATCTCAATTGTAATCAAAAGTAGTTTTTCACATTCCGTACCTGCATTTGACAGATATTCTTGTTTAGTTTTGTTTATTCTTTATTGAAGATCCCCATAAGCCGGGACACAAACACCAGACTAGTCTTCCTGGGGTCCTCCAAAAAAAGAAAAGAAAAAGTTTCAGGATGCAAAATCACAATCCAGTTACAGTAAGATAAGTTTACATGATTATATATGAGCTGCCAGTGGTTAGTGTGATGCTTCTTATGTCCTCAGTTGGTCTTGGTCATCAGCTCCTCCTGCTCTTATTATAACATCCATGCACAAAAATGCTATGAATATATGCTCACTGTTTTCACATCTGTGCTTTTCATTTGCAGACAAAGTGCTGCCGTCTGTACTCCTGAAAGCAGAAGTGTCCATACTGAGTCAGGCTGACTGTAAGAAGAGGTACAGTCCTGTGTCACCACGTATGCTCTGTGCTGGGGTTCCATCTGGTGACCAGGATGCCTGTAGGGTGAGTTACAGAGGTTATTATTTATCTATATTAGTATTACTTCTCTTTGCAAGTAACTCTTCAGCTTACCATCCACTTGTTCTGTAGAGTTTTATTATTCATATTTTTGTATTGTTTGTTTTTGGCTAATTTTTTTTATCATCATCTGTCTTAATTAGTGAATTTCCCCACTTTGGGATCAAAAGTTTTATTATATCATATCATATTATATTATATTATATCATATCACATCATATCATATCATATCATATCATATCATATCATATCATATCATATCATATCATATCATATTATATCATATCATATCATATCATATCATATCATATCATATCATATCATATCATATCATATCATATCATATCATATCATATCATATTATATCACATCATATCATATCATATCATATCATATCATATCATATCATATCATATCATATCATATCATATCATATCATATATCATATCATATCATATCATATCATATCATATCATCCTGAGACCCATTTTTGTCCTCTGTAGGAGACAAACATTTTACATTTCTACTTAAAAATTTTGTCTATATATATTTATTTTTTTATTTTTTTTTAAATGTTGCATTGTGCAGTTTATAGTCAAGATATCTTATCTTATCTTATCTTATCTTATCTTATCTTATCTTATCTTATCTTATCTTATCTTATCTTATCTTATCTTATCTTATCTTATCTTATCTTATCTTATCTTATCTTATCTTAGTCATGTGTGTGTGCATTGTGTTTTAGGGGGACTCAGGAGGTCCTTTGTCCTGTCAGGCTCCAGGTGGGGGTCGCTGGTTCCTGATTGGCATTGTGAGCTGGGGGGTGGGATGTGGAAGACCAGATTTTCCTGGAGTCTACACCCGGGTCAGCAAGTTCACCTCCTGGATCTACAGCCATATCAGCTGACATGTCCAATCCTTCATTCACTGCCAGCATGTCAGAAATATTGTGGTCACAGCAAATAATAAAAACATGAGCAGAGAGTGTACTGTTTGAATTCTTTTTTTTTTTTACCAATATCTCACTTGCTATAATGTTACAAGGTGTTATTAATATGTGGCACAGTTTCAATAAAGATTAAAGGTTGTAAAAAAAAAAAAAAAAAAAAAAAAAGATAGGGCAAAGACCCTTGAAGACTTTAATCCTCTGTTATTGTCTCCTTTCCAAGTCTGAGTCAGTGAATCCACCTTGTGTCCTATTATAGCCTCACAGTGGAAAAGTTAGATGTTTAGTAATTGCAGGTTGTGAGTTGCTCTGCACCCTGTGGAGGATCCAAGGACACAGCAGCCAAGTTTCAATTGTAATACCTCACACACGTTTCTCTCAAACACTCTTTTGTTCCTCTGAGACGAACCTCAGCATACACAGCAAGTAAGTTTGCCCACAATATCTGTCGCACGGATGGTTGTGCGGATTGTACGCTTTCATAGTGCTCTCATTGTGCCGCACTGCATTCTGGGGCTCCGTGTGACACCTGCCGCCCAGGTGAACGGGAGGCGGTGAATACCCGCCGCATCCGAGCCGCTCAGGTCGGATTTCTGCGCTTTTTTCAAAGGAAGCGACAGCGGGGGTTTCCTCTCTCCATCATTTCTATGCCTGAGGTATTGTTGCCTATCGCTTCTGTGGAGCTAAACGGGACAGTGCTATGAGGACTCTCCCCAAAAGCAAAACTTGCGAAGTGTACTGCGTCTCTGGGCATGGACACACCGCTGCACAGGTAAACCGCACCGTCTGTTCACCGTGCGTAAAGACGGTGCCAAAGTCAGGATCGCGTAATGCAACTACTTTTTTTTTTCTTCCTGTAGGCTGCCTGTATCACAGCTGTGGTGTGTTTATTTTCTTACATATATAATGCATATGAGGAGTGTATGATAAGCAGAACCTATCAAACTCACTCAGCAGTGCTTCATGTTAATTGTGTAATCCGTCTCTAGGGATATGTGGTCTGTTTCTCATGAATGTCCATGTCAGGGTGAGCCAGTTGATTGAGTGCTGACACCGCAGAGCCAGGCCGTGGGAAAGCAGACCCCTCCATCCACGCATTGTCTGCTCCCCCGGGGAATCCTGCCAACTCCTTAAATGTTTTAGGAGATCTTTTCAGCGCAAAGATGTTCACCGTTGCTCTCAGTAAATCAGTGCCTGTTCAGCCATAAAACCATAGTGTCATTGATCTGGACATATAGGGCTGTATTATCTGCACTGGACCTCTGCTGTTGTCTTATACAAACAACAATTAGGAGCAACTTGAACACAGACATAAAAGTAGTATGATCTCTGAGTCATGTTATTGTCTCTGTCAGGATAAGGGGGAGTTAAAGGAGCCCACCCAGTCACTGAGCCCCCCCATAAAGCCTGAAGATCATGCAGAGCATAGACCGGAGGGGGGGTACACCCCTGTGTGTGTCTCCTGGAGGAGGTGGCTGTTAGGTCTCCTGCCTTTTTTTCCCTTCACTGTAGCCCTTGCACTGACATTCCACTTCTTAGCATGTAAGTACTGTGTTATTCAGCTGTGTTTGTTTGCACCGCTGCCTCTTCTGTCCTTAAAATGTGTTTATTTTGACTCGCACTCAGAGTAACACAAGTGCATTTGTCTGAAATCTGTACCTTCTCCTCTCCAGCTCCGCCCTCCTCAGTGTTCTTCCTTGGCGGCAGTGTGGAGTTCCCAAACCTGAGCTTCTCATCAGAGCTGACCGACTCCACTTCCCCACAGTTCCGCCTGCAGGTTCAGGCTTTGAACCATTATGTAAGTTCAGAGCTGAACCTGTTCGTCACTACACTATGAATGAGTCCTGCTTGACCTTCCTGCTCTGGACTAAAGACGATCTTGTAGCTGTAACTTTGATATGATTCACTACACCACACCGCCAGTCTCTTTTATGTTGCACTTTCAAAACACTGATGCCCTTTCTCCTCCTTCCCATTCTCCAACACTGGTGTTGATCTTTGCATTCTTATTCATTTTCTTCTCTTCCGCTTTTTCCACCTCGGTGTGTGTTTTTTCTGCACACTACTTTTCTCTCCACTGTCTCTCTTTCTGTCTCTCTCCGGTGGTGTTAAATGTAAAGCTGAAACAGGAGCTGGGCAGTGTGTGTGCAAGTCCTGAGACCCCCAGGGACAGGGCCCTTTCAGGACTGAGGACAAGCTCGGCATTTGTGAGCCCAGCTAGACCCAGGCAGCAAGAGTGAGAGGAAGAGCAGGTCTTCAATAAAAACATTGTCTGTGTAGCTTTCACACAATCAGCCACTCTGTGCACTGGACACTACAGCGAGCACGAGAACCTCTGTTTGACGCAGCAGTTGAGAGGGAGAGACAGGGCAGTAGGACAGACTGTGAGGAAGGGTAGCCTGTGTATTCTTGGCAAGTTGTTACTAAAATTCTGCATTGAGGTAGACTAATGTGTCTATGATCAGCTACGAGTGTGAGTTAAGTGGTCATAGTATCTGTGCAGCCATCTGGTCATTAACAGAACAGGTGAACCCAAGGCCAGGAGCCCATACCACCCGGGGTCCTACCTGTACACGGCCAGCAGGTAGACACACAATGGAGCTCTGTACTGTTCAGTCAATATACACACATACAGAGTGTGACACACACACACACACACACACACATATTAGAACAATGCCTTTGTTGAACTCAGGCTGCACATTGGACCAGGTGTGTTCATGTGTCGCTTCCACAGGAATAGTGACATCATTTGCATCACTGTGATGTTACATCCCATGTCCACATAATTTACTCAACAATACATACATTTAAATACCTCTTAGTAAAAGTATTAGTGCCACATTGCATCAGGACTGAAAATTAACATTGTGCATTCAATCTTACATAAGTAAAGTATGTGTTATTATCAAACTAGGTTTAAATAATAATTATAACTACAGTACAATGTTTTAAAATTATATATATATATATATATATATATATATATATATATATATATATATATATATATATATATATATATATATATATATATATATATATATATATATATATATATATATATAGGATGTTTTTGGTTTCATATTACTGCTGCGTTAATGTGTTGGATTTTCCTAGTGCAGGGTTGGGGTCGGGCTAATGTAGCTGCCTCATATGTTTCTTAGTTGACTCAGTAGCAGTGCCTTATATGATTATAGAGTTGCTGACCTGTGAGGACCATGTAAATCTGTTTTTACTGAACTTAAACAACTTGACTGTATCATGAACATTCATGTTATTATGGTTTTCACAGAGGAGGAGGAGGGATGAAAAATAAAATGAAACATAAATAAAGCTAGTGAAGTAACATTTTACTAATGATATGCATTAGTACAAATGTGCATACAATTGAAATGTACTTGTGTAAAAGTGGTTGTGTTCCACCGCTGCTCTCATACTGTTTTCTCTTTATGTTATATTTGTAAAACAGTTCTCAGAACTCTATGAGTCCTCACCGTGGACCTCGTACTACCTGCGCTCAGGAATTACTGCCTTCAGGTATGTTGCGCTAACTAACATAAGCCAACATATAAAATAATCTTTAATTGTTTTGGGTTTTTTTTTATATTGGACACATCAAATGACGCTTGAGGGATAATTTAGCTGAACATAAATATACTAATAGAATAGGCAACAATGCCTATGGCCAGACATTTCAGCGAATATCATGACAGGAATGACGCACTTCTTAGGATACATGGTGTGGAGCATTAAAGCCTTTAGTGAGGAGGGAGATGGATTAAAAAAAATAAATCAGAAAGAGACCTTCTGGATCCATCATCTCGAGGCTAGGCAGTATCCTGGTCTTACTGAAGACATTGATTTCACTTTCTTTTTATAATAGAAGTGATTTATGTATGATATATATATGTCTTATACTGTTTTAAGGAATATTTTGTGATCGGTTACTTAGGGGTCACATGACCAATACACCTGTGTCTATGGACTAAGACCTGTATGGTCGAAACATGTCGGCCTTTTTTGTCCTGATCCAGCCATGCATTAATAAAGGCTTTTTAATTTACTTACTCTTTGTTCACTTGGAGTTGCCTGGATTTATTTTTGTTTAGAATGAACTGAACCCCTTTATCTAAGATCACCCAATATACTACTTATTTAAGACACTGCAACCTTTTGAGTTACCACCCATTTTTTTTAAATATATAAAATAAATATGGCCTCATAGAACTAGATGCTGAACAGTGTGTCAAGATTATCAAAAGAATAGCAGGAATCTAAACCCTTTATGTGACAGTGAAGGAGCAGAAGGTCTCAATGTCTTCTACTGGAGTAAATTCTCCGCCCCGGATGATGTTGCCATGGTGATCCAGGGGTCCAGCCCAGAGAGGCTGCAGCGCAGGCTTCCTGGCATTAACAAGGTGCTGCGGGACAGCCGCAATGAGCAACGCTACTACATGGAGCAGGATGATGACATGCTCCATCTGCTGGGTACAACTTCTTACTGATGAAACACACACACACACACACACACACACAAATCTATAATCTTTAACTAAATTTAGAGATTAATACATCTAAATTTCCCATGTTAATGTAGTCTGTCCATAGAATTTACTGCATATTGTTTATTTCTGACATATGTTAAATATGTTTAGGTCTGGATCCTGATGACTTTGAATCTGATGAAAAATCAGATAAATTTAAGAATCCAAACAGCATCCAGAGTGGGAAATGGCAGCTTGGCTTCCAAGGTGAGGAGAACTCACCATTCTTTGTGTTTTGACTTTTCAGTGGACTTGCTGTACATTTATATGGTCAACCTAAGTTGTGTTTTAAATGTGTTCTAGTACTAAACTTAATGTACTTAACTGCATTTGACCTAAACCTAACCTAAAACATGCCTTCATTGAAGAAACAGATGATCATACCAGACTCAGTTTGGAGCTACTGATACATATGTCATCTGACTTTGACTGATGTGAAAATAATTGCTGCTTTAATAGCACCCATGTGAACTCAGACTTTGTACAGGTGCCAGATATAATAGAATATGAGATATTAAAGACCTGTACCATCGACTTTACTCAGGATGTCTGCTGTAAATGTAATATAATGTCTACATCATGTCCTGTGTCCAGCAATGTCCTTTGACCTCTATGCCAAATATGGGAACAACCGTACCCTGAGCCTTGTGAATCCCAAAAAGCCGTACTACCAGTGGCGTCTCCGTGTGCCATCGGGTCATGTGGTTCGACTGGTTGTCCTCACACTTCAAGGTGCCACACCAGGAAGCTGCACCGCACACAAACTATCAGCCTATGACTTCTTACTTCCTTTACAAAACAAGATTATCGCCAGGTAAAGATATTTTATTGAAATAAATTCATGTGCTGGGTGACACAGTGGTGCAGTGGGTAGCACCAACACCAGTCGATGAGGGTGGTACCTTTTTGTGTGGAGTTTGCATGTTCTGCCCATGTCTGTGTGGGTTCTCTTTGGGTACTTGTGATTCCTCTCAGCATCCAAAGACATGCAGTGATAAGTGCATTGGTTAATCGGTTAAATTGCCCATAGGTGTGAATGTGAGAGTGATTGTTCATCTCTAGATGTCAGCTCTGTGATGAACTGCAGACATGTCCAGGGTGAACTGTGCCTTCGCCCATTAGCTGGGATAGGCTCCAGTGACCTCTGTTAGTATCCTAGTGAGAATATAGCAGATTCAGAAAATCATTACAAATCAATACAATTCATTTGAAAGGAAATTGTTTTAATTTTTGAGCTAAATCTTATCTTTAAATACATGTGAAAAAGCTGAATGCTAGTTTTTTCCTGAATGTCTGAAGAGGTACTGTTTAGTTTTTGATGCTTATTTCTCAGGTGGTGTGGCCTCCCTATTTCTGGCTCGTCTCCTGTCATGAAACTAACGTCCTCGGGGAATGTAATGTTGGTGACCTTCTCCTTCAGCAGACAAAGAGACGGTGCAATCTTCAAAGCCTACTTCCAGGCTCTCCCAAAAACAGGTTTATTTGCAGTTATTAGCAGGTTAAATCTATGTCTGTGCAACATCACAAACAAAGTCTGACTGTATTTCATACTTTATAGTTGTGCTTTTGTGCAAAAATTAATTTCCAATGTGTTGCATGTAGCAGGAAGTTGACTTGATGTTATTGTTAGTGTGCATTTTATATTATCTGTGTTACCATCTCACCCTGCAGGTTGTGGAGGGTCAATTTCCTCTTGGAATGGCTCAATTTCCTCACCGTATTATCCTTCCTACTACCCTCCAAATATAGACTGCACCTGGACAATACGGGTGAGCCACATGCATATGTACATATTCTTGTGAGTGTGTATGAGAGACATTAGGAACAAGAAAGAGAACAGATAGAACAAATAGAGTGAAGCATCCTGTGGTTATTCTGTCCATATACTACATTAATAGTCACCTCTTTTTTTATTTTTATTTTTTTGTATTATCAGACACCGATGCCTGGATACTTGATTTCTGTAACGATGGTGAAGTTTGACATTCAGGAGTCTCCATCATCAGACGGCTGTGAGAAAGACTGGCTGGATGTTGGAGGTGTGAAGTGAGTAAGAAGTCCGGTTTAGTTGGAAAAATCAACTGTATAGTGCTCTTTGCTGTTGAAATTAAACAAAATTCTGTCCTTTAAATTCCTCCCTGTGTTATTCTTGTTGTGTAGACTGTGCAACCCAGTGTCTGACAGCAGCAAAAAGCGGGTCTTCTCCTCTCCCTTGTCGATTCACTTTCACTCTGATGAATCTCTCACTAGTAAGGGCTTCTACTTGATCTACAGAGCCTTCTCTCCAGAGAGCAGTAAGTAGAACCCACAGCTTGGATCATTCAGACTCAGCTTTATTGTCTTTTGGTACATGATAGAATAAAATACAATTACCCAGGTTTTGTAGCATAAGACAGATACAAGAATAGGGTATAAACTATAAAATATACTGCATAAAAGGTAAATTTGCTCACAAAATATGCAAAAAAAAATTATAATAATAAAATAAATTCTTAATTTGTACAAAATTACATAATATATGGGGTTCCCACATGTCCTGGAAAACCTGGAAGATGATTGACCAATTTTCCAGTCATGGAAAACACAGAAAATGACAAAAAAGGTCAAATACGTTCAACAAGAAGGAAATATGTATATATCCTTAAAAGACACAAAAATAAACTAAATAGGTGTTCAAGGGTAAAGTCACTATTTCATGTGACCCCTGTGCCTATAAGAAGAAGCAGTGGCAATAATTTTAAACAAAATAATCAGATGGTACACATGGTACAACGAAATTAAGTGCAAAACCAACCATGCAGTTAAAAAAAAAAACTAAATAAATAGAGCTCTACAACAACAAAACAACATAAAATCCCAAAACTGACACTGTAAATGTGTTGCTTGGTTAGAATTCCAGTGCATGAATTCCTTACGTGTCTCTGTCCAGCATGTCCTCGTCAGTTTCGCTGTGGAGACGGACGTTGCATCCCTCTAAGAAAGGTGTGTGATGGCGTAAAGGACTGCTCAGATGGGCGGGATGAGTCGAAATGCTGTAAGTGTGATGTGAGTCGTTTTCCTGTAGGTTTAAAATACTCAATGTTTTCTCTAATTCAGGTTTGTGTGTGCTCGTGTGTTTCTATGTGCATGTTCGCACATATGTCTACAACCTGTAGCATCCTGCAGGCCAGGGGAGGTGCTGTGTGGAAACGGCCAGTGTAAGCCTCAAAGCAGTCACTGTGTGAGTCAGAGCGCCTGTGCAGACAGCAGCGAGGAGGGCACATGTGGTGAGGTCACATACACTGGAACATATGTGTGTTCTAGTGGCTCTTTTCTCAATGGTTCATGGATGCGTGGCTTCATTGTGTATGACAGCAGGTAAATGCCACCACGTATGTCCCAACAAGGTGTGTTTGCCAAAGGCCTCAGTGTGTGACGGTGTGATTGACTGCAAAGATCGTAGTGATGAACTCAACTGTACCAGAGCATGTGAGTATTCATGGAGATGAACAGAACTGATTACCCTGAATGAAGTCTGTCAAACTATTTCAACAATATGATTGGGTTGGGGGGGTGGTACATTTGCTTTTTGGGCTTCTTTGTCATGTACATTTGTTGTCAACTGGGCATGTATAGTTTCTTTTCATTTCTGTGTATGAATAAAATATCTGAATCTGATTAAACACTTAAATGTTTTCTTCCCCCAAGTCATCACACTGATGAGTAAGTCAGTCTCAGAGGTGGTCAAAGTACTCACATTCTGTGCTTAAGTAGAAGTACAGCTACTTGTGTGGAAAAAATACTCAGGTAAAAGTTTTTGCCATGGATGAAATAATACTTATTTGACCAGGAAAAATCAGTAAAGTTTCACAAGTATCCAAAAATAAAGCAGTTTAAAAGTAAATTACTGTGTAGACAATGCACTTGATTGAGTCACGGTAGTCAGTTTTGTGGATATGGGCAGGAAATTTAGGAAAAGTTGGATAATTAGATAAACAAGTCATCATTATGAGGTAAAAAAATAAAAAAAAAAGAGTCACAAATATGAAAAAAGCAATGCATATTTATGAGAAAGAGTCACAATTATGAGATAAAATGGCACAATTGAGATAAAAAAAACCAATATCATAAGGTAAAAGTCATAATTATGATATAGAATGTCACAGTTTCTCTCCTCTGAAGTCATTTATTTTCATACTGTCACGTGTTTAGTTTGAAAAAGTAACAAGTCTATTCTGACAATGAAAGGAGTATAAAGTATAGATGTTTATATAAATGTAAGGAGTATAAAGTATAGATATTTATATAAATGTAAGGAGTATAAAGTATAGATATTTATATAAATGTAAGGAGTATAAAGTGCAGATATTTATGTGAAAATGTAGAGAGTAAAAGTAAAAACTTGTCAGAAAAATATAAGCTCAAGTAAAGTACAGATACCTAAAAAATTGACTTAAGTACAGTAATGAAGTATTTTTACTTATTTACTTCCCACTTCTGGTAAACCTGTAATATAATAATTCATATACCTCCTCTACAACTTCAACCTGTGGACTGCTCTTTTTTCCCCTTGCACATTTTTTAATAGCACCACTTAACATAAATGTTATGTATATTTACATACACTGTGTTTTAGTTGGGTTTTTTAGTGTTTGTTTATGTTGCACAGAGAAAGCTTTTTTTTTTTTTTTTTTTAAATCTGAGTAAAATTTCTTGTATTTTTTGAAGATACTTAATGATTCCTTTTCTGATAAATGCTTACTCTTATTTTTATGTACTGTTTGTCTTCATCTTTTTAGACCAGAAAGGCTGCTCCTTAAACTCCTACAAATGTTCTAATGGAAAGTGTGTGAACAAGATGAACCCTGAGTGTGATGGGATCAAAGACTGTCCTGATGGTTCTGATGAACTACGCTGTGGTGGGTTTTTAAATGCCCCATGCTAATGTCCGTTAATGAGAAAGGATGGCTTCTGATTGCAGTTTATATAATCCTGATATCAAGTCCTTGTTGTTGTTAAATTTGATCAAATCATCTCAACTTTACCAACAGAGGTTGTCAAATGTTCCCTCATTAGAACCAGTGTTTACTTTGTCTGTTCTGGGTGTTTCAGTTATTGGGATATTAAATTCTGCTCCAAAAAAAGCACATGGTTGGTAATGTACTACTCTAATATTGGATTTCACCCACCCTAAATAGAAGAAATCAGTGGTTAGAGGAATGACAGAGACATTAGGAATGAGCCATTCCCTCTGTAGACACAAATGGCTCATTCTAATGTAATGAAAACTCAGCAAATTATATTTTCATGCAATTAGGCAACACAATTCTGAATGTTACATTTCATTTCCGTAGTTATAACATCCTGTGTTTCTTTTAATTTTACACCCTGGACCTTAAATAATAGTAGGAAGGAAAGAACAAAATGAATGAAATTATTGAGCATTTGTTTAGGTATTAAAACAACAGTGTCTTTTCAAGTCTGTGTTCTGACTGACAGGTTATGTTTTCACTGGAGTTTGTCTGTCTGTCTGTCTGTCTGTCTGTCTGTCAGCAACATTACTCAAAAAGTTATGGATGGATTTTGAGAACATTTTCCTGATGTGTTGGGAGTGTCACAAGGAACAAATGATTACATTTTGGTAGTGATCCAGAAGAGATCCAGAAGAGATGAAATTTATTCTTCATTTACTGCAATGTAAAATTTCAAAGTGATCCAGAATTCAGGATCTCTTCTGGATCACCCTGGTCAATTGACATTAAATGAAGAACAGAAGAAAGGTCATAACCTAAGGATGCCTCACATCATGACATCATAGCTATCTGGTTAAGAATTGGGGGCGTTCAGAAATATAATTCCAGCTGTTACTTCCAACAGCGTTAAATGGCTTCACACAACCACTAGTCATAAGTGAAAGATGTTTCTATAATGTCTAAAAGAATTACACATTTTGCTAGAATATTTAAATATATAAGCAAAACTGTATGTGGTTCTTATGGCATTATTGTCCCCATGTATTCATCTCCATCTAATACTAATTCATCATCAACAAGCAAATAAAATGTTGTTCCTGGTTTGTCTTCATCCAGGCTGTGGTACCAGGCCCAGGAAGCGTACTAAAATAGTGGGTGGGTCTGATGCCGGTACCGGTTCTTGGCCCTGGCAGGTCAGTCTACAGATGGATCGCTATGGTCATGTATGTGGAGCTACACTGGTCGCCAGCCGCTGGCTCATTTCTGCCGCTCACTGTTTTCAGGACTCAGACGCCATCAAGTAAGATACCTGAGGACCAACAGTAGATATAGTGTGTATAATATTCACACCTGTCATGTCTACAGGTCCACACATTGACATTTACAACAGCAGGACTTTATGCATCATAATGAGTCCAGTCTGTTTGTCTACTGAGTCTGCAGCATCAGAGCCAGAACCACCAGGCTCAGAAACAGCTGCTACTCAGACACAATAAGATTATAGAACTGTAACTACACTCTGGTGCAGCTTATTATGTGCAAATATAGTAACACTACAACATTCAGCTATACAATCTACAAGTACAACATACGGTGCAGTTACTGTAATATAACATCTCTTCTTCTTCAGCCGTCATTTTGATGCTTATTTATTTATTATTTATTACCTGTGCTCTGCTGGGTTGTTTTCTATGTTTACTGGGGGTTTTTAGTATTTTTTTAATCAAGGACTTTTTTATTTCTTATTTTCAAATACAGAAGGAACATACAACATGAACATGAAACAAACATAGCCAGACTTAAGTACAAAAATATATAAATCCCCTTCAAACAATGTACGTGTACAAATACATACATACACATTATATATATATATATATATATATATGTATGTGTGTGTGTGTACACATTTACATATTTGTACATTTGCAGACAAATAAATACCCTTATTATGTGTATGCAAATTTACAAATATGTAAATGTGTACATATATAAAATTATTATCATTATTATTAATAATAATAATCATCATAAGAATAATAATCATAATAATTATTGAACCGTTCCATTTTAACAAGCCCTTGCCAACATACAAGTCTTATCTTGGGCCTAATAATAAAACAAAAAGGTGCACAGATACTGGAGCTACACAGGTATGTTTGTAGCCATTGTACCATCAACAAAGCTGATAAATGGCTGGCAAGTGGCATAGAATTTCCTGGTGGAATGTCTAATTGTATATCTAGTTTTTTCTAAGTGAATGTAATAGAAAACCTCTCTGATCCATTGTCCATATGTGTGTGTGGGGGAGGGGCGGGCCTATTTTCACTATTTGTATTTTATATGTGTGTGTGTTTTTCTTAATGTTCCTTTACTATTGGTTCTGTTGATTGCACTTTCATTTGTCATACCAATGTTGAATGACAATAAAGGTACTCAGACGCTCGTGCATGGCGGGCGTACATGGGAATGCGTGTGATGACCACAGGCAATAATGGAGCGGCGAGCAGACCGATTCGCCGGATCCTCCTCCACCCACAGTACGACCAGTTCACCTCAGACTACGACATCGCCCTCCTGGAACTCAGTGCTCCTGTCTTCTTCAATGAGTTAGTGCAGCCTGTGTGCATCCCCGCCCCCTCACACACCTTCACCACAGGAACCAACTGCTACGTCACAGGCTGGGGGGTACTAATGGAGGACGGTAAGAACTCACAGGGACAAGACTTTTTGTTTTGGATGTTTTCGACAATTGAAAAGTAAATCTGATGTGCTTGTGTTTGACTTGTAGGAGAGCTGGCTTCTCGCTTACAAGAGGCTCCGGTTAAGATTATAAACAGGAACATGTGCAACAAGCTCTATGATGATGCTGTCACTCCCAGGATGCTTTGTGCTGGGAACCTGCTGGGAGGGGTAGATGCCTGTCAGGTGAGTCTGTAGAAGATTTTAAAAGTACATTTTCATCATCTTCCTATTTTTATTCCATTTTAATTTGGTTTTAAAGCATTTGCTGCCTTTCCACTGTTTTTTTTTTCATGTAGTTTTTCATGTGTTAAGGCAATGTTCCTGCATATTTTAGATATGGATGGAGAGAGAAACATCTAAAACATGCAGAATAGTGGTACTTGACGACCAGGGTTGGGAAACACTGTGTTAAGGGATTCATAAAGATCAGAAATGCTGTGTAATATTCAATTTAATCCCAAATCTGGTACTTTCTATGGACAACACATTTGTATAACATGCCTATCATTTGCTGTTGTATTTTCCCAATTGTGTTATTAATAACGTACTTCTATTCTATTCTATTCTATTCTATTCTATTCTATTCTATTCTATTCTATTCTATTCTATTCTATTCTATTCTATTCTTTTTGATGGATCTTTCCTCATTTAATTATGGCTAGATATTCAAGAATTAATCCCCAAAGCTCAACAGACTAACTTTATCATATTCCATTTTATCAACTGTCACTGTTTACTTTTGTATGCAATTGTGTCGGTTTCCTTAGGGCGACTCGGGTGGTCCGTTGGTGTGTCTGGAGCGAGGTAGACGGTGGTTCTTGGCGGGGATCGTGAGTTGGGGTGAAGGCTGTGCGAGGCAGAACCGCCCCGGCGTTTACACACAGGTGGTCAAGTTCACTGACTGGATCCATCAGCAGACGAAAGGACAGGTGTGAACTGACAGACTAAAAAAAACAACAGGACTAAGTTAAGACCTGGAGTCCATTTGGAGTGTTTCCATGGCAACAAGAAGGGTTGCATCCTAACCCAAACATCTCTACAGCCTCCACTATCTTAGACCCAGTCCCAAAATACAGACACTGCTTTTTAAAAATGTTATTTTAAAGGTCCAGTGTGGAAAATTTAGGGGCATTTGAGGCTATTAAATTACATGAAATTAATATAATATTCATAGTTGTGTTTTAATTATTGTATAAACAGGAAAATTAGATCAAGTCCTGTTTTCTTTCCTTATTATTTTTGCCCTGTCTACACTAATATGGATATTTTTTTCTAAACAGGTATTTTCTTCCTCTGTTTATATATATATATATATATATATATATATATATATATATATATATATATGTATATATATATATATATAAAATTCTGTCCACACAAGCTTCTTTTTAGAAAATATCCCCGCATGCCAACCCAAACATAACAAACCTGTACAAATGCTGTTGGACTTAAAACTGGGGATAATACTAGACATAGAAGATACAGTGGTTTTAATCTGTCATGAAGGTGAACAGCAACGACTAGTAAAGTTATAAACTTAAGTTACCAAAGTGTTGGTTCAGGATGTCAAAGTGTGTTTTTACATGATATGGATTTGGTCCAGTCTGTGTCCTAAAGGTGTCTGCACTGACTTCAATCTACTGCAGGTCATACTCTGATTTATACAACTGGATTTGATGTTTCAGGTGCAGTTTCTTTACACAAAGCAACAATTATTAGAAAAATGGGGTGTAATGCTATTGTTTTCCAGTCTCTTCAGTGTCTGTGTCCACTGGGATTCAAGCTAAGAAAATATATATTCACATTATTACAAAAAATAATCAATCGTAACTATGTTTGCTTTTGTAAAATATCTATTTCTGTGCAAACAGGCCCAATGAAGAGGAAAAATATCAATTACGCAACATATCAGTATTAGAGTGGATGCAGCTTTAAATTAGGTAATTATATCTGCAGAAGGAGAGGGTTTTATTTCACAGAATCTGCAATGATTTAGTTTTATGTTGAAATCCAGCCCTAAATTACACTACTATTATCTGTTATTTGTGGACTAGAACTATAATCCCCTTAACTAAAACTCACAGAACTAGCTCTTGTAGCTTTTGTGTTTATGCAGCTAACACATGGGGTGAGGGGGTATTGAGTTCACTGCAATCTGCATTTTCACCACTAGATGTCACTAAATATTACACACTGAACCATTAAGACTCCCTCTAATACACACCAGGTTACTGTGACTCTAACCAGACAAATGGTGTATATTTTGCTAAACCCACTTTTATTAGCCTTTGGTTCACTTATTTGTGTATTTGGACCGTAGTACTTCACAAAGTTTGAATTGAAATGAACCCTATAGTTGCTGCAAAAATACCTTCATATCAATTTTAGCAAAATTCAAGTGGATTTCTATGACTTGTTTTAATTCCCGTTTAATTTGTTGTTACGTCTATAACTAGTTACGTCACAACATTTGCACATATAAGGTCAAGACTTCACACAACAGCAGATACAGTTGTAGTAAAAACTTAAAATATGTTCAAACTTTGAACTGTCAACAACCTAGACGGGGTGAGGAGTGAAGTGGATCATTTGCATTTAAAGCACCAGCGCTCAAAACAACCTTTCTGGGGTCATTTCTCAGAAATAGGGTTGAAGATGGACCTGTGGAGTTGAATTAATGAAGAATTCAGACCCAAGCATAGCATTTATAGTTCATGTCGACCACAGGGAATATTTTAAAATTAATAGTTAAATTTTTTTAAAGCAAAATATCACTCCTTTACTGTTTTCTTTGTCTTCACACATCTAGATGGACCCCTTGGTACATTTTATTCAGCTCATTCTTTTTCTCTTTCACTCATTTATACCAAAACTTATTCCCCCTGATTGTCTCATGTCAAGTTTTTATTTTATATTCGGAGTTTATAAGTGGAATTTAATAATAAAAAAAAAAAATACTGTTTATCATATATGAATATTTATGAATGCACATGGTTTAACTGTCATCAGGTATATTATCAGGTGTTATGTTTTATGATGTTAATGATTCAATTTGATTGGAAGGTGATTGCTTCTTAAAATACTATTACACCACAAAAATTTGATTTACCTTTATTGTTTTTAATATTACTCATGCATGTCCAATTCTGTTCTCATAACATTATTAAGTGAAACATGTTCTAAGCTGCAGCTCTAATAGCATATTAATAGTAAATTTTATCAATGACAGAAACTTTTTGCTTTCCAATAGAAAAATACTTCAAGCGGAGCGCCTTTGGAGAAAATTTTGGCACAAATATATAGCACAACAGCTGGAATTAAAACATGCCCGTCACAAACACCAGCTGACTAACAAACAGACGTGCGTTTGACCAAAGAACAGCCACGAAACAGTTTTTCCATGTGATTGTAAATGTAGTTAGATTCATCCTGTTCTCCAAAAGTTTCTTTCGGTTGATAAGTTTACTTTTCCACTTTTTAACAGTCCTACCACTACATATTTTAAATTCAAATAGGGACAATGTCAGCATGAAAAAGAGACAGAGTTCCTCCCACACATGTAACATCTGTGATTTTGTCCTCATCTACATTTGTCCATGTACTGTATATGTGCCACTTTGTGTTTTTGTACTGTATGTGAATGGATTTGTATTTGTATATCATGAGTTTATGAGTCATAGCAACACATTAAATACATCTGTAATTGTACTTGAGTGAATACTTTATCAGTACATGGTGTAGTTATTATTTTTTTTAATTACTCTGATGATTTTATTCATCTATTTATACTTTATACACAGTGGAATTGCATCTTATATAGTATTTTAACCCATAAAAACCCAAACAGCCACCAGCAACCAAAACAGATAATCAGATATATGACTATTTTGGACATTCAAAAGCTCTGTATTTAGAATGGGATTACTACACTGTCATCTTTTGTCAAAGTTAATTTTATTGTCAATTTCTCCACATGCACTGGTCACACAAGGAAGGAATAGAAATTTTGTTTCTCGCGGTCTCACACATAGACAGAAACAACACATATATTAAAGTGCAGACACACATTGAAGTGCAAGAGAAACGAACAACATTAATTCATAAGCAAAACCCATAGAGGTTGGTTAATCACAGTGGATGGCCACGCTGGATTTATGTTAAGGTAATAAGTATTAATAGGTAATAAAAGTAATGTTATTTTACTTTTTTTTAATCATTTTTCTTCAGTTTCTCTGTTTTTGATATAATAAACTTTAATTTGAGGTTTTATGTATATCTACATGATGAGCGAATAAAATAATGGCAAATACTTGATTTTGAATGAAACGATGCTAAATATAAAGGATAATATTATAATAAATGGTTATAAATCACTTTAGAAGGTTAAATGGAGAGAATTTTTTAGGGGAACTGACACAGAAGTGGTGCTGTGTCTTTATGAATTAAGATTAAAAATGCAATGCAATTAATGCATGCAAGGAAAACACTGAAGAGAAAAGTCTTAAATATTTACATGTTTTACAGCAACTGTAATGAGAGGATAGATGACTGTTTTACTGTTTTTACTGTGTGGCCTCCTTCAGCTCATATCACCACCTTGTGGCCAGTGTAGATCATTACTTCCGTCATAACAGGAAGGAAAGGTGCACCTTACAGCACAGCCAAATAACTGATTAATTACTGATGTTTTGCATTTTATTTAATTCTGCTTTAATGTTCATTATTTAACACCAGTAACTCAAGTTTTCTCTTACGCACATGTTTTTTTTAAAGATGCATCTCATTAATCCTTTTTTTTTCATATTTACTGCACATGAATTAATTGTTTAAATTACACAGTACATTTTGCAGTGTTAAATCAACACTTAGAGAGTTTATTTAACTTCTTCTAGAGTGTATTTGGTCCCATTGTCTCCAAATTAACACTGCAAAATCTACAGTGTAGGCCTATGTTAATTCAAGTTGCAATGCTAATCTTTGATTCAACCATACTTTGATTTCGTGTTGGAAAATTAATTAATTAATTAATTAATTAATACATTTGACCTGTATTTTCTTTTGTAGTTAAAGAAATGTTAAAAGTATTTGAATTTCATGTTAACCGTTTAAAGTTTTTATCTGTTATATTTCACCATCATATGGACATCACAGAGCCAGTATATATTATGTTGTTAAATGAAATGGAAAAAGGGAATGGAAATGTAACAGTAGGATTTTCTCTTCCTAAAGAATAAAGGGTGTATAGTTTATTTACTGTTTTCTTGGATATGATCACAGTGTGAAACGTGACAAACAGCACTGTCAAGTTGTTGATCAGGTCACCACCCGTTCACTTTGCCTACGTGCTGCTTGCACCGTGTACCAGTCCCAGTCCCAGCATGTTCAGATTCAGACTTCAGCGCGTCCCTGTGCGCAACATCTGCGTGACATCTGCCCAAAGATCAGCTTAATGAATATTAGGAATTTATTGTTGGGGTTTTTGTTTGTTTTAACATATCTAACAGAATGAAATACCCCTAGAAATAGTAAATATAATTAAGAATTGGTTATTTTAGTGTTAAATAATCTTATTTTTAGAGCACTGGATTGGTTAACGATAAGGGAGAAACTAAAAGGGACGCGCCTTGGGTGTGTCAGAGGACGTCACGGAAGCTGGCTATCCGGTGGTTGCACTGTGGGAACTGTATAAATCTGCGCCACTGTCCAGTAGCATGGGAAAAAGTTGCACTGGAGTTCAAGCGTGGTGTCCTGTTGCGTGATCTCCCGCAGCTATCCTCAGGAAACAAACCTCTCCATCCCCATTGACTGGTCATCAGAGCTGAGCTCCACAGCCACGGGCTCTGCACTGCTGGCTCTGCTCCACTCTGGAAAAAAACAAAAAAACAACCACGGGAATAAAAGTCGATTTTTTCCTCTGAAAGCAGCTTGATGCACTGGAGTCCACCATGAATCTTATGATTATCTGCGTGTTTTGTGGATTGTATGGTGTTCTGGCCAAAGGTGAGTAACAGCTCAGTTCTGTGTTGATGTGCTTTTTGCTGCACAAGGCACCTGCAGTGAACATCCAGGATAGGTTTCACAGACTTCTGACTGTAAAGTTCTTAACTGCTCATTTAGTGCAAAAGGCATTTTAATGAATGTTCTTTGAACTTTGTAAAGTGTGTGTTATAACCAGCATAAGTCTGCATTGGACGCAAAACTCTTAAGTTCCCGCGCATCATGTATATTATTCTTCTGAGTTATAAGAAAACTGAAATGTAAAAAGGACTAAATTAAGTAAAAACCAGTGATAAGAGAAACTTGTAAGTTTCTTTAAAGTTAACTAGAGTAATTTCCACGGTCCTTGGAGACGATTCAAATTCTACAGGAAAAAAAAAACCCAAATAGACACAAATATTCCCTTCCATGAAATTGTGCTGGAACAGGCTGCTCATTTATCGCCTAATTAACTTGTCGACCTGGTCGTGTGTCTGCGTCTGTTGAGCTTGTAAACCTCTATTAGGGCCGAGTGCGGTGAGGGAGATAAGCCCTATCCTGCGGGACACTTGTTTGGATAAAGCGCACCTCTGTGGCCCGGCTCCTTGTGCGCTTGGCCTCGGATGAATGGACACACGCAGGGCGTTGTTTCCTGAGACTGATGAGTTTGTCAAATGGAAGTTCTGATATAAATGAACGAGGGGTCATGACCATGTGAAGGAAAATATCCCCCCCAGCAGGAACGGGGGGTTAATCTCCGTTTATTGCTAAAACAGTCAGGGTTTTTTTTATGCGCCTTATCAGGTTCTTTAAGCAGCGATTGGACTTTGAGATGAAAAAGTGAAAGTCTTAGCTTCAAATTAATTTAAGTTCAGTATAAATTATCACATCAAATGAAATGTATTATTGTTAGGTAACTCAACAACTGTTAAAATTAACATCAGTGCATTTTTGCTTTAATTTAGCCGTTTTAAAATAATGTATATAAAAAATAAAAAAGTCCCCTGTAGCCAAATGTAACATTAACGAATTAATAGAAACCCATCAGAATGTTTAATTGTATGATACATTTATGAAGATGTACAGTACGTGACATATATTATAATACATAGAGTATGTGCGTTATATCACCATTAACCTTGTTGAGTTTAAGAAAGATGGTCATTTCTATTTGTAGGAAATATTATTTGAGCTGCCAAATATGACTCATGGTTTATGTCATGTGTAATTTGATAAAACCAGAGAGCAGAAAGTTTACTTGTCAGATCTTGCTCCTCAGTGTTTGATATAGTCATTAAATGAACAGTAATGGTTTTAGTTTTTATTTTTCTGTGAATGTTGAGTTAAATTGTACTTCTGTCACTTCTTTTTAGTTGAAGGGAATCTCTCAGTGAGTCCAACTTGCCACATCCTGTGATTATCATTACTTTTACAGTGGAATCTAAGGTGTCTAATGTTGCGAAGCTTGCTGTCATATCACATTAACTGATGCATTTGCTCATTTGGCTCTGAGCTACGTTGCGGCTTGTTGAAAAGGCCCCAGGGCTGAAGGAGATCCCAAACTTCCCCTTTGTTTTTCCTTACACTGTAGTGAGTGTGTTTTCTTGCCCATTTACACAGTGAAATCCAAGGAAATAGTATAGGAAGTCCTGGCAGTGTGAGTAATACTAGATCTGCTCAATGTGACATCCACTGGGAGCAATGATGTTGACAGTGAAATGTAATAATGGACTTTAGTGATAAACTCACTCAGTGCTGTAGAAGTGATTTAACCACTGGTGGGGCAGCAGTGGTGATTTAAACTATGTTGTACTTTCTATAAGGAACAGTCAAACTGAAGGACGGATTTCCCTGAATGATGTTTCCGTTGTTGTTGAGAGGAAGGAAGGGCGGACAGACAGTGGTCTTTATCTCTCATTAATAAACCTCAGAGATGGAGTGGAGAAATGCCTTTATTTGATAAACAAGTGGGACACTGCTTACGCATTTCCACAGAAGCTGTCAAGTGGCCTGAGTGAGGAGGAGGGTCACAGATACTTCATCCTGGACAGGAACGTGCTCTAAACCTCGGAGGAGGCTAGTTGATAATGCTCGCAGGAACATGCAATGTATTTAATGGTCCTAAAGTGTTTTGTCTTCCAGGATTTCCTCTGAAAAAGTCTTCAAACCTCAGTTCATTGTAAGGAATTTTGGCTCTCCAGAATGTCTCCCAATGCAAATATTTAGAGTTCAATATAAATCACTGATAAATCCACTGTTTACTATTGTAGCATATTAATAAATCCTTGAAAAAAAAGCACTGTGTTCTAGGGCTTAATCATGATCTCTGAGCTTTAGAGATGGATTGATGTTAAAAGAGGTGCCTGCATGTGTTTTTTTAAAGAGTCTTAATCCAATTTAAAACACAAACAGACTTCAACATAGACATCAAAACTTCACATTGAACACAACTGTTGGTGGGATATTCAGATTTTTTTCTTCACTGTTGTTCGTCTGCAGAAAAAGAGCAAAAAGGAAAATACAGCGTGCCAAACCTGGACGTGAAAGCTCGACAGCTGCTCTTGGATATAAACCAAACACTGATACTTAACTGCAGGTAAGTTTCAAGCAGAGACCAAAAGCATGACTGTGATTAAAAGCAAACACTTTCTACAAACACATAATAAAATCCCAGTCAAGACACTCAGCAAACTAAAACTACCTGAAAATGAGATATTAAGACATCGCTGAAGCAATTTATTAACTTCATTCTTTAGAAAAAGTGGTTGTTTTTCCAGTTAATTGTAGAACAAGTGGAATTTTCCTGTAGATTGAACTGTACTGGCAATTTATATGAGTCTAGTTTCAATAAATGAATGTAATTGATTAGTTTCAGCCAAACCTGGTCATTGAGTGCAAGACTATTTTACCATTAGACAAAGTGCATCTTCAGATTTTTATCAAATAAACACTTTGTGACTTTACATCATGATAATATTTTACTTCTTTCGTTCTCATTTTCCAAGTACAACACATACAAACAGCTCATAAACTCAAAACAGAGGAGTGAAATGTTTTAATAGTGTTGTCATAAGGTCAGCTAGAAGAGTACAAATCTCTGGAGCACATTTTAATGAGGCTTTATTCTTGCCCCCCCCCCCCCACCCCCACATGGTAAAACAATCATTAGATAAAGGCATGTGATTCCTGTGATGTAACCCTAAGTGAATTCAAGTGTATTTTGAGCCAGAAGATTACATGTACAAGCTCAACGCACTACCTGTTGACCAGGGGCCGCTGGGAGCTGACATGGGCCCTTCCGGCAAGCGTGGGCCGAGATCAGGTGCGGATGGAGGACTCTCGCTGTGGGAGGACGAGCCAGCAGTTCTGCAGCCGTCTGACACTCACCCCAACCGAGGCCCAACACACTGGCCTGTACCGCTGCCGGTATCGACACCGAACCCAAAAACAGAGCTCAGTTTATGTTTATGTCACAGGTAAGACACTGGAGCCTGAGTACTGACAAAAACCACTGACACCTAGAGTTTTCTTTTCCTTTTTTTTTTTTTTTTCTCGCCTTTCTGTGTCCTACACTCACACTGTGAAGCCCCTCGCTCGCTTCACCCCTCATGCTCATTGTTTATACCCCAGGTTAAACAGGATGTGGTGGGTGCTAAATACAGACCAATGCCAGAGAGCCAATTATATCTAAACACAGTTTGTCCCAACAACACATCCTTCTAAATGACTCTGGCACAGTTTCACACCCCTCCTCCCCCCTGTGTCTCTTTTTTTCAGCCCAGGACTACATCCCTGATGTCTATGTATAAATCCCTTTTTACTTTCGTTTACGTGCTACCTCGAGGCCAGGAATAGACCAGCTGCTGAAAGGCTCAGGCCCGGGCAAAGTTTCCCAGGGCATCAGCCTTATCTGCTCAGCTCAGCCTTGCTTGAAGCATCCTGTGCTGGGGGAGGAGGGGAGGGCTTGAAGGGGGTGTGCAGGGAGGGGATGTTACTGTGTCTCTACAAGGTGGTGGGGAGGTGTGTGTGTATGTGTGTGTGTGTGTGTGTGTGAGGAGCTGGAGAGGATAGGATAAAGGACAGCGGCTCTTTGGTATCCAGGGGCAGAGGAGGCACAATGTCTGCCCAGCGACTCCTCCCTGTCCTCGGGGTGTCACTGTCTGTGCCAGGCGCTGGACTGGGCTGGAGGCCAGGGTCACAGGGCATGCTACTGTTTGGCCAACAGGACCCTCGAGGGCCATCAATCGCTCAGGTCAACATGTCCATTAAGCGTCAGACTTGGCCTGTAGGTCTGCTCAGACGTTACCTCCTCCTCAAGTCCTCTATAAGAAATCAAAGTGAGAGAAGGAAGCCCTCAGTCCACTAGTCCTTGGGGTACTTTTGTTCGAATGTTCAGAGATTTGCTTTCCTTGAATAACACCCTACAGTAACAAACAATACAGAGAGCAACACCCACACCTTTCAATGTCACAGAACTATTACAGTAGTCGAACTGGGAGGAGAAAGCTCAGAGAGGCCGTTTGATTGCCTCGAAACAATCTGTGTGTTTATTGTTGACTGTAAGTAGTCATTTGCTGAATGGGTTTTCAATGAAAGGGTGTGGGGGCAGTGTATCTTAGGGAGTGTGTGTAGGTTTATTTTTATTTGTTGCTCAGATTGATACTTGTTGATTCTGAGTGTGTGTGTTTATTTTAGCGCACAGAAGCAGGTGATTGTTTTCTGCTTTTCTTTGTGTGGATTTGAAAGGTCAGTTCATTCAATCTGCAGAAGCTATGCTGCAGAATTTTCATTTGTAGTGGAAAGAAAACAAGCAGCTGACTCAGATTTTGTACATGGAAGCATGTTATGAATACAGTGTGTAAATGTAAAATATTTACACAATTATACTGAGACCAAAGGTTCATTTCCATTTGTATTCCTTTCAGCCAAAAAAAGTCTACCTTTCCTAAACTGGATCAACACCAGAAATTAGTTGCATTAAATTTTTACTGGCCTATAATTATGATATCATTGCTATAATTGTGTTATTTTGTAGTGTGGTTATAAAGTAAATTCTTTTCTGAGCAAAGATTTTGACACTAAGCTAGTCTGAATTTGGGACAGAATTTGATTGTTTGCTTCAAGTGTATGTAAATACTGCATTTAGTCTATTTTATGCTGAATACTGGCAGATAAACAGGTAGATATTACAGCAGTTAATGATGCATTTTCCTTATTCTGCTTTTGGATCTTGAGCTCCAACATGTTCAGGTGGTGAAAATAAAGTGGTCTGTGATTTCAATTTGTTGCTTTTAGATTTATAAACTGAATATTTTTCAGTTTTAAAAGTGACAAGAAAATAAGAAATGTCATCTAGTGCGTTTGTACTTACTTTTGTATCTTATTTAATAGATTAATCAAGAAAAAGCAGCAGAAATAAAATATAAAGTTCCCACCTTGAGGTTAAAACATGTTTCTGCAAATTCAATGAACTGAGCATTTTAACTTAATGTGATATCTGTCTTTTATGAGAGGCAAACACACCTTTTTTTTATGCCTTTACATTGCATGCTTATTACTTGTACCATGTGTGTCCCTGACCGCAGTGTTTGGGTTTCAGACAGCCAGCAGCCATTTGTGGAACCGAAGGGTATGAGCCCAGATGTGTTGTACATGAAGGAGAAGCAGCCACTCGTCATCCCCTGCCGGGTCACGCATCCAAACATCACCACTACACTGGTTAAGGTTAGTACATGTACTCTATATGGAAGCTGAATATTACAGAGGCTGTCAATCTGAAGATCTTCTGACTCACATCTGACCACTGACACCATGATCTTCACACATGTACACATCACACACTCACTTTTCCTGCACATCTGCACATTTCATATGTATATGCACTGCCCTGTTGTTTCTCCTCTCCATCATTTACCACATTGTTCTTATCTTGGCAGCCATTACTCTGTGGTGTATGTGTCTATTTGCGGATATGTGTGAAAGTGTGTACGGATATGTTTGTGAGTGTTGCTGCTTAAGTGCTGACTGAGGGGGAGAGTGGACAATGTCTCCATATGCAAAGATGAGTGTTTAGAGTGCCTTGCTCTTTGTCTGTGTGCTTGTCTGTGTTGCCGTAGTTGTGTATTGATCTCTAAATTAAAAGAGACCGTGTCTGTCTGCTCATATCTTCAATTACACCGACCAGTCAAAGGATGGCCCTTTCTTCACGGGCTTTTTTCCGAGTGAGCGGCGCCCACCGTGTCCTGTTGGCACTGTTTTTGCCTCTGGAGACAGGACATGGGGTCTGGAGTGCCCCTTTGGCCTCTAGCCAGGACCACTTCCCACATCTTACCCTCCACCCCTTGTAGTAGGAATCCTGGCTGCAAACTTCCCTCCTGATGCTTTAAACAGCTGGCTTGCTGCTGGAGGAAACAGAGGGAGCTACTGTTGGCCCCGACAGATCAAAGTGCAGTTAGTTCTCTTTAATCAGGAGGTTTGATCATTAATATAGTGGTTTGGACGTCACTGTAGGAGCTCATGGTGCTCAAAACATTACAATGGAGTCTTTACAGATAAGTACTTTACAAGAATACCAGAATGTTCCTGCCTTTCTCTAATTTGAGGACATCAGTTGCATGAAACATTGGATATCCCATAAATTAAACTGAAAGTTTTGTAACAAAAGAAATATTCAGTGTCCAAATCTGAAATGACATAATTCCCCTTTGAGTAACTCTCTCAGACTTTGCAAAGGTCCCTCAGGACATTACACAACTGTTTTCACTTCCACACATACAGTAGAACAATTCAACTTTCAACGTTTACAATTAAAGAAGTGCATATAGAGATACAATAAATAAATAAATAAAGTGGAGAGGAGAATCTAAAGTTAAAGATTATCATTAATTTTTTTTACTAAATATTTCAGCTTGCTTTTTGATTTTAGGTTAGATGTAGTTCATGTGCAGTTTCAGTTTTATGTTTATTTTGAGCAGATGCCTCCTTTTATCCTCCTTGATTCTGTTTTAGTCCAACTGTAATATTATGGTGATGTTTTACACATCATAGCAGTAAAAAAAAAAAAGAAAGAAAGAAAAAAGGAGAATGAAAACAGGCATTGCATGACAAATGTTTGAAATGTGTTGGCTCATTTTATTTTAAATGTCTGCAGTATCAATCATTAACACTGAGGACTAAAGAAAAACAAGACCAAATGTATCTGATTTTGTGCTGCACAAGTTATACATTTTAGTAAATCAAATGGTTCTTTCATTAGTGATTTTAGTTTTACAAGTTCTTATCCACTATAAGGAACCTAACATTATCTAAATTTAGAATGCACTGCAAAAAAGGGTGTCTAAAAACAAGAGAAAAACACTAAATCTGAGGAAAAATGGCCTGAATACAAGTTAAATATCTGTCAATGCAGCAAAATGATTTCACTTAACAAGATTTCTTGAATTCAGATTAACTCTATAAATAAGAATGAAACGTGTCTAAAGATGTATGGTCACGAAAAATAAGAAATGAATTCTTAAAATTAGGTAAATTGTCTAACACTTCTAAATGTAAGTTGTTGTTATTTTTAAAATCTTGGTGAGAACCAAATAATTTGCAGCACACAACAAACCTGGTTCTCTTTGAGTCTGATCTTAACGACAGATACAGAAGGATGTGAACGTTCACATATACACTCACTACTGTTTACCATATATTTTCTTTCATCTCCTTATAATCCAGGAACCTCTAAGGTAATTGTTCTAAAATTAGTTCTCCTTTTCCTTCATCTCCACCTCCGTCCTCTCACCCTTCAATGGCCGGTCTGAACCAGTCCACTCACTGTCAGGACTTTGGAGTGTTTTTTCCTGGAAGAATTTTGCACTTTTCCTGGATCTCTTACGCGACCCTTCTCAGTGGGAACAATACCCAGGAGGCCATGCTCTCTTGTTCGAGCTGTGAAAGTGACCAGGAGGTCCGGGATGGTGGGGTTAACCTGAGGTTCCAGTCAAAATGTCTATATCCTGTAGTAACAGGATGCGAGGAGATGAACCACAGTCACATTTCTGATATCCTGACCCCTCTGAATCTTTTGCTTCTCCACCCGTTTTTTCCACCTTTGCTTCATCCAGGTTAGAAAGATGATGATTTGAGAGGCGAAGAGGGCACTAAGGGCGCTGACATGGTGACGACAGAATGGGTTGGGGGGGGGGTTGGTGAGAGCAGGGAAGAGTGGGAAGCTTCTACTTTACAGGACTGAGGAGGAGGAGGAGCTCAGTGGCGTCTGTGAGGGTCACCTCACTCTGGGAGGGGGGATATCAGGCGATTCACATTAGGGGTCCAGGACAGAGGGGAAGTGTGTGTGTGCTTTGGTGGAGGGGTCTACCTGTTCCCTTGAGAGAGGGTGGGAGGCTTCCAATGTGTCACAGAAACTCTAGTAAACATTTCCTTGAGAAGGCGTCCAAGAAAACAACAAGGTTACAGAGTTACACAAGGGTCTATGTCAAGGCAGCCATGAGTTCGAAAACTATTTATAAAGCCACCGCTGAGAATGCAGCTGACGCAATAGGCTTGTTGTGTGTGTCTGATACTGGCATCATTTAAAACCTGACAGAGCCATTAAACGTCTCACAGAGTTTAGTCTGAACTCAAACCTTGGTGAAATGGAAGCCACTTCTAGAAAAATCTGAGGCTATAAACAGTCCCAAAAACTGTTGAAATGTCAACATTTGATTGATTGATTAGATTTTTTTTTTTGGTATTTCAAGCATTCACATAATACATACATACATACATACGTACGTACGTACGTACATATGTATGTACGTACATACATACATACATACATACATACATACATACATACATACATACATATGTACGTACATACGTACGTACGTACGTACGTACGTACATACATACATACATACATACGTACGTACGTACGTACGTACATACATACATACGTACATACATACATACATACATACATACATACATACATACATACATACATACATACATACATACATACATACATACATAAAAAAAGAAAAAATATAATTTTCATTTACACACGAAAAGAAGTTGGAAGAAGAAATCACTTCTTTTTTCCACTTTTGCACCACTTAGGATCTTCTAATAGTTAATACGTATCTTGCAGTTCAATCAGATGAGATCATATGTTATTCTGTGCATAAAGTTATGTTCAAAGAAGATTTTCCACTTATTATCTGAGTTAAAGAGTGTTGGTCGGTCATCCAGGCTAGAGTGAACAAAACAGAATAAAAATTAATGATTCCCTTTATTGTCATTCAGACACCATGCCAACACAGATACAGTGCAGAACAAAATTACATTTTATCTGGTTTTACATTGAAACAAGAAATATAATAAAAACACCTTACCAGCCAAAAGTATATAGCAGCAGCTTTCAGAACAATAACTAAATAAAATACTAAAGCATGAAAGGGCAAAGGAATAAAAGCACAATATAAATGTAAGAAATAACAAATAAAGTAATGTTAAAATAATTGCACATAAACCAAAATTTGCACTAAAAAATTATTCCTGAAAAAGGAGCCGTGTACGCCGTATTACAGAGTGTTATTTATCAGTCTGATGGCACTTGGGAAGATGCTCTCACAGAACCACAGATAAATAATGTATATATGTTTGTTCAGTGTATCGTCATCCTTGGACAACACTGCATGGAGGTTCTACATGAGTGGAAAGGGAACGATGTGGCTCATCCTTACATTCTGTTCATCGACACATTTACTCTTAGACACGCATTAAACTTAAACCAAACCAAAGAGAGGAGACAGTCATGTAACTGGAATCAATGTGCTTTATCCACTGGTTAATGTTGATTCCTAAAATACCCTGAAACAAGAAAAGCATGTTCCAGCATGTAAATACACCTCTTCTAATGGATTATATGTGATAATTGGGAGGGATTATGAATATATGGGTCTACAGTGGTCGGAAAAATATTTGGGACACCCTTAAAATTTGACACAATATGAAATAATATCATGAAATATTTGTGGAAAAACCTTTTTTTGCATTTCAAAAACACATGGCACAAACAGACAAACAAATGCAAATGTTTTTTTGTATTTATTAGTAAAAAGAAAAAAAAATTAAAGCACTCAGAAAGTGTAGACCCCCACCCTAAATAATATTTAGTATCCTTTTCCTTCTATGCAATGGTGTATGTACAGACGTGAGCAGGTGCGTTTTTAGAATGGAACAATACTGGGTAGAGTTCAGTGACTTCAGAGTAGTTCTTAATGCAATATTTCACAAATGCATGGGTTGTCCAAAACCTTTTTCCACCACTGTATATTATAAGGAAAATATTACATATTATGCCTGGGGTGCCACCTACCAATTGTGGCTTCATGAAAGGGAAATGTTTTGGACCCTTCATAAAATTCAGTATCAGTATGTTTTCGTGGTGGTGGAGGTTGGAAATGAATTTGTCATATTTACACTAATGCCACCACCATATTATGCAATTGTGTGGAACAGCATCCTTCATTCATGTTTTATGATTATTACCCCTTTGGCATTATTTACACTTTAGATTTTTCTAGTTTGAGTAATGTTCTGCACACATCTGATAATAATCTTTTCCTTATTCAAATTCTTTTTGGTTCAAGCAGTCAACAGTCTGCTGTCTAATAATTCTGTCCATAAGTTTAACCCTGCTGTGATTTCACTGTGCTTTTCATGGTAACCATGCATCATTACAGCTTGTATTGTGGTTACGGTTCAGTAAAATATTTGATGAGTGTTGTGTTCTCTTTCCATAGTTCCCTAACCACAGACTGACCCCAGATCAGAGGAGCATTGTTTGGAACAGCAAGCATGGCTTCACTATCCGTACTCCCACTTTTTACTACATCGGCCTCTTTTTCTGTCAAACCACTACTGATGGAGTCATTCATGAGTCACGTATATACTTTATACACAGGCCAGGTGAGAATATTTACAGCAATGTTAACAAAAAAAAAAAACTAAAATTACTTCTTCTATGTGTCATTTATTGGGTTTTTATTTTTATTGTCACAGTGAGTACCATCTTGGATGTGTATCTGAACAGCAGTGGACCTGTGCAGGCTCTGAAGGGGGAGAAAATGGCGTTGAACTGCACCGCCACCGGGGAGTTAAACACCAGAGTCAACATCACCTGGGACTACCCCGGAAAGGTCAGACCTACATCAGTGTCTGTGTAGACGGTGCATGAACCAGAGAAGCAGAGAAGTGCAGTTTTAGATGACAAACGACCTTTGACAGAGACTGACCATGGCTGTACTCAGCTGGAGAACAGTACACCTCTTCACTCACTGAAACTGGCTCAGTGACAGACCGGTAGAATGGTCTGATGCTGCCTTATGGCTGTGTGCAGCAGACCTTCATATTAAAACTCATATAAACATACTGGTTTGATTTATTGAAGTATAGTAATAATAATAATGTTAATAATACATTTTATTTATAGGTGCCTTTCTTGGCACTCAAGGATACCATACAGCAAACAGGAAAGTATAAAAACAAGCAATAAAACAAATTTAAAAAAAGCAGAAAGGCAGGTTAAAAATTGGACAGTGCAATTGTGGCTACATAGAGAAAGCAATTCTAAACAAATGGTTTTGGAGATAATAGAAAGTAGTTCTTAATTAATCTAGATGAATTGTTGGCGGGATGGATGGATGGATGGATGGATGGATGGATGGATGGGTAGCATGGGTGGCATGGTGGCTCAGTGGTTAGTGCTCTTGCCTCACAGTGAGAAGACCCGGGTTCAATTCCCATGGGCCTTTCTGTGTGGAGTTGCATGTTTTTCTCCCCGTGTCCATCTCTGGGTGCTTTGGTTTCCCCCATCATCCAAAAACATGTTTGTTAGGGTCAAATCCTCCAGCCAGGTGATTCTGACCATTAACCTACAGCTGGAGATGGGACCCCAGGCACCGCCCACGGCTGCCCACTGCTCCTTACAGGTGCCCCAATGGCATCAAGAATTTCATTGTACAGTGTATAATGACAAATATAGTACTTTACCTTTACAGATAGATAGAACAACCTTTATTAATGTCAAATGACACAAGTATAAAAAAAAGTGTTAAAATATAACCTTGTAGCCCAGTATAATGAAGTATGTTGTATGGTAAATGCTTTTAGTTGCTGGTGGAGGTTTGGGGTTTTATGGGTTAATGATACTCCAGGACCATTTTATAGTAATAAACATAACCTATCATATCATTCCTATGTACAGGTGATGAAATTTGCACTTCCCGCTTTCCTCTTCACTGAATTGTGTTAGGAACATTCACTTAGATTCACAAATGGAACCCAAGTGATAGATTAATTGTCACTAATCCATTAGTCTTTCCATGTTTGTGTATTTGAATCACTTCCTTCAAGGCCAACAACTGTGAAGATGACTCCATCATAAACACAATCTGCTTATTTACATAACAAACTGAAATGTTACTCTTAGCTTTTGTGGGAATTCCACGCAACAGTAATTTTGCTGTTTCTTTGTCTATACTCATTCTTTAAAATAAAAAATAAAAAAATGGACTGTATATTTTACGTTGTAGTAATCTGTCTCGTTTTCTTGCCAAATTTATGAAATCACTTTCACTTGGTGCCTGAATGGAAATCCCATTCCCATAATGCACTTGGTGACAAATTTCCTAAAAGGTCTTTGTGACGTTCAAGAATTGTATTCATTTTCTTTTAGTATATTTTATTTTGAAGTTTTTCCAAAATACAAACATAGTACAATTTATTCCCATGACAAAATAGTGTCAATAACAGAGACAAACAAACTTAAAAAAAAAAAAGTTAAATAAAATTAAATGAATTATACTAACAGTATTACTTGTGGCACATATTACAGAAATTTGAAACATTGTACTTGAACATGGATGTTATTTATGATTGAGCCAGTTTAGGGTTTACAGAGAGTCCACAGCTGTTGTTTCTATATAGTCAATAAAACTGACTACTAAGTATAGTATTTATGATGGAGTCAAGTTTGAAATTTTTGACAGTGAGGAAAGTAATTCAGGGGCATAAATACGCAAGGATTAATGGACAATGTGATAATTAGAAGATAAATTAGAGGGGAAAAAACTGCTAAAAGTCAAATACTGCTTTAAATATTTCATCTTCTGACACATGATCTAATACTGTGTTCAATGCCCACACACTGAGGAAAATGTCCTTTTCATGTTTATCCTTTACTTTTTTTTAAATGGCCATGTGTTACATATGGGTTTATTTCAGCCTAAATACTATGATATGGATAATTTTTACATCAAATATATCAAGATTTGTTTATCTGTGCCTTGTAATTTATACAAATACTTCAAAGCAAGAATGTCCATATATTCACATGAATTAAACCTATTCAGTATCTTTTGATGGGGATGGGGTGATTTTATTTATGTTATGACTGTGCACGTTCACATCTGCTCAGGCTTTTAACTCTCATCTGGAATTAATAGTCTGCTCACTCTTTAGCCAACTGGCTCCACAAGCCAAAGACTATGACTAAGCGTCTGATCTGAGACTACATGTTACAGTGACGTCAAACCTGAAAAGCATTGGAACTGGCATAGACTTTGCCAGTTCCAATGCTTTTGGAGCGTGGTGCTCTTATGCTGTCTCTCTCTCCATCCCACACACACAAACACACAGACATTTTCTTCATGTGCAGTCTCCTCAAGGTTCCAGATGATATCCCCTCTGCCTCAGAGTGCTGGTCCTTGTTTTCACAGTGACTTCAAAGAGGTCAAAGCATTATTATCATATTATCAGTGGACTAATTAGGGCATTTATGGAGGCACATGGTGCTCAGAGGGCCTTGGGTCTGTTTTGGAAAGGCATTCTTTTTAATACAGAGCATTAATTTACCTACAACACATTGTTCCAAGTTTCCCCCACACTTCCCCCTCTCTTGGGCCCAGTGTTGATGCCAGTACAGAGAGAAGGAGGTGCAGTAGTGATGTCTGACAACTTTAATGTTGGGAAGTTGTGATGTCATGAGTTGGTTTTTATTGGCTTGGCGGCAAAAATACATTTTGAGATTTCGAGAATGGTTTACATAAGTCAGAAGCCTGGTCTCTAACTTCAAGCTATCCAGGCTGCTTTTCTTCCACACACAGCTGTTAAACATTGTATCAGTGGAATATACAGTTACGTAGCAAATACTGTATGTTTCACACAGCCTGCTAACTTACAATAGAGCATGGTGGCTAAGTGGTTAGTGCTCTTGACTCACAGAAAGAAGACATGGGTCCAGGCCTTTCTGTGTTGAGTTTGCATGGGTTTCCTCCGGGTTCTCTGGTTTCTCCCATCACCCAAAAACATGTTTGTTAGAGTAAAATCCTCCAGCCAGGTAACTGACCATTAGCTTGGCTCTATATCCAGAGCTGAACATGGCCGCCCACTGGTCCTTACAAGGTTGTCCCAACAGCATTAAAAGGATGGGCTAAATGCAGAGGACAGCTTACATTGTACAGTATATAATGACAAATAAAGTACTTTCTTTCTAAATAGGGCAGAAACTTGTTGACAGTGAAAAAACCTTGGGGTGCGAAAGCTGTAACCCTGTGTCCCTAACAGGATGGATGGATGTTTAAATCGTTTATTCATGATAAATCCGTGACAATTTTTGCTAACTTTGGGCCTCTATCTAATAAGGAAAAGAACTTATAAAACTAATCTCTCATCTCTTGTCTCGTTGTCTGAACCCGCTTTATCCTCACTTGGGTCACAGGGGTCTGTGGGGGCTTAATCCAGCTACAATGAGCGAAGGCAGCATACACCTTGTATGGGATGCCAGTTCATCACAGGGCTGAATACTCTTATGCTAATAAAACTATCATAATCATGTATAAACCTATTTTTATTCTTTAGTTTTATTGAAGAGGAAGTGTCCATTATAAATTAATAAATACAACTTTTAGCTTCTTTTTTTCACATGTCCTACAGGAGACTATACATTTATGTTTTGCCTGAAAATAACATGTAACATCTTATACTTTGTAACCTTCAGATAAAACACATGAATTAGGGGAGTTGTTCCAAGATTAAAACTTGGAATATATTCTGAGAAATATATTACAGAATGATTCCATGACACACAGCCAAGCGTTTGGTGATATCTTCCCCTCTCCTCTTTAGAACAACAGCGTTAACTCCATTTCAAAGAGGATCCTGAGGCACCGAACACACATGCTGTTTTATAGTATCCTGACCATCCCCAAGCTGCAGCGTTCAGACCGAGGCCTCTACACATGTCGTGTTACCAGTGGGGAAAATGTGAAACAACAGAAAGTCACAGTTACTGTCTATGGTGAGTGAGTTCTGCTGAAACTCCAACAAGATTATAAATGTTACTCATTTGTTTTTTCTCTGATTCAAATGTTTTTCCATTTTTCATATTTGCAAACATGTTAATAATATTTTATTCACAATAAAATAAAAAAATAAAAAAAAATATTTTTATTCCAAATTCTATATTTCAGTAAATATGTTTTATAAATACCAAATTTCTTACTTTTCTTTTTATATTAAATTTTTCTCTCATTGTATGTTCCTGCTGTTAGTAAAGTCATACCTTACCTTACCTTGCCTTGTCTTTTCTTATCGGTCTCACTTGGGTTTTAGACCGTCCCTTTATTCGTCTGAAGCCCAGACAGGGGTCTGTGATTGAAACACGAGCAGGACAAAAATCTTACCGAATTGCTCCAAAACTACGAGCGTTCCCACTTCCAGAGGTCATCTGGTAAGACAACAACTTCATTTAATTCTGCGTAAACCCTTAGACTGTCTTGTTTTAACAGATATTGCTAATGAAATGTAACTTTATGTATCATACAAGTAACTCTGCTCAAGTAATTTTCCTTTTTTGGTATTATTTTGGTTTATAATTACAATTACACAGAGGTTGAGAGAGATTTTTTTCTTCGTTTTTCAGGTTAAAGGATGGTATGGTGGCAGCAGAACAGTGCTCCAGATACCACCTAGATGGAAACTCCCTGGTGATCCGGGATGTTGCAGAGGAGGATGCTGGGAAATACACGGTCCTGGTACGAATCCAGGAACATGGACTCTTCCAGAATCTCACACTCACCCTTGTGGTCAATGGTGAGCAAAGCTGTTTGATTTGTTCAGCTGTTTCCTCTGCCCGTCTCTTCAGTCATTAATATTATCTCTGTGTGTTTGTGTCCGTGTGGGATTCTTGTGTGACAGTGAGTCCTCAGATAGGGGAGAAAGCAGTGTCATTACAGGACCCCGGCTCTGTCCCACGAGGAAGCAGACAAGCGCTTCATTGCACGTCCCATGGAATCCCACCTCCACACATCCAGTGGCTCTGGCATCCCTGCCCACCCAAAGGCCTGTAAGTAGCCCAGAAAACTGAACTGAAGGATAACTACAAAAGTAAAAAAAAAAAAAAAAAAAACCTCTTACATATAGTTACATTTAAGGTATGAGAAATATTTAATATTTATTTGTATTGCAGGAAATAGAAAATGAAGTCACAAAATTTTACAGTAAATTAAAATGAGAAAATACTGTTGCCCATGAAGTTGGAATAATTTTGCTTTGAGGCACATTATTGTTTTTATTCCTGAAAATAAATCACATTGTCATAACCATTTCATGAGAGGAGATAAAAAATATTTTCTTCCAATTTTATGGACAACAGTGTGCAATGATGTAGCTTCCTTTATTGTTTGTTACAGCTTTAATTAAGTCTTCAAACATTAAAGACTTTTCAACTTTTCTGTTAATATTCATCTAAATTTTATATATTTTATGTTGCATTGACTATAAAGAGCTATAACCCTATAGCTTTAATACTGCTCATTCATATAGTCCCAAAAATGTTGCATTATATGTGTGTGTTTGTGTGTTTACGTGTGTGTGATTCTGAAAACGAGACATGTTTTGTCTATTTCAGCATGTGTTCAGACAGGGTTTCCTTCTTGTAACCAGAACAGATGCCTTTGGGGCCCTTTCATGTACATGAATGTGTGAAAATGTGTGTGTGCATGTGTGTGTGTGTGTGTGTGTTTCATTATGTCTGTGTTTATGTGTTTGTTTGCTTGTGCAACTCTTTCCCTGTATGTTTTTTTCTTCCACTGTCCATGTGTCTTTTCCTATATGTTTGTTTAAGTGTATACAAATGTGAGGTGTGTGTGTGTGTGTGTGTGTGTGTGTGTGTGTGTGTGTGTGTGCGTGCGTGTGTGTGTGCGTGTGTGTATGTGTGTGTGTGGTACATTTACAGACACAGTACACCGTGTATCTCAGACTTGAAAGGACAGAGTAAAAAAAACACACTTCAATAGAAGTCAGTTCCGTGCTCTCAGTCACGATTTGCTGGTTTCCAAATCAAACGCTATGATTTAATGAATTTCCTGTCCAGGACGCAGGGTGAGAGGCCTGTTTATTATTGTGATTGCACACTTCATCCTGTGATGCTTTTTCTTAAATGTGACACACAAACACTATATATAAATTTCTCATGAGAAATGGCCCAACCCAGTGATGCTGAGGGACAGTCATTTAGTCATGTCACACACACATACAAACATAGTCGACGCACACAAGTACTCAAGCAGGCACTTGGCAGAAACAGTGATTGACTTGTTGAGGTCAGACACTTATTGTGTTGCTTATGAACAAGTCAGAAGGTTAAGTATTACCTGAGAGCTCCACAGCAGCTGACAATACACCATTCCTCCTCTGAGACAAACTGACATCATTTGTGTAATTGACCCATAACCCTGAGCTCTCACATGGCGCCGTGCCTTGGTGCCTCCATCTATTTCTGCCAAATGCCAAAAGTATGCTGTATCAAAAAACATAGTTAACCAGGTGGTGATTCTAACACAAACACTTCATTTTCACTGTTAGATTGAACATAGGGACAAATATGGTTAATGCAAAGAGATGAAAAGTCTGCTGCATAATCTAACAATTCATTTAGATGTTAGTGTGGTATATGTGTATTGTTATAGAGTGTAAACGTGCAGTATGTATGAGAACATCTTTAACCTCATTTCATGGTCAAATGCATTCTGTGCATCTCCTAAATATTCATTAATCCCTGATGATTTTAAATAAATATCTATGATGCTATATTTAAATAAGTAAGGAGTAAATGCACATTACTGTCCCAGCAGATTACATTTGGCCTCTTCACTGGCTCAGTTGAAGAGCTCTGTTCTGGTTCTGTTTCAGTCACTATGTTAAGTGTGTTTCTTTAGACTAGTTTTTGGCTGGATCCTCACTCAGCCCTTGTTCTTTGCAGCCCGGCTGCATCACGAGCCTGACGCCACTCTGGAGGAGGCCCAGGGACAGTGGACCAGGCTGGGCCAGGCTGAGGGAGCCTCGTGCCTGGGTCCACTCCTGGGTCTGGCCCTGGGAACCGCGGCGCTCTTATCTGGCCCAGGCAGGAGGTGCAGTGGGCTTCCTGTGCAAAAATCAGAGCGCTTTTCCTCTCGTTGTTTGGCTTCCTCTCCAATGCGAGACGCTTCCCAGCAGCATGATTGTCCCTTCGTCTTCAAACGTGGCACAGTCCGCTTCCTCAAAAGCTTGATCTATTCTTGAGCGCCCCCACCTCCACCCCCCAACTCTTCTGCCCCCCACACATACCTCTACAACTCCTTCCCTCACCAGCTTTACCCTCCACCCCAAACCCGGCATCTGCCATCTCACCAGAAGAGCTCCCATCACCTTCCTCTGTGGAGTCCATCGTCATCATCACTGCCTCTACACACTCATCAGTGCCTCTCCATAGCAGCCGAATCCCTCAGTGACATTACCGGTGGTCCTCTGTGATGAACCTGTGCTTGTTAAACTGGTGTTAAAAGTGGATCACTGCTGAGCAGTGACAACCAGGGCACGCAAAAGCAAGGAGGAGATAAAGTCTTCACAAAGGATATAAGGACACCTGCTTTACTGATTATTTATTTATTTCCTTCTTTGGCCAGGTCTCAGTCTTCCCCTTACACCCAGCCATCTCTGTCGTTGTTTTATGCTTTTTACATTTCACAGACATTTTTGAGCCAGATGAGGTGCAATTCCATCCATCCACCAGCCACATTTCTGGAGCTGCTTTGCCTTTTTTGTGTCCTAGAGTGGTACTATAATGGGTGCATGAACCGTGCCTGTCCCAAGTGCTGATCTGATTCTGACATCCACAAAAGCTGTGAGTTTCTAATCCAATATTAGCCACCGGTAGAAATGTGCTCACCTTGGACAGGCGAAACAGGAAAGAGGACAAGCTTTGTGTTGTTCACTATGAGATGCCTACAGTTCTCTAAATAAAGACTATTGGTCAGCTAACAGACACCTACTATGTAGGAAGTCTCCACAGACCAGAGACTATGACTTCCCACTGTCGTATTATGTCATCTTGTAATGTCTAGTGTCATCCCATGTCAGAAATGTCTTGTGTATGTTTGTCAAACGATGTCAGTATAACAGCCTTCTTGTCTTTGTAATGAAAGTTAATTCAAATCAACCAAATGTATGTGTAACAAGCCATTTTAAGTGAATGAGTGTCATAAGTGTTTTAATACAGTCTTTGTATGTTTGTGTGTGTATGCGTGTAAAGTGTGTATACTGTGATAGTGAATGTGCAAAGGTGTGTGTGTGTGTGTGTGTGTGATGTGTCTCACTCTACGGGTGTCTCCCAATGTGATGCATTCCTTGTATACAGATGTTCTATGAGTAATATATGAATCTAATATTTAATAATTTTATACAACTAACTTACATATGATGAATGACAATATTTGCCAACTGTGTATGAAACTGTAAAGATGTATTGGTTTTAAAGTGTTATATCAGTTGTTTGTGTTTTGCATTAAACTTTGCTTATATTTGTCTGTTGGTTTATATGACTGTGGTTATTTTGGGGCTGAGACAGGAATGAACAGGGACAGTGAAGTGTATTTTAGGTAGCAAAAACGAACAGGAAGAAAAAGGCAGGAGATGACCCCCACTGATACACGACTTAGAATAGTTCATTCATATTTCCGTCTCCGTGAACATGTTGTTGGCAGGCACACACTGTGTGAATGTGGTTGTGTGCACATGGGTGTCTACTTTTTGTCTCTAACAATATCATGTCTGTTTCATCTAACTAATTGTATTTTTGTGTTCGAGTGAGTAACATTGTCCTGGGAAGTGTGTGGGAGTGATGACTGGTGTAATCTGTGCGCATGTGTAGCTGTATACATGTGTGTAGGTGTGTGTCAGGCACCCAGAGTCATGTACAGGGTGGGTCAATTTGTGCAATAACGCACTATCTAGATGCCAAGAGGAAGAGCAATTAGGGAGAATGAGAGGAACTAACACAGGGAGGAGACAGACAAGGATGACGACGAGGATACAAACAGAGACAGGGAGGAGAAAGAAAGAAAGAAAGAAAGAAAGAAAGAAAGAAAGAAAGAAAGAAAGAAAGAAAGAAAGAAAGAAAGAAAGAAAGAAAGAAAGAAAGAAAGAAAGAAAGAAAGAAAGAAAGAAAGAAAGAAAGAAAGAAAGAAAGAAAGAAAGAAAGAAAGAAAGAAAGAAAGAAAGAAAGAAAGAAAAGAGACATGTCATGTTAACACACACTACTAAAAGCTTCACTTCTCAACATCATTTCTCTTCATACAGGACTGGCCCCATGGATTAATGACCTTGTGTAAAAATAACAAAAAAAAAACAATTAAATTAAATTAGATTAAATTAAATTAAATACTACCCCCAAGTGGTGTGAAACATCCAGATGTAAAACAAATAATGATATTACAATTATGTGCTGATGCCACTTTTTCATCACCCATTCATTGCCTCTGCTGCAAATTTGAAATATTTATTTGGTTACGATCTGAGATTATATTTGATATTGATTATTTTAGGTTAAAAAGTAAAGCAATAAAGTAGAACCGTCCTCTGTAGAATAAATGCACACACAACTAGACTTATCCATCAAATTCTAACCCTGATAATAGAGATATGGTGTTTAATTAAATTCTAGATAGGTACAAATATGGATATATATTATAGATTATACATATAGAGATATATTAAAAGCTTCTTCAACATAAATACGCAAAAAATGCCAGTTTGAACAGAATACTTCACTACAGTCACAGAAAAAATTATTAATCCATCCTTGTTTTCTTCCATTTCTTGTTCATTTTAATGCCTGCTACAACTCAAGGTACATTTGATTGGACAAATATAATGATACCAATAAAAATTGCAAATAAGAGTTTAATTTCAGAGCTGATATCCATCCATTTTCCATGTTTTTCTTGATAACAACCACAATCACTTCACTTCCTACATCAATAACTATGGCATTGTACAGACAAAAACAATGTTTTCTTTTTCTGCCTATTTTAGTCACATGGTACACACAAGAGTTAGTAGTTGATTGCATAACCATTGTTTTTGGTTTGCTTTTGATGGTCTAATTTTTTAGATTTTTTTGCGACTGTATATAAAAAATAAATCACCCCCCCAAAAATAAACCAATTGTCACACAAATATTTCATTGTGGCTCTTAAACAATACTTTATGTCTGAAAAGGAGTTGAAAGAAGCCAAGTTTATCAAGAAATCAAATGATCATGTGATTAAGTTGCTGTTAATAACGCAGCAGCTTAAACTTAAATACACAGATTTATATGTATTATACTAGGAAATTTAAAACTACAAACAATATTTTATTATTATTCATCAAAACAAAACCATATTTACCATAGTCATTCACAAACAAACATTAATTTTTCTGAGACATCAAGAACTTAACAAAATATTGAATGCACAGCAGACATATCATCTCCTCTAAACAACTGACGCTGTAGTTAAAGCATCTCTTTATGTTCTTTGTGAGAAGCTGTGCGTAAATAACCACAATGCAGCTTTCATCAACTCCAGTTCCCACAGTCCCACCGCTGTGTAATCTATGGATTTAGACTTGTGAGAGTCATTGAGAGGGACAGGAACTCTTGTCCTGGAAATGTGGGATGATTTGTTCAGAATGGAAGGAAGTTGATCCAATGCGATGACAATACCACCTCTGCGTCCTCCAGAGATGAACAATCACGCATTACATAGCACTCCAAAGATCCACTATTGTCAGCCTAAAGGACAGAGTAAGAGGATGTGATGCTATTGATAAAAATGCATGCAGGATGATGATGTGATTCTATCAAAGTGTGATCAACCACCCTGGAGTTCCTCCCGCTGAGTACAGCTGAGAAAAAACACCCACCCACACATCCACCTACATTCACACCTGTGAGCAGTATAAAATTACTTGTGTCAACACAGCTGAGTCCCTGTCCCTCTACTCCTCTTCCTCCAAGGTGTGAGTGTCCGACATCATCCTCACTGTGGAGTCCTGTGACGGACAGAATCCCCACTGTGTCCACACACAACCACATCCTGAGTGTTACACACAGACAGGAAATGCTTCAGGGGAAGAAAAAGGTGAGCATTAAAATAAGGGATGTGATGAACAGAACAATAGAAAAGACACTCAGATATATTTTACTGATAAAAAAAAAAAGATAAGAATAGACATAAAGAAAATTAATACAATTACTTAAAGCTGAAATAGTGAGTGATTCAACTGTTTTAAGAAAATAATCTTTAATTGCATCTGTATAAGGAATTGCTACATTTTCGGCAGTAGTCATGATTATATAGCTGTGTACCAGTTTGCACAATATTACGACTTTTAGAAAGAAAATCAGGGTCGTTTCTTGCAAACTAGGCAAATGCTTAAGGCCCCCAAGCCACCAGGGGCCCCCAAAGCTTCATATTCAGCCTTATCTGAGGAAAAATAAAATGTTCTGTTTTTATCTGCAGCCATCTCATGTGTTTATTACACCCCTTATATACTTAAACACAGGATATAAATAGAATAAAGTACAATAATTTACTTTTTTATGGTATTATTAGGTCATATAGATTAAACTTCACTGCCACCCGGTTATTGACGTAGCAGGCCGCTGACGGGTATGATGGGACTAATTGACAGCTACCCACTTACCATTCCTGTTAGTGCGAGAATTAAATAAAACAAACACTGTCATGGCATCAAAATAAATTTATCTCAGCAGTTGTTGTATTTTCTTCTTTAAAGCAATTGAAGTGCAATCTATTTAACGTTTTTGTTGTTGTTTTAGAAACACTCAAAATCGTTTGTATTTTTTATTGACCAACCTTACCTCAACTAATGACTGGCCTGGACACGCCCCCTTTCGGAAGTAGCCAGAGACACGGCACGACAACATGCATGTTACGTGTAATAAATCAGAGTGAATAATGTGTATGTAATATACTGAGCTGCTGCATTGTTGACGTCCACATCATCACTCAGTGTTGTTGTCCTGCTACTACTACGCCTCCTTCAAATCTACTGCGTTTGTTTACTGATTGTTCTTCTTCTATGGCGTTGACCAGAAGAATGGTAACGCAAAAGGGCGTGTAGCGCCACCTAGTGTCTGGGAGTGGAACAATAGTTGGAATCTCTCCCTGTGAATGTAAATGAGATTTCTCAGAAATTCCAGTTAAGTCCTTGCTGAAAACGCTGCAATTCACACGCCACACCACTATGCGTGCTGTAAGCCAGTCCCACTGGATACAAGAGAACTATAAAACAAGTAGTGCGCATGCGCCCACATTCCTTTTACTACCAGCGCGAGGCGGTGCGGCACACACACCGGACATAAACAACAATAACACTGCTCACACCCTAACCCATTCACTACTGTTACTCGTTGTTCGCCACTGTTGTTGTCTTGTGAGGAGATTGAATACAGGTGTAAGTCTGCGATATTTTCCAGTCAGGTGGTCATGACGTCCGTGTGAACACACACGGATACTCGTCATGATGGAAACGGAAATTGCACCGTATCCAAATCTTCCCACTCTGGGATCCGTTTTCCAAAGAGTTAATTTTGGGGTACCCACGAGACCGTTCCCATTTGACCAAAGGCCAGTCCAGTACGTCAGTTTCATGCGAACTCGTTTCCGTGTAGATGGACCTAAATGTACTGAGTGGTGAACATGACATGTTCCCCTCAACAGTCAATGTTACTGGTTGAAATCCCTATGTTGAGAAGCTATGACTTCTAGGACTAAAGACAAATGGCATTTTTATATGAATAGTAGTAATATAATATCATATATTATTCTGTAGTAAACTAATATCAAGACGATGTTATTTAATACTGAGTACTGGTAGTAGTAATGGATAGTGCACCACACACAAATTATTTACATATTCTCAAAACAATGTATATGGTGATTTTTATACAACACAAAAATGTTATCAAGTAACCATGTAAATATTTTTCATTACATACAAAATGGTGTCCTTTTTTCACCTCTTGTCAGATTTTTAGATGGTGATCATCAGAGACAATGATTTTTTACACTCAACAGCCCATGTTGTCAAAGAAATTAGAAAAATCCTGGTCTATTTATGTCTTAATTACTTCTTAAGACTTATATCTGGCAATATGAATTGCATAGGTATAGATTAAATGAAATTTCAAAGAGATTTTTTGTTGTTGGAGGTTTAGCCTAAAATACAAGGGGCCCAAAATGTCCCATCAGAGACACAACTTTAATTGATTGCCATTTTCAACGTTTATTTTAATATAAAGTACTTGTTGTTTTGGATGATCCCTTATGTTCTAACTAAAGCAATAAGACTTTAAAACTAAAAATGTGTGTCATTTAGCAACACTACAATTTCTCTCTGACATGTCCCATCAGAGCTATTTCAAATATAGTGTTTTGACCCATATGGAAAGTTGTGGTTTTCATTTTTGTATAGGTCTTTATCAGTTTAAGACATTTAATATGAACTGCAGCCTGTTTTTAAAGGTTTAGGAATCTACTGTATTTATTGTAATTTGACAAACAAGGGGCTCGAAGACAACATCTTGCCCCCATGAAGCTCGAAACGGCCCTGGAGAAAATTGTGGTAATTGATTGAAGAATAAAAAACTGTAAGTGTACTTGTAGGTATGCTATTTTGCCACCAAGTGTTTAATTTTATCAGTGGCAGTTACCCTGTGAGCCTTAAACATGATGTTTTATGCTGTTTCTGTATGGTCATTATGGTTTTTGATAAACTTCTTCTTTCCCCCTGTAGTTGTTTTTTAATGTCGTTTGCATGAACAAAAAGTTTCTAAGTGTTTTTTGTTGATGTGCTGTGGGTGGGAGGCATTCTATATCAGACAGTAATGTAAATCCTGACTCATTTACTAGAAAAATGCATAAAGGAAAATTTATTGTGAGAAAAGATTACCTTGCACAACTGCAAACTCCTACAACATGAGTCATTCCATACCCTGGGTCAGCTCCCCCACACCCACAGTGACACAGATCCACACCTACAGTACATTAATGGATACTTATCGACAGCTTGCATGTTGAGCTACCCCACTGGGTTGGAAGTGGGCAGGAGGTCTGGCTCAGAGACCCCTATTGTCTGTACAGTAGGACCATGGAAAATATGATCGTTGCCATAAGTAGCAGAAATAATGAGCCTGAACCTCATATGTGTGAGTGACTGTTTTTCATAGTGTGCTAAGTGCTGTTTTTTCATGCGGATGTTTGTGCTTTTCATAGACGGTGGGGGTCCTGACTGTGGCAGAGGCCTTTGTGTCTGGTGTCTATCGCTGTGTGGCCTCTAACTCTGCAGGCAAAGACCAGCTGGACATTCACTTCTACATCTCAGGTGAACGTACAAAACATGAATCATCCCTGTAGAGATAAAACACATGACTGTCTGGGTTTTTGTTTTTTCATTGCTATAACAACTTACAGTAAAAAAACAAAACAAAAACAGTTTAGGTTTGAACATTTCTTGTCCTCCCTTTAATTTCCTGGAATCCTCCTACTACATTATCCTAATTAACCTTTGTGTGTTTGTCATTCACTCATCATTTTAATCTCATACTCTGAGTCTACCAGTATATCAATATAGGGTAATTTTTATATCATATCATTATTATCAGTATATTTAATATTGATTATTGAGATATTTGATGCTATGTTTTACTTATCAGGAGGATGGAAATAATTTATTGTTACACTAATGGTATGAGTGGTACACTGATGTATGTTTAGCATTTTGGTCAATAACATTTATATTTGATACAAAATATAGTTTAAAATGGATACATTTAACTATTACTTTAATCATTTTACTAAAACCAAAAACATAAGAGAAACAATTATTTTGTAATGGAAAGCCTAGCTTGATGTTTAGAAGGTCAATACAAATAAAAATGCATCATATTACACCCTGCAAACTAAAAACTAATTAGGATAGAAATATAGGATATATATATATATATATATATATATGTATGTATATATATATATATATATATATATATATATATATATATATATATATATATATATATATATATATATATATATATATATATACCCTCAGAACTCTGGTAGAGGATCCGAGTCTGAAGGAGACACCGCCCAGGTGGGGCGAGAGGAACATTTTATATATATATATATATATATATATATATATATATATATATATATATATATGTATATGTATAACCAGAAGGTTGAAACTCTTCATTCATGTAGAAACTGAAGCAGTGACACTAATGAAATGAAGTATTTGTCAGATTTAAGTAGTGTACATGCATAATGTATTCACAGTATAGTGCACTGTGTGTAATGTGGGGTCAGACTTGTTACCAGGGCTACAAGGTAGGTTAAGGCATTTTGTTTGTGTGCATGTGTGTATGTGTCTGCTCACTAAGTCGTGTTGAGCTGTTAGTGTGTGAGCAAGAGCGAAACAGGAACCTGGGGCTCTTATCGTTCCACTTCCCCGCACAGCGTACTTCCTTGGACTGGCAGGTCCGCTTTATTTCGGGAGGCCTTGGGGTGTTCGGGAAAGATAAACACTATCTGCCATCAGGAAACTCTCGAGCCGTTTCCACGGGAAGTTTCAAATGGCTAAAGTAAATACAAAGTCTTTTCACTGTATTCCACTAGCTGCTTTTACCCACAATAGCCATTCAACATTGTCATCAAAGGTTGGAAAAATGGAGGTTTAGTCGAATCAGCTCTCAAAGTGTATATTTCAGGCACCAGGCAAGAAAGTGAGAAGCTTTATTCACAAACAGGAGATAAGAGGGTGTTTAGATTAGCTCGTGGCAGCCTGATCTGATGCTTCTTTCATTCATTTTTCCTGCCTAAACATCCATCTTTTCCATTTTTCTCAGATGTCAAAGGGGGCTTCAGTGTGGTCCAGAAGGAGCATCCTAGAGAGGGTGGAGACCTGCATCTCACCTGCTCAGCCAATAAATACCTGTACACTGCATTGTCATGGCAACGGTTGAATGGGACACAGGACACAATAATGGTTCAGCCACTCTCATCAGGGAATTTCTCCAACTCCCTCGTCCTGTTGCTAAGCAACCTGACATCTACAGATGCTGGAGTGTACAGATGCTCCGCCCACCACCTCGTAACCAAACAGGAAACGCACCTGGACACAGAGGTGGCAGTCACAAGTGAGTACTCACAAATTTATACTTAGAACAATAGTTTTTGTTTCTTTGTCTGGGTTTAATAGTTTCAGTGTTTAACAAGTTTTACTTTGCCACCGTTGACTGAGCAAAAATCTCAGTTTAAAGGACATCAAGACATTTGTTTTATGTTTAAACATCTGCATAAATAAAAAGCAGAAATTGTTGTTTTAGACCTGGCACATAATTGTATTTGAAAATACAAAAGTTAAGAAAATTAGGAATAAACCTGCAACATGACAACTGATATTATTAAAAACTATATTGTAATGTTATTAATTGAACAGTTTTATTTTCCATCTTGACTTAATTTGAGTGAATTGTTGAGTTCATTTTCAGTGTTAAATCTGTCTTGCCTGTCATTGTTTCATTACAAATCATTGGGTCCAAAAACTAAAGTAGTTCTCATGGATGTTATCACTCAGGGACCCACTGCTCCACAGGGGCCTTTATGTACGTCACAGCTTAGTGGTATTTATTGCTTCTGGACCATAACTTAGCAGTTGAGTGTCTTAGAACCAAAGTCTATATTCTTGATTATTGATGAATCTGTAAAACATGACTGACACGTTCTGTGCGTACGGTCCCAAATAGTGTTTTTCTGTGTAAATATGTTGCAAATGCATACAAATAAACATTTTCAGTGCTTGGGAATTGGGTCCCCTCAACTTCCTGGGGCCCCACCCTGCCTTTGCTCTTACGCTCCAACTCAGCACCTCTTTCACGTGGGAATGAGCTCTTGTCAGGAGGAAGAGCACACAATGGCACTTCCCACAATGCCACATTTACAGGCCCCTACACAGGGCCGGAGGAACAATCAGCCAATCAGGCACTGTCAGGCCCCAGCCCCGCAGACAATCATCAATTGTTGTCCAGGAGGAAGATAGGGGAAACAACAATCAGTCGCCTTGGTTAAGTGACTTTTCTTCATGTCTTTTACTGCTGTTCTCTATTCAATCAGGCCTCAACTCGTGCACTTCCTCCCTTGGGACCCCCTCTAGGGAATTACTAGGGAGACAGGGTGACCAGGAAGAGAAAAAAAAAGTGGGAGAGCTCAAGGCAGAAAAAGTGAGAGAACAGAAGAAAAGAAACATGCGATTGGAAACATTAAGAAAAGGAAAAAAAAAGGAGAAGAAATCATCTGATCTAATTATAGTACTGTTTATTGCATCACAAATATAGTGCATGAGGGGGAAACTTAACTCCACTCATTGTGTACAAGTGTGCAGATGATGAAATACTGTATTGTTGGACCTTAAAACTGGGTTTCTATTGCAGGGTATTTCAGCATGAGTAAGGGGCCCAAGAGAGCACAAATGTCAGCTGACTCACAAGTTGAAGCCAAGGCCACTCTTGAACAGAAAGTGTGTCACAACCAGCACACAATTATTGTCCGAAAGTGGCACTCATCCAGAAAACAGTGGGAAAAAATAGCACTGGTTTTACTACATCACAAATCTGTTGTGGTCTATAAATAACTGTATTGAGAAATGTAATTTTTTTTCCTACTGATTGGAAGGAAAAAAGAAAACAAACATCCAAGCATGTGATACTATAATAATGTTTGTGTGTGTGTGTGTTATCTGTGTGTCCTTTCAGTTTTAGAGCCCCCAGTGCTGCTTAATAATTTAACAGATTGCACAGTCAACATAAGCAGCTCAGTGACCCTCAGCTGTCCATCCCAAGGCATCCCACCTCCAACTGTCACATGGTACAAGGGTGAACGTGTTCTACTGCAAGGATCAGGTAAAAATAAATGACCTGAAGCACCATGCGTGGTGTAATGCTTTAGCTGTTATCTAAAGCAGACTCACATGCAGCATACAATTTGATCTCATGCAGGCTGGACCAGCAAAATAAATAAGTGTAATTTTAGCCATATTATACCCCAGTGTAGTCACAAAATATTCAGCGATGGGCATCTGTAACTGAATAATATTGCATTTAAATTGATGATCAATACAACTTGTCAAGATTCAGTAACACCCCTGACTTTCACTAGTGGCATTTGTACCAAACTTTACTGACATTTACTGAAAGTTAAAAAAAAACAGAAGTGCGTAATGTAGTTTTTTCCATTAAATCACAAATGCAATGGTTTCTTTTTTTTTTTGCAAGATGACACAAGAGTAATTCCAAAAATACATAATACATACATAATACAACACACTTATAAGTATTGTGTTGATTTACAGATATATTCGTTATTATTATATTAACCCTCTATCCATTTCTACATTAAAAATGAGTTAATTTCTTGGTGTTTAAACATACAACACCTTGTTCCCTTTAAAACTCTTCTTCGCTTGTTGTAATATCCATCAACATCAGGGTTTTTTTGGTTGTTGTTCATGTGACTAATTATGTACCAAGGTCTAGGTCTAAACAAAAACCACCTCTTGTAGCACAAAAACTTTTGAGGGTCAATGCCAAAAAGATTACTGTTTTGTGTGTTTTGCACTTCCAAAGGGAGCAAACCCTTAGTACGGCCACTTGTTACCCATGGGCCATATGTTTGACAACCCGGAATGCATTTTTGAGACATCTAAATAAACCTGTAAAGAATAATTTTGGCTAAGTACATGCTTTAGACTTACTAATCCACTCCTGGAACCTCATCATTCATTGAAATCATTACATTAAACAACGACAGAAACCCTCATTCATGTTGAGTAAAAACATTTTAGAAACGAAAATCAGTTCAAAACAGTCCAATACACTGAAGACCAGTGGAGACCATCAGGAGAAACAACCTAAAACACAGTGTGTGTGTGTGTGTGTGTGTGTGTGTGTGTGTGTGTGAAGGGGGTGCTTGGCTTAAGCCTTTTAAATACTTAAAAAATTATATGCAACACATGTCCAATTTTTTCAGAGCAGATCTCATAGAATAGAATCAAATAGAATACAATCCAGTACAATGCAATAGATGTTTATTCTCACTGTCACAGGAACAATGAAAATCCGTTTAGCAGTTCAGTTCAATTTAAACACTCATGAGATGTACAAAATATACAGAAAGAATATTCAAAAGCTAACTGTTTACTACAGATGAGAGATATGTAGAACAAATAGGATATATACAGGTAGTAGTAAGATGCTCTACCTTTCAAAGTGTCACTTTTACATATCACATCATACAGCCTCACTATCAACTGAATGTAGTTGGTGACTAAAAACATGTAACCTGAAGCAGAGTGAGGGACACTTAATGTTAATGCTTATATTACATGTTTATAATGTCAGAACTCCACCACCAGAGGACACTGATCCATTCCCTTAGTAGGGAACCTGCCAAATATTATTTTATAAATGTACCAAACTCAAACCAAAATAACTATTTAAAGACATCATATACATTTTCTTCTTACCGGGTATAGTATTTTGTTAAACTGATAATCAATGAGGAGAACAATGGGGCATTAAACATTGTTGGAATAGCATAGAAACATACAATATACATCTAAACTGTTTTCAAAGCAAATTTATAATCTTCATTTTCCTCAATCAGAAGACACTGACAGCCATCTGGGAAAACCTTAAAAAAAACTTGAAACACCTCAGAGATTAAAATATGAATTACAATGACAAAATATGCAAATATTTTTTTTTGTTTGTGTTTATTGTTTATATGAAAAAAAATAACAAAAGTAAGTTTTCGACAGTTTCAATATGGTATTCACTGGATGTTTTTCTAGTGAAATATCCACTTTTGACTCAGACAGAATAGAGCATGTGCATGTCGGTTTGGAGAAGGGAACAATATTTGGAAAATTTCAGTCACTTAAGAATGATTCATAATGCAATATATTACAAAGTCATGGGGTGTCCAAAAATGTTTTTCCATGACTGTATATAGTCCTAATTCCTCTAAGTGTAACTGATGATCAATAGTATAATACATTCTAGACATCTGAAAACCTGTGCAACCATTTAGAGCACATAGTAGTGTTACTACTCCACCACCAGAGGCTATGAGCAACTAGCTGACAGTGTTTGGAACAACCTAAAACACCCCAGAAAGCACAAGTAATGACAAAAACCACAACAGAAACACATATGAAAACATGTCTACAATTACCACATTGATTTAGGACTGAAGGCAAACTGCAGCCACTTATTAGCACCCTTAGAAACGAATCAGGAATTATTTATTATGACATTAGTGACCATGTACAACATTTAGTGACTTTAATCTGGTGTTTAAAACTTTGTTCCACTTGTATTGATGGTGACTTTCAGGTATCGTCATAGCACCAGAAGATGGGACTCTCCATATTGACCGAATTACAGAAGAGGATGAGGGATTGTATACATGCAGAGCAACCAATGAGAGAGGATCTGCAGAAAGCTCTGCCTATATATGGGTCAACAGTGAGTATTTATCAACCAATAACATTTTCAAGCATCTGCACCTTTGACTTGGCTTCTTAAAAATTCAGTCCAAATATGGTTATGTCTGCAGTGATTGTCTATTGTTCCTATTTCTGAAGGTATACAGTGTATGAAGGTGTGTATTTATATATAAGTGCTGCATGAGGGTAAAGATAGAAACAGAATGTCATGAGTCTTTTTTATCCAGTAAACATTGATCAAAGTGGGCCTTCCTATGTGGGACACTCAGCCTTTTGTTCAGTTTTCCCCCATTCACACACCCACACACTCACTCATACAGTTCTTGTGAATGGTGGTAGCAGGTGAGGACTTTTGTCACCCCCCCTCCCCCCAGTTTCACCACTTCTCTCCTTTGGCGGACGAGCTTCCTATAGCCCGGGTCTGAGGAGAGGAGTGGCTATAAGTATGTGTTGTTATGTTCTGATCAGTCAGGAAGGAAAACGTCTCCCGTTTTTATTTCCTCCGGAAGGGCCAGTCCAGTATCTCAGAGAGGGTCCATGCTGCAGTGAACTGGGCATTTCTACATCTTTTGACAAACAAATGATTTAATAATGAGGGGAATGGATGGGGCTGTTAGGGGCCAGTGAAAATGCAGTGCCCCCATTTGGACCTGTGGTAGTACTGAAAATAGGAGCATCAGCTACAACATATATATTTTTTAATTATTTAAAACCACCTGCTGACCAGCATATTCTATCAATATATTTAAATAATTCAGGTAAAATGTAGCTTCAGATCTTCTTATTGTTGTCATGTATGACCCATTTTGACATCCAGAGACTCCATAGTGAACATAGAAACATTAGTAATATTGATTCACAACTAAAATAGATGTAGTTCGACAAATGACAGTGGTTGTTGTAGATACTTGTGTTTATGTTCAGTTAATGATATATATTTTGTTAGAGAAAAAAAAATCTTTACTTTACTTCAGGTTTCTCTGTTTGTATATGATAAACTTTGTATTTACCTTGAGGTTTTAGGAACATTTATGTACAGTAGTGGAAAATGTTTTCTGACAACATTTGAATAACAAAAGATTTGAATATATGAAAGTATTTTTTTTTTGTGTTTGAAAAAGTGTGGCTTCATCTGACAGACTGTGAAAAATAAATTATTATTATTATTATTATTATTAGTAGTAGTAGTAGTAGTAGTAGTAGTAGTAGTAGTAGTAGTAGTAGTAGTAGTATTAGTATTATTAGTATTAGTATTATTAGTATTAATAATAATAATAATAATAATAATAATAATAATAATAATAATAATAATAATAATAATAATAATAATAATAATAATAATAATAATAATAATAATAATAATAATAATAATAATAATAAGCTTTATTTGTATAGCACCATTGATTAAAAATTAAAATACAATTTTAAGACAGAATACAATTTTAAGACAGGGTGAAATAAAAATACATTAAAATATGATTGCACAAAATTATAAAAGTACAAAAGTACAAGATAAACTGATTATACATGCATTATAAAATTTCAATAAATAAGAATAAAATTACAAGAGTAAACTGATAATACATACATTATACAATTTCAATAGAGTAAAATAAATTAAAAAAAATTAATAAATCAAACTTACTTTAATACTGATAAAGATAAATTAAACGCTAGCTGTAAAGCTCAATTTGGGGTTTTGTGTTTTTGTAGGTTCTTCGGGGTCTTCATTTCTAGAGATCCCTACTCTAACCTGTACCTGTGTTGTGGCTACTCTCTTCTGGCTTTTGATCACACTTTTCATACGGAAACTGAAACAGGTAAGAGGAAACGGGATTGTTTCTGAACTAATTCCTCAAATGGAGGCCCCTGTTGACCCTCTGGTGTTAAATGTACAAGATGCAGAATTCAGTGTGTATTTGGATAATGAACAGATTGCAGTTGTTGAACCTACTTTCATGCTATTTTTATCTTTGTCTTTTGAAATTTCCCTTAACATGAAACATGAATTAATAACATCCACATAAACTCAATTAATAAAATATCATTATTCTGTGTGGACTGTCTGCCTGTGTTTGTTTTTAATGAACTTTCTATGAACTTTAAGGATTATTCTCACAACTCAGTTGCACACAAGCACTAAATTCCTTAAGATACAATCCTCAAAGGCCTAAACAGCTATTGATGTAAAACATGAATAGATTTAGATTTATTGATATTTTGCACATACAATAACAATGATCAAAGTCATAATAAAAGAAAAAGAAACAACAAGAACAAAACAGTAAAGGTGAAGGGAGAGGGAGAACACTGGACACGCTTGAATAACTGTGGAACTGCTAATCCCATTCAGTATGTGTGAATAATTCAATTAAAATAACATTTTTTAGCTTTTTCTTGTAATCATATCATTCATCAGTGAAATCCTTAGTTTAATAAAGTACAGTATTGCTCTAGTTTTATATTCAGTTGACTTTTTTAACATATTTTTTTTCTTCCATTTGATCTGTTCTGATATAATATTTGAATTCACGCTGAACTTTCATCATCTTTACATGATCAGTAAATTAAACAGAATTGAAGGTAAAGAAAAACTAATGAGGAAGTTGCCACAAAAATAGATATAGGTCTTACAGGGTTAATTGTGTTGATTTAATGTTTAAAATTCATTTTTTCCCCTATCTTTTAAGGCTAACAACTCAAACACCAAGCCAGAGTACCTGTCAATCATACTGGACACGGGTGACGGACCAATAGAGGAACAGTGTGAACGTCTACAATACGACCCCAACCAATGGGAGTTCCCCAGAGAACACCTCAAATTAGGTACACTTCTTTTATTTAAAAATAAAACACAACAACAAAAAAAAAAAACAGCATTAATCAAGTTTTTATGCTGTTTATACGACTGACTTTAACTGTGATATGGATCTGGGAATGTATCACACATTGTAATGATGGGAGGAGGGGAGGTATTTAAGATGGTCTAACAGATACTAAGACTTTCTCATAGGTCTTATCAGGTTATTATTGGGAGTGGCTCTCATTCCATTAATCAGACTTTTTGTCTGTGTTGTCTGTGATGAGCTAATCAGCTTCAGCAGGGGATGTATGAACTGTGTTTACTGGAACTAATCAGCTCTCACATGACCAGGGTGGGATACCGTTAGATGGATCGCTGATGGGCTCTGAAGTCTCCTCTTATCAGCCTCTCATGTTCAGAATGATAATAGTAATTAATAAAATTGCTCAAACACACACCTCCCTTTTTTTTTGCTTGACATTCACACACTTTTCTCTTTCTCAGGGAAGCCTCTTGGGCGGGGGGCGTTTGGTAAGGTCATGCAGGCATCAGCGTTTGGCATAGAAAATGAAACTGGCTGCAGGACAGTGGCTGTGAAGATGCTAAAAGGTACATAAGTGTGTGTGTTTGTGTGTGTGTGTGTGTGTGTGTGTGTATATGCTTGTATTCCTATCTTCATGGGGACATTGAGGTGGGTAATCCCAGCTCCAAAAATAAAAGTCCTGCTATGTATTGGTTCTTCCTGTTCACTTCCTATGGTAGGACATTTAGTCTTTGGAGCTGGGATTATACAACCAGAATATATAGAGGTCATATATTAAAAATGTAATTTAAACATCTTATGAAGAGATTTTTTTTTTATTATTAATTTATTGAGTTGTGACAGTCTTCAGTGTCATTGTCATCTTTGGAGCTGGGACTAAAAAACTCTGGACATTTATATGTTTACACAGTCACACCCTGGGGACCTCTGACACTATGGGGACAAAAAATTCAGGTCCCCACGAGGGTTAATATAAATAAAGGTTGCCACTAGTAAAATATAAAAGATGTGGCCCTATAAATACATTAATTAGTTTTTTACAGATGTCCCCACTGAGGGAAACAGGTGCAAAGTGAAATGTGTATTTCAAGATTTGTTTACTTTTTTAAATAAAAGAAGTATTTATTTGTATGTATTTTAAAAAATATATTTATGTATTTTATTTATTTTTCATTTTTATTAATATATTATTATTATTTCTATGATTTATTTTTTTGTATGTATGTCTTTATATATATTTTTAAACAATTATTTGTATTTATTCATTCATTTTTTTTTATTTACTTTTAATTAAATTGAATTTTCAAAATGTCATCCTTATTATTTATTTATTTTAATGTGTTTACACTCACTACCCAATGGCTACTTGATAACAAACTTGGTCCTCATGAGACATGTAAATGAGTGTGTGTGTGTGTGTGTGTGTGTGTGTTATATGATAACCCTTGTTATATTACAGTTGCACATCTGTTTCCTTCTTGTTTTTGGCCACTAGAGGGAGCTACAGCTAGTGAACACAAAGCCCTGATGACTGAACTGAAAATCCTGAACCACATTGGACATCATTTAAATGTAGTAAATCTTCTAGGGGCCTGTACCAAGTCAGGAGGTGTGTGGATGTGTTCGTTACACACACTTTAACTTCAGACTTCAAAGTCCTTTGTGCATTATACACTGTAAATGTGTAGGCATGTAGATAAAGCATACACTGCAGGGTCTGATACTGGTTGATTTCCTGTTTCGGTAGGTCCACTGATGGTCATAGTGGAATACTGCTGCTATGGAAATCTGTCCGCCTTCCTCAAGTCCAAGAGGGATGTGTTTGTGCACGACAGGGTGGGTTCAGGAGCATCACGGTGTCCATTATAGAGTAACAAAGGCTGTTAAAGATGGTGTTGTGATACACATTTCCCCAAGAATGTTTGTGCAAACTTCACACATCTATTGACACCTAAGAAATGACTCCTTTGTGCTGCACGCAATTTCAAAATCATACACTCAAATTCTCACTTCTGCAAATGGTTTGGGGTTCGAAATTCTTATCTCTTCTCAAACATGGATGTTTACTTCCTTATTTTTTACAAGTTTAAGAAAAAAACTCCAGTTGTTTTCACAGTCCAGAATGCCACCTATAGCACTGAACAAAAATAACCACTAAACCCAAACTGTATAATACAATGTTTAATCGCTATTATTTGTTTTCATCTCAGTTGACAGCCGAAAAGGACGACGGGTCCAATTGCTTTGGCAGCGTGTCTGACAACCAAAGAATCATTCAGACAAAGTATGATGACAGAAAAAGAAATGATGATGGCCTTGGTGAGTCAGGAGCATACTGAATGTATTCCATCCTGCACAAGAAAATACGTCTTTACACCCATGCTTGTGTCTCCTCCTTCATCCAGATGCTAAATCAAACCCCAACTCCCCTTTATTCTTGGAGGATCTCATTTCCTTCAGCTTCCAGGTGGCTCGAGGAATGGAGTTTTTGGCCTCACGCAAGGTCTGGTGTGCTCCTCTTTCATATATAAATGAAGCTCATACACAACTGTGTGAAATAGATGTCTTTATTTCTATGCTGTGTGTGTCTACATCAGTGTATTCACCGAGACCTGGCTGCCAGAAACATTCTGCTGTCTGAAAACAAAGTAGTGAAGATCTGTGACTTTGGCCTAGCTCGAGACATCTACAAAGACCCTGACTACGTCCGCAAAGGAGATGTGAGCACTCATGAGATATTTGGTTGTAAAATTCACATAAAACAGATGAGATGAGATACGATGAGGTGACGTGAGATGAGATGAAGTGAGATGAGATGATATAAAATGAGATGAAGTGAGATGAGATTATATGAGATGATGTGAGATGAAGTAAGATTAGATGATATGAAGTGAGATGAGATGAGAGGAGATGAAGTGTGATGAAACAAGATGAGATGAAGTGAGACGATATAAAATGAGATGAGATATGATGAGATTAAATTAAGTGAGATTATATAAAATGAGATGATATAAAGTGAGATGAGGTGAGATGAGATGATGAGATGAAGTGAGATGAGATATATCGTTCTTTGTCCCACAAGGGGAAATTCTATCTTACAGCAGTGAAGCACAAAAAAGACAGAAGAGCAGAAGAAGTACAAAATGAAAAATAAAAACAAATCATAAAAGCTATTTATAATATTTACAGTTGTGCATATGTTGATCATGTTACAGGCTGATGAACAGGGGTATGGTTTATTACTCGATGAATGCATCCTTTTTTCCCCCCTTGTGTTTTATTGATTATTCTCTCACCCTTGGCTCTGATTGGCTAACAGGCTCGTCTCCCTCTAAAGTGGATGTCTCCAGAGTCCATCTTTGACAAAGTCTTCACCACCCAGAGTGATGTCTGGTCCTTTGGTATTCTGCTGTGGGAGATATTCTCTCTGGGTGAGAGCCCGAACCACAAATGGATTTAAGACAACACAAACAGAAATGACATGAGTAGATAGTTTTCATTTTTCATTAGTGTAAGACTATCAGGGATATTTCTATTTTATTAGTCTCACCCAACATTGGATGAGAGAGATTATTGTAATCAGTGTGTGTGTGTGTGTGTGTGTGTGTGTGTGTCCGCAGAGACATATCATTCTATAATTCAATGAATACTTGCAATATCACCATGGAATTACATGGACATATACATATAGCTTAATGGATCATCAGATGCAATGATCCATTTGAGTAAAGGTCAAAGGTCACAAAAAATCACAAAATCACATTATTATATATAATTATCCCATTATTATTACAAATGCATGGAGTCTCCAAAACCTTTTTTCCACCACTGTATATAATGCTTTACAGCCCAATAGTATAAAATGATTTCTGTGTTTGTCCAATAGGAGCTTCACCGTACCCTGGTCTTCACATTGATGAGGAGTTCTGCCACAGGCTGAAGGCAGGAACAAGGATGCGAGCGCCTGAGTACAGCACACCTGAGATGTATGTTAACTGTTAATTTTATGATATTTATGTTTTAAAGTCTTTATTTGGTATTTACTCTTGGGTTTGGTACTATTGTACTGTACTATTGCCCATAAAGTTCTTCTCATGAGGTGATCATGACAATGTGATTTATTTTTGACAAATAAAGTGAAACTAAGACTCAATATGTGTTCATTGTATGTGGTCAAAGTTCAGGAATGTGACTGAAAACAAAATTATAGCAACTTTATGGTCATGAAATAACTAAATGTTAATTCCTAAAAACCTACAACTGTTTTGTGGTGACTTCCAAAATATTTTTTTCTCTATATCTAACCTTTTCTATGTAATTTATCATAATGTATTATTATATCCTCTGTATTGATATGTGAAATTTTAGTGTTGTCCTGTTCTTAATTCATTCAAATATCTACGTCTTTGTTCATGCAGAGTCATATAAAACATTAGACATTCTATTTTGTTTACTGGGGATTAAAAACAGTTAAATATCTCCCCAGGTGCAGAGGCACTTTTTTTTTTACACCATTACCCATTGAAGCCCACAGGAAAGAGCAGAAATTTGAAAAAAAAATTACAAACTTTTTTTTTGCTCTAATGTTGCTGCGGTGTAAACCAAAATGATTAAATTATATTACACTCTGAAATGAGAGTTTGTCATGGTTGGGTTCTGAAAACTTGTTTGACACTGTTTGTTGGGACAAAAATATCCTGAAACAAAATGTAGATCACTTCAAGGGAAGCGCCAGGTCCCAACCTTTAAATCATGTCTCCTGACGTGAGCCAGACAGAGATACTGTTCATGCTTTGAAATTAAACAATATGCCTGTGTTTATGTGTACAGTTACAGCACAATGCTGGCCTGCTGGGAGGCCAGCCCCTCAGATCGACCCACCTTCACTGACCTGGTGGAGACCCTGGGAGACCTGCTCCAGGCCAGGGTTCAGCAGGTCAGGGTTCACTCAAAGGCTTTATCTTTCAGGCTCTATAATGTAGCGTACAGTAGTGGATACATTTTTGTTTTGGACACCCCATACATTTATGATATATTGCATTAAGGATCATTCTTAAAGGGATTATCTGGAGAAAAACTAAGTTTAGCTCATTTTTAGATGATTGGGAATACATACATAGAGTTGACATCTAAGTCACACCATTCGGATGTAGATTGAGAAATGTAGATTTTACCATTTTGAGCCAAACTGTGTTAGCATGGAAGTGGTTAAGGCATGTGTTTTTGCTGACGCTATTTTTAGACCTCTTCTAAAGTTCTAAACATCATCACACTTATGTGGTAGTAAGTAGAGGGTCCCTAAAGCCAAACCCAAGTGCCCTGAGGTCTTCATGTCATCAGATAGTGTGTCCAGAGTTACTGATCTAAAGCCTGTACCTTTCTGGATGCATGAGCCGTCTTTAGTAGGAAGCCCGAAATAGTCAGTTGATAAGTGCAGAGTTAGACACTCTGGAAATTCACAATTTCATTACATTCTTTTTTGAAAACAACAACCTGTTAGTAGGCTAAGCTTTGCTGTTGCATACAGCATCATTTACATTTCTAATGAAATACTGGAGTATGTTTTTAAAAAAGAATGCAATGAAATCATGATTTTCCAGAGAGTCGGCAATCGACTTCCTCCTAATACATTTTATGAATACAGAGAGGTATGTGGCTTGAGATAAGAAACTCTGGACACACTATCCGACAACATGAAGACCTCAGGACACTTAGATAGAGAGCCTTTACTCATAACAACCCTGAGTGGAATTACGTGCCAAATTAAGTCTTAGTTTACATGGTAATGTAAGTGTGATGTTGTGTAGAACTTTAGAAGAGGTCGAAAAATAGTGCTTCATGTCAGCAAAAAGACATACCTTAACCATTTCCATGCTAACACAGTTTGGCTCAAAATGGCAAAATCTAAATTTCTCAATGTACATCCGAATGGTGTGATTTTAATGTATATGTATGTACTCCCAATCATCTAAAAATGAGCTAAACTTATTTTTACTCTGGATAATCCCTTTAAATCACTTAAATCTGCCATGTATTGTTTCCTTCTCCAAACCCACATGTTCCCTTCTGCACATGCTCTGTTCTGTCCTGGTCAAAAATGGATGATTCAGCAGAAAAACAACCAGGACATAACATTTTGAAACTGTCAGTAATTTCATTTTTTGTTCTTATAAACAACTCACACATCTTTTGAAACACAAAAAATATATTAATCTGCAAATATTTCATGATAACACTGAAAACTGCTAAATTTTAAGGGTGTACAAGAATGTTTTTCCACTACTATATATAAAACCAACAGGCTACCGTCTACAAATCTACCAACTTTGTTGTTTATCTTCTACAGGATGGAAAGGATTATATTCCTCTGGACTCCTTCATGACTGGAGACACAAACCGTAGACAGAACCTCAAAGAAAGCCCACTTGCAGTCACAAATCTGAGGTAAGGGCATCCCATTGACCCACCATCACCAAATGAAAACATCAAATAAACAACATTAACATTATGCCTCTATTCTAAATGTGTGACAAACCAAATATGAGAACAGCTGGTGTGGAATAAAAAAAGGAAAGACAGGTGCAGATGTGAAAGTAATGTAAGGAGTTTATGAGGTAAATGAAACTAGACGCAGAAAGAACAGGAAACAGGTTGAGAAAGTGGGGTAACTTCCAACTTGTGTATTGACTGAATCCCATCTGTTTAGCTACATGAGGGGTATGGCCACACTTCAGACATTTGAGCAACTGCCCTGTGAGGAGTCATGCAGCCCTGATGTAAGAACAAAAACACCTTCACTTCTGCTTGCACGAAAAAACCTCAGCGAGATAAGACAAAAATGTTTATACAACATGAACAAACATGACGGGTTTTCTGTTGATGTGTATGTTTTATACCTCGTGCTAAGGATGAGCAGAGTGACAGCGGTATGGTGCTGCCGTCAGAGGAGCTGAAGACCCTGACACGGAACAGTGACACCAAGAACAGCAGACTCAACAGGTGATGACCTCTGACCCTACAGTGGTGAAAAAAAGTTTTGGACATTTTGGACAATTTTAAAACAAATTTAAAAAAAACATGCAAAAATAAATAAATAACTAAACTAGAAAAGCACACAGAAAGCACAGACCTCTGCCCCCACGTAAATCAGATCACCTTAACTTTATCATTTGGTCTCAATATTTCAGATTTTCTTAGATTCCTTTCACAATTTTTTAATTATCTTGCGAACAGACAGAAAAATCTCCACAAAAATTCCCATCATGTTGTCACATGTACTGTGTCGATAATGTATGGTGTCTGAATATGTTTTATTGTATGTTCTTACATTCTGTTCTGTATTTACTTGTAGTATATGCAGCCCTTCTGCTGGCACTGCGGATACACACACACACACACACACACACACACACAGTGATTACAATAATCTCTCCCAACCAATGTTGGCCAAGATTAAAAAAACCAAACAAACTAAATCAAAAACAACACCCCTTTGTCTCCCCCTCGGGGGATGGGGTAATTATTTGTGAAAAGAATGTGGCATATTTCTGTGTATCATTTGTGGTGTTAAAATAATGGAGAAAAGCTAAGTCAAAGTTTAAAAAAAAAGGTATAACAGTTCCAGTTCCACTTTTACATTATAAATGATTATTTTCTTTGTTAGTCTTTTCCGAATATAAATGATATTCCTTAAAAAATGCTCCTGCAAAAAACATAGTCAAGTTTTCACCCAAGACAAACAGATAATGCAAAATAAGATGAAACACTTGAACTCTTCTGGGTTTCAACATATCAAGATATCTCATAAAAAAATATCAGCATAAAGCAAATAAAATCAGCAAATACATTATCAAAACAAGACACTGACTGTATATTTTTTATATATTCCATATTTTTTAAGGTTCTTCATCTTCACTAAGCGTCATAACAACCAGGTGCCCTTCCTGTGCAATGACATCCCTGGTCTCCATGACAACCAACCATCAATCCTGCCATTTGACTGGGAGTCTGACGAAGGCGGCTCCCCTCCTCCTGACTACAACTCTGCCTTTCTGTACCCTTCCCTCTAGCATCCATCCTTACATAAACCCACGCTGTTTATATTCTTCTATTTTGCTTCTTCTACCTCACCAAAAGATCTGCAGGTATTCTTCTGTTCACTCTTCAGTTTGTATATGCTGTACTATTCCTAAGTATTACTTCAATGCACTCCCTCACGTAACCGCTTCCAAGAGCAGCTAAAAGTTATTACCTGATAGACAGTACCTATCCTATGGAGTTATACCGAATGTATTTACTGACCTAAAGCTTTTTGTATTGGTACCTCACGCACTGAGCTTGTAAAGAGGAAGACTTATTCTCCTTACACAGTCATTATATGCTGGAAAAAGTAGCCATTTAATCAGAATGTATTTATTTTAATGCTGTATTAATTATTGTCTGTGGAACAGATGTCTTTATCCTGCTTTTGTAAATGCAGTCATACACCCAGATGCCTTTACATTAAGTAGAACTCAAATAAATGCAGTTGTGTAAGTTAAAATAATTAGCTTTAACATGAACTATTACACAGACCTCTAGAAGGAAAGATTTAGTGGATGGATGTTGTTTGAGACTGCTTTTATTTTAGTTACACTGACCTAAAATCTAGGAAAATGAATGTAGATTTAACAATCAGGTGGTGGGGCAGTGGTTAGTACTCGTGCCTCACAGCAAGAAGGACCCTGGTTCGAATCCCACACCAGACCTTTCTGTGTGTACTTTGCATATTCTCCCCATGTCTGTGTGGGTTTTCTCTGGGTACACTGATTTCCTCCCATCATCCAAATACATGCACTGATAGGTTCATTGGTTAATCTAAATTGTCTATAGGTGTGAATGTGGAAGTGATTGTTTGTCTATATATGTTCAGCCCTGAGATGAACTGGAGACTCATACAGGTTGTACCCCGCCTTCACCCACTGGAGCTGGATTAGGCCCCCAGTGACCCGCATGACCCTAGTGAGGATAAATCAGGTTCAGATGACAATACGAGACAATCGGGTGCTAGTGGCAGACAAGTGAAAACCTGTTAAACTGATTTGTTTTTATTTTCAGTAAAGAAAGTGTCCACTACAAACTCTTTAAAAATATTATAATTACAAAAAGTTAAGGATTTGCCCCCCCCACACAAACACACACATACTTTTAAAGATTAAATGATGTATTCCATTGTTAGTGGTCAGATATTAATCACCCACTATTTTGACACTTGAGTATTTTATTTAAGAAATAAAGTCAAATACCTGTCTTTGAATATAAGCAACTTAAAGGGATAGTTCACTATTTTTTCTTTACTCTGGTGCACCCACAGTGACTTACCCCCAATAGTGTCCTGTGAGTCAAGTTCTGGTCCGGATTTGGTCATAGCAAAAGTAGTCCCGGCAGGTTTCCTGGGGTCACCATAATAAAATGTGTCTTCTCAAAACATGTGTTTGAATGAGTAATTTTTTTTGCATATCAAAACCATCATGAAACAAAAACTCACACCTCATAATTGCTTTGAGCTACTTTCTCTCAATAGCAATCAATGTGCATTGTCACTGCTAACAGCTGTGCGCCTTAGCAAACTACTTTCATCAGTTGCTCGCCAGTGTTTGCAGCTGCTACATGCAGACGCACAGCCATCAGTGACAACGCACATTGGTCGCTATTGAAAGTAGCTCCAAGCAATTACAAGGTGGGAATTTTTGTTCCGTGACAGTTTTGTTATGCAAATAAATCACTCAAAACACATATTGATTTGAGAAGATACACATTTTATTTTGTTCACCTCAGTAAAACCTGCCAGGACTACTTTCGCTTTGACCAAAACCGGAACAGAACTCGACTGACAGGACACTGTCGGTAGTAAGTCACTGTGGGTGCACCAGAGTAAAGATGGTGATTCCATACAAATTCATGTGAAAAATAGTGAACTATCCCTTTAAATCTGAATAGATCTTTTATACTGTTTGATAATTTGTAAACAGATAAGGCTTTACAATTTACAGACCAAACACTAATCCGTTAAGAAATACTAATCAAAAATGAAAACAATTTTGAATAAAAAAGCTGCTCTATATGCACCCAACATGCTGACTGTTTTAATGAAGGTTGTAATGCTGTAACATGTAAAAAAAATAAAAAAATAAATAAAATCCATGTATAATTTTGGTATTCTTTATTAAAATACTGCTGTACACACAAATATTGCAAAATTTGAGACCATGAACACAAGAGGGGCATAAAACATACTAAGATGGTGATTGTAGGTGTGTTGATGTGGGTGGGTGGGTGGGTGGGTGGGGGGGGGGGGTTAGAGAAGGTCATCACTAACATTACTGGAGTGTGTTATGAAGTGGAAGATGGTGATATGAGCACTGACATTGTGTAGGCCGAGTTGGGGGTTTGTGTATTTCTGAAAGTGTGTAATATGTGTTTGTGTCTTGAAGGTTTTCTAAAGCACCACATTCACCAAAATGTTTTTGTCTGTTCATTTCACTAAAACAGAGGAAGTAGTATATGATCTAACACAGCCAGTTGTAAGTTTGTTTCCCTCAAGTACAGGCCATAGACTTTAGATTTGACTGATACATCTGTGTTAAACCAGCTGCAGCTATGATTATGACTATAACTTGCTGATGTGTAGTTTGTACACATTAAACTCCACCAGAAAATACTGAAACAAAGGCAGAGGCAGAGTAGTCTGGACCAGTGCTTTGGCCAAGGCTGGACTAAACCGAGTTTGTTTTATTTATTTATTCATTTATTTATTTTTTACTTCGGTGGAGTAAGTTTACTCCTAATTAACTCATTAAAGTGTAACTTTGGCAAGACAAGATCTCAGAATATCTGCAGAATATAAACTGTGCTTGAGGGCAACTTGACATCCCTTCCAGCATGATCTCCACAATGCCACTCACTTCTTTAAACCTTCATCTGAAGACGTTCTGCCCACTCCACTGTAGCTCATCTATCTGACTGGACAGGGGGTGACCAATGACAGCCAAACACATTCAATCATTGGGCCCCTCCAGCTGTTTGTCATCCTGAGAGTTAGCCAAGTCATCCCAGTGAGCGCAGTAGCTTGCGCCCCCGCTCGTCTCCAGCAAGGTTTTTAATTTCATGATCTTAAAAATTCAAATAAAACAAAAAACTTTTGGTGCCCTGCTCCTTTTCTCCTGCACCCTCAATCCATTCCCCTTTACCTAAACCCCTAACCCCTGCTGGAATTGGTCCACAGAAAAAAAAAAAAATTTAATTGAGGCAAACATTAATTGCACTCCCACAACCCATCATGCATTCCTGCACAACAACTGAGCAAAGAGAAAAACCAGCTAGAAAAAAATCACAAAGCATCACTTTTTCTCAAATGTAGAGGGGCTCAAACCCCATGACGGGGAGTGAGGTTTGGATAAGAGGAAAAAGAAGAAAGAAGAGCAAGATAGACAGAAGGGGACACTGGGTTGGGAGGACGGGATGGGGGACAAAATAAGGACATTCCACAAAGAGGCAGCTGTGGCTCCACCTCAACACAAGCCCCACCCATGGGCTACACCCAAGTGCTGGACAGCCAATGAAAGTGGCCCATCCTTACGCAGTTCATGTCACAAGAGTGTCCATTAACCAAAAGTGCTGCAGATGTAACAAACACTTGGTAGACTGCATTAGGAGAAGACACCCCTTCCTCAGTGCTAAAAGAACCACATTTCACTCCCCCCTCCCATAAACCCAAATCTTAGTCCATGTTAACCCACCCACACGTATGAGCCTGATGTTCCACCATTTCATGAACCCACGCCACAAATCCACTGATCATTCCAGTTTTAGGATCCCTTCCCACCCAAGTGGTTTGTCCTTTCTGAAGGGAACCAACAACCAAAGGCAAAGGTAGGCTGTTCTATTTTATAAAACAGATGCAACCCACCCATGAATGCCTCGAGTGGTGTGTCCTGTTTCCTAGTGCGTCAGAATGAAGGGGTGTAGTCTCCAACCAGAAGAGCGGTGCAGTCAAAGCTGGATTTCTTTTTGTTTGTTGGTTTTAATCAGTCTGCTCTGGTAAATTGTGTGTGTGTGTGTGTCCATGTGTGTGTCTGTGTGTGTGTGACTTAAGCTCTCTCTGTACACCCTGTAGGCCACTCACACATATTCATAAAAATAACAAAAATTAACCAAAAAAAATTTAAATCTTAGTGCATCCTCCTCAGAAAAATAAACCCCAACTGTAGAAATAAACAATAAAAGCAGGAAAAAGTTCAAAACCATGTGGTTTGTTTCTCGTTTTGTTCCCCATATCTAAAAAAATTGTCATACTTGTCACAGCTTCCGTATTTGTCCTTTGTTTTTTCCTTTTATTTTTCATTTTTCAGCTGCAGGGTTTAGGAAAACTAAAAAAAATACACTTTAGAAAAAGCCTTCCTGGTGGACAGGGTCAGTGTATGTGACTGAGGTTCACGAAGCCCTGCCCCGCTGCCTTCGCCATGCTGATGTCGTCTCCATGAGCCTGGTCCTCCACTGTAGTGCAATAGTGTGCTCCAGGCCCGGGCAGTCCTATCCCGGGCCTGAAGTGGGCGCTACAGAGAGCCAGAGGCCGCAGCCTGCAGCTCCTGGAAGGTACTGTCGAAGCAGCGCTTCAGGTCCGAGTAGGTCACAACCAAGACACTTTTCTCATCCCGAGACACCAGGCTGATTTTCTCAGGAACGCCAGCGTCCAGCTGCATGAGTAGACATGATAACACAGTATAAGCATACACCTATAAAGTTTCAATGTATGATCAGGCAGTCATATGCGTCTGGTGGCTTTGGAAACTACATTTCATCAAGTACTTTCAAAGACAAAAACTATTCTAACCACACACAGATCTGTCATTCCAAAAAAATAATAATAAATCTTTCCATCAGTCAACGTGTAATACATTAAGTTTCAGGATTTAAGATCAAAACGAGGAACAACAAAGGTGAGACAATACTAAACTCGCCATAATTCCTTGTTTGTTTCAATACAAACTACGTAGTTCAACAGTACACAGAAACTAGCATTTTCCCTCCAGCATCATGTAACCAGCTGTTAACCAAAAACCAAATGTCAATGATGGAAATAGGCCAGTAATGTGGCCTACTTTTACGTGCTCTTTTCTCTAACAGTAGGAAAATCATGCACGTTTTTGAAAAACATGTTCAGAAAATAGGCCACATTCCCTGCCGGACTATTTCATAGAAACTGCACAGAAATGTGAATATTCATGTTTCATCAATGTCAAGTTTCGTTGAAAAAAAGGAAAGCTCACTGACTTTGTTGAGGCAGGAGACAATGTGGCTGAGGTCGATCCAGGGTGCCCCTGCTTCCGTGACCTGGTGAAACAGATGATCCCGGAAAAGCTTCAACAAGTAGCGGTCGCCCGTCTCTGACCATGTAGGGTCTTTCTGAAATCTGATACAGGAAACAAGAAAAAAAAATAAAATACAACATCAAACAAAGCGGCTTCAAATACACAACAAACCACATCAGAATGCATCTTAACACATGTGATCCTTACTCTGGTCTCTCATTTATGGTGCCCAGTTTAGCCAGCAGGCGAAAGAGACGGCCGTTTTGCACCTCCTGCAATAAGTAAAAAAAGGCAAGTAGAGAGAGAATTTTTCCCAGCCATTTCATTAGATAGTTAAAGCCATTGCTTTGTCAGTGAGGAAATTCTGCAACCCCCCCCCCCCCCAAAAAAACCTGGATTTGGTTTGAGCAGATTTTTTTTTTACGTTACTTAAAACTGTGTCAAGACAAAAATTCTACTTACAGATTTACAAAACAAAAAAAGGCAAATGGCATCAATTTCAAAACAGACCAGACACAAACGGTTGCAGGATGTGATATTTCCTCCTTAAAAAAAGGCTTTCAAACGCTATGACTAAAAGTGTTTGTGAGGAACAGTCACTCTCTCAAAAGGCTCCATAAGTTACTTCCTCTTTAATGAAAGTAAAAAGAAGCTGAAATTGCTGTAAACACAAACTGCACATTTATTTTTAAACGCTCAACATCTTCAACATGTTCCACCATCAGATGAACTTAAAAGATTTTATATGTCAAAAGCTACACTACTGATAAATATATAACCTGCAGATGAGGTAACAACTTAGTCATACTCAGGTTATTGTACACAAATCAAAGCTCACTTTGTGTCCCTGCAGATATAGTTTACTCCTGTCTTTTCATTCTCTTCCTCCCTTCTGTCTGTCTCATCCCAAATGCTTCCTGCAAAATTGGACAGAGTGAAAGTGACTGAAAACTGACCAGCCAGCCAATCAGCTAACGTTTGTCCAATATGTAATAGAAAATAAACCATGTTAATATATCTAGGTCACATTAAACCAACATCTCGGGATTTCCAAAATTCCACCTGTGAAATGGCAAAAAATCGAAACATTTTTAAACCTCTAAAACTGCTAAAGTCTTAATCTAACAAGGATGTTACAGTCAATCTATAATGTCCAGATTTATACACACTTTATTAAATTTATATAATATCGATATGCCATAGCTCAGTGGGTAAAGCAGGTCATTCAATAACTGAGGGGTTGGCGGTTCGTTTCCTAATCTATCTGTTGTGTTCTTGGACAGACCCTTCACCCTCCTTACTTCCAGTGTCACTCACACAGGTGTATGAATGTTTGGTGGTGGTCAGAGAGGCCGTAGGTGTGAATTAGCAGCCACATTTCTGTCACTCGGCCCCAGGGCAGTTATAGCTACAAATGTAGTTTATCACCACCAGAGGGAGAATATGAGAGCAAATTAATAATAGATCAATAATATAAAGCAGTTTGGGTGCCTTGAAAAGCACTAAAGAAATATAATGCATCATTATTAGTAGTATTATATATGGGATATAGCAGCAACACACCTATTTCAGGGAGGAAAAAAATATACATTTAAGCCAATAAGGAAAAAATTAAAGTCTTAAGTCATGAAAAAAAAAAAAAAAAATCACACTTAACATCTGCTTTTCTTTCAGTTTTTAATTGGCTGAGCATTACCTAAAGAAATATTCAATTTATAGGACTTTTTTTTTAGTTTTGCAATTTAACGTACACTTGCAGAGTTAATCTGTGCATTTGAAAACATCAAAAGTTATAGTAGCTCTGTAAGATAACTTTAAAAACTAGAAAAGCACTCTGAGAACGCAGACCTCCGCCAAGATAGAACCCCCCCCCACACACACACACACACAATCACACACAACCCACCCCGATCACCCCCAAAATGAAATCCCTTCTTCCTGTTCACATTTCCAACATATCCTGAAAATTTCATGAAAATCCATCCATAAGTTTTTGAGTTACCTTGAACACAGACAAACAGATAAACGCCAACAAAAACATAACCTCCTTGGCGGAGGTAATAATGACCACAACCAGCAGCCTGACACAATACAGACGTGGCAATGACTGAGTTAAGGGATGAAAAACAATGTTACTCATGAAGTTCTTCATACTGTGATTGTTTTTTCTAATCAACTCTGTAAAGCCCTATGAGATTACCTTGTTGTGATTTGGGGCTCTACAAATAAAGTTGAATTGAATACTTGCATACATTTATTTGCCAGTGAATGCCTTTCAAATGGTTGCTGATAAAGCCAAAAAACACCAAGCAACTACACAACACCACTACTATTCTCTGTGTGTAAACCACATTCAACTGTGACTTAATGAAGAGGTAGCTCGATAAACAGGAAGTGTTACCACTGACCGAAACAGCACAGATATCAGCACGTCACAGGCAGGCTACACAAGCTACCCCTTTTTCCCCCCCTTCTGAAACTAACCCAGTTTTACTACCATAATGCTTGTGTTCTCTAAAGTTGTTCCCTGAACCAAAACTGATACCTGCATGAGGTAAATACACCAGAATAAGGGTGCAAGAAGGAAGTTGAAGCCTTAATAAGAAAGGTTGTGTGAGGGTTTGTCGTTCCACAGCAATATGGGGAAAGAGTGTTAAGCTCAACACTACACTGTGCTATACACAACTTCTCTTAGTCAAGTAAACCCATGCCCCATTTCACACCACCACTCTGAAAGAACATAACAATATACAAATTCATGAAGATGGTTTGTCCACATGATACAAACTCTGTCATTTATGACCATAAATATGAGACATATTTGTATACCTTAGCCAGATCCTCCTCTATGACATCATTCCTCATTTGTGAGGCATCCAGTTGTGTGTAGAACCGGGCTCCGATCATTGGCATGATGTCATTGACACTACGCAGGCGAGACTGTTCAGTCAGCAGGTACCTGTTCACAGGCAAACAAAAATCAGCTTTCCAACATGGATATACCAGGAAGCTCAAATCACAGACTTGCATATCATATCAAATTGTTTAAAACTTAGGTACAGATCTGTGGTAACATAACTGGTAAAAAAAAAAAAAAAAAAAAAATATATATATATATATATATATATATATATATATATATATATATATGTACACATTTTACTTCTGATCAAATGTTTTGTGAATATATCTCAGTCTCCTAGGAAAATGTTAATTCTCGCCAAAAACAAATGAAAAAAGTCAATGTTCACTTTGGTGAGTACATTTGAAAATTAAGTACTAATCGGTTTAGTAATGTGTACTTTCTTCCTATTTTTTACCCCTAAGAAACAGTACTGTATTTTTTTCCTAATATTGCTGTTGTCCAATTTGCAGTCTGATCTTTCTTACAGAATGAGGTTCTTGAGGTCTGAAGAGTAGTTGATAGACACCAGCTCCATTGCCTTCTGTAGGTTTTCTCTTTGAATGCCAGCCAGAGAGTTGCATGCCAACGCCAGCACCACCTTACCCAAGGAGACGAGGTCTGCTTGCTACAGGATACAAACATATATCAATAGTTTTAACATTTGCTGTAGGACCATTCTGTAGTGTCTGCTTATGGGTTATAGAAGTCATCACTGACTATACCTGGTACTGGGGCATTAGGGCAAGATGATTGGTCTGACTATTGTCAAATGTTAAGACATCAAACACCCCGACACAGTTCACCCGTAACCTGCAGAGATGAGAAGTCATTACTGTCAACACTTGGTGTGCATATTTGAGTGGGTGGATGCTCAACCACACGTTTGAGAAAAAAAGGAAGCCTCAAATGACAAGACTCTTCTGCTTTTAATGTATTTACAGTTAACAGTAGTCACTAAACCCACCGATATGGGAATTGAAATACATGTGGGCTGTATTATGAATACTAAATTTCTAGTCAAATACATAAGCATGTATCAATACCTGGTTTTTCCGGTAATTAGAATCTTGCTGGGATCCATGACACGGCAGGCAAGGCCAGCCGTGTGGATGGTCCTCAGGGCCGAACTGAGCTGGACAATGTAAGCCCAGATCAGAGACTCTGGAAGTAGACCTGCATGCTGCCGTGGTGGTGGAGGTTCATGTTGTCCTGCAGATAGACACATCTTTGTCACACAAACACAGCCTGATTCGTTAGACATTTTACCCTAAGTAGAATAAACGTATTGTGCTTATCAACTCATCTTAGACACTTACAGTTTTTACGTCGATAAAAAAAAAAAAAAAAAAAAAAAAAATCTTTTCATTGAACTGAACATTAATCCTCTGTACTGAGAGGCACACTAACAAGAAACCAGTTAAGTACAGTTACAGGAATTTGTGTCATTGTGACTACTCAAAATATCTGTACATCTCATGTAGGGGTGGAGAGGAAATCAAATGGGTAATTTTTATGTTTTAATTACTGTGCAGTATGTTAATTAACAGTGTTTCCTTTCTTGAGCAACTGGAGTTTAAAAAAAAAATATTGTTTTTGAATATAATACTGTCATTACTACACAGCTGTGCTTTTCTTATTTATAATTATTTTTAAACAAGTAATGTTCACTGACACCCTTAAACCACTATCTTTTGTTCACCTTGTCTTTCAACCCATGTTTTATCTTAAGTTCATCTAGAGCAGGGGTAGGCAATTTCAGTCCCTGAGGGCCGGTATCCTGCATGTTTTAGATGTTTCCCTCTTCCAGCACACCTGGAAGCCATTACATCATTATCAGGCTTCTCCACAGCTCGGTGATGAGCTGATCACTAATTGAACCAGGTGTGCTAGAAGAGGGAATTATCTAAAACATGCAGGATACTGGCCCTCAAGGTCTGGAATTGCCTACCCCTGATCTAGAGTTGAGATGAATTTGAAATAAGATATGGGTTGAAAGACAAGATGAGCCGATGATTTGTCTAGATTCTAGACCAAAAAATACAAACTTTTTCCTAATTGAAAGCAAGAGTACATTGGATATATTACTTGCAGCATATATGCAAAAGCCACAATATCACACGAGTAATGTGAGAACTGGCTATTACAACAACGAGATACACATTTTGTCTACACGATGCTATAGCTGCTTGGAATTTCACACATATTACTATACAGTGGCAGCATGGAAATGCTTATTTCTATACAGTTGAAACACTGTGGTTTGTTAAACATTTGCTAAAGACAAAACAAAGACCTGTGTCTGAAAGGGTTTGCTTCCTCTATCTACATTCCTGTATGTTGGCCATACCGCACCTGCCCTAGGATCAGTTTCAGCCACAATTTCCTTCATGTCCCCAAGTATCTCTGGTGCAGACTAACTGTCAAAACACATTAAAACTCCTTCTTGGCTCTGCACGACCAAAGTGTAAAGGGGTTTGTGGGAGCATGCATTTCTCTGTAGCATTTGTCAGTCATACATAATACACATCAAACAGGAACAACAAGTGACCTTCTGAGGAAGGCTGCAGGCTATAGCCGAAACATGTCAAGGTAAAAGAATCAAGTCTTTTTCCACCTGTCTGACAAATAAGAAAAGCAAATCATAAGCAGTCGTAATGCACTTCAAATCTTCCTTTAATTCTCTCCTAACAAAAGATCCAACAGAAACACCTTCTCAATCAGAAGGCAGGATCCTAGCAGACACTGGGGGCTGACGTTGGTTTTCCTGAAGAAAGCACAGAGGGCAGGATATACACAGAATCTCCTTCCTTTTAAAATTCTCTGAACTGCAGCTCATTCAAGTCTGACATTCAAGTCTGACAGTGGCTCAAAGCAAGACAAACTAACATGCATATACAAAACAATGATGGATCACTGGTCTTTATCTGACATGCAAAGACAAATTCTAAAAATCTGTCTTGCCAATTTTTTAGGTTTATGGCACACATCTACATAAATGCATGCTCTGTGTGCAATGAAGCATAAACCTAAATAGACTTACGCTAATGACCTTATTTGTAAGAAAGCAAATAAATGTGTGAAGCAGATGCAAGCCCAAAGGCACTGAGGTGATGCTGTGTGTATTTCTGTGAAGGAGGAAGGGTGAAAAGACCACTCACCCCACTTCCTCTTGGTGAAGTACGAATCTGCTGCTGGGTCATTGAAGTGTCTACTAAACATAGTCTCTGCACCCGCATGGAAGTCGTAGGAGAACACCAAAGCTGTGAAAGAAGACAATGGTGAACCAAAAGTCAACACAATGTACAGTTACATGTAATGTAATTTTTTTTTTTACTATCTGGAACTAATTTCAACAAAAAAATCAGAGTGGAGCTTGGAAAAAGTACACAAATAAAGCATGTAGTGTAAAAAAGAAAAATTGTGTAACTTCTTTTATGTCCTTCTCTAACTACTGTTAATATTAGTCCTTGAACATACAGAAGAGACACAAATGCCACACAGGTTGGATACTTGGATACACTCACAGTGGTCTCCAAAGGCCTTGGTGGTGAAGACCTCCCTCAGTGTTACCGAGTTTGAATGCTGAATCTTCTTCCACATGTCCACCAGCATCATGCACTTTGTGTTAACAAGGCGGAAACCTAACATTTTATAACACACACACAGGCATTAAAATACTACTAACAGAAACTTTTAATTTAATATAAGTTCCTAAACAACTGTTTTTAAGTATATTTTTCACTTTAAGAATACATGTGTGGTGCAAATGCATGATTTTCATTTTCTAAATCTCAACAGTTTTGGAACATAAAAAATGAATACATTTACCAGAACTTCAAGTTGTTTGTTTACATGATTTCATTAAGAATACATAAAAGCTGTTCATGCATTATGCATACACTAACAATGACGAGTACCGAGGTGATCTGGTCAGTGCTACGACTACTAAAGTTTTATACCCAGCACTAATGGTGTAGGATTTTCGATATGACAGTAGACACCTAAAACAAGTATTAAATTATCTGAAGGAAGTGAGAAGACATGAAATGTAGTCCACGTGTTATACAGTATATTCTGGATCTTACTTGTCTGCCAATTTGGCTGACAAGACAGATGAGTCAAACAGGACAACTAATAACATTTTTAAAAAGACAAAGACAAACACTGACTTCATCCAATAATCTAAATCACTTATCCCTATGATCATTTTAATTGTGAATTCTGTGTTATGCATCCTTGAAAATCAAGGATTAATATATACATCAATTCTCACCATGTATCCTCCTCAAACAGTAAGGCAAGTCATCCTTGCTGTTGACAGCTTTGTAACAGGAGGTGATATAGCTGAAGTTGCTGGTCTTCTGCATACGGTTTGGGGGAGGGAGGGGCTCCAATGGGAAAAGGCTGTGGTAGCTGTCCACTTCAGATGGTACATCTGTAGAAAACACAAATGATTTCAGAGAAAAAAAATTACAATGCAATATATATATATATATACACACATACACATTTTAAGAAACATTGTTACTCATTAAAATCATGCTTGCATACAGGGATTTCTGTTCATAAGTCCATGTCAATATTCTTCTGTATTTTATTGCATGAAAACTATTTGGTAAAAACAATCGGGTGTGAATTAACTAATGAAACCAAAGATATATTTGGAAAAAAAAAAGAAATCGGTATTTTCCTTTTGTAGTTCAAAAAACAGCCACAAAAGAGGTAGTTCCACAAAGTGCAAAAGGCAATGTACAAGTGGAAATTAGCCAGTGTTAGTTCACATCAATGTATATTGCTGTACTCAATAAAACTCTGCGCAGCTTTTGAGACTCCCTTCCAAGAGTTTTTCTCATCACTTGTAGAGACTTCCAGATCTTATTTGACTCAAGGTCTCAGCCACTTCTTTTTTTGCATTAACATGTTAGACATTTTAACCTAACATTAATGAAAAAAGAAGCCAACTAAAAGCAACACCCAAAAAATCCACAAAAGTAACATGAGTCAACACTCTTCTATACTAAAAAATTTAAATAAACCACTATAGACACACATTTGTTTAAGTAATGAGTACACACATTACATACACTTAGTATAGTTTCTATGTATACTATCCACATATTTATAAATGTATGTATTGTGTAATTGACTTTCAGTGACAGCACACCTTATCAAATAAATATGATGGCTCAGTCTGACCAGAGTCAAACCCTTACCTGGATTCTCCGAGTGGTCAATCTGGGCCATGGTTATCAAATGTCTGTTTATCAACTCCTGGGGGAGAGATAAAGGGCGACATTGCCTCAAAAGGAGATGGTGAAAACATTACACATTTATTAAACAAGAGAGGATGGTCTTGACTTATACCTGTCTGAGTTCATCAGCCATAAAGAAGGACGGGGCGTTCGCTTTGGGCTGCATGTAAGCCACATGGGGTGCAGTGGGGGGGTAGATATGGTAGGTAGGAAACACCTGGAATGAAACAAGAAAAATACAGGTTCCCATTTACTATGAAATGAAAGTCAGCATGATCACACATATCATGTTTTCCCCCAAATAGAGGCTCACCTAAATAACTGATTATCTGTAAAATGTAACTAATCAGGTTTGAACTGTATGTTGTATTATACACCCGAGCATACCACAAAGATTAGATTTGGATAATTAGACTGGACAGCTAACAGAGAAGCGTAGTATAGCATGCAAAAATTAAAACAACACACCTGTCTACAAAGGTCACTATATTATGCCACACAGCTCAACAGTCAGCTAGGCCTTCAAATGTCATCTAGAGTGAACCCAGCTTAAAGTTTATCAGCACTTTCTGACTGAAATGCAAATGCAGAAAGCCATTTTCAACACATACCATCCCAGCCATTGGTGCTGGCGTGTTATCCGTATAGAAGTAGGTCGTTCCACCGACAGTCTCCTTTTGAATAATGTGAGCACCCTGGTCAGATGCAGTGGTGGGCCCCATGTAGTTGGCTGGGTTTGGTGTGTGACTGCGTCGACGTGGAGCCGGTGAGGTGTGAGGTGTAATTTTTGGGGAGTGAAGAGGAGAAGAACCCGCAGACAAAGACATCCCTAAAGGACAAAATGACACATCCAATTAAAATGAGCAATCACTAATATTAGAAATATACAAACATGAAAGAAAACCTGCAACAAAAAGATCTGCTATTTGTTTATAGAGTAGCACATGTGCTATTACACACCAGAGGGAATTCCCAAACTTGCTGAACTGTATAATTTCAGCATTGAAGCTGAAACAAAGAAACTGAGCATTCTCAAAAAATGGAACAAGGCTAAAATAATGGGATTTCTGAGTTGGTAGTGTTCCTCACCTGGTGCCAGTGCAGCTGCTGTGGAGCTGCTCAGGGCAGGATGAGGAAAGAGAGGTGAGGGAAAGGCCTGAACAGCAGACTGAGCCATGGTAGCCATTCGTGGAGTTCCTTTAGGGATAAACTCACTTGCTGCTGGGTTAGGAGCCTGAAGACACACAGGGGAGGAAGTAAAATTAAAGAAAGGTCAAATTCATCCATTACTCCTACTTACACAAAAGTAAAGAAACTTTAAAGTCACTGTAAAATTTTAGCTCTTTGAATTACATTGATAGGGTATGCTCACCTTTCTCCTTTGGGAAATGCTAAGAGCACCAAAATCACTGAACAGTGAAGATGTTGGGGAGTTCACTGGATCTGTGGTGGGCATAAAATACCAAGAGGTGAGTACTGATACATTCACTATTCAAGTCAAGTGTTGATTACTGTTCCACAGAATAATGTAAAAATCTTACCATGAGTACTGTGGCTGTAGTTCTTGGCACCATCATTGAGGAGGCTCGGAGAACTGCTGCTGGTAGTCATTCGCTTCAGGAAAAAACATAAATAGTGGGTAGAAAACTAAACACCATGCAAAGGACATAAATAACAGAAATTGCCAAGTGTACCATTTAGACTAACAGGTTTTAACTCAAATTTAAGACTTTTAAACTGATTTTGCATTCCATCATGCTAACCCTAGGCTTTGATGCTCCTCAATTTTGAGAGATGGCTGGAATGTGTTTCACCACATTGGTGCTATGTTTTTATTTACCGTTCATGCAAGTCTAATACCTTCATACCCAGGATTCTTGAAGTGAGAATTTTCTTGCAAGTGCAGCAGGCTTAAATTTAATTATTTTAAACAGGCTTGAACCAAAAACTAAATTAGGCCCTTTCAAACTTGTATTCAAATATTTTATGGCCTAAACATCCTTAGTACATTTATGGAACAGTCTGCAAAAGCACTGAGCATAATGTAAAGAGCACATAGATATGGTCTTCATTTTCCAATGCTGCATCAGTGAAACCATATATTACTTTACTTTGCATTGTCCTGTACCTGCATCATTGAGTACTTGGATTCTGCTGGGCTTCCAAACCCATTGACCCCAATAAAGCTGCTGCTGAAGTAAGAGTTGGTGAGATTGGCATCACTCAGGGTCGCTCCATCCATCCCTGGGACTGTAGATGACAGAAGCCAAAGTTTATTTTAAAACCTGCAGCAACATGTTAAAGACACTTAGACAGGCCCCATAGTGAAAAGGAGTCGTGGTAATCCAAGTACTGCTCCGTATTTGCTTAGCCAATCACAGAGCTAATTCGAGAAGATGTAAACATTTTCAAAACTGTAGTGAGCCACTTACTCAACCATGCTCCAGGGTGATACGTTAAGCAGCTAATTTTATCAGCGAAAACTAGTGAGCGATAAAGGGTAAATGGAGTTAGCTTTAAACAGCTGTGATGCTGAAGGATGTTTGATGTGTGTTGTTTGTTTACACTTAGAAAACAAGACGACACGAATCCAAAACAATGCCGTTTGAACAACTAGCATAGCTGCTAGCCAATGTTAGCTGTCGTTTGTCTAATATAAACAACCATTCATTTCAGATCAATTACTGCTAAAGAAAGACCAGCAAAGAAACCGCACGAAAACTCACAAACTTTCAGCGGATTAAGAGTAAATGTAGTTAAATTAGATGTAGCAGCCAATTTGGTGATAGTCCAGCTAAGGCTAGTTGGCTAATAGCTAGTTACACCAGCTAACGCTGTAGGGTCGCGGATTTCTGCCCACTCACAGCTGTCACACAGGCCTCCTCCGGGCACAGCAGCAACAGCGTGGCTAATGTTATGTTAATGGATCAAAGTGGTGTAACTGTTACACTGAGGTTTTCACGGAACAGCCAATGGGAAAGATGCGAGCTAGCAGCAAACAAACAAACGGCAGTCTGTATAAGCATGACAGGAAAATGGGAGGTTAACCCACATTGTTTTGGGTTTTAAAGGCCGTGATGAATCCTCGGACTAAATTTTAACAAAGCCCCGGAAGGCCCTAAAGTAAAGTCCCAGTCAGTCACAGCAGTGAGAGGCCTTGTAACTCACTTGTTAACAGCTGCCCCTCCAGAGACGTGCCTGCAGGCCCCAAGGTGTCGTTCTTTTTGGACACACCGGTCCCCCCGCCGCTCTGGCAAGCCGCCGCGGAGCCGCTGAGGGAATACCCCGCAGGCGTCCCGCCACCCCCAGCCATAGACAACGGGACGGGGCTACCGCCGCCGTGCAGCGGCAGACTTGCCATGGACGGATCCTCATGCAGGAACTGACACTCGTCTCCATAAAAGCACGTTTTGTCTTTCGCATAGTATCTGCAAAACTTCACCTTGACATTGGGTATTCCGGCACCCCCAAGCGGAGCAGCTGAAGCTGGGAGTCCACTGTTCATGGCACCGCTGCTGCCGCCGCCGCTGCTGCCGGAAGACACTCAAACATAGAGAGATGCAGAGAGCTAGCCAGCTAGCCAGCTAGCCTGCAAACTATTCCCCCTTAAAGGAACGGATTGATATCAATTAAGCTGGTGAACAACGACCAAGACGCAGTAGTACTCACATTATAAGGCTATGGTACATTTGGTTTGAGAAAGTGCCATTTTAGGCGTGAAATCCTGGTCGTCGTTGTTTTCGCTGTCCATGCAGCTGCCTTCCTCTCAAAGTAGCCTGTTGTTGTTTTTGCTCTGTTCAGGTTGCTGTGCTAGGAACAAGCTAGCATGGCTTTGCATTGTGGGTACAGCATGAGAAAACTTTAGTGGCTGCAGGATGAACTAGCACCACTCTGTGTACATAAATGAATTATGTCACCAGGGAATAGAAGCCTTTTGGGTCAAATTTATTTACATGGCAATGTGTTTGTCCCATCAGTCAGCATGAGATGCATTGAAACGGAAGTTTATTAAATCCACCAAATAACATAATGTGAAGTCAAATAAAGTAAAGTTATCTGAGCAGCGCACAGGCAGCTCAGGGAACCATACATGCATGATAAGGATAACAAATTATAATATATTTTAAAAAAAAATTATATATATATATATATATATATATATATATATATATATATATATATATATATATATATATATATATATATATATATATATATATATATATATATACAATTTTGCTTTCCTCTTAAAATTTATATATATATATATATATATATATATATATATATATATATATATATATATATATGTGTGTGTGTGTGTGTGTGTGTGTGTGTGTGTGTGTGTGTGTGTGTGTGTGTGTGTGTATGTATGTATATATAATTCCTTTATAATACAGTGAATTATTTAATTATTTGAATTTATTTTGGACGGTTTTGAAAAAAACAAACAAACAAAAAAACCTTATGAATATTGCAGCCACTTGTTTTAGTCAGTCATGTGATACTTCCTCTGTATATAAAAGGACCGGCTCACATCTTTGTCAAAGTCTCACAGTCTGAGGTGATGAAATGTGACAGAACAACATCAAGACAAAGGCGCATAAATATGAACACGGGTGAGTCAGTAAAGTCTCATTTATAAGTAGTTCACTAATACTGTAGAAACAGGACCACTGAGGATTGCAGTTTATCCCAATATTATGGGTGATAATATTACAATTTTTTCCTAATTAAATGAATACACTGTATGTGCTTTATGGATGCATTTATTGTCCACATAAAATGTCTTAATTCCTGCAAGCATGGGCTCAGCATGAGTACAATAAATGCCAAAAATGGCATTTCTGTAGTTGTAGTATCACATTTACAAGTACATTTTTTAATATAAAGTGTATCATAATGCTGTTGAGTACATACCTCTGTGTAACTCAATCAAAAATTTGGCTCTTCCTGGTTCAAAAACCTTTTTGAGAAAATGTATACTCAATATTTTCTTAGGACATATAATCAAAAAATACACAAATAAAACTGTTAATACATTTTTACAATACTTATTCTGCATACTTTTTTTCATGTATTAATTTTGAATAGTGCATTCTGTAGTCTTTGTGTTTTATTCAGAAAATTCACCCAAAACAGGAGTGTAAAATATGTTCATATTTTCTGTCTTTTAAGCTGTTTTTCTGCTGTGCGCTATCGGAGTGTATTGCTCTGATGACGTTTCAGCACAGAATTCATCCTGTAAACCCAGTAAAAAGGTAAGGGAAGTTGTGCTGCTATCAGACACAATCATACTGATTACACTTTGAATAACCTTTTGAGTTCCAGTAAAATTGAGGTGTTATTATTTTATCAGGGCTAGTGAATTTGTATAGAAAATATAATTAACTGCGAAAGTTTCTATTTGAATATAGTGACGTGCATCACATAATCTCTTATTTTCCAGATCATAATCCTTTTTTTTGGTATAAATGTCAAAAATATAATCTTACCTCTACACTAGATTAATTACTAATAAGGCTGTTCTTTGGAGTAAAGAAATAGAACAGAACAGAACAGAAATTAAACCTGGTTGGTTGATATTAAAGGAAGCAAAGATATAAACATGTCTTTATCTTATCTCTCTCAGTTTGACATCAATTCTCCATTAACATATGCACACTTAGTGAAACATTACTTTGCTGCTGATACAAGATGCTAATTGGTCTTCGAAATACATTTTTATTGCATTAATGAAGTGAATGAAAATGATTAAGAAAGAAGAAGAAGAAGAAATTTAAAAGAAGAAAATTTCCGTATTGTATGATAGGTATGTTCTGTATTTATAAGCCATTTACTTGACTTTTACCATACACTTATTATTTATATATTCATCCACAGATAATACCCAAATGATCTAATGTTGCAAGAGCCAGCTGTTTCCTCAAAAATATAGTTTTACTGGAACCACAAGTGTGTATGAAAAAAGCTGAAACATTCTTTATTTTTATCCTTAGGGCAACTACCATACTTTAATTCAACATATTGTTGTTCCTGTTTTACCTCATCATAGTTATATTAGAATTGTCCAAAGTATTTTTAGATTTATTTTAAATTTCAATTTCTTCCGTTTTTGCTTCTTTTTTTTTTTTATTTCACTGTCTTGCTGTAATTGCTATAGTTAGTAGTTAGTTTTGGATTATAATCCTTTCACATTGTTTTCTCAGGTGTATTTCAAATGCAGTCTTTATCTCTGTATTTATCACAAAGATTAAATAAACTATAACATTACACTTTGTAAGAAATACTGAAAAAAATACTGTATATTTGAAAATGGCTCAAATTGTCAGCATTAAAGTTTTTAATGTAGTTGAAACATCCTTTTTGTTTGTGTGACGTGTTTGAGAATATCAATCAAAGCTTCTTACAAATAATTGACATCATGGTATAAACTGAATTCTACATGAAACTGGTTTGATTGTTTGTTGGTCTGTTGTTTTTTAAAAAAAAATCATAAGCAGCTTTGCACAAAAACTACTCGACCGATTTCTATGACATTTTCAGGAAAGGTACGAGGTGGTCCAGAATAGATCCCATTACATTTTGGTGAATATAGGTCAAAGGTCACAGTCACCAAAAATGTGTTTTCACAATGGAAAGAGAAAGGGAAATTCAGGGTAAAATGTGGGCAATGTGGGCGGGGTTTGTTGTGCCACTTGTTGATTTAATGAGTGTTTTTTTTTAGGTGGTATGTTTTAAGCCAGCTGATTTTCTGAATTCAACTGGTCCTGTCAGTGTGGAGGTGTACGTCGGTCAGATACTTGTGATCTCCTCAGACCACATGTCTGGATATCCCATCTGTCACTGGGTTCAAGGAAAAGGCCCAGTACAAACCATGTAAGTAAATGTATGCCTCTGTGTCTTTTCTGTGTATATGTATATAAAAGAAAACTGGGGTACCTACTGAACCTTTTTCTTTCAACTCTCCAGAAATGGAACTGACCTGTTGGTTCTATCACTTCCTGAGAGAGACTCTGAAGAGAACACCGTGCACTGTGAAACTGAAAATGGGTCCATGTCCTCAGTAAATGTGTCTCTTCATATTGTAATGAGTGAGTGACAGCTCTTTCCTTCATTTTCACTTCAATATCATAGCCTTAAGTGTTGCACTTGAACTATTGGGTGCTGATAAATGTTTATTTATTATTTGAATGCCTTAAATCAGTAGTTTTTCACTGGAATCTTGTTTTATCTAGAACATCCCACAAAACCACAGCTGATTCTGGTCCCAGCAGAAAAATCAACTAAGTCCCCTTACTTTAAGTGCATTGCTGATGACTTTCCAAAACCCACGATTAAATGGTCTGGGTAAGATGTTACACATTTTTTATTGATTTCCAAAAGAAAAATATACATAACACATCAACACATACCACATTAATTGCACAATAAAATGCAAGTTAACCCCACTGCACACCCGCATCCATAGAAACCCACCCACACAGAGAAAGAGAGAGAAATAAACCATGTAAGAGAAATGTGAAATAAGAATAATTACCAAAAATAAACAGTGGTGCCAGGCACAATCAGCCCTGCCCCTTAGAAACATTTGAGCTCTTAATGGACATCCTTCTCTCAAACCGTGAGACTATGGGTTTGACAAGTCATGGTCTCTCAAGGTCAAAGGCCATGATGATGCTACTTTGGAGCTTGCACGTAGGTTCCTGTCTGTCACCAATAGGAACTGAGTACTTATCACCACTCTTTTTGGAGTTACGACCATTTAATATTATGTGGCCATTTTAACTTTTTAGGTATTCGCCAAGTGATCCCTGACCTCTTGGGTCAACAATAGGTCTATATATATATATATATATATATATATATATATATATATATATAAGCAAAAAAAGTGAGTATGCAACAATGAAAAAGGACATTCCTGATTTGCCCTATCTCTTATAATTGTGAAAACATATTTTGGTGACCTTGACCTTTGACCTACATTCAATAAGATTTTATGGGATCTATTCTGGACCAACTCACACCTTTCCTGAACATTTCATGGAAATTGTTCCTGTAACATTTAAGAATATAAAATGAAAATGATGAACTGACAATAACTACATATACAAACTAATTACATTCAACAAATTGTGTTTCAGCATGAACATTTCTGAGGCAGATGTTTCTGCAAGTGGTAACAGGGTAGAGAGCAAAATAAGTACCACCAAATATGTGAATAAAGGAGTTACATGCTGCGCTGCCAATGGTGAAGAAGAAGAATGCTCCCAACTATACGATTATGGTAAGTGAATTAATTTTTTTTTTTTTTATTTAAAGGCAAATTATTTTTTATTATGGATTCCTGACAATATGAAATTTCATACTGCTGAACATGTTGCAGCTCATGAATAAAGATTAGTTTTTACTGTGTTATAGTATACAGATATGTATACTTTCTGCCAACAAGGGACTGTGTCATAAAATAACCAAAATACTACATAAATATCCATATGTATTATAAAGTCTTACCTGATTTGAGACCTTTTTTTACATAGACCTAGACCTTGACGATGGAAGACAAAATGAGTTTTCTAATATAACCCTGAGTCCTGGTGACCCATTACTGCTCCGTTGTCGGACACAAACACACTCAGTTCCACATCCTAAGTGGGAAAAAAATGACCAAAAAGTGGATGCCAACAAATTCCCATGTTCATCTGACAAGAACGAGGTAAAGTTATTACTCAGATGATCCGTATCTATTCTATTCTATTTGATAATTACTTAATTTGCTTAATTCTTTAATTTTCGTTTAATTTTGATCTGAATAAATCTGAATTACCATTGTCTTAAAGCTGGTGAATTACAACATTTCAAGATATGACAAAATGCTGCATTGATTTTTTTACACAAATAGTAAAAACTCTTTGTTTTTCTTCCAGGTCTGCATTAAAAACGATGCACATTTTCGCACTGTGATGACATACCTGTTTGTTGAATCAGTTAATGTGACCCACAGTGGTACATATACATGCAGTAGTACAAAAAACAAAAAGTCTGCCCATGTTCACATCCAGGGTTAGTTACACTCATTTCATTTATGTCCCACTTTGTGCATATATATATATATATATATATATATATATATATATATATATATATATATATATATATATATATATGTGTGTACACTGTGCATCCCAAAAGAAAGTCACACATGACATGCAATATTTCACTGCATCACCTTTGGTTTTGATTAGAGTAGACTTACACTTGATTGTTTCAGCTGGAACAAGTTATGTAATCTAACTGATGCAGTAAGTGTCCTCTCATGTCTGTGATGTTTAACAGATTGAACACCAACAGGATTGATCAGGATCATCAGGCTAATGAGAGAATACTTCAGGGACCCTGAAACATCATTTTCACAAAAAAAAATTAGCCTTCAAAAAGTCCAGACTCTAATTTGGGATAATGAAGAGTTGATGCATAGGTCTGATTCCCCATCATTGTCAATAATCAAAAATTAATGGGGTGGGAAAAAATATGATAAACCTTATTGTGACACAACATAAGCATTATGTGGCAAATGTCTCCTGTAATCAAAACCAAAGGTGGTGCAATCAAATACTGCATGTGCAACTTTTTTTTGGTTTGGATGGGGTGTATGAGTGTACCCTTGAGCTCACCTGATTAATTGTTTTTATTTTTGTTTTGTTTTTTTTACCTCAGTGGAAGGTTTCCTTTCTGTCCAGCTGGATGAAAGGATCATCATACCAGTCTGGTCCACACCAAACCCCTGCTTGCACTCTAATATTTCATACCATCCTGTGCTTCAGCAGTGTATCTGGGAGGCTCCTGACAAAACTAAAACTAAATGCATCATGGAAAAATGGGTAACAAAGCAGAGGTAACTGCACAAAGAGGAAAAAGCACTATGAATATCTATTAGCAATAAGCATATACTATTGATAAACACAAACGTATAAGGGATAATGTTGAGGAAAAATATCTGCCTATAACTGTTTTCTTAGGCATGTGAAACTATGTCAGCTTGAAACAGGGGATTATAAATTACATTTGGAGGCTGGAGGACAGAAAAAAACAAAGACTGTATCAGTGTGTGTTGTAGGTAAGAGGTTTCCTTGCACACATTCTGCATATTAATTGTCATGTGTTCACTGATAATGAATTGTCCGCTGACTTTATTTCAGAGGAACCAAGTTTCAAGTTTGATAATAAGGATGTTGATACTTTCAACATTAAGACTGTGACTCTTGTACCAGCAAATTATACTTGGATGTCTTGCTCAAACACCAGGTGCGCTCAGGGTGTCGTCTTTCAGTAATCATGTACAGTATGCACATCTAAATTCAAGAATTCTCATCTCATGTTCCTGTTCTTTTGTTTCTTTGCAGTTGTGAAACAGAGTCGTCCTGGGAAGAAGTCCCAGAAACCTCCCAGGCAGACCCAGAGGTTTCCTGTAGCAAGACAATCAAGAGTTCCTTGAGCAAACATGTCGTGTACGGACAGCAAGTAAGGTTTTGTATCACCAACTCATTTGGAAAGTGGTGCCATGAACCAACAGTATACTACCCAGTCAGACTTGAGCCTTCCACAGGTAATGAAATCGTTTTGTTACTACAGAAACTATCACCCCTTAAATGTCCTAAGTTGAGACAATTATTCATAGATGCTTTTTTTTTAGGTCTTCCACATCCAGATAACTTCATCCCAATGTCTCTAAAAGTTGGCAGTATTCTCCTCTTTGCAACTTTGACCATTGTCACTATCATCCTTTTGTATTATATCAGGAAAAAGGTATACAGTATGCACATTTTATCTATTTGCACACACAAACACACATAAACCATAATGTCAACACCTTTTTGTGTCAAACAGAAACCCCAGTATCAGCCACAGCTACAAATAATCCAGATGATTGGACCAAATGATAATGATTACATCTACATTAACTTCAAGGACTTTGAATATGATCCAAAGTGGGAGTTTCCCAGGGAGAACCTGGAACTGGGTATAAATTAAATAAATATTTTGCTCCTTTAAAATGTCAGTGTTCCCTATAAAGTAAATTCATATGAGAAGTTAGATTTCTGTATCACCTTCAGGTAAAGAACTGGGCTCTGGGGCTTTTGGAATGGTGGTCCAGGCTACAGCTTATGGCATCAACAAGCCGGGGGTCTCGCAGCAGGTGGCCGTCAAAATGCTGAAAGGTCAATATTGTAAACAGCAATTCTATGAGTAAAACTAGAAAAGCACACTGATGAGAGCACAAACCTCCACCAAGGCAGACAATGAAGAGAGGGTCCACCAAGGAGGTTATGTTTTCGTTGGAGTTTGTCTGATTATTCAAATAGTTATGGATGGATTTTGATCAACTTTTCAGGATGTGGTGGAAGTGTCACAGGGAACAAATTATTAAATTCTGGTGGTGATCCAGAAGAGATCCTAGATTCTGGATCACTTTGAAATTTTACACATTGCGGTAAATGGAGAATAAATTTCAAAGTGATCTAGAATCCAGGATCTCTTCCGGATGACACTCCCAACACATCCTGAAATTTTTAAAATCAAAATCCATCCATAACTTTTTGAGTAATGTTGCTGACAGTCAAACCAACTCCAACAAAAACATAATCTCCTGGGCGGAGCTAATAAGCCATGTAACTAAGCTTCTTTTTTTTTCACTACTGGTATTTGACACTACAGAAAAACATCAAACCATGGAGAAGGAGGCGCTCATGTCAGAGCTCAAGATGCTGATTCACATTGGTCACCATGCCAATATTGTTAACCTGCTTGGGGCATGCACAGAGTCAGGTACAGTCACTACTAATACCTGCAAGTTTGTATAACAAAGCACTCATTTAATCTGATTTTATATTCCTTAGTTAGGTGAGTTTACCCCCAAAAAGATGATGCATTCTAGTTGTACACTCCTACCTCTCATCCCACAGTTTTTTTTTAAACCTCCACATATATATTCACCTATAGGACCCACATACCTGATTTTCCAGTACTGCTGTTATGGTGACCTGCTGAACTACCTTAAGGAAAACAGTCAACGCTATCACAAGTCTGTGACTGATGCCTTTAACAGGGACCGTTTCACCAGCCTTTACCACAACCTGAAACCCAGCAAAGCCTCTAGGTAGGAACGGAAACACAAGGGCAAGAAATGTGATATATTTTAGCAATGAGGTCAGAAAACAGTAGATGAAATACACCCATTCCTGTAACATTTAATGTTTCTGTTTGTTTCCTCAGTGACCTACAAACAGTGGATAACTACGTGCCTATGTACAGTTCTACCACCAGGGGGCAGGAGGATATCGCTCTCCTAACACTCAACTCTGGGGACATGCATAGCCTTGAAGGTGAGAAACATCATTTAAAAATAGGGGAACATTCTGTTATCCAGTACATTAACTAATACAATATATGATGCTCAGTGAAGTCCCAAGTTACCCATATGCCCTATACCAGAGGTGTCAAATGCATTTTAGGGGCCATGCACAGCCAAATATGATCTCAAGTGGGCCAGATCATTAAAATAAGAAACCATAAATAATGTCAACTGAACTCCAAACTTCTCTTTCTGTACTACAGTGAAAAATGTCAAAGTACATAATGAACATTTTTACAAACAAAATGTAATAGCATGAACAATCTGAAATATCCTAATTTTCCAATTTTATAAGAATTCTGTAACCAGTCGTTTTACTGGTCTGACCCACTTGAGACCATATTGGGATTAATGTGGCCCCTCAACTAAAATGAATTCAACACCCTTAACTTTTAATATTTTCAGTGTAAATTTTACTTTTCAAAAATGGACCCGTTTGGTGGATTGATTTTGGACTGTGGGACTTTGCGTGCTACCTCTGCTCTAAACCGTGTTGATTCTAATACAGACCCAGAAATGTATGACAACCCAGAGGAACAGGTGGAAGACCTGCAAGCCCTGACCTTTGATGACCTGCTGAGCTTTGCCTACCAAGTGGCAAAGGGCATGGAGTTCCTCTCCTCTAAAAATGTAAAGATTTTTATGTTCTGATGCGTTAAAACTATATTTTAGATAGAACTAGATTTAGAATAAAATTGGATATTTAGAAAAAAAAACAAAGACTTCCTCACTTATTATTATATCAAGATTGTATTTGGACAATGTTATAATTACTGTGTCACATACAGTGTCTTCATCGTGACCTGGCTGCCCGAAACATTTTGGTAACAAAGAGTCGACTGGTGAAAATTGGTGATTTCGGACTGGCCCGGGACATCGACAATGACTCCAACTATGTTGTGAGAGGAAATGTAAGACAAACAATAAACACCATCTGACCTTACTATTGCTCATTTATTGAAGAATTATCATATTTTATGTAAGTGACACATGTGGCATCCTTTTAGGTGCGTTTGCCAGTCAAGTGGATGGCACCAGAGAGTATTTTTCAGGGGATGTACACCATGAAGAGTGATGTTTGGGCTTATGGCATTCTGCTCTGGGAGATATTCTCGCTAGGTAGGATTCTTCATGAGCAGTGCATTCATAAAATAATAATTTAAGCCAGTGTTTTTCAACCTTGGGATCACTAATAAAAATATAAGATGAGTTAACAGAGACAATCCCAAAACATCAAAGAAAAACTCTGAACCTGAAACGGAAGCACTGTGGTACTGTTTATCTGTCAAATGTTCATTGTGGTCAGTTTCAGATGCTTGCTTTACGCAAAAACTACAGGACCAGTTTCTATAAAATTTTCAGGAAATGTGTGGGGTGGTCCAGAATAGATCCCGTTAAATTTTGGTGAATGTAGTTTAAAGTTCAAGATTACAGTCACCAAAAAAATGTGTATTCTCAAAGATAAGAGATTGGGCAAATCAGGTAAAATGCGTGCTTGGGGTACAGGGTTTATTGTGCCAGGCACCATTGGTTTTGAGTTATTGTTTGTTCTGTATTAATTGTCAGCCTTGTAAATACAAGCTGGACTGAATGTACATATACTGAACAAGGAAAATACAATTCACACCATGTGCAATAATCTGTACCTGGCTTCGCTGCTTCTGTTCATAATAATATACATTATATAGAATAAGCGTCATCTAAAATGTGTTTATTTATTTACAACATAGTATAGCAAACTATTACATAATTTAAAAATATGTAAGCCAGAAATATCTAATGTTAAAATGGAGTTACAAGCCAAAAATATTTGGGAACCTCTGATCTGATTGACATAAGAGAAGAAAATAAAAGGGTTAAACACAAGACATGAGGTATATTATACATATTTGAAAAGGAGTGAGAAGAAGTATAATATAAGCTGTTAATTAAAATTGACTTTTTTTCTGTGTTGATGTCAGGTATTACACCGTACCCTGGCATGAAGGTGGACCACACATTCTACTCTTTGATTGAAAGAGGATTTAAGATGGAGTGTCCATACTACGCCACCGAGTCTGTGTAGGTGTCTTCAGTTTGTACATCTGAGTCATCAACCAATGGGCACACTTTGCATATACAATGACACTGAAGACTCTCACAACAAACTCAATAAATTAATCAATAGTGTAAAAACCTGTTTATGAAATGTTTACGTTGCATTTCTAATATACAACCTCTATATATTCTGCAAAACTGACACTGTTCTCAGACTCTCTACTAAAACTTTTGCATAAATCTGTGAATACTTTATCTCTTTTGTCTTTAGCTACAGGATGATGTGTGAATGTTGGGCCCTTGAACCCAATGACCGCCCTTCATTCTCAGAGTTGCTGTCTTTTATGTCGGACCAGCTGGCAGACATGGAGGAAAAGGTAAATCACTTTATTCAAGGTTTTCATCAGAATTATTAAATGGAACAAGCATTCAGAGAATGCCTAATCTCGTCCCAATTTTTTTTTGCCAAGTTTCTATGACAACCTGTTCTTGAACAATAATATGATTTTGACCTTTCTGCTAAATGCGACCTTGACCTTTGAAAATATTGATCATTTTGTTATATGTATATATGCGTCAGTGCATGTAATATCATGATAATATATTTAGCATTGATTAAGTTATAGCATGATATGTCTCTGCTTGGCACACAGTGTTACAGAAGTTAATTTTGAGACATGTCACCTTTGACCTCCAGAGATCTCAAAAACTATTGGTCGTAGGTGATAATCATGACAATTGTAGAAGTGTTAATTCCGCATCAGACCCAGAAATGGGGAGAACATGTAAACTCCACACAAAAAGATCTGGTGTGGGATTTCAACCAGGGTCCTTCTGGCTGTGAGGCATAAGTGCTAACCACTGCACATCCATGTGGCCCCGTCCTTCTTGAGTTATAACCAATGATGTGATTTTGACCTTTTAGTTAACTGTGCCCTTTGACCTTTACTCAAATGCATCATTGCATCTGAAGCACATCACCTATATGTATATGCTCATGTAATTACATAGTGATATCTCAAGTATTCATTGAGCTATAGCATGATATGTCTCCGCAGGGACACACACACAGACACACAAGGTGATTACAATAATCTCACCTAACCAATGTTGGGTAAGATAAAAAAATACTACCTGTGCTTTGATAATCAGTCTATTATTCTATTTCCAGCTCTACCATAACATGCTCAACTGCTCCTTCAGTGACTACCAGAATGCCATTATGGACATATCAGCGTTGACAAAAGAAAAAACAGCACAGTCAAGAAATGATTACTGTCTAGTCAATGCAACTGAGGAAAGCAAAGTAACAATGTGTGAGTCAGACACCACGACAGCTGATGACAAACTCCTGAAACAAAGTGGCATAGAGTGATCACTTCCCACTCAATGGATTGAATGGTTCAAGCTATGTCATCTATGCTCTGATCATTTTACTTCATTAACTTTAAGGAATCATTAACTGTATAAATGCTTTTTCTTAATATTCTATTATTACAAGCATTTTCAGAATCCTAGATGGGTTCAGGTAAAATATTGTTCCTTTTATTATTTTTTAGAGGTATGAATGTAAATATTCAAATATACTATAGACATGTAAACTGTAGAGTCTATAAATGCACATCTGTACTATAGCAGCCTTTGGTTTCAGGTGTGTTTTTACTATGCATCGGAAATAATCTAATACTTATTACAATGGCAGTTTTTTTCATGGTTTCCTGTCTTTTCCACTGTGTTTTAATGTCATAATTCATAGCTGCCTCTCAGTGTAATTTATAATATTTTTGGTTTTGACACATTTGTAGCTTGATGGGTAACCGTGTATTTGCTAAAGTGTAAATATCATGGACATTCTTTACTCATGTAGAAGTACGATACATGTGTTAAAAGAAGACTCATAAAAGTAAGTTTTCTTTTCTTCTGAATTCAGTATCTTTACTTGAAAGAAAGTAAAAAGTACAAGCTATGGAATTTTATAAATGTAGTTCATCTGCATAAAAGTAAAAGGTGAATATCTACCTGCTGTTTATATTAAAAGCGAATGTAACTGAAATAATTGAATTTTCAAATAAACTGAAGATGACTCCAATTCCCAAATTCACTTTATGTCTTCTTTTCTTGTCTTTTATTTAATCTTTATATTATTGAGCCTGTTTGTAATACATGATATGCACTGATGGATACTCTGAAAGATTATCTTATCTATCTATCTATCTATCTATCTACTTATAGGTTTTCATAAAATGTCCCCTAATAAACTTAACTTATCATAAAATCATCAATGACTCAATGCAAAAAAACAAGGATCTCCATCCACTGTCATTGTCCAACTTCATGGGTTTTACTATTTATCGAAGATGATGGTGTTTCCACGATCTGAACATCCAAATGGGTCATATCTGATGACCATGAAAAGATGACAAACTGTATTTTGGCACCAATTATTTACATTATTTACAAGCATAGGATTATTGCATCAACATGTATTTAACAGTTTATACCAGTAGGTGCTGTTGGTCACCGGTGCCTGTTTGGGTCTTTATGAGTTAAGAAAAAAAAAGTGGTATAATTTTAACAAAGCACGAGTTGAAGCTCTTTTTTCCTGTTGTTCCTTTTATCCACCAGAGGGCCCCAGACATCTGAATCTAGACAATTCCTATTAAAACATACATATGGTGAACATTGAAGCCTAACTAATAAATTGGAGCAGGTTCTCCAGCTCTGACTAAGCTAATTTCTTCTTGTCACCAATACTGATCTTGTTACTGTTTGAACATGACCTAATGAGGCAAAGATTAACCACAGCCAAGCAGAGAAGGGGTTGTTCTCTGTCCAGCAGTGCATTAACCTTTGTGGTAAATCCTGTACTGGGGTCAGTGGGTAAACTTCTGAGTACATGCCAACCCTACTTTTGGAATCTAACATCTGCTGAACTGTTTTAAAAATCCTAAATATGGACTTCGCCACATTAAATGCCCTCGACTATGATGATTTTGTGAATATTTTCGGTAATGTAGTAGAGAAATGTCCTATAATAACCGCGGCTGTGTGGTCAAAGCGTCCTTTTGCAGGCTTGGCTGATCTGGAATCAGCCATTATTGAGTTTATCGATGCTCTTCCAGAATCAGGTGAGCCGCAAACTAGAATATATTATCTACTGAATAATTGCATGAGTTTTAATTGGCAGTTTTAGACTTGTTTGATTATTTGCACCGTGCGCGTAACAGAAACTGCGTCCAATGTGTGCGTCCAGGTAAAGAGGGCATCCTCAGGTGTCACCCAGACCTCGCAGGGAAGGATCTCCAGAGCGACACGTTGACCCAGGAGTCCCGCGAGGAGCAGGCGCAAGCCGGACTGGATGCCTTAAACACCGCCGAAGTGTCGCGCATGACCCGGCTCAACATGGAGTACAAGACGCGCTTCGGGTTCCCGTTCGTCATCTGCGCCAGGATGAACGACAAGGCGACCATTTTACGGCAGCTGTCCGAGCGTGTCCGCAACGAGCGACAGGTGGAGAGGGCGCGTGGCATAGAGGAGGTGAAAAAAATATGTCACCTGCGCCTTCAGCGTCTCGTGCTCACTGATGTGCCAAATAAATTATAGAACTTTATCAGTGGTGTCGACTTGGTGATTTATATGAAGATTATTATTGCACACGCTGCCAATATTTGTCTTTATTTTAAACATGGCATTAACTCAATTAACGACGTTGTCATAACAATAGAGATATTTGAATAATTATAAGTACATTGAATATAGCACATACATATCAACTGACACATTTGGTTTACTAACATCTCTGAGAGGACAAGGAAGGTGCTGTAAAACTAGCCTAAATGAATCAAAACAACCACGGTTTGCGTAAATAAGTCTTTACTCATACTGGCTCTGAAAAGAGGACAGTTACAGTTCAGTCTCTGGTCCTTATACCCGAGTAATCTCACACAGAGGTGGGGTATGATGCAGGAATGTCCCGTCAGTAATATCCAACATAGCTCTGCAGCCTATTATGCGTTTTCCCGTGATCTCACAATCAAATATCCATGTAATATAAGTTTCCATAGTGTCTAGATAAGATCCTCCTGTGGGTTTAGGCGGGCTCCCTTGTGTGGCACTGCGGAGAAACAGGGGGTGAGGTACTCTGAGGTCGGTTGGTGGAGGACAGACCTCCCACAGCCTCTCTCTGGTCCCCAGAGGTGATGGAGGAGTCCTGGTCGGGGTCGGTCCCTCTCGCCCTCCTGCGGTCCTCCTCCTTTTTCCACTTCATTCGTCGGTTCTGGAACCAGATCTTGATGTGGCGCTCGGTGAGGCTGAGGGTCAGAGCCAGCTCCACGCGCCGCGGCCTCGAGATGTAGCGGTTGAACAGGAACTCCTTCTCGAGCTCGAGCAGCTGGGCGCGCGTGTAAGCTGTCCGCGTGCGTTTGTTTTCCTCGGTCTCTGCCATCACATATGGACCTAAAAAAAAAAAAAAACAGACACATTTAGATCCAAAACTATCAGAGGATAAAGTTACATATGTTTCAAGCTCATCATCAGTGTTTTCTTTTGTTTTTGTAAAAGTAAAAACACAGGATAGTTCCCAGCTTGAAAATTACGTTTAACTGTGTGTCTAAATAAGCATATAGTTCATAAAATATAGTTCATTACAACCCAGGTCCATAAAAACGTTAAAGTTCCCACTTTGAAGCAACAAGTGTGACAGAACAGACATAGAATAGCTTAATTCAGATTTATAAAACATTTGCTATAGAATAGAATAGCATAGAATAGAATAGAATAGAATAGAATAGAATAGAATAGAATAGAATAGAATAGAATAGAATAGAATTTGGCAGCATCTTTGTCGGCAGTCACAAACAAACTTATTGCAAATCCAATATAACAATAGAAAATTATAGAAAATAAAAAAACAAAGATTAGTTATATTAAAATAAGACTGTATTGTAAAATTAGTTACACGAAGATAGACTCTAATGTACTATATTTGATGGTGGAAATAGATCAAACACAGTCATGTATTTACTCACAAATTTACATTTCACATATCTTGACAAATATCAATCCTTAATAAGTTGTAGCCGATGTATTGTTTAATACTATTGTAATGTTTAGTACATAACTTGTTATGTACTAAACTTGTTACATAAAATGTTTTATAACTAAACATGCAGACTTCTTTCTACTGTCAGCAACATTTAATCAGACATTTAGGATTCTTGCTTTTAGTTCAATATGAAAACCACGGACCACGGAAAAGCCTAAGAGGACTTAATACTATGAAAAATTTTAACCCTATCAGATGAAAGAAATTGAAAAAAAAAGAAGCTAGTGGACAAAAACATTTTTCTTGCGCCTTGTATACTCACTTATCATTGTCTATGTGGTTAAAAATTCTATTTAATGTGTATAAAATGAGTAAATAACTCATATATTTTACACAGCGGATAAAGTTTGTCTATTACCATTACATTTGATATCGAGCATTGATTATAACCAATTTACTTGAAAATGGTTTCATTACATCCTGTAGTCATTATGTAATTTTACTTTAAAATGGTTGATTGTATAGCATTTGTGTAATGGTGTAGTTATTTTACGTTAACATGTGTTGCTGTTGTTATTTATTATTTTTTAAGTTATTTGTAGCTCCATATCAGATGTTTAGGACGCTTGGACGGTTTCTTCATTATGGTTTAATTAACAAATACACGAGAACAAACTAACTGAAAGCAGCCATCATGACATAGGAGATGAGAGTAAAGTCTAAATAGCCACGTTTTAGTTAATAAATGCAAAATCTTACCAATTATCACTGAATGAAATTGTTTGCTTTATTGAATTGTCTGAAGCTTTTCTTCAACATGAAATTTAATATATTTGACCACGTTTCTCTGGAACAAAGGGTCTCGTTAAACTCGTATGCTCAAATAATCCAAGTCCGTTTCCGTATATAGTAATTATACAGTAAATAATTAGACCTAATTAATTAATTAATATAAGTAATTAATATAATTTATTGTGTAAAAATATAGAGTCAAACCAGTGTTGGATAATAATTTTCAACCAATCTCGTCTATGTTTTCATTAATCAAGTCGCCTGTGTCAGATCTGGTTACCTTATTGAACAAATGTAGATATGTGGATTTGTACAAATGCATTGTATGGACAAAACCTGTATTTTATGACGATAAGATCCATTAACAGCAACCAGTGACCTTCCGGGTCTTTTATAAATTGACTGACAAGGTAAACTGTAACACCCAGGATAATATTGTTGGGAATATGATGTCATTGTGGGCCTTAGTGGGAGTCACTTCAGACTTGTCAGTGTTATGACAACAGTTATATTAGAAATAAAACTACCTCTGTGGATTCACAGGAAACTTCAACTCCACAGTAAATTTTGCAGTGTTAAATCAACACTTAGAGAGTTTATTTAACTTCTTCTAGAGTGTATTTGGTCCCATTGTCTCCAAATTAACTCTCTAAGTGTTGATTTAACACTGCAAAATTTACTGTGTATAGACGCCTGTGTCGAAATAAAAAAAATCATTTAGATTGACTGTTAAAACAAAGAGCATTTAATGACAGTTATTACCTGCCCACTGTCCCTTCCATGCGTGTGAGTGGGATTTGGTGGTTTTCATCCACGGGAAAGGGAGGTGATATCTGCTCTGCTCTACCACGTCACCGTAACCTGCAGCAGGTTGAAGAGGCTGCTGGTGAAGCACCTGTGGGTGGTGGAGCTGAGGCACCCCTGGGTCATCTCGGATAGGTAGAGTATAAGACGGAGCTATGTCAGGAAGACCGGTCTGCTCCAGGGCTCCCACGGACGGTGGAGTGTAGACGGAGTGAACCTGCCTGCTCATATAGAGGCAGGGCGGAGGGCTGTGGCTGTAGTCCTCGCTGTGTGACCTCTGGTAAGCGCAGGAATCTTTAAAAACCTGCGAAGGGTAAAAATGATCTTCTCGATTCATGGCTACCGAGGACCCGGGTCTGCAGGGAAGTTTGCGCACATACAGCACCTGCGCCCTGCCTCTGTGTGGACCTTCTGTTCTACCTGCCTCTGGCGCAACTGCGAGGCCTTTGCAGCTCCACACAGGTGTGTCACCCTATCACCATGTGACTCTGCAGCGCCCAAGTCATTGGTTTGATTGTTTGCTCAAACCTGTAGACCTATGGGTGATCCCTTAGTTTCCAGCGCAGCTTGAGATTTTTCAGTAAATTGAACAGGACGTCCCTGCGCGCTTAAATCAATGGCACTTGGTAAATACCACCTTTACCTGGCTCCCCCTGTTTAACACGAACAGAAACAAACATGGGTCAAGCAGTGTGAATGGGGACCTTGTGTCTACACAAGGAGAAGGGTTAGACACAAACCAACCCAGCACAGAGACAATGTTTATGGATATATCTCTTGTCTGCACAACACGCCTGGTAAATCGATAGGTAAGGGTGCAAACATTGGTTGACCTACGAGATAAGAGAGTTGGATGTTGAGACAGTTGTCTTGGAAACTCGGATGGGAACCTCAAACACCAGACCTATTTCCACTGACACTTTTTTTGTATTCTCTGTACCGCTCTGGTTTGGTGACTTTTAAAATGTACCCATTACACTTCTGTAAATGCATCATTTAACACCATTTAGTGAGTGTGATCTCACTTTCCCGCACGATGGGCCCTTGGCAATAACAAACACAGGGCTGCCGAGGCCGCTTTACTCACTGCACTCTGGCCATGTTTGCAGGCCATTAGCCTTTGACAGGGGTGCGTTCGCCCCATTAAACCACCGCTCTTGTGGTAAACCAATTAGGATGGAGTGAGTGAACTACGGAACACAATTAACGGAGATGCGGAGAGTGTGGTGCACATCTCTAAGACCCTGGAGCACCGGTGGATCTATGCAACATTTTGAACCTTTGCCACAGGGCAGGTGTGATTCACCGGTTTTCAGGTAAATTGTACAGGACGTCTAGGCTTTTAACTCTATATTGTATATCACTACAGTATTTGCACAGAGTTCTTCAAAAGCAATTAAGGTCCTTTCCACGGTATCTTAATGGGGCACTCAGCAATGCAATAAAGTTCAAGTAAACCAGTTCTATACAAATCACCTCCTGCACTATGGCTTAATGGTGTTTATATTTGATCATTGTTGCAAAGAGGAAGGAAACAGTTAACCGAAGCTATTCTCCACTACAGTGGAGATGGACAACGTGATTTATGGAGCATGATGCCGCGTAAAATGCATTTCACTTTCCAGACACAGGCATTTGCGTAATGACTCAAGCGAAGAGAAACACAGGTTAAAACTCAGCCATAATAAACGTACGGGTAAATCATAACCCAAGAGATCTGCCCTTTATAGAACACGCTGCACGTGGAACAATAAAAACAGAACAGATACAAACAACAGGTATTAACATATACTACAAAACCCTGAACAAATCCCGTATGTTCAAATGCATATTTAAAAGTTCATTCACTAAACCCACATTTCTTTAGTATTGTAGTTTATTTATTTATTGCTGTAATAGTCTTTAAATGATCTCACGTTCAAGCGGACTGGGAAACCATTAGGAGTGCCAGGAGAACTTTAACAAACACAACCGTTTCTGATAGGCGGTGTACATACACATGTCAAAAAGTTGGACACGCGATAAAAAGTGCTTGCCCAGTGGCGACAGCAACATGGCCTCAGTAAACATTGACAGAAGAATGGTAATGACATTATAATTGAAACCAAACCTCCTCTACTGTAGGTGAAACAGATTTACGCCAAATCCTTAGTCATATGAAATATGAGAACTCAGAAACGGTATTTTTGTTTTAAAATAGCTGTTGCTGATCTACTAAAAAGGTAATTAGATATTCTATTCACCCCAATTCTGTAGAATTATTCACATAAATAGTAGGGTATAAAACGCCTTATTTTAGTCCATTTTGCAGTAGTGGTCAAAATTCTACACTACAACCTGCTTCAACATTTTGTAAAACAACTGCAATCGTTGAATGATCTCCACTTTGTTTCATTTTTATTAGAAGAGATTAAACAAAACCCTATTAAATTATTTTCCATGTCATCTAACATACCAGCTATGCAGGCCACACTGCCAGGGTTCTGTGAGGTGTTTGAGTGGTCGGTATAGTGCAGGAGTGGTGTGCCACAGATCTTCATTTATGTTTGTCTCTGTTTCTGTTGTGTCCATCTGAGTTGTCTTTATGCCTGTAGCTCCTCTCCTTGTCTCTGCTGTGTTTCTTATGTTTGTTTGTGCTCCTGTCCCTGTGATGAGGCTCATTGTCTGTGTGGTCTCCTTTACTACGGTGATCTCTGTCAGGTGATCTGCTGCGGCCGCGGCTTCTCTCCGGGGACTCGCTTCTCAGACGCCCTCTAGTGGTGGAGTTCCCACCCCTGGGTTCACCGGGGCGCCGCTGTAGGCCGGTGGAACGAAGTGTGTTGAGGAGGAAGCGCTTATTAGTGCTTCTGAGTGGACACTTCAACCTGACAGGGGAATAAAAAAAAAAGCTTTCAATATGACATCACTTACTGGTAGATGAGGCAGGTTATTTATGAACAATGTGTCCAACTCCACAACTGGTGGCTTATGCTTTAAACGTTCACCTTACTGGTTTCTATTGCTACTGAAAACCAAAATAACCCCAATTAGATGCACACAATGGGCTTTTTCACTGCTGCAATTCTATTACTTATAGTATAGTATTGTATAGTTGTTACAGTATAACCACTTTGCAGATTTTAAGAAGCTTAGATGTTCTACTCTGTACTGCTTTGTGTGATTGAATTTTTTGTTGTTGTCATGTTGAGAAGCATAAGAATTCAGACCCCTTTACCTCAGCAATAGTACAAATAGCATACTCCAAAAAGACTCATCTACAAGTGAAACTACATCACACCTTCAGTTTAGCAAAAGTCTAAACAAAAAATGTCAAAATTGTTACAGAAAAACAGAGTTTAAGCAGTAAAATGGTATAGATTCCATTTTACTACTGTAGATGGTGGTTGTAACTATGTGATAAGTTGCTTGTTAATGCATGTTTATGAGGTCACCACACATAAACGGCTTTCCTGTGAGAATGACAAATCCATAAAAGGCAGCCCTGTTTTCAGTTTTATGACAATGGACTTTCCCTCACTACCAACAGCTTTAATCTAGGGAATTTTCTCAAGCCATAAAGGAGCATGTTATATTTCAGTTTATGATATTCAAGATGAACATTTTAAGATGCTTGCATCAAGAGTCAGAATCTAACTTGGAATGTGAAACATAACTGCATCTAAAATAATTTGTGTTTGAGATCTAGTGGAGTAATACAGTTGAATAGAATATTAATACTCCATTACAGTAAATGTGCATCAGATTGACATTTCAGCAAAATGAGTAAAACAGCTAAGCAATGTGTGATGTGACACACATTTAGTTCTTGTCACTGAAATCTTCACCTTGTCTCAAGACAATGAAAGCACAATTGCGGTGTATGAATCTGCTACTTCAACCTATTCTTCAGCCTACTGGCCAGAATTTAGGTGGAAGCATTTAGTACAGTTCTTTAGAACGCTAAAGCAACAGTTTTGTCGAAACTTAAATGTTTCTACATGGGAGATTACAAGGACACAGAGGCAAACCACACCCATATTTTTTGCTCCTGTTTAAAAATTACAACTCTTTGGATAGCTGTTGGAATAAAAATAGAACAGATTTGGGGTCTAAAATCACACCAACTCACTTGTCACTATTGTTATGAGAACATACTGATGATTTGTCAATAAGTGATAAATACCTTCTAAAACATCTGTAGTGTTGCAGCAAAAAAGCAATCACTCATAAATGGCTTCAACTTCATCCACCAGTGTTGGAGGACTGGTTGGAAATTGTTGATGAAATTCACAAAATGAAGAGAATAACATTTATACTGAGGCTGCAAGATGAACTTCACACAACAACATGAGTCAAATGGATTTGTTTCTTTAAATACAATTCATGTGTACTTTGTTTCATAATCCTGTGAAATGCTATATAAACTGCTACTCTAAAAATGTAATTAATTGGGTAACTTGATTGCAATTTCCCAATCACAAACAAATTTATCATTACTGTGAGATTGTGTTTATTATCTCTTGCTGATTGCTGTTTGTAATGTTTTGCATGTCAAAATATCAAATGACTAACAAAAAGTAAATGTTAAAAGAAAGAAACAAATGTTAAGCCTTGATCACGCAAACGTTGTTGGATGACAAATGTGTGCAGGCTGACACAGATGGCATGTCAAAGACAGTGCTCACCATCCTGCAGGGCCCATGGTCTCCGCTCTCACCCGAGCTCTGTCAGTCTCCCGAAGGAGCTCCTCTATTGCACGTCTATGGATTCACAAGGGGGAAAGAAGAAACATGAGTCAAGTGAAGGAGATGGAGATGGCACAAAATCTCAAGGGGGCGCCAAGGGGAATCCAATTTAATTAAGCGAGAACAGACACAGTGATGCAGACTTTAGAGGAGAAAGTGAATCATTAGTGCAGTGTATGAGGGACGGCGTCAGTGTCCCAGTTTGACCCGAGCCGCTGAATCAGCACAGGCTCTGAATTAGCCGACCTTTAACCACGCAGCTAATGTTATCTTTAGCAAATGCCGAGTACAGTTACGGTGGCAGGGTTTTCTCACAACCTTTCCACTGTCACAGTATTATAACTGTTAATCGCTGCCGATAAAAATACCTCTTCCCCATCCAACTACCTCCTTCAGGAAACGGGGTCTAGCGGTTACGGCGGAAAAGTAGCTTAGCTAAATGTGTGCTACCGGCAGCGAAATGCAGACAAACAGTAAAATAGATACATACTTTTCTAGTTCGTTGTCCTCTGCCATTTGGTTGTGATCGACGCGAAAAAACAAACACGTTAAGTGAATTTAAATCGACGAAGGTGGCAAAATTAACGAACCATCATTTTTTGTTTACTTCTCCCTGAGGTCCTTAAACGGAGGACCCCATGGTTTTTGGCCTCTTTTGTCAGTGCCTGGTTGATTTACCCTATGGAGCGACAGACTAAAAATGTCTTTAAAAATAGTCTTTACACAAACTGTTTGTGTACATAGTATTAATTAGCGGAAAAATTATGTCATTTCATATTTCACCCTTTAATGAACATTTTGCTGTACCTTTATTTTCTTACTGCTGATGTTGTAATCGAAGATTTTGTTTGTATTAAGGATACAGTTAATATTTACAAGATTACATTAATTTAATACATAATAATAAATTAAAATCACTATATTGTATTCAGTTTATTTTTCCCGATATATATAATATAATATAATATAATATATATATATATATATATATATATATATATATATATATATTTTTTTTTTTTTTTTTTAATTTTATTTTATTTTATTTTATTTTATTTTTTTGTTTGTTTGTTTGTTTTGTTTGTTTGTTTGTTTGTTTTTTTAAATTATTGTATTTGATTTTTAAACAGGCGACTAAGAAGCAATCTTTGTATCACGTCTGGAGTGACAGTACGAGACCCCGCCCATTCCAGTTGACGGACAGCTGTGGGCGGGGTCAGCGCCACCAAAGGCACGGGGGCGTTTTCGTGCGGGTTTGCGGAACGGTCCGTTGCGGTGAATGCGTGATTGAGGTCCCGCAGCTAATGATAGTCCCCCTTTTTGGGGCCGGAGTGCGCGGTGCGGAGGAGCAGCCTGCATAGGTAACATTACATCTGCATATGTGTTCTGTCTCCACGTCCACAGTGTCACTGGGTGGCTGGCTTTGCATTGATATTGCCATTGTCGCTACATCTGTCCGCTTGTGGAGGGTGGGATGGAGTCAGCACAGATGGGGGCAATGATTAAAAAATACTGTTGTCTAATCAAATGCGTTAAACGCCTACGGATAGCTTAATGATCATGACACTGCAGTTGCTGCGATGCCAAGGTAATTCGGGACTGTGACAGTTTTAACTGATTGCAAATTTTCATTTACATTACTGTCATTTTTTGTTGTTATCATTGCATGTCTGTGTCACTGTTGTGAAAAAAGCAGCGTATTGCAACAGACCCTGCAGAACAGCAGCAGGCCTGTACTTCCAAGTGGCCAACAGCCTTTCTGGATATTTTCTAAGATAAGAGACGACGAAAGGGGCTTTGTGGAAAATGTAGGCTAAGCCGACAGGACCTGAGATTTAAAATCTATCGCCCAAAACATCATCTCATCTTATTTGAAAATGTTATTCCTGCATGCATGCGGGATACTCCATGGGTTGTTGTAAGATTAGATTGTCATCTCTGGAAAAAATGAAAAATGGGCATAGACAGGTGCAGGGCCAGGACTGTTATTTATTAATACAGAAAGCATTGCAATGACAATAACAGCATGGCCTTGGACTCTCACACAGACATGCTGGCATTAAAAGAGAAATATTTCACAAGCATTTCAGTTTTCTTATGACTTGTGTAAAATAATAGGTTGTCACAAAGTCCAATGATGTTTAAAATAGATTTAAGTGCTTTTTGATGCAAAGCTGTAAACTGCTGTCACGGTGAAATCCTGAGGACTTTACTTATTGATAAAGACTACTTACAGGATCCGGTACCCAAAAAGCCTCCATACATGTAGCTATGTGTTTACTTTTGCTTGTGTAGACTTATGCTTGCATGTCTACAAGTGTGTGTGTGATGTGGTGATGTCACAGCTTTGTTATAGGAACAGAGAAGCCTTGTGTCCTCATGATTAATTCATGTCCAGCTGCGGGATAGAGACAGAAGCAGCCAGTCACACACAGACAGGAGCACGTACTTAAAGGAGACTGAAATAAGTAACTACCGGTCCGGTAGCCAAGGAGACAGAGGAGACAGGTTGTCTCAGAAATGGGTATCCACGGAAACAAGGCAAAAAAAAAAAAACAGCAAAAGGAAAACTAAGGGGGCTGTTATTGTCTGCACTGTCTGACAAGCTTTCAGGCGTGTACCAGGGAGGAGCAAAGCATCCTGCTGAGAGAAGTGCATCTGTTGTGTGGCTTCTCTGCATCCTTCTCTGGCTACACTCTGAATGTCAAGCCCCAGTGAGCAGAACAGACTCCAGGTCGTCATGGAGACAGGAGCAGACCCTCATTGGAACAGAGGCAGGTAGTCACTGTGGCTTGGCTATGCCCACTGTGCTGAGGCACGCCCTCTGCTGTCTGCTGATAGCATCAGGCCCAGAGGGGGCTGGCTAATAGACCGGCTGAAGGTCTGAATGGCTTTGGATGTGAACCACTGTGGAAATGATCAACCCATACAGTGCATTAGCTCTAGGGACACACTCTGTTTGGTAGAGTGCTATAATTTAAGACTTTGCTCTAGGCATGTTCTCAGTTTCTGTTCTAAAGGAGACTAAGTGCATCTACTGTACACGGCCTGAACCAAAAGCAGTTATACCAAGTTCACTGTGAGGAATGTTTAAAGAAGTCCCTGAATGTCACATGCCTTGACACCTTTATTTATGACTCCTGTGTGAGCTTGACTCCCTTCCCTTTACCCTATTATCTCCTCCATTTTTCCTTATTTTTTGTGTCTTTCAGATTTTTCAGCCCATTAATCTTTTTCACTTGACTTCTTCTCTCTGTGCTCCTTCCTTCCTACCTCTTGCTGGCACTATTTTCCCTCTCTATTGCTTTCCCAATCCCACTTCCTCTGATCTGTGTCCTCTCTCTGCCTCAATCCCAGATAATTCCCTCTCTGTGGAATTGGAAGATTGCGGCAGGCGAGAGCAAAAGAGAGATTATACTGTCAGATTAGTGGACAGGAGCAGCAATACATAATCTCAGCACACTCACTGACAGACACACACTGATTCGGACACGTGGGCGCACGTGCACAAAGCATTTGCCACATGAATAAAAGCACAAAATCTGACACTTGTTGTTTCTCTGAAACAGCTGTTTAACCCTCTTACTTTGCCTTCTGACCTACAGGAGAATGTATGATCGACCACTGGGGGGCATCTGTCCCATCAGCAACCTGTTCATCCTCTGAAGCTTATGGGATAGGAGTTTTTGTACCCCATCCCAAAACTACAGTCCAACTGGAGTCACTTGTGCCAAAGCAAATTTGTGTAGAAGGAGCAGAGATGGGCAGCCCAGGCTGCGAAGTGGGTCTAGCCGGGCCAGTTGAGCCAGCTCTGGAGGCTCTATGTCCGGAGTGTGGCCAGATCCACCGCAGCTGGGAGAACCACCTTTACAACTACCGCCTGGAAGTGGATGATGACCTGGTGTGCCATATCTGCCTGCAGCCACTGGTGCAGCCGCTCGATACACCATGCGGCCACACCTTCTGTGCCCGCTGCCTACGCAGCTTCCTACAGGAGAGGGACTTCTGCCCACTGGACAGAGCGCGGCTCCAGCTGCAGGCATGCCGCAGATCCAGTATCCTGGTGCACAAGCTGCTGGATAAGCTGTCTGTATCGTGCCCTTTGACCCCGGTCTGCTCTCTCAGCATGCCGAGATGTGACTTGGAGGCACATCTCAAACACAGGTAATCACACTTACATACTGATATAACAGATAGACCCATGAATGTGTGTGAAAACTATGGACACATAAGGAGAAGTCAAATATTATCCATTTCTATTATTACATTTCATTAATAAAACTCTTACAGATCTTCTTAACAATAAACCAGGTAATCACATAGACAGTAACATAATTCATTACTAGTGCGTAAGACCCACTTATGATATTCAAATCACAGAAACATGTTAAATGTTTCACAATACATTATATACATTATAAAAGAAATGATGTAGCACTATAGAGATGTTCCAGTCTATAAATTACAGTGAGCCAGAACATGGGAGGGAACATGCTTATTATATACAGACCAGGCCTGTCAGGATAATGACATTTTGGTAACAATGAGTCATGTGTCCCTGTTCATTTTAAGGTGCTGATATAGTTTAAACCTAAAATAGTTTACAGTACACTTAATGAAGATTTATTTAGACCAAGTCTGAGCACTGAATACTGGAAAACAAATAAAATGGCATTTCATTTGTTTTTGTTAAGTAAACAAAAACAAAAAAAACAACACATAGGGCATATTTGAAATAAATAAGTCAAACATAGAAAACCTACTGAAATATGCAAAGATATTACTGGAAATAGCCAACACAAAGGCAGCTTGAAATGAAGGGGATGCAATGAGATGATATTGTTAAGAACAAACAATGGAAAAAGATGTTGCTAGTAGTGAATTAACATCACTGTTAGCATCATTCACTTCTTTGTGTGCAGATGAATGGAGATGATAATCACATTCATGCAAAATAATAGTGGTTACCTTAACTCATAAAGACCCAATCAGTCGCTGATGACCAAAACCAGTTATTGATGAAAATGTTTATTACCTGCTGATCCACTAATCCTATCAATACATGTAAATAATTGGTGTAAAATGCAATTTGTTGTCTTTTCATGGTCATCAGATGTGACCCATTTGGATGTTCAGAGCCTCTGTAGTGAACATGGAAACACTGTCATCTTCCACAAAATCAATTCATCAGCAAAACCTATGGAGTTGGCAACAAACAATGACAGTGGATGGACATACTGGGTTTATGTTCAGTTAATGATATATTTTACTGAAAGTCACTTTTTCTCCAGGTTTCTCTGTTCTGATAAATGATATTTGAATTTACTCTGAGCTTTGATGAACATGTACATGATCAGTGAATTGAATGTAAGAAAATACATAATTTTCACTGAAAAATCTAACTAAAAAGGTTAATATTACAATAGAGGGTGATACGTTACTTAAGAGAGGTTAAATATAGAGGAAAAAAAACATTTGGGAACTGCCATAAAAGTACCACTGGGTCTTTATGGGTTAAATAACTGTGACAGCTCTCATACAGAAAAAAAAAAAAAATCACATCATCATTTCTTTGTACAAAGGAAAATTCAAAAGTGAATCATTCCCATTAAAATTGTGCTTCATGTCACAATTATAATTCTGAATGACCCACAGGTCTAGTTACTAATGCAATGCTTTTGTAGACATTTTAGGAATTATTGTACAAACCATAAGTCAGTGTGTAATTCATATTCATAATTAGATCATGTCTGATGAAACCTGAGGAAATACCATAGATCTGAGTCCAGAATAACTAGACTTATCTTTAACCTTAAGAGTTCCCATCCCTCCGCACTCTTGGCTTTTGGCCTGTTTGGACCAGGTGCTGTGAGACCCTGAGGGGATTATTGGGCTGTAGGTCATGTGACAAAGGATTAGTGCTTCCCTACCACAGTCATGGGTTGGCTGACCAGAAGCTCCATGTTCTCATTTTGCAATCATGCTGAGCAACTTCAACACCAGAGACCTTTTCAACCACTTCTTCTGTGAGACAGCCAAGGGCAACCCTGGCCTGTGGTGAGTGAAACACAGCGGGGTGTTAGGTCAGCACTACTGGGGATGACAGGAAAATGTATCGTGTTCACAACTCCTCCTTCTCATTTCTCACTTTCTTTCAGGTTACTTTTTTCCATTGCTTTTTCTATTTTCTCTGCTCATCTCCTCAGGGAATCTGTCTTAGCATCTTCCATGCATAAAAACTGACTGCTGACTGAAGTGAGAGAGAAGTTATTGTGGAGAATTATGACTATGTTCACCTGTCAGAAGTCATTTGAACACAGCATTTTTGAGGATATATAGAAAGATATAGCAATGCTTAGGATATTTGTACAGATTTGACTTTGGTTGGGGAAAAGGTTTTGGTTTTGCTGCTTATTTTTTTAAAAAAAACATAAGAGAGATATGATTAAAAAAACAAGAAACAAGCTTGTGTTGCTGATGAAGGTACAGGCGTTTATAGGATTGACATCGCTAGACAATGTCTGGTGCAAAGGAACCAACCAATGGTGTTTTGACTCCTGCTTATTGACTGGTTATCCACTGATCACCTATCACCTTCGTTAAGTTGAGAAGAAAATTCCTTAACAAGCTCACGCTAACAGGCTAATAAGCTGTTTGAAGCTCTTCTCAATCAACTGTTTTAACAGGAGACCCCACTGTGGGAATTTGATTCTATGTCCGAAGATGTGTTCAAGTCTGAAGCTAAACAAGAACCGACACAAAGTTCCTGATCTCGCTGTTGTGTGTGTGTGTGTGTGTGTGTGTGTGTGTGTGTGTTTTTTCTATTCTAAGTATTACATCATCAAACCTAAGGCTCTATATTTCATCACTGCAGCCCCTTTTAAATGTCAATAGGGTCCAGGCTTTTTAATCAATCACAGCAGCGGAAGAAGAGTTTGTGTCAGTGAAGGTTGCACGCATTGTCATGTCAAGAAAACAAGGGAAGATGGTTTAAGACAGATCAAACAAGGTCACTGTGAGAACTAACGTGACATTCTTTAGTAAAGATTAAAACCTCTGGCCCACGTGGACTCTCTGCTCCCCTGGCATGAAGATTTAGGTCTAAGATAGGAACAGGAGTCAGGATTCTGCTGTAACTGTGGGACTTCAGAGTATGTAATGTTCATGTTGAAGATTAGGGACATTGGATATGAGATTAGAAGATGTGGGAACCAAGCTAAAGTGTTTGGTGGTGGAGGTGGTGTGGACGATCCTACTAATGATGACGAATCCATTATGTGTGTCCTCCAGGTTCAAGTGAATATGTTCTATTGATTAAAATAGAAATCATCATTGATAAAATAAGGATACAATTAACTACCCATTACATTATGGAAGTCTGACCTACACCACTTTATATTTCAAATGTTACAAGAGCATCATGGGACAGTAATATTAGATATATTACAAAGTTGTCCTATTTTTCTTTAAAGGTAGAAAAATGCTTCTCGACAGTTTAATGAGCTAAGAGCCATGACTCAAACACTTGAGAACCAATTAAGAGTGAGACCACACTTATCCCTGGAGACTGTCTGTCTGCATTTATTTTTAATCATTTCTCAAAGAGTAATATCTATTTGTGGGACAGTACTGATACATCCTTCTGTACCAGTTTAATTTAATGGTTTAATTAGAAAGCCTAACATATTTGGGACTTGAAATACATGAAGATTTATTATGACAGGAGAATCAAACAGATGCCTCAATATAGTACTCAAATTACTAGTTGATGTATCAGCAGAGACTTAATTAATCAACTGTCATTTCTGTCCAAAAATAATCCTATTACAGAATCCTCAAATGTGAGAATTTACTTGTTTTCTTTTGTTTTGTATGATAATAAATTCAGAGTCTTTGACACTTAATCAAAAATAAGTCTATTTGACAACTTTATGAAAATTACATTATAATTTAAAACACTTAAAAAACAAAAAACAAAGTGTCATTGATAAAATAATTGATTGTTTAACACTTGTATAATTAAACTGGAATATTTGATATTACAAGTTTAGATGTTATGTAGACGTAAAAATACAGTAAGCAGAGCATAGCACATGCAAATGTTAGCATTTATTTTCTTTTTCTTTTTTTTAACTTTTCAATTCAATCCAATTTTAATTGTAGAGCCCCAAATCACACCAAGCTCATCTTGTAGGGCCTTGTAGTTTATTAGGAAAAACAAACAATGACAGAAATAGATGAAGTCCGAAGCATCCCAGAAACCTTTAAAATTAGTAAGGTTTTGTGGTAAATGTGATTACACATAGCCAAGATCTATTTTAAAAAACAAGTTTTAACAGCATTCGGGTGGGAAATGAAAGAAAATACAAAAGAAAATGAATGAAAATGCATATTTATTATTTATTTATTTAACCGTTATTTACCCAGATGTATTCCATTGAGATCAATGATCTCTTTTTCACATACTAAAAAAAAAATTAAATAGAGAAATTGGATAATAGTTCATTATACAGATTAAACTGATAGATCCCAGTGAAATAAGTATTACTTAGAGTCAGTGACTAAACCTATATTGAATAAGGTGAACAAATAGTGGTAGAAAGACAAAATACTGAAATGATTTAATTGATAAAACTTATTTTTTCACAGACTATTTAATCAAATTCTCCATTGTCCCCTTTTGTGACTTTTATTGGAGAGAAAACCCAGTTTCCTGCAGTTTCATAAAGTGTCTCCAGATATCTTCTTCCTCTTTACCCACTGAATTATTCCCCACTACCTGTGAGCCTTCCCCACTGACTTCCAGAGAAAAAGAGAACTACCCCATTGGGAGTAACATTACAGATACTGATGCTGAATCTGATTTCAAACAAACCGATCACTGTTTCTTGGTGAAAGGTGTCCTGGGACGCGGTGTCAGCAGACCAACGTAGACGGGCCACGAAGTGAGAGTGGGGACGAGAGAGCCATGGTTACCACCCCTCCCAGGTCGCCCCACTCCCCTCAGACAGATTTGAGAGACAACACCCCCTCCCCACCCGCCGGACCCAACAACACCTGCACCAACGGGCCAGTGTGGACAGACGACGCTGGCCTTGATAACCCTGCCTTTGAAGAAAGCACGGAGGAAGACAGTGAGTTGGTCCTAAGAAAGATTTAACCCATAAAGACCCAGTCATGCTTATGTGACTATTCCCATGTAGCCTTTGTATGATTTATCAGCATTTATTATAATATTATCTTCTGCATTTTGCTTTTTTTTCAGTGAAAATCATGATTTACCGATTATGTTCATAAAAGCTGAAATTAAAGTTGAGGGTTATTATAATAGAAATAGAGAAAATGGAAGAAAAAGTGACTTTCAGTCATAACATAAACCAAGGGTCTCCATCCACTGTCATTGATCAAATTCCATCGGTTTCACTGGTGAATCACTGTTGTAGAAGATGACAGTGTTTACATATTCACCACAGAACATCTGAACATCCAAAAAAAGACACATGATGCTGTTGAAAAGCTGAAAAAGTGAATTTTAAAATAATTATTTACATATTGTGATAGGGTTAGTGTAGTGTTTCCCAATGGGGGTGATACTGCCCCCCAGGGGCTATTGGGACAGTGTTGGTAGTGTTTGATGGGAGAGGGTGAGAACCACTGTTATATATCACAATCACACACACACATGCACAAACTGTTGATTATTCCATCAAGAAACTGCAGAGTTATGGTTTGGTCGGCATTTGTTTGATTGTTTGTTTGTTAGGAAGATAATTCATGGACAGATTTAACTTAAAATTTCAAGAAATGTTGATACTGGCACAATGTACAAATTATTACATTTTGCTGGTGATTGATGAAGGTATGTGTGTGTGTGTGGGGGGGGGGTATACTTGTTTGATTCATTCAGTTGGCCAGGGCAGATCACTGTTTGCAGAAGTGATACAGTCATTTAAGTGAAAAGTATCTATGTACTGTATTCTGACATGAGTGACAAGTCTGTAACCTGTTCCAAAAAAAACAAAAAAAAGTTAATTTACATCATGTTAGACGGTAGAAGAAAATATATGCTAATAAACTGTATAAGCTCTCTATTCCTTACTGCAGAGAGGTCATATGGTTCACATACACAGTGAAGGTGCATTAAAGAGAGATGAAGAAAAACAGAAATGAGCAACTTTACACAGACTTATAAAAATGAATTCTTATTAGTTATCATCTTTTGGCTCTTACAAGTGCTATTTCTGGCTCAATTTATCATGTCGTCCTTATACTTTAAGGTTTAATATGTTGCTCATAGAGACATATAACCCCCTACCCCATCCATGCTTGCAAATCTTTTGGAGGTAAGGGGGCAGCAAGATTCCAGTGATGAGGTGAGTGGTAATTTGTTCAAAAAAGGTTAAGAACCATTGAATTAGTGGATGAATATTAAACAGTTTAGATCAGTAGATGCGTTAGGCTTGGCCTAGTGGCTGTTTGGGTATTTTTCAATTAAATTACAGTACAATACAGTCAGGAAACTGAAAGGAATAGTTCACTATTTTCCACATTAATTTATATAGAATCAGCGTCTTTACTCTGGTGCACCCACAGTGACCTTCCCAGACAATGTCCTGTGAGTCGAGTTCTGGTCAGGTTTTGGTCAAAGCGAAAGTAGTCCTGGCAGCTTTTCTGGGTCACGAAAATAAAACGTGGCTTCTCAAAACAATGTGTTAAAATGAGTGATTTATTTGCACAACAAAACCGTCAAGGAACAAAAACTCACAACTTGTAATTGGAGTTACTTTCTCTCAATAGTGATCAATGCTGTTGTCACTGCTAACAGCTGTGTACCTTAGCAAACTACTTTGATCAGTTGTTCAGCAGTGTTTGCAGCTGCTATGTACAGGCACACAGCTGTTAGAAGTGACAACGTGCACTGTTCGCTATTGAGAGAAAGTAGCTCCAAGCGGTTTTGTGATGCAAATAAATCACTCATTCAAACACATTGTTTTGAGAATTTGAGAAGACACACGTTTTATTTTCATGACCCCAGGAAACCTGCCGGGACTACTTTCGCTTTGACCAAAACCTGACCAGAACTCGACTCACAGGACATTGTCTGGGAAGGTCACTGTGGGTGCACCAGAGTAAAGACGCGGATTCTATACAAATTCAAAAATAGTCAACTATCCTTTTAAGCCTTAGATTAAAGTATGTATGTTTTATTCTGTTTTTAGGTGTGGTTGGGTTGGAGTGTGTCGTCCCCAGGGTGAAGCGGCCACTGAGTAACCCCTGCATCCACCTTCTCCGTTCTGTCAGCTCCACCTCCTCTGGCTGGGACTGCCCAGAGTCCCCACCCCTCTCTGCAGAAGAAGGTCCCTAATTTCTTTCCATTTGTTTTCCATGTCTTCCCATTGGACAGAAACATGATCATTTGTAAGATACAAAATATTTGATCTAATCTGTCTTGTGACTGTAAGAACTGTAATCTCCGATAACAAGGTAATCACATTCCAGCAACATTATAGTAAAGGTTAGCAAGACGTGGACATTAAATTCTGAAGTGTGCAGCTGTGTAATGTGATTTGTGTGTCCATTAGGCTGTGTGAAGTTGCCCTCCCTCCCTGAAGGAGAGATAACTGCCATAGAAGTCCACCGGTCGAATCCGTACGTTGAGCTGGGCATCAGCATCGTTGGTGGAAATGAGACGCCGCTCATTAACATCGTGATTCAGGAAGTGTACAGAGATGGTGTCATTGCACGAGACGGGAGGCTGCTGGCAGGGGATCAGATACTGCAGGTGAGGACAGTTTTACTTTGGGATTTGTCATGTGTTCACTGAGGAACATGATTTACCAAATAGACTGACCCACTTTAGGATCAGAAGGAAACCTGGAAACTTACTTACTTTATATAGTTCCAAGGCAGAAGGACAAACACTTTCCAAAATGTGCTACACACAAGCAACATTTAATACAGTAAAGGTATAACAATTCATATTTCTGCCTCAAAATATCTAAATATGATTAGGTCTGTTTTTGAAATTTTGCTGATTTCACGATTTGTTCATTTGCTGAATGCATTTGTATGACTCGATTAACATATGTTTCGTATTATCTTTTAAATAGATTATGATCAGAATTGCCTTTATGTGCCTTTAACCTCATTATATATTGTATTTTTTTTCCTTTCGCTCATATTTAAATGAACTCTTTGGCTGCCCAAACAATAAGCAAGGGATAATGTATTGCCCATGTGTTACTACCAGAAAAATATTTCACGACCCGCCCCGAAGGGGAATATTTTTCGATAGTCACACATGGGGAATACATTATCCCGCTTATTCTATGGGTTATTACAGCTTTTTACTGCTACTACTCTAACATACTGGATAAAATAGCCGTTACAATGTAGCGAATATTTAGTTTCAAAGTGGCCGAACTACCTGCGGAGTGATATGGTACCGTGAACCTGAAGTGACAAAACTTGTTAATGGTGCGACGGGCAATTATTGAAAAAAATCCGCCCGCAGACTGCTGGGAATGTCCATTCAAAGTGAACGGGAGCTGCCGCAACATTTTAGAGGGCTGTAGAATAATTGCTTTAAATGTACTAATTCTTTCTCCAGGTTAATAATGTGGACATCAGTAATGTGCCCCACAGTTTTGCCCGTTCGACTCTGGCACGTCCCTGCACCACCCTACAGCTCACCGTTCTCCGGGAGCGTCGCTGTGCCTCTCGGGCTCCGCCCTCTTCTTCCTCTTCCACCCCTGCTGTGCCCCATGCACCTTGCTCCACCCCTGAGGGCACCCCGTCCAGCCCGGCCACCCTGAGGATCACCCTACACAAGCGGGACTCAACAGAACAGCTTGGCATCAAGCTGGTAAGGCGAACAGATGAGTCAGGTGTGTTCGTGTTGGACCTTTTGGACGGAGGTCTGGCAGCGAAGGACGGTAGACTTCGCAGTAACGACCGAGTGTTGGCAGTCAACGAGCAGGACCTCCGCCATGGCACGCCGGAGCAGGCTGCACAGATCATTCAGGTTCACATGCATGTGGTCATCAGTGTAGAGTTCAGTGTAAGTGTAAAAAAACTGAACACTGACAAGGAAATGTGTCCTATGTCCTTAGGCCAGTGGAGAGAGAGTCCACCTGCTGATTGGCCGACCCACCAAACCAACTCCTCCACCGCCAAAATCAAGTTCTACCAGAGACCTCTACTGCCTTGAACACTTCCTGCCAAACCACAGCTCCACCCCGAGTCCTGTGCCCATACACCTGTCCCGCACCAGCACCCACAGAGTGAGCAGATCTGCAGCATTGAAAGCATTGAGCAGAATTGAAATAACAATTCCAGGAAGCAAAAAATTACAATACACATAAAGAAAAAGAAAAATAAGTCATAATCAAAAAGGAGTGAGAAGAAGCCAGTAATGATAATTATCAATTGTAACTGCTAAAGAGAAGATTTTTGTACATTTTCTTAAAGTGGTTCATATTTGGACTTTGCTTGAGTTCCTTATTAATTATTTCAACTATAAGAACGATGACACTGAAATGTATGTTGTATGTCGACAACTAATCTGTTTGACCGTTTGCGTTGGCACCACACGGCTATTTTTTCATATTGCAATATATACAGTATTGCAGGGTTAGAAAAATCGCAATGTCAGTTTTTCTAATTTCGTGCAGCCCTAGTGCAAATATGTAATGTAAGCTGAACTTGTGTCCATATGTTTGTGTGATGTCCATAGGACCTGTCCCAGTGTGTCAGCTGTAAGGAAAAACACATCACAGTAAAAAAAGAGCCACATGAGTCTCTAGGGATGACAGTCGCAGGAGGGCGGGGCAGTAAGAGCGGGGAGCTGCCCATCTTTGTCACCAGCGTCCAACCACATGGCTGCTTGTCGAGGGATGGACGAATCAAACGAGGTGTGTGCTACCTCATACCATTACACTCACATAAAAATATATGAGCTCAGACACTTAAAAGAGTCCTATTGTCCCCTTCTTTCCTTAGGTGACGTCCTTCTGAGCATCAATGGGCAGGACTTAACATACCTGAGCCACAGTGAGGCCGTGGGCACCCTGAAGGCCTCTGCTGCCTCACCCTCAGTACAGCTGCGGGTGTTGGAGGTCAGCATGGTGGAGGATCACGAACACGACCAACTGTTGCCTCACACTCATGACAGTGATTTCGATGCCAACTGGTCCCCATCATGGGTCATGTGGTTGGGCCTGCCCAGGTAAGCACAGGAAGGTCACCTATTTCAGTTTAGATTCATTCATTCAAATTTACCTAAAGCTGGAATACAGAGTATTTTCTCATTACAATAGTTTAAATAGTTTAAACACCTTGGTTTATCACTGCTTTTCCTCTGATGATGTCAACTTGACTGACCTCAACACTGCGCATGTTTTCATTGTTTCCATCTCATGACACCAGTAACCATTAGGTATCATCAGATAATATTACAAGGAAAGCCAAGGTAATACTACAGTGGTGAAAAAAGGTGTTTGGACATCCCATGTATTAGTTATATTAAGACATAACATTAAGAATCACTTTTAGGTCATTGAACCAAGTTTTGTATCATTCTTAAAACGCACATATTCCCTTCTACATATGCTCAGCTTCAAACTGGATTTTCCAGCAAGATAATGGATATGATAGTGAAACTATCATGAATTTAGTTCTTATTAACAATAAACAAAGAAAATGACATTTTATGTGTCTGTCTGTTGTAGTCACACCTTTTGAAACTTTATTTTCCTTATATATATATATATATATATATATATATATATATATATATAGATGATGTAAAATTATACAGATCAATGAGTGTCATTGTCCCTGCATCAATACGTGTCATCCTGTCAAGATGCAGGACACCAAGCCAAGATCATGGGAAATCGACCAAAAACAGAGCTCATTTTCATGGTGCTTCATGGCTACATTGACTTTAGTCTATAGGATTATGTTCTCATCTGATAAAATTGTAATTTAGAGTTTTAAGTTTCAACCTCCTCTACCGCTGCCTCTCTTGTAACAGTTGGAGTGAAAATGATCACATCACAATAATCTGTTGCTATGACAACCAGCCACAGTGAAATAGTACTACACATGTGGTGATAATGCAACACTGTGGTGCCAAAATGAAGGCAACTTCAGATGAGAATCAGTGGAAAAGTTTGGCCAAAAAACAGTATAGTTAAAGGAATACTACACCCACAGAATGATGTGCCCTCATTTTCTACTCGTTTTTTTTGTAATATAGACAGCCTAAATGTTACCAAATACTTTTTATTTCAAACTAACTACTAATGTAAATCTTACTTATGTGTCCACATTTTAAGACTTTTGACAATTCGATTTAAGATATTTTAATGCCAATTAAGGCTTTATTTTTAGAACAATGAATTCAATGCGGGTGGCACGGTGGTGCAGTTGTTAGCACTCGTGCCTCACAGCAAGAAGGACCCTGGTTCGAATCCCATACCAGACCTTTCTGTGTGGAGTTTGCATGTCCTCCTCGTGTCCGCGTGGGTTTTCGCCGGGCACTCCGGTTTCCTCCCACCGTCCAAAAACATGCACTGATAGGTTAATTGGTTAGTCTAAAATTGGCCATAGGTGTGAATGTGAGAGTGATTGTTTGTCTATATGTGTTCAGCCCTGCGATGAACTGGCGTCTCATACAGGGTGTACCCCGCCTTCACCCATTGTAGCTGGATTAGGCCCCCCGTGACCCAAGTGTGGATAAAGCAGGTTCAGATGATGAATGAATTCAATGCCTTTTAAGACTTATCTGCACCCTGCAGATAATTTAAAAAAATATTTTTTACTTATTCATTTTTTTAATGGACTGTCCTTTGTAATAGGCACCTTTTTAAGTGAAACTGCAAATTTTTAGTCCCCGACAGAGGACAAAAATGCATTGCTGGGTCTCAAGAAGATAAAGACAGTAGAATTTCAAGGGGAGCCTCATATACGTTATGAAGTTTATCATGACAAAGCAAATTTGCTCAGCACCAAAAGGCAGCCAGACTAACATTCTGCTGTTAGGATGCTGGACAAGACAGGTTAAAAAAAAAAGAAAGAAAAAAAAAAGATGTATTCCTGATTGATTTTTTTAATATATATATATCTTGTCTGGTTTGATGTTTTAGTCATTCTTATCATTTCTGTACTCTCTTTATTTGTCTTGTCTTGCAGTTACTTGCACAGTAGTCATGAGATTGTATTACGGAGGAGTCACCCCGGCAGCTGGGGCTTTAGCATCGTCGGGGGATACGAAGAGAGCCACGGCAACCAGGCTTTCTTTATCAAGACCATTGTCCTTGGAACACCTGCGTACTACGATGGCCGCCTCAAGTCAGTGCTCTGTGGTTTTTCACATGCTATCTATGGTTTATGCAAGCAGCGATAGATAAGCGTGACATAGATATGATGATAGACCGCACCTTAAGCGTTCAGTAGAAGAACAAAACATACCCAAGTGGCAGTTTTCTGTTAGATTATTGTTTTGAATATTTGAATCGTTGAACACCAATGGAAGGTCTTGGATTTCAGCGGCAGATTTTTAGGATTTATTTCTGTACTGAATGCTATTAGATGTGGTCTCTGCTGTGTCATCGAGATCTTATCTGTGATTAAACTGCCCCGACCAATAAAACATCACATCCATGAGTGCAGAGGGAATGTGAGTCAGACAGATCACCACTGGGGCAGGTTGGGTAATTAGTTTGTTCAGTGTAATTTAAGGATTTTTTTTGTTTGTATGATTTTTTTTCCATCCGTAAAATAGACTTTGTACTCTGGGTAACATTTATACCTGTAGGTTTCAGTTTCCCTTTATTCATACCATTTTTATACTCATTGGACCCCCAGCAAACTGCCTCCAGAATAAAATAAATTTAATGTCATAACATTTCTGTCACTTATATGTTAAATTACTAGATGGATATAGTTTAAAATACAGCATTGGGTTAAATGACAATAGATTTCACTTAGAATGTTTGGGTTTGAGCTATTAGTTCTACTTAAAACACTGTCACCACATTAGATTAACTTTTCAGATTCCCTCTGGTGTAACATTTATAAATCAATAGGTATGATAATACTTTCATATATTTAACAGTATATCTTGGTAATATTTGCCAACAAATCTTTGCCAATTGTTTTCAAATTCATCCCATTAACCTATGTACGATTTGTCACATTTTATCTTGGAAATAGATAAATACAATTGTTTAAATGTTAGCAATCCAATGATTCAAGCTTTGCGGTTAATTTTAGATTAACACCTGACCTGTCCCATTCCAAATTCATTTTTACTTGAGTATTAATTGTGTATCAATCCACTGCTAAAAGTAGTCCTCTATAAACGCTCCATTTCCTCCTTGAGAAACATTAAAAATATATTTTTCTAAAGCTGAAATAAAAGGTTATTTAAAGTAGAATATCACATTAAGCCTGAAGCTTGGAGGAGAGCTTGTGGGCAGCTTTAGAAAGTGTTAATTTTTCATTGAATTGATAGAATTACGGAGTAGAAAATCCTTTCATCTTATACTTTGTGTAGTTTGTCACGTGTCTAGAGTGCACGTTCTCTCCGCATGATGATTACTAATAATAGAGCTACACCGAGCTGTCAGGTTTGTTTATACTGTAACAGTAACTTATCTTGTGGTTTTGTCATAGGTGCGGTGACATGATTGTGGCAGTTAACGGCCTGTCGACAGCAGGAATGAGCCACTCGGCATTGGTGCCTATGTTGAAAGAGCAGCGCAGCCGGGTGGCGCTTACAGTGGTCTCCTGGCCTGGTAGCCTTGTATAGCTAGGCCGGATCGAAAGCAGGCTGCACACCACAGAGTCCACAATGAATGTTCTATATTGGGAACAACCTTGGCCAAAGTGAACTGGTACACACTATTGTACATCGCTCCATACTGGGCTTAATCCAGGACCAAAAGCATTCAGAACTGTTGTAGACCCAGCAGGACCAAGTCTGTCCTGACCAGGTGGGAACTGATCCAGATTGTGTCACGTCACACGACAGACTGCACTCAAAACACACTGCTGTGTTCATATGGTCAAGTTGTCTTCACTCCCACCGGGAGCATGGTACTGCAACTGTTAACAGGATCTGTGCTGTATTCACCTCACCAGGCAGTTGTAGAATCCAGGGCTGTATTCAGGTGGATGCATCGTTGTGAGTAGCGATAGGATATTAACCAATACTTAGCCTGTGATCCACTGTCATCTAGGATAATGACCTGTAATAATCACTAATAATTGAGATTTTCTGCAACACCAGCGCTGTATCGAGCTGAATAAGCCTCAGGCCTTATTAGAAACCTGCCGCACCCTGGGGGCTCAACTGCCCTTAGGCCTCATCACCATGACAACCAGCTGTCCCATCAGCTGGAGTTTTATACATGTGTGAATGTGTGTTCTGTTTGTTTAATAAATATTTCCTTCAGAGGAGTCAAGGCTCTACACTCTCTTTTCCCACTTCCACAAGTATCTTTTTTATAAATTTCTGTTACAAGAAAAAAGTGCTGAAATAAAGACTATTTAAAAGAAAGAAAAGGAAACCAATACTGCCATTTGCACCACTTTTAATAAATGCATCTCAGCCATACATTTATAATCCAGCCTTAAGATTTGGTATCCTCTAAACTGGTGTTCTGCAGCGTTTCAGCCAGCTGAGTTTCTACTCTTTTTGCTGCAGCCCTCAGTTGAGCCCGATATGCCAAATGCCAGGGCTGGTTCTTTTTAGGGTGCAGTTTCTTGAAGCAAGCAGAAATAAAAGACATAAATGCACATGGTGAACTAGGCCAACAGAAAAGGCCGTCTAATACCACCTACCTCCACCTTCTTCCTCTCTGGGTCATGCACCACTCCATGTCGCCACAGGCTCTCCTGATTAAAACACACTTCATCAGTAATTAACCTACATCTGACGTCAAAGTACTTCTAGCTGTGTAAAACTAGAGTGATAGCCTGTGTCATTTACTTCTCACCACTTCAGTGAACCATTTAGTTCAGTAAACAATAAAAATGTAGCTGAATAGTATTTATTATCACAGTTTGTATTTTTATAAGAGGTAACAATAGACCATGTGCACATTGAAAACTAATACAAGGGGGAAAAAAAAAAAAAAAGACTGAGTTTAGTTAATGTGATAATTCTAGTTTATGCTTTTACCAGCATGGTGAAGCTTCTACCGCAGCCGTCATGGGCACAGATGAAGGGCTTCTTTCCCTCATGGTCTCCAAGAATGTGACTATCTAAGTTGAAGCCACAAGTGAACTTTTTATCACAGCCCACTTTTGGGCAAGAAAACATTTTCTTCTTCCCAGAGTGGACGTGCAGCAAATGTTGGCGCAAGAACCAGCTGTTGATAAAGTGCTTTTTGCACTCTTCACATGACAACTTGACTGAGAACAAGGAGATGAGGATTTAATTTCATGTATAGTTCAGATTAGGGACTGGATGAGAGATTTAAAAAAAACAAAACAAAAAAAAACAAAAAAAAAACACATTTAGTCAACACAGAACATGCCCCTTTACCTCGGTGTACTCTTCTGTGTTTCTGGTATTCTGTCCACGTCTTCCCTTGAAAAGGACACCCATATTCCTCACAAGGGTAACCTGCAGAAGGATAGATTTTATTAGATGCACATTAAAAAAAAAAATCAAGTGTTTTCTGGCTCCAGCTAACTCACCCTGATGCATCTTCTCATGATGCTTCAGTTTTCCATGAGTGGGGAATTTTTTTTCACAGCCACTGAACGTACAGCTACACAAAAAGATGGCATTTTGATTTTAGACACCAACAAAGACCTAAAAAAAAAAATCCATGCTCACAGTGTTCCAGATACATCAGCACTCACTGGAATGGCAGAAGCTGGTTGTGCTCATACATATGAGCATTGAGCTGGTTCCTCTTGTTGAAATCCTTTCCACAGTCTTTATAGTTACACTAAAAGAAGAGAAAACAAGACACTAGTTTCCTGCATCAGTATGCTTAGAACAAAATTAAAACAAAAATAAACTTTAGATTAGTCTACTCTGTAACGCTTCTCCTGGTGTTGGTGAACTCGAGCCATGTGGTTCTTCATCCTGGCATTTGTAAGAAACGCCTCAGTGCATCCTTCATCCAGACATCTGAAGATGACAGAGCATGTTACAGTCTCAAACATTATTTAAAAAAAAAAAAAAAAAAAAAAAAAAAAACAGGTGACAGTGTCTTACTTGTATGGCTTTTGTCCGCTGTGGCTGAGCTCATGTCTGGTGAGTTGATAGCGAGTACAAAAACTTTTGTCACAGATCTCACAGGAGAATGGTTTCTAAGATTAAAAAACATTTTCAGATAAACTCAGCAACAGCTAGCAAATATTCATCATCAAGAAAATTATTTCTGCAGCTGTGAGGCTTGTGTTGTAATTTTTAGTTATATTTTTTAGATTCAAATCCACTTACCAATCCTGTGTGTTTGCAAAGATGAGTATCTAACTTCCATGACTTGGTGAATTTAGCCTTACAATCAAAAAAAGAGCAAACATAGTTTTTTTGGCTTGGTAACCTCTCCCCCATCTTTAATAACAAGTGTCAGATGTGGTGTTTTGGTCACTAAACATAAAGATGCAGGACACTTACTGACCTACAACCAGCAGCTCACCTGAGATCCTTTTATCTGATTGGACTGTACCAACCACAACAAAGATAGGGGTGTTCTACCTGAGGGATCAAATTTTACTGAAAATATTTAAATGTGACATGTAGACACTTTTACCATAAAAACTGACATATTTCAGACAGCTCTCAAATATTTAAAGCAAAAACATTTGTTTTGCATCATGAAAAATGTCGACTGGAAATGGCGTAATAGTCCCTGATTGAGGAAATTCCATTTTTACCCCTCAGGTATCGTAAATGTTTAGTCATCTATCTGTCCATTTGTCTGTTTGTATGTTTGTCCATCCAACAACATTATCATATTATGTAAAGAATGCATTCACACACACACACACACACACACACACATATATATATATATATATATATATATATATATATATATATATATATATATATATATACATACTGTGAATGAAGCATGGAGCAGAAGGCTACTGAAAATAGGTGACCTTGACCTACCTTTGCAAGATTAAATGGACTTGTGCAGTTAAAATGTGAATATGTTCAAATATAAATATGGATGTAATAAGTTTTACACGAAGATAATCTCATCTAAATTATATGGCAGTAACGTTCAACAGACTTTTACACTATAGTGTATGTGGCTGAGGGGTATTAAGCATGTTATGTTATTTCACTCTGTTGTTATTTTCTACACACACAGAAGCCCCAATACCAAAAAAAAAAAAAATATGACTTGACATAACGAGGTCACATAAGATAAGAATATACAGATAACAATATAGAAGATAAAGTTATGTTACGTAAAACACAATAGTACATAATTGTTTTCATGGTACATGAATATTTTTGGGAGTATTTAAAAATAGACATTGACAACATTACTGACTATAATGTAATATTTTGTCTATTAACCGCACACTTCAAACCTAAATGTTTGTAAAAAAGAAATGCTTTAAAAATAGACACTGTCCTTGTAGACCTTTGTTCACGTGGTTTGTGTGAACTGCAGACAGTGGGACCATAAAGACTGAAGACACCATCAGCTGATTTACAATTTATTCTTGGTAAAGTGAGGCACTCGTGACTCCCAAAAACTGGGTTATGATCCACGGGTGGGTCACAGAAGATTTTTTTCTGGGTCACAAGTTAAGAATCTTTATTTGTCAGTATATGTTTTTTTTTCATTGCAGACATACAACACACATTGAAAGTTACCCTCTGCATTGAATGCATCACCAGTTGAACATGCAGGAATGAACCACACACTAAGAGCAGTGGGCTGCAATGTCAGGTGCCTGGGGAGCAAAGATGGACTTAAGTGCCTTGCTCAATGACACATGAGCCAACAATTTCTCTGCTGGTCTGGGGAATTGATCTGGATACCTTTTAGTTGCAAGCTGTCTGTCCAGCCTTACAGGCTATGACAGCCTATTATGCTTATTTCACTGAAAAATGCCAAGAAAAGCAGAAATAAACTGAGATTGTTTTATTTTGTGTCATTTATTAATAAAACATGTGCAGTGCAGCTTGTATTTTTTCAAGAAAAGTATAAAGTAATTATTTCACTCCTTAATGAGGTATTTAATACAGCTGTATTTAGTTGCACAGACTTAAAACGCAGTGATTCTTCATTATAGGTTTGTCTGTTCCACATATGGCAATATTCAGTACATATTTTATTCTCTTATCTCTTTGCCAAGAGTGAAATGGTCTATATATAACATTAAAATACAATGTGAAAATGACAGTCAAATGATGACAAATGTTCCTTTAGGTTAAAACAAATATCTTCTTTGACATTTAGGTCAATTGTGAGTTGTTTTTGCAACGGTCTGTCATTGTATGGAAAAACACTGACTGCAGGTATCAGTTTAGTTTCCTTTCAGAGAGCAGGGTCATTCATTGATTAAAAAAATAGAAATGTAAGGAATCAGTCTGGCACCTGTACTTAACTGTGAACCTGAGTTTAATAATGATCCCACTGATACTCAAACACTATAAATGCCCATGGCTCTCTCCTCTGCATTGATTGATACTGGCTTTAAAAGTGTCACCCGGCTCCTTGCAGCCAGTGCGAGTCTCTATCTGCTGTTACACACAAGCATGTAAGAGGCGACTGTCTGTCTCCATTAATTACACACATAGACAGAATTTACAGCTCTAATCTTCATCTTATCAACCTTCCAATATTGTTTGCTGATATGTGTGATTGATTGTTGGCAGAAATTAGTCGACTGTAAGAGCCTTTGAAACAGACAAAAATCAACATTTCAAAGGTTTTTAGGTTAATATATCTGCAATATTCTACATATGGAATAAACAAAAAACAAATACAAATAATACAATGTAATGCAATGCAATACAATACAATACAATGCAATAATACAATGTAAAAATGACGCACTGACAATCCAATAATGCTATCTGCCTGGATAAACATTAGAGATCACACTATGCACCCATGTCATGCTCTCATGTGGAACCTTTGACTGACTTTTGTGAATAAGCCCTATTGAAAGCCTGTTGGGCGTTACCTCAGTGCCCTCCCACGCTCCAGGTAAGCATGCTCGGGTCAGTTGACACGGTTATCACCCTCCTCCTCTCCCATCCGGTCCCCCTCCTCCTCTGACGCCTCGCCCTCTGCTGTCAGACCCTGCAGTCAATACAGCTGGCCCAATATCCACATGTATGACCGATCCTCCCTCTGTCACTGATAACCAGCAGGCAGCTCAGCCTCTATCACCCCACCTATCAAACACACAGATACAGCATATGCACTCTGTGTGGCCTGCAGTGGGATTTCCTTGTGGCTTTGTCAAACCAATACAAATAAGTGGTGGATGGGAGACAACACAGTCACACCTTGCATGAATAACAATCACACAAATAGGTGAAGAACAAAAATAAATACCCAACATATTCCAACTCTATGCTAAAAATTTTTTTTACATCAATTACAGCATATTTCAGATGAAAATAATAAATGTTATTCAACCATGGGCGTAAAATTGTGTATGTCCATACCAATATTTGAATGTTTCTAAAATGTCCATACCAATATTTGAATAGGAAATTATATGACATTTGGTAAACAGAAGGTTACTGTATTTTCTGGACTATAAGGTGACACTTAAAAGACTTTAGTTTCCACCAAAAACCACAGTGCACCTTATATATGGATTAATTCTGGGTTGTGTTTAGTGACTGGGAATTTTCACTTTTTATCTAAAAATTTAGACTTTTTAATCAAATAATTTTGACTTCACTTAATGAGCTATATATAAGTTTATAATCCAGTGCACCTTATATATGAAGAATCTAAAAAATAAACCATTCATTGACAGTGCGCCTTATAGTGACTAAATATTGTCATCAACTAACCTTTATCATGTGACAAATACTAGACGTAAATGTGGATCTTGTGACGATAATTATAATTAAATATATAATGCAGTTATAGATGACCAATGAAAACCAGACAAAATGTGGCTTAAGAAATAAAAATCATTCCTAAAATGTCTCTTAGTATTTGTTGACAAAAACAAAATGAGACACTATTTTAATTCTTTTAGCCATGTATTTATCCATGTATTTATTTATTTATTTTGTTGTTGCTGTCTCTCGTATATATATATATATATATATATATATATATATATACATGATTATTCCCTGGAAGAATTGTGTTACACCAGAAATATGCACAAATACTAAACAGGATCTGATCCTATATCATCAAATTCTCTTGTGTTTAAACTTAAATTATGTTTTACAAACATTATCATTTAAGATCCTGCTCAAATGTTCGTATTATATTTATTCACAACTAAAATCATGACGTTATTTTTGTGCAAACCCAGCAAAGGAACTGACACATGCTTCTCAAAAAGCAAAAAGTGATTGTAGAGTGCTTCCAATAACAGTTGAACAATTGAATAATAATAAAAAAAAAGATATAAACAATATAGAAAAAAGGAATCTCTGCCATATCTGCATTTAAATAAATACTTAAAAATATTGACACAGTATCATGAAATGAAATATTGTAATATATTGCAAAACTGATATTTTTGTAAAACTGCTACTGCTGATCAGGCCTGAATGTTAAAAATCCCTGAGAGCAGATGTTTTGGTGTGGAATATAAGATCCAGTGTCATGAAACTGCTTCATCATTTGGAAAACAGGTCACTGGATCCTTAAAGAGGGAGGGTACTTTACCTCATGAGGCCCTGTCACACATCAGTACTGGGTACTTGTAAAGCTGTTGAAGCACTAGACCCTTACCCATAAAGACAAAGTAAAGTTCATCAGTTTCCTCCCACAGCGCCGGGTCATATACCTCCTAATTCTGCTACTTTTTTAGTCTCCTGTGGGTGGGCAGTGAATTTAAAAGGGACCATATTTGGCCTTTCTGCTAATGCAAAAATGTTTTTAACTTGGTGATATGTAGTTCCATTAAGACAATAATGAATTACATTTATATAGCACGTTTGACTTAATGCATGCGGTGGATTCATTATTCATTCACTCACACATTGACACTTTGGTGGTGATAAATCACATATGTAGCCACAGTTGCCCTGAAGCGTGGCTGCCAGTTTGCACCATACACCACTGTAAGTGGCAGTACTGGAGGTAAGGAGTGAAATGTCTCACTCATATTTCTAGGACAGAGTGGGATTCAGACCACCAACCCCTTCAGTTATTGAATGACCCACTCTCTCTCCCAAGCCAGAGCCACCCCACAAAGTCACATTGAGGGTCTCTGCATAAAATGTAGATTGGACAACATGACCCAGAGCTCAACCAGTCACTGCACCGCAATACTAGTTGATATTTTAATCATTTAATTAAATACTTTAATGACAAGATGTTCTTTAACCCATACAAACCCAAACATCCACCACCAACCAAAGCCATCTACTGATGTAAACTCATTAATACCCATTGATCCACTAATCCTATGAATGTATGTAGATAATTGTTGTAAAATACAGATTGTCATGTTTTCATGGTCATCAGATATGACCCATTCAGATGTTCAGAGCCTCTGTAGTGAACATGGAAACACTGTCATCTTCTACAATATTGATTCACCATTGATTCCCAGAGTTTGATAAGTGACAGTGGATTGAAATGCACATTTTTACATTCAGTTATCACTGTCCTTCATGAAAAAAGTATATATATATATATATATATATATATATATATATATATATATATTAAGATAACACAATTATATCATATTGCTTTTCTGTGATTTAGTGAATGTGTCCTTGTGATTCAGGTGAGATGTGAGAGCAGATATCTGTGAAATTGTATCATGCTATGCAACATTTGGTGGTGTAAACCTGTCTCTGTCCATGTCCAGTGATCTACTGTGTGTGTGTGTGTGTGTGTGTGTGTGTGTGTGTGTGTGTGTGTGTGTGTGTGTGTGTGTGTGTGCGTGTGTGTGTGTGTGTGTGTGTGTGTGTGTGTGTGTGCGTGTGGTTAATGTGTAACACCACGGGTCGATACAGCTGCTCTGAGCTGCTGGCTGAGCTGACAGACTCAATCTGTGTGTGTCAAACCAGTGTGATTAAGGAGTTCATAGTGCTCCATGGCTTTTATCCACATGCCTCGTCTTTCTACCCTCCTCCCTCTTGCTTGCTTTCTCCTCCTCTGTTTACTTTTCGTTCCTTCAATCAGTAACTTCCGTGAGTCAGTTCCACACATGGACCTCTGAGCGCACACACAAAGGCCCTACAGTAGATGTATAGGCACGATGGATATCTTACTACTCTACTGGGAAAGCATATGTTGTTAAGGTAATAGTTGGGGTATACTGTAAAAAAAAAAAAAAGAGAGAAAAGAAAAGACTGTAGAACTAACGCCAAAAAGCTGTAAAATTGCAACATAAACAAACTGCAAGTACGAACATAATACAAAGTAGTTTATTTGAAAGATTTTAGTGTTAATGATTAAATCAAAATTAGCTGCAGTTTTTACAGGAACAGTAGGTTAACAAACCCAGATTTATATCGCGAAATAATGTATTTCAATTCTTTTGAGAAAATAAAACTGTAAATTGAAAAACAATGTGGTGGAGTATAAACTGAAATAACATTAGAATAACATATAAACTGGAATTACATTAGAATAACATATAAACTGGAATAACATTAGAATAACATATAAACTGGAATAACATTAGAATAACATATAAACTGAAATAACATTAGAATAACATATAAACTGGAATAACATTAGAATAACATATAAACTGGAATTACATTAGAATAACATATAAACTGGAATTACATTAGAATAACATATAAACTGGAATAACATTAGAATAACATATAAACTGGAATAACAGCATTTTGCCTTTTTTATATAAAATAGGAATAGAGTAAAGAATTTACATTTTAAACATGTGTAACAGGCAGATATGGTTCAGTTGGTTGACTAAGTCATCTAATTAGTGAAGAGTTGGTGGTTCAAATCCTGACTCTGACTGGACTTGACATGTCAAATTATGCAAGACACTAAACCCCAGCCTCCCAGTAGGCCCTGGTGGCTTTATAAAGTACTTTAACCCTTGTATTATGTTGAAAATTAATTACATTGATTATGTTGTGGGTCATTTTGACCTGCACTGTATGAATCCATTCAAAGCAGTAAAAAAGCAAAACAAAAACAGGTTAATCTAATAACTACTTTATTTTAGATTATATAAATATTGAGAAAAGTGACATGCTAAACATTTTTTTTAATTATTTCAACATTGTATTTAAGAACAAGTTTGTTAAAATATTTTCCTCTTCACAAACAAATTTTCTTTCATTTTTCTTTCTTTTCGTTTCTTCACACGTGTTTCCACTGGATCCTCCTCCAGGTAACTTTACAGTCTACACCTGATTATTCAAAAATACAATCAAAATGCTAATAATTGGGCAAATCAAATACAGTAGATCATAAAGACATGTTTATTTTGGATCTGAAAAGGTAATTACCCACATTAAAGTATCTGGGTCAAAGTGACCCCTGCCATCAAACTCTGCACAGTTGTTCCACTACACACCATGGTTCACAATTTACTAACCAGTTCATAATACTACAAAAGCAAAAGTCACAAAATGAAGAAAAAGAAACGATAACTAGTACTTTGGTCAACACAAAAACTGAAATGGGTCAAATTGACCCTTAATATAATGAGGGTTAAACATCATGAAGGTGTATAAACTGTGCTATATAAGTGCAGATCAATTCAATCCAATGTTAAATATACATGTTTAAAATGTTAAATCTACACGTTACTCTGTAAATATGTTTATGGTTTGTTGTGTTTCTGACAGCATTGTTCTGATAAGCATACTGACACTTTTATTTATTTTTTTGTTTTTTTTCCCCTCATAAAAATAAAAATACAATTTTACAGTGTATAAATATGTGCTGTGTTTATTTCACACAGGGTACATAAAAGTAAGAATGATCCACTCTGTGCTCTGTTACTGCAAGTTGTGGGAATGTACAAAATGTTTAGGCACCGTTCATCTTATCCAAACACAACAAACAAGATTCAGACCTTGTCAATCAATACCGAGGGTTTTAGGTGCCAACTCGCTCATTGATTGATTACGTTTTATTTTTCCATCTGCTTTTCCTGGTTTTATCTGTCCGGCTTGTTGGGTACTTATTACTCCGTCCCCGATAAGGCCTGTGTCTAAATTCCCTGACCTCAGGTGTGTTAAGGTTGAGGGTGAAGACAACCTGAGCAAGTTTATCTCAGAGGGCTGACACCATTGTCCACTGGAGGATTTCAACATCTACAACAGGGGTGTCAAACTCTACCTCAGTTCAGGGGCCACATCCAGCCCAATATGACCTGAAGTGGACCAGCCCAGTAAAATTAGAACATCATAATCACCTATAACTAATGTCAACTGCAAACTTTTCTATGTTTTAGAGAAAAATAAAAAGTAGATTTATACTGTGAAATGGTTTAAACTATCCTTTTAAAATAACAAATAACATGAAATGGAAATCTCTCAAGAAAAGCAAGTGCAGTTTATCATTTACACATGTCCATTATGACGTACAGATTGTATTGGATCTAAAAAGACACAAAATGTTTAGTATCTACTATAATATTGCTAAAGTATAAAGACACAATTGTACTTTTATGCCAGTTCCTGAATATTTTTGTCTCTATATTTAATCACTCCTAAGTCATTTATCATCATTTATTATAATATCATCCTTTGTATTTTGCATTTTTTCAGTACAAACACGGCAGTGCTGATGTATTATTATTATTATTATTAGTAGTAGTAGTAGTAGTAGTAGTAGTAGTACTATTATTAGTAGTATTATTGTTTGTGTGTGGCCCGTGAACTAAAAAATGTTGACCCACTTGACTGCTAATACTGGCATTTCACAAATTCATCCCACGTATGTTTGACACCCCATAGTAACATGTCTTTTCCTCTTTTTTTATTTATTATTTAGAAGGCCATAAAGTCACAACTTTTCTCCCTTAAAAGAATGTGTGCTTCTGCAGAAACAAAAATGCTTGACCTGATTCACACACGTATGTACACTAACACATTACCCTGTCATCTGCTGCCTCTATCTCTGTAAACTGGTCCTAATAAGTGCAAATATTGGGTAAAGTACCAAGGTGGGCTGTGATAACCTATTTGTCACATAACCACCCAGCCATTCAGCCTCCACTGATTAAACAACACACATCAAGTGGTCCACACACCCACATAGCTCAGACAGTTCTCACACACATTCAAATATGAGTAATGCTTATGAATAATATAAAAAATATATATAACAGTGCTAATGACAAAACATATTGGATCAATTCATCTAGTGTTGAATTATGAAAAAAGACATGTTTTAAACCAAATTATGTGTCATTGCATACATTTATCATATGTTGTATTTTATTATGAACAGAAGCTCGTATTGGAAAAAATAAAGCAGTAATTTCCAGTTTAATGACACATGTTCAGTGTCACCTCATGGCCAAAGCTTCCAAAGTCACATTTTCTGTATTTATTTATTGTATTTTAATCATTTTACATCTTTTGAACTGTTTCAGTCTTTTTTTTTGTATCTCTTGTGCACTGTTTTATGCACACTGCACTCTTTTACATTATTTTCATCACATCTTTTACAACTGAAGCTTCTCTTCTGTATTTTACAGCTTTAGTGGCACAAACTTTTAAAAACTCTCCCAGAAAACCCTCTTCTTCTGTTTTAATTAGGAAAATAATTTTCCATATGATATAACTATTACATATTTTCCTCTGCCAATGACGACAGCTATGTGAACCATTTTGGGTCTTGGTCCTAAATATGTAAAACACAAGTATAGATTATTCTTAATACCAACCTGACAAGTGAAACATTTTATATAATTTGCAAAAATGATCAGATTAGTAAATCTTATCTTTTCATTGTAATCTTTCAGCTAATTCAAGCTACATTATTGTCGTCACTGTTTTTGCCTCATGTTTGCAATTATGCCTGTTCATTTTCATTTTCATCTACCCTTGAAAGGACTTGTAAAAAAAAAAAAAGTTAATGTTGGATAATTCCTTTATATGATGATCTTAGAGCAGGGGTGTCTGCCAAAGGGTCTAATTTGACTCACAGGATGAATTAACATGCAAAAAATACACTGACGTTAACGGTCAAGTGTGTAAAACTCTGGTGCCACATACAAGCCAATGTTATCTCAAGTAAAATAATTGTACACATAAGACATAACCCCCCCCCCCCCTCAAAATTGTGTCTTTTGTTTGATGTGAAAACAAATTAAATTTTTAAAATATTTAATTATAAACAATCCTTTCACAATAAAATGCGTCCACTATAGACACCAAATGCCCACGACAATCTGAGAATTGTGTTAATAACAAACTGAGAGATTATATAGTTGAAATTGTACTTATTTTCCTTATAAATTTCAGGTTGTACGTGATTTTTCCAGGTTATTTTCATTTTCATAATGAAATCTGAATTTTTTTTTTACCTTTTTTAATTGCCTTTTAATACCTTTAAACACATTTTTTTTAATTATTATTTAGAAATCGTGCTTATTATTTTACTGGCCAGGCCCACTTGAGATCATATTGGGCTGTATGTGACCCCTGAACTAATATCACTTTGACAGCCCTGTCTTAAACCATGATTCAACAATTCCACCAATTACAAGTTACATATAAATCTGTTCTATAGCCAATGCACTACAATAAGGTAGTAAAAACGTCTTGTCCTTTACTTCTGTCCATGATTAAACTGTATATAGTTCATTAAACCTGGTTTATTTGGCAGTAAAATGTCCTGATAAAGACACTGGCTGAATTCTCACAAACCGTCTCATTCAAAAAAATCCAGTCCTTGGAAAATACTCTGCAGTTAAATTGTGCACTTTAGATTAGACAAGTACATAAAACTGTTATGTCCATTTATCACATATATCAAACCTCAGTTATCACCTTAACACCTTTGTAAGCTCTGCAGGAGCCTCCATCCACCACAGGCCTAATGCTAATGCTGAGCTACAGTTGCATTTCATTGTGCACACTGCCACCTAGTGGATGAACAGAGAAATGACTGGAGAAGGCTGTAGTACACCTCATTTGAAAATACTCATCAGATCACATGCAAATTAGTATAGAAACGCAGTAGTGCAGAGCTGTTCCTGTAATACTCAAAACTGATTTTTCACATTTTTATCATTCATTTCTTATTAATAAAGACATTGTCTCTGTAAAGCATTTCAGTATTGTCACTTATTTAAGGTCACATACTACATTTAAAACACGACTTTCTCTTGTTACATTGCTTTACTTCCCTCTCCAAGTAGATATTTCCATTGGTCTAGTGATGCTTTCACTGCCTACAAATCAATTACCTATTCTAAAGTTTGACATAATTTTTGATCAACGTATCCATATAGTCTGAACAAGCCAGTTTGAATTTCTATTCAATGGACTTGTATGAACTAAACTAATATCTGCATCATTATGCAATATGATTTGGCAGGAAAATTGATGTCATGAAGCACTGGAATATATATATTTGTAATTTACAGCAACTTTACCTGCAAATTTATTTGCATAAACAGCTTTTTTCTTAGCCATTTATGGAAGAGGTTAGGTGTTGAATTACAGCACAGTATAAAATTGATTACAGCTATATAAAGCTTGTGTACAATAAATCACAACAATCTTTACCACTTAGTTGTAGTCAATCATGCCACCATGTGATTTTAAATGAACAAGGTATGAATTAACATTAACACTTTTCCTAGTCTATAGAAAAAGGTTGGTTTCCAGATTTCTAACACTATGGTTCAACGGCAATTCATTGTCTATTCTACTTGTCTTGTTTTGGTACATGTTCATACCAAAGATCTTTAATTCCAGTGGTCAGTTGTGCAGTTCTGAAGTCTATTAACCCTATGCTTTTATGGCATTCATCCCTTTTGTGGCATAGACAGATCCAACCAGAAACATTAACTGGTTGTTGACCATTTACTAATGATTACCAGCCCATATCTAGCCTCAATCTAAACAGCTGACAGGTCCATGACAAATAGCATAAACAGGAGAGAATGTAGATGTGTAATGCTTGTGTCACATGTAGTCACTCTCAGATCGCCGGTGAAATAGAAGTGCGTTTGATTTCATTTTTGAGAAATCATAGGAGGAAAATCATCACTGAGTGACATTGTGACACCTAATTTTAGTCAGTTAAAAAAACAGTCAAAGGGTGTGTGTACAAATATTTTTTATTTTGTGAGCACTTTATGCCATGAACTCATAGGGGATGGGCTCCAACAGCTGTGGAACGTTCTTCTTGGTGCTGACAAAGTGGGCTTCACGTGGAGGAGCAGGCTGTATAAAGACAAGAAACGTCAGGTGATGAATGAGTAAATAAGTTGATTGATATTAGAGTTTAATAAAAAGTTTACAATAATGTTTCAAATGCACATTTTTATTTTGACCTAAAATTTAGTTTTAATTTGTGGATTATGTTATCACCAAACATCTGCAAAACAAACAACTCACTGTAATTCCCTTAAAATAACACAGACTATAATGATTGAGTTCATACCTGGCGCTTCAGCTCCACCCAGGTGCCCTTCTGCTTGGCCTCCAGTTTCCTGGCTTCATTTTCTTTCACCCGCTGCAGGAAACTGTCCCTGCTCTTCGAGTGCTTCACATGCTCAATACGCACGTTAATCCTCTTGGCCAGGATCCTACCCCTGTGAGCCAAATACAGAATATATAGACCATGTATGTGACCTCTCTGATGGCTTTCGTTAAATACTGCCGTTTGTTGGGCTCTTCTGTCTCCTCAATACAACCCAAGATCTAACAGAGGTCAGACCTTTGGTGCTTAAGGATTTTAAGTATTTTTCCCCATATGAATGACCACTGAGGACATAAAAAAAATCCTAGTGGCAAAGTGAAGATGGGGTCACAACAGCCTTGATTCAGTATATTTATAACCAAGATTTAGTTCCAAAACACTGAAAGAATCGACAATTATAATATCACATGGGGATTAATCAGAAACCAGACAAAAATCTGAGAGTACATGTATTATATCTGGCTGTGTTTATTAAAAGTGTTTAGTAGAAGTGTATGTTAGCAACCCAACATCAAAACATCACTGTTTACTACTTACTTGATGAATAACTTTACAACTGATTCATAGTCAGGACATGAGTCATTTCTTAAAACTCATAATTTTACCATGTACTATTTCCCAGGATCTCTAGGGTATGCATTAATACAATTACAACACCTTTCAACAACTTAACCGACAGACAAAAATATGTACTTTCACAAATTGAACTGTAATTTCATTACACTTTTTAATGTATGTTATACCGTGGTAATGACAATAAAATAGTAAGTACCTTTAGCCTTTCAAATTGAGTCAACAGTTGAAATTTGATGGTTGTTCATCTTTACTACTTACTTGACTTGCTTGTTGACAATGATGCCGACAGCATGTTGGGTTACATTGTAGACTCGTCCTGTCTTGCCGTGGTAGCACTTATGAGGCATACCCTTCTGAATGGTTCCTGTGCCCTACAAACAATTACACACACCAATTTAACAATACCTACGAGTCTTTGTCTCTGCAAGAAACTCAAAAATACTGAACAACTCAAATTTATGATGCAAGTCAATGCCTTTCCACAAAGATCTTACCTTAATGTCAACGATATCACCCTTCTTGTAGATGCGCATGTATGTGGACAGGGGAATTGGGCCTGTAAGGTACACACATCTAATAATCATTCTTGTTCTTACAATGCAACATTTAACATGAGTTTGTCAGCTTGTCTTAATAGTCAGTACTCACCATGCTTGCGGAAAGGCCTGCTAAACATATACCTAGTCCCCCTCCTCTTGCCTCTGGTGTTCGTCATGATGTCTGTTTACTGAGAGAATATTTAAGTCAGTTTCAATATATGTTGGAGTAACAGTGTGTTTTCTCATACTTTACTTGACAAATCATGACCTCGAGTCTTATAATAGGAATCAAACCTTCAATGTAATGCCAAATACAGCACCCCAGCCCTGTTAACGTTCGGGTCATTAAAAGCCGGTGGTGTTTTAGGAACTTTAAATATCCTTATGTTTATCAGTCTATCTGCCTGAACAAATGTGATCGACAACATCCCTTAAACTAAAGAACAAAAGACATTCGGGGTGAAATGATTTAATTTACCTCCGGTATTTGCCGGTGATAGCTGCTATAATAGACAACATGCTAATGAATTAGCAATAATGATCAACGTGGCCAAATTGTGATATTAAGACGATGAAAAATAAAATACCACAATCTATATTGCACTAAGGTCTGTTATTGGACTGTTGAGAAACTATCTATGAAAAATAAAGAATCTACACATCGTTACGTTGTCTCCCGGGCCCACATGGAGAACCACGCTACTGATCCCACTCATATAGCACGAATAATAGCAACATGTTGGACACGTAAATCGTTTATATTAACTCCAGGAGATGTAAAAATGTTTTACGATCCACACACTGATATATGGACATTCCAAAAATGTTAAAAAATACGGAAAATATATAATTTAACAAGGAGAAGCTCTTACCCCGAGTCTCTACAAGATGGCGGGTACAGCGGAAAGGGAGATCGAAGGGCCCCAAACTCCGCCTTGTAAAAATCTATTTCAGGTAGACTTCAATATTGCCTGAACTAAAATTGTGAAGTAAGCAGTCGGAATGCATTGCTACGAATTAAAAATAAATGTATGCTCCACAGATGTCACCATGCTGGGCATAGGAAATATTATATCAATAAAAAAAATCTACTACGCACAGCTACGTTAAACTCTCGCTTCGCTTGTTTCTGTCATCCGGCGGATTTGTACATTCATATATGTGGTTTAGGTTTGCACTACCGAACTTGAAGCAAATTGTTGATTCTTATAATGAATAACATTAATAAATCAATGTTGCACTATTTGCTGCACTCGCGAACAGTGTTTCATACTACGCGTGCGCCAGACTTGTGCCGAGGCAGACGTGTAAATTATTCGATTGCACGAGGAGATGTGCTATATGGAGATTTCACCTTCATCGATTTGAAGTTGATAATTAATTATTTATTAGAGTAAATTGTGGATGAATCAAAGTTTCTATCACAAAATGAGACGTTTCGAGTTAGTGGTCACGATATACCGAAGGCGGAAGTGAAAGACACTGTAGGCTCTTGTTTTCTTGAGCCAGAGACCTTCCGTCGCGAGCTCAGCAGTATAAACAGCACAACCGATCGCCTGCCCTCACGAGGGGAGCCAGCCCAGTCTTGTCAGCGCGCGGTGGTGTAGTGGAAGATGGCGTTAGCCGAATGGAAATCCTAATGACAGTCTCAAAATTTGCCTCTTTTTGTACCATGGTGAGTTCACGACAGTCTGTTACTTGAATTAGTCAGGTTATAGGGTCATACAGACACCGTTGCTGTTGTCCTAGGAGCATTTTAAACCATAAATTTCTCAATAAAAGTAAAGCCTGGTGTCTGTGCTAGCCAAGCAGTTTTCCGTCCAAAGCAAAGCCAGCAGCCACCCACTACCTGCTCCGTTCTGCTCTGTTTCTTGACGATAGTAACGAGATTGCCACTCTTGTGCGTTTGTTATTTCTTTAGTTAGAGCTTGACGCCTTAGCTAATTAATATTTATTAACGTTCTTTGAGCACAGTGACAGTGCACCTGCTGCAGCTGGGATTCACTGCTAACTGGCTAACATTTAGGCATCTGAAGCTAAACCACTGTTGGAGTTAGCTTGCGAACAACTGGAACACAGCTGGATTATAGATGCTTTCTGATTAATCGGCTATTAATCAACTGGATTTATGGGTAAACTGCATAACGTTAATCTAACTTTACATATTGGCCTTTGACAAGCTACCAGATATTATTAACGCAGGCAATGACGACATGGTTTAACATTAGCTGCGCAGTTGTGGACCCGTTCCAGGTCCATGTACACAGTTTGCTGCTGTCTGCATATCGCATCGTACCCTGTTAACTGCTCTCGCAAAATTATAGTAAAGGGGCAGGAAATTCCCAAAACGGACAGTCTCAAATCAACTTCCAAGAAACTCCTAGCTCGTGTATTTTTGTCATTCTGACCATTTTTTGCATTTAAAAGCTCCTTAGGAACAGTGAAAGCATAGCCAGACCAACTTCACTGTCGGTTCAAAAATAATGCGCGCTTTTAGCATCGTTTTAAAGGATATAAAAATAATCCGATGGAGTCGACAAGGGTAATTCATAGTCTGAGTGTTAAATCACCCTTTAAGTTTTTAGTTCATACAAAACGCAAATGACCTTGAAATCCTAAGCGTGGCAGGACTTTGTAGATCTAAAGGTGCTCGTGTCTTGATTTACACAAAATAACAGGAAAGTATGTGGTTTTGTCTTGTTTTAAGAATGTTAGATATGATTTCACATTGTGTTTTCACAGGGCGCCAATGCCTCTGCTCTGGAGAAAGAGATTGGATCTGAGCAGTTTCCGGTCAATGAACACTATTTTGGCCTGGTCAATGTAAGTGATTAATATTTTGTTCCAATATGGTGATGTTTAAAGTGTATTTCAGTGACAGATCTAACTTATGTCATGTGATATATTGATTTCAGTTTGGAAATACCTGCTACTGTAACTCGGTGCTGCAGGCTCTGTACTTCTGCCGACCATTCCGGGAGAAGATTTTGGCATACCGTAGTCAACCTCGGCGGAAGGAGAACCTGCTCACATGTCTGGCTGACCTGTTCCATAGCATTGCCAACCAGAAGAGGAAAGTGGGTGTCATACCACCAAAGAAGTTTATTACACGACTACGTAAGGAGAATGGTGAGGAAATCTTACAAAGCTCAGCGACAAGGATTTAAGTGGCCTGTGGTATATCCCCAGTTGGTATTACACTGAGGACCATCTTATTCCCCATTTATAAACTAAGAATGTAAAAGCACTCAAGTATTTTCAGGAAAAAAATCAGTACTTTCATGACACCCGGAAGATCCTGAAGTGCCTGTGGAGCATGTAGAATACCAGCATATCAATGCTAATTTCATTCTGTGTGACTTTCTTTCTCAGAGCTGTTTGACAACTACATGCAGCAAGATGCCCATGAGTTCCTGAACTACCTGCTAAACACCATTGCTGATCTTCTTCAAGAAGAAAGGAAACAGGAGAAGACCAATGGCCGCCTTGCCAACGGTACACTGGACTCTCAGAACAACAACAGCAATGCCACACCTGCTCCCACCTGGGTCCATGAGATCTTCCAAGGCACTCTGACAAATGAGACACGCTGCCTCACCTGTGAAACGGTAATGAGTGATATGCATTGTTGAGCTTTAAACAAGACTTGGGGAAAAATGGCACAACCGACTTTTTTATTTTAGGAGATGAAAGTTGTAGACTATGTTAAATGTTACAGTAATGGTTTTGTATCGTAAAGATATTCCGTTGTAATCTTTATTTAAATGTTCACTTTTCTCCTCAGATAAGCAGCAAAGATGAGGACTTTCTGGACCTTTCTGTAGATGTTGAACAGAATACCTCTATCACACACTGCCTCAGGTAATGCAGCGCTGCAACATGTATAAGTAGACAAACTCCTTTTTCCCCCCCAAACCCATTAAAACGCAACACGAGAGAACATGATTGCTTCTGGTACAGTTTCACTTCCTATTTACTATCATTGAAGTAATGTAATAAGAGCTTTAGACAACTGAATCAAATCTTTCCTTTTTTTGGGGGGGGGTCATGTTATTTAGAAATGTATTTTCAATGTGTTCTACTGTGTTGTTCACTGACCTCTTGAAGGGAAATGCATTATTAAATTGCAGCATTCTGACCCAAATGTGGACCTGATATATTGAATGCTGTCATTTTTTTGTGACTTCTCAGAGGTTTCAGTAACACAGAGACACTGTGCAGTGAGTATAAATACTACTGTGAAGAATGTAGAAGCAAGCAGGAGGCACACAAGAGGTTGGTATTTAGATTCACCTTACATCTTAAAAGTTTAGGTCTGTCCTGAAATCTGACACTGATTTGTGACTGCAGGATGCGTGTAAAGAAGCTGCCAATGATCCTGGCACTACACCTAAAGCGCTTTAAATACATGGAGCAGTTGCAGCGCTACACCAAGCTATCATATCGCGTTGTCTTCCCTCTGGAGCTCCGTCTCTTCAACACCTCTGGAGATGCCACCAATCCTGAGAGGCTCTATGACCTGGTCGCTGTGGTGGTGCATTGTGGGAGGTGTGTAGGAGAACATGGGGAATGCAACACCCTTTTGCTATCCCCACAGCAACCAGAGGCATACATGCATGTCACTTTTCTGAAAATAAAATGCATCTGAATCTTTTGGCAGAAGAATAAAGAATATTAGAGTTGGAATAAGCTACATGCAACAGGAGGAAACAGACCCTTATCTGTCAGTGTTCAGCTGTAGCATTCTCCTTCCAGTGCTGGTTTGACTCTGTGTGGGTGCAAGATAGTCTGTTGGTGTTAATGCAGGGTGTTTCCCTACTCTTTACAAATGCATGTTGGAACAGGCACCAGCACAATAGGCACGATCTTATAAGGACAATAAATAGAAGTCAAACTTGCAATCTTGCAGATAAAATGGTGACTTGTTTCTCTTCCCTTTTTTGATCTAAACGACTTGTATTTGATTTTTGTTTTCTCTTAAACAGCAGAGATGTGTAAAACTAGTGTTGTAAGGCTATGTCTTTTGGGGATTTTGACCAGGGCTCCATGGAAGAAAGGCTCTTATCTCAATGGGACTGACTTTGATAAAGTAAAAACAAAGTGGCAGTGATCCATTTAAGATTGCATAAATGGTAACCAGCATATCAGTGTTACTTTGTTGGTTTACTGCTACTTGGATATGTTTTTAGAAAATATGGTAATAAAATGATGTGAACTGGATGCCGACTTGTACTCTGTAAGGCTGATTTAATGTTTCTTCCTTTTCAGTGGTCCAAACAGGGGTCACTACATCGCAATTGTAAAAAGTCACGACTTCTGGTTGCTGTTTGATGACGATATTGTAGAGGTGAGTCTCCAATATTGTTTTTATTTATGTAGCAGTCTGCATATTTCCTAACACCGCCGTTTGTCATCTGTCTGCTCTGCAGAAAATCGATGCACAGGCCATAGAGGAATTCTACGGCCTCACCTCTGAAATCTCCAAGAACTCAGAGTCAGGCTACATCCTCTTTTATCAGTCCAGAGACTAAAATGTTGAGCTGAGTGTTTTCACCACAGCGGCCAGGAGGAAACTGATTCTGCTTTGTGGGGAGCAGTGGACCATAAACGCACCACAGCAGCCCGCTTGGTGTTCTACCTGCTCACACAGCTGTAATTCAAACCTGTGCTTTTAGGCACTCAGTGCTGCAGCTCAGCCATGGAAGTTTAACCCCCTTAAGTACCAGCTGCCCCTCCTCATCCCCTTCACTCTGGCTGGACACTGCTGCAGGGACAATGAGACAATAATGAATGAAAACTGTGTTGAGATTGTTTCTAAACAGATGCTGAATGAGGGTTGTACAGATATTAGTTGGTGTATGAGTGGCGTACTAGTTTTTGCCTTGGGTGTGGGATGAATGGTTATTTAATAATTCATATGACATAATATTGGCCCAGTGTTTTCACCCCCACACTGTTATTCTGCACTGGGTTTTACGTTGACTGGATCATCAGATTTGATCATGGATGTAAAGAATGACGGGTTTTGGGGGTGAGTGTCCTATCTAAGGGGCAGACTGGGTTGTGTATTTCTACAGTGTACAGAATGGTATTTGTATAAATATTACAAGAAGATAATATTATCATTGGAAAATGTTAGACCTTAAGAAGATGTATTAACACTATGGTGCACTTTTGATACCGTTTTGTAGGTGTTGGCAAGTTTAATGTGAGGGTTTGCTTGAAAAGGCCTGTTGTGAAGCGATCATTTTCTGTTTTAAAGAAAAAGAAATAAAGCCCGTAAAGATTGAGGCTTGGTGTACTGTGCTTTTCCTTTCCGTGTCACTCAGGTGCGCACTGATGACTCATATGAGCTCAACATCGCCCCTTAGCGGTGCTACCTGGTAGACCCACTTTCCCACTGCAACAGGAGCTATTTTTAATTCATTCAAACCCAAAAGGAAGGTGCTGTGGAAAAACAGCCACGCTCACTGCCGACACAATGCTTGGTCAGCTAACTATGGTTAGATGTATGCACAACAAGTCCGCCGTCAGTTTCTCATCAGCAGCGCAGGAGGAAGAGGAGGTGGTGTCTGTGGAGTCAATGCTGCAAGGATGGAGAGATGAGGCAGAGAAGATGGAGGACAAGGGAGATGGAGAAAGATGTGAGGAAGGGAAGGGAGGAGGTTGGTGACACACATCAGGGTTGCCGTTAATAGCACAGACAGGACTAGAATAGCAGGGCGTCACAGGAGGAGAGCGAGTCACCGCATCCAGCATCTTCATATCTGCAACTGGACTCAGATATCCAAAAAATCATTAAAAACAAACTAGACACTGGAGCTGTTGGCTAAAAGGGCTCCACTGGTTGAATCAGATGTTGAAACATGCCTGGAGAAAGAAGAATTATTTTTATATGTGTTCGAGCATCTGAAAATATCTGGACACACACACACACACATTAAAAACTGACCATACACCTACATTTACACCTGTCTGTGTCCTTGAGACAGCAGGGACCAGACGGGAGGTTTTTTTTGCGGAGTTCAACCGGTCTGGCCCATTTGGGACTCCTCCTTCATCATCACCCCCTCCCACCCACCCACACACACGCACACACACACACACACACACACACCTACCTCTGTGCCTCTGCTCTGCTCACTGCACAGCCGCAGTCCACGGCGATGCGCCGTTAACGGCAGAGCCGCTCCGCGCTCTTTTCTTTCTTCTTCCACCATCCTCGCTTTGAGAGGATCATCATCATCACCACCATCATCATCATCAACAGCAGCATCCCGATCTCCTCTCCCGGCTCTGTGTTTGTCCGCCGGTGCTTATCAATACCATGGAAATACCAGGCTGTCATTCTTCCATCTAGACGGAAGTCTCACCTCAGAGAGTCAAGGTAGGCATGTGGGTGAGGCCAAGTGGGATTATTGAGCAGCCTTCACACGCACGAACAATGTATGAGGAGCCCTTTCCTCACGTGAAGTCTCCGCTGTTTTTCCAGTGCATGATACTGAGCGCACAGAGCACCATATGGTCAGAGTTATGGGATGTATATGGCGGTACAGGCAGGCTTTAGCTGTTCTCCATGGCGGGCGCGGTAGGATGTCTCCTGCTATGGAGCACGGCACCTGGTCATTAACAGAACCGTTGAAGATTACAGGCATCAGTGGAGAAAATCTGGCCTAAACAGACCCATAAATGCTGCACTGGATTTTAATTATTAGTGTCCCCAGCCCCAGCATTAAAAATGCAGTTCTTCATAATCCATTACTGTAGGCCTTTTAAAATAGTTAAACCCGTTAGAAAAGATAAATAGGTATGTACAGTTTATGTTTTAATTTCAACCTTGATGTTGGAGTTTGGGAAGCGTCAGGTTTGTTTTATAATAGTGCTGTTAGGGTTATTGTGTGTGCTCCTGCATAATGAGCTCACATGGCTCTACACTCAACCACACATTAAGAACATAACCTTGACTAGTGATGTAGAACTTGTGTTTTCCAGTTGTTTGGTATGTACAAATGTGGGTCAGGGGAAGTAGAATAACATGGAACTATAACTCTTAAAACAAATGCAAAAGATACAATCATATCCAAATGTGCCTTCTGTGGTTTAAATGATTAGTGTTTAAAAGTGTGCATGTTAGTGTTTGTGAACATCTCAAAACCAACTTAGATGTAAATCTGTTTGTTTCAGACGGGGGGCACAATGAGTGAAGAGTCGCCGGCCTCCCCCAGTTGGCTGACCCCTGACCCCACAGCATGGGCCAGCGGAGGCGAGGGGCCGATGGACAACAGCACCAGCATGGGGACGTTTCCCCCGGAGGAGTCTCTTCCACCCAGCCAGCTGCCCCTGCTGGTTAACCCCTGGGACATTGTACTGTGCTCATCCGGGACTCTAATCGCCTGTGAGAATGCCTTGGTGGTGCTGGTGATCTGGCAGAACCCGGCCCTCAGAGCTCCTATGTTCCTACTGATTGGCAGCCTGGCGCTGGCGGACCTACTGGCCGGCCTGGGCCTGGTGCTCCACTTCACCTGTGCCTACCTGCTCCGCTCTGACTCGGCCCAGTTACTGACCGTGGGCCTGGTGGTGGCCTCCTTCTCTGCTTCTGTCTTCAGTCTGCTGGCCATCACTATTGACCGCTACTTGTCTCTGTATTACGCCCTCACCTACAACTCGGAGCGGACAGCAGCATTCACCTACACCATGCTGGTGCTGCTTTGGGGCCTCTCCCTGTGTCTGGGCCTGCTTCCGGTCACAGGGGTCAACTGTCTGGCAGAGGAGGCCACTTGCAGCGTGGTTCGACCTCTCACAAAGAACAACATAGCAGTGCTATCCGTCTCCTTCCTGCTGCTCTTCGGCCTCATGCTGCAACTCTACGTCCAAATCTGCAAAATCGTGATGCGCCATGCTCACCAGATCGCCCTTCAGCACCACTTCCTGGCTGCCACACCCCACTACGTCACGACACGGAAGGGTGTGTCAACACTGGCCATCATCCTGGGTACTTTTGCTGCCTGTTGGATGCCATTTACTGTCTACTCTCTAATCGCTGACTACACTTACCCTCCTCTGTATACCTACGCCACACTGGTGCCTGCCACCTACAACTCTGTCATCAACCCGGTTATATACGCGTTCAGGAACCAGGAGATCCAGAAGGCGCTATGGCTGGTGTGCTGTGGATGCGTGCCTGCCAGCGTGGCCCACCGAGCACGGACCCCTAGTGATGTCTGACCAAGCAGACCCAGGTGGGAAGAGAGAGGCACCCTGGGTCAGCTCTGCTCCTCACTGGATGAGCCCAGTGTCAAAGAGAGCAGCAGCAGCAGGAGAGATCAAGGGAAGAAGTGGCAGAGGGCTGGAGCTGCAGTTCTGATTGGCAGAAGCAGTTTGGTGAATTACCCACAGCCCTCCAGGGTGGATGATGGCATGTGTTTCTTTGTTATACTCATCATAGGGCAAGGTATCTCACTGTCTTCCCCAGTAAAGGCGGCCATCACTGGGCTGCCTCCCGCCCCTTCCCATTCAATCCGTGCCACGCCCTTCCCTCTCTATTCTGCAGAGAGCTGAGAGCATCACATGTTACAGGCAGCAGCTGTATATAGAATGTCCATACAGCACTGGAGCTGTGGTTGGCACGTGCTTATTTTACTTCAAACGGCGGGGAGGGATTATTATTTTGAGTTTCTGTGCGTGCGTAAATACGCGCGGCGGATTAACAAAGCAGTGTGCGCGGTGCGGTGCGGTGCGATGAGGTGAGGAGAGATACGGCCACTGCTCAATACGCGGCATTTCCACAGTAAAAGCCCGTCTGGAGCAGCATCCCGTCGCTCTACTGCTGCACTCTGAACGTGCGTCGAAAGCTAAGCAGCCACGGAGAGCTAAAAATAGACCCTGGCGCTCTCTGATCCGCGCTTTGCGTCCTCCACGGACGTCAAGAAAGAAATCCAGCCGCCTTTTCTCCTTGCCTCTCTTATATTCTCATTTCTATTTTTTTTTTCTGGATTGTGCGTGAATGTGTTGTAGGTTCAGTATGTGTTTGAGAGGCTATAGCTGCGTCTTAAAAACAAGGCCCAGTTTAGCCACCATTATTTTTTTTATTGTTAAGAAGCGCTGAACCGTGTAGAAACGGAGTAAGATTATGTAACCCCTTTATAGCTCTGAAGTTCATCTCTTTAAAGGATGGGATTGCTATAAATGTATTGCTGTTTTCGGAAACAAAGAGAAAATCAAAGTTTTAAGGAACATTTGGAAACAAACATTTTAGAAAGGAAAGCAAAACCCCTGAGGAAAAATACGTTAAAAACAGTAAAATGGCAAAAAAAAGGGTGTGCTTTTTGTTTAGGACTGCAAAATCTGAACGTATTTACATGTATTTGATCTCTAATTGCTCAAAAGAGCACACAGCAACCACATAATCTCTAATCTGCATGCTAAACTCTAGTGTAATTTGCATGCAAGCACAGATCCCACTTTTCCTCCTGAATTCAGTGTTTTAGGTCACATAGGCCACTGCGAGCCATGTGTCATGGGATCCTGATGTCATCATGACCCAAATAATTTTGATGTACCTCACTTGTATTGCATTGAAAGAGCTACAATCATCACTGGATGGTAACGATGTTTAATGTATAACTGTATTGTGCAGAGTTCAGAGGTGATCTGATTATTGTAGTTCACAAAATCTAGCAGCTGCTCTGAGTTAACTGTTCTTCAAACATATTTAGGTGATTTGCTATAACCCAACAAATCTGTATATTAATTCCACACTCATAAAGATCACGTCAGCAATAACTAGCCTCTGAATGATAGTCTTTTTTTTTTTTTGAGAATCGAAGCAATACTCAGACAGCAATAACATCCATTCCCCACCATGACTTTTTCCCCTGCAGAGGTGAGGCAACTTTATGGTTGCTCTGGTAGGGATGTGTTTTAAAGTGCAGAAGCTACAAGTGATGTTTTTGAATAGGTGGTAGGATGGATTATCATTTGTGGATTGAAAAAAAGTGGACAAGGTCAAAACGACTCAATTGTAACAATGACACCACTGCCTCATATCTCTGCTAAGGATGTTGTTTTCCAAGCCTGTCAAAATTTGGGCTACGATCTTCAGTCAGATCAGGATGAAATTGTGAACTTCTTATTGCCTCTGCCTTTTGTGAGCATCTGAACTGTCCTATGTGTGGTAAACTCAAGCATCTGTGTGTGATTAGGGACTCTTTGTTTTGTCTTTTTGTCCTGTTTATTCGTGTATAAGGTTATGAGTTGCATGGCCTCTGGGTGTGTGCATGTATGTGTGTGTGTGTGTGTGTGTGTGTGTGTGTGTGTGTGTGTGTGTGTGTGTGTGTGTGTGTGCGCGTGTGTGTGTGTTTTTGACCCAGCAGCTCAGCAGACTGGAATCTGTTTCGTGTTGTCAGGGGTTAAACCAGGTCAGAGGGAAACAAATTTTTGTTGACCGCTGACCTTAGAGGATAATGCTGCCAGTCTTCCTGTCAATTCTGAGAGAAGTGGCCTCGTTCTGTGTTTGTCTTACAGCATGTAAAACCTTTTAAAGAAAGAAACTGGACTAGGATGCGAATGCTCCTGCGCTTCAAGCCAAAGTGAAAGGACTCTGAATGAACTGGGATCCTAGTCCTACTGTGTTCTTTTGTCTTCTCTATATCACTAATATTCTACTCTACTTTAAATCAGTCTCGTCTGGTCAAGGCAGGTGCCCCTTAAGTGACCTCTGAACGATTTAATGAGCTAAAATTGGCCACTTCCAAAGACAAAGTTAATGCTTCTTCTTTCTTTCCTTGCTGAACTCTCTGTCTCTCTGGCCTCAGATTAAGTAGAAAGTGTTACAAAAAAAAAAAGACAAGATATGTAAGGATAGAAGAAGTACAGCATTTCTTAGCACTGGAACGTAGCCTGTGTGTGTGTGAACTTGTGCACAGTGTCAGACTGAATCCTGTAGTTTTTTTGATGAGCACCAACAGGTCAGGCTGACACATCACAAACCATCACAAACTCTTATTCCTTTACCTTTGGAGAAAAGTCTATTTTGTTATATTCATTGAAAAGTTCTATTTTTTTCCACTTTAGTCTGGCCTGAATTCTTTCAGATTCTGATGTTGTATGATATAATGGCGCTGTAAAGCCTTTTCTGAATGTAGTAATAATCAACAAATTGTTTAACTGATACCCTCCCCCCACCTCTTGACTAATTTGTTTCTGTAAATAAGGCATGCTTAAGAGGAGGGACTTTATACCATTGTGCATGGTGCTACCAAAGCCAGTTAAACTAAGGGATGAGTTGGTTTGCACCAGTATTTGAATGATATTTCACCAAGGCTGTTAATGTAGAATTTGTTCTGTTCAGTTTCACTTTTCTCGCTTCAATATGCACCAGTTTGTAAAGGCTGGTTAATGGATAACTGAGTGGATCTGGCTACAAAGATGGGGGGGTGTTTGAGAAAGAAATGGCAGAAGACGTCTTCTGATTGGTGAATGTTTTCCTCATGTACAGCGAACAGTATTGTCAACCTGGGATATGTAAAGATGTAAAGGCTTTTTATGGTTGAGCAGGTGTGAACAAGGGCTTTGTATCCAAGAATAGTAAAAGACTGTGATGTTGGATGTAATACTTATCTGTACTGAATGGTTTCACTCCATTATAGTACACAAAGTATGGCTGTGTGCAAAGCAACCAGAGCTGGTGGGTTTTTGGAGAAGTTGTGTAGCCAGTGATGGGACATTAGTTCAAAGTGAGACAGTGTCCACTAATCTAGAGCTAAATATCAAAACACTCAAGGGCCTGTGAATGTGTGTGTGTGTGTTTGGGTGGGGGTGAGGTTGGGGTTGGAGATGGGGACACCACAGTAACAGCATCTTGTGTAGACGTATGCGTAGTTTTCAATGTGAAATGCACTTTATTTTTTGGATGAAAATGGCACAACAAATTAAGTATCTGCAAAATGAAACGTATAAACGATAATCAACATGCACTAACTGAGATATTGTAAAAAAACAACAAAAAAACAAAAAACAACAACAACGAAAAAAAAACATTGTGTGAACGTGGTGTCTATTTTTCCAAGGTGTTAGTTGTACTTTTTATTGCTTTGGTTAGTTCACTCAACTGAGAGATCTTGTTAATTTTGTATTAAAAAATGTGCTGTGCATAAAACTCATGCCTTGACTAATTTGTTCATCCTCATCCTGGCTCAGTGCCTCCCTCTTCGCACTCCTGTTTCCCTGGCAACTAAATTCTTAGCTGTACTGTTACCATGGAAACTGAAGTCTTAGTGCCAGGTGTGTGTTGTTTCTATGACAAAAGTGGAACAGTAAAGAGACATGGCAGCCTAGTCATGATCCTTCATTCATCATTTTATTTGTCAGAGGTCACACTAGCATGTACATTATCACCCCCGCCCCACAGCAGTGAACAGCATTGAACTCCTGCACATGCAGATGGCTCAGTCACTTAGTATAATGTTTTTATCATCAGTAAGACTGTTTACATATGGCCCTTACATCCAGTTTTCTCACAGCATTTCAAACACTCTCCCCAGTCACTCCTTCAGTTCCAGTTATTGTCATCTACATGTTAAAAACTTGCCTCATGATCTATGGCATAAGCAATTGGTTTCAGTAAAAACGTTAAAAAAAAGACAAGTACATTGGTTAGCTCAAGAGGAAAGTTTCTAGCATTTCTAACACTCTTAAGCTTTGACTATACATGAAATAAGCACCTTCACTGGGTGTCTATAGTGTTACAACAGGTTAAAGAAACATCTAGTGGGGTGTATTCACAATGCCTTCAAATATAATTGTCAAACTGAACCTTAAAGTTCCATAGAGTGGTCAAGATTACAGTATATTATTTTACAGTGTGTATGCATGTTGAATACACCCGCACATTTCCAGTTTTGGACCATTCAGCTTATATCAACCTACAGCATGTGATTAAGTGTAGGTGTAAAGTGTGTGTTTTCAGCAATAATGTGTGTGGCAACCTGTGAATGTGGTACAGTGGTCATTATTTCGGTGTGTGTGCCTTTAGTGGTAATTCCCGGTGTGTATTTTTTTGTAATTTTGGAGTGTGCATTAATCGGACCAGTCGTTTTCCTCTAAGTCGGAGTCGTCCTCTGAGTCGGAGTATTCCACTGCGATGCGCCGTGACAGGATGGTGGCCACGTCATTTCCAACCGGCTCTCTCTTTGCCTGTTGCTCCTGCTGCTCCTGCACCTTCTTCAGCTGGATGCCTAAAGAAAGACGTGGGATGAAGGTGTGTTTAACATGTTTTTTTTTGTTGTTTTTTTTTTTTACAGTATAATAACAATAATAGGACAACTAATATCATGAAAAGGAGCTTTATTTCAGTGCTGAGAGATTTTTGGCCTGGTAAACTTGTATACTAAACAAATTCATGGAAAGAAATGCTTCTAGGGCCTAAAAAGAGTTTATTTGAGGTACTCTATGGAAAAAGGGATACATAATGTTGAAAACAAGACTAGAAGAAAACTCCAATGTATTCTCTTTAAACATTAAAATGCCTTTATTATAATCATCTGAACTCGCTTTATCCTCACTAGGGTCACTGGGGGCCTTATCCAGCCAGCGAAGGCAGGGTACAACCTATATGAGTCACCAGTTTATCCCAGGGCTGAACATATATATATATATATATATATATATATAAACAATCATTGTCACATTCACACCTATGGGCAATTTAGATTAACCAATTAACCTATCAATGCATGTCTTTGGATGGTGGAAGGAAACCAGAGTACACAGACAAAACCCACGCAGACATGGGGAGAACATGCAAACTCCACACAGAAAGGTCTGGTGTGGGATTCAAACCAGGGTCCTTCTTGCTGTGAGACATGAGTGCTAACCACTGCACCACCGTGCTGCCCGCCTTTATTATCGTGGCATGGTCATATGTAGATCAAGAAACTTTTGTGTTTCAGCTTCAAGCCTTCATCAGGAAGTCAAGTCACAATTGTTTGGCATTCTTAATGAAATGCACAAATTGAAACATGTAGAAACAAGCTCTTACCCATGCGTATGGCTGCCAGCAAATCACTGCGAGCATCACTGACCACTGCTGTCTCAGCAGGTGCAGAGGAGGACATCTTGCGTGTTGTGGAGTGGGAGGCACCAGCTGGGAGGGGAGGAGGTGGAGGACCTGGCGGAGGTGGAGCTGCCTGTGCACCAGACACAGGTGGTGGAGGAGGAGCGTAGCCTCCAGCCATGCTCATTGGTCCAGGAGGCATCGCACCTCCAGGAGGTAAGGCGAAAGCAGTTTGGGCAGAAGGAATGAGAGGGGCGGGAGGAGGGGGAGGAGGAGTGTTGGCATAGCCGTCCATACTGCAGGAAGACAAAGCAACAGAGTCAAGAATCTGGACTCACTTTTTCAATTACAAAAGTACAGTCACCATGGCCCATAAATGAAGCATAATAATAACATGCCACTAGATGGCAGCATTAGCTCAAAGTTAACAGTATGGGTCACATGCCCTGACCTCTGACAGTATGTGAAACTAACAAAAACAGTAATCAGGGCCTTGACTTACTTGAACTGCAGAAGGTAACAGGCCTTTATTTGAAACAGGCTTGTATTACAGGTATTCATTTCTAATTTTTTGTCATTTTGCATAGGATTGGTCATATTTGACTACATCTTAAAACTTAATATTGTGGAGCTTGTATTTTATTGTTAAGTACAGATTGGCTGGGACATCAGGTCATAAAGACCCTCAACTTACATCTTCAGATGAGTAATAAGAACAGTAAAGTTTGAAAATAGCATGAACATACTGGTAAATAAAAACATATTATATGACAACCAGGAGGAGTTTACCCACTTTTGTTTTCCCTGACCTTAATTGAGAACTTTTATTGATTGACCAGGCTTTATTTGAGGAAACGCAGTGCTTGCAAAAACCCAGAAATTGTTCACAGCAGTGTAGGTCAGCTTGACTTAGAGTGGTGAAAGGACATGAGAGATGAGTGTCTTTGTTTACCTGTAGTCCACTGGTGGGAGGGACATTGAGCCTCCATTCATAGCCTCAGAGGGTGGTGGAGGGAGTGGGACTTGGTGGTGAGATCGGCCGAGTGTCCCGCTCGGATAGGCCATGGTCCTGCCTCGGTTGTCATGGTCACTTCCTCCTCGGACAGTGTGTCCTGCAGCCATCTGGGCAGCTAGGACACTGGGCGGTGGGCCTGAGTAGGTGTGGGCATGGCCAGCATGGTTCATGGCATTGGGATAGTGATGCTGGTCAGGACCATGACCCCTGAATGATGCATTATAAAGTTTAATGTAAGTAATACAGAACATTTCTGCCATTATTACATTGGTTGCTAAAGTTACAATGTCACACAAACAAAACAAATTAGCCCTGAGTGGGACAAGTGTTCCTTTACCTGTTCTCTGGAGACATTGAGCCTTCAGATGAAGCACCTCTGTCTCTGTGTATAGTGTGTCGGTGATCAGGTCTCAGCTCCTTATCCAGAGCCATCATATTCCATTCCTGTCGACGATTCCTTGCCTTGCGGACCTTCTTGACCTCCCTTTGTAATGTGCCATCCACACAGCGTCTCTGCTCCTAAGAGAAGTAGAGAAAAAAGCACCCCTGCTTTGATGAAATGTATTTTGATCTACCAAGTAACAATAGCCACAAGGACTATTTGTGTAGCTAAATATACACTGTCTTGTTTATGGATCATTGATTATTCTCTTTGCTGTAATAAAGATATTTTGGTGTATTTAGACTTTTGGTATCTTTTTTCAGTAAGCTCATTTTGAGGTATTTTATTTCACTAGATGATCTCCCATGCTGGGTGGTCAATATAAAATACCACAGGACTGAACAGGAGTAGAAGGGAAATAAACACACATGACATTAATACAAACTAAAGTGAGTATGAATCTCAACCACATTAAAGCTGGTGCTGATACTGAACATAAAAACCAACAGCTTCTTTATGCAGTGACAGCTTTGCATTTATAACAAGTATTCAGAGAGTGCCGAATCTCGCCCCTATTTTGTGCGAATCTGAAGTTTCTATGACAACCTGTTCTTGAATTAGAGACAATCATGTGGTTTTGACCTTTCTGCTAAACATGACCTTGACCTTTGACCTTTACTTAAATGGATCATGGCATCTGATGCTCATTAGCTATATGTACATGCCCATGTAATTTCATGGTGATATCTCAAGCATTCATTGAGTTATGGTGTGATGTGTCTCACACAGACACAAAGACAGACCCACAGACACACTGATTACAATAATCTCTTCCAACCAATGTTGGGCAAGATTAAAAATTCTGCATGCTGCCTATGCTAGACAATATCAAGCATGTCTGCAGTAACAGCCAGTGAGTTTTTGACTACTTCCACACCAGAGTCATTATCTTTCTATAAGAATAAGCACATTTGCCATCAAAAGTTGCCAAAAATGTACTCTTTAGAACTGCTACTGCTACATGTACACTAGTAGTAGTAGAGTTTATTCTAGAAGATAACTGTACCTTCTGCTTTCTCTTTTCTTTCCTCTTATCCTCTGTGTCCTGCAGCATCTTTTCTTTCCACAGGTCAAAGAAGTAAGAGGGATCAGTGTAAAACTTAAGTGCTTCCTTGTGGTCATCCCTACAAAGACAAATACAAAAGGTTACATTCATGTACAAAAATGTCTGAAAAAGAACATAAAGAGTAAAGTATTTTTTTTACTCAACATCTTTCTGTGAGAAGGGATAAAACATGTGAAGCTATAAATATTGTAAAAGTGGAGGAACAAGGATGGAATTATGAGTTCAGTGTCGTGTATTTATACCACAGCATAACTGGAAATGACAGCATGAGAAGTGGAAATGGAAAAGCAAGTATGCAGGAAGAAAAAGTAAAGTGTGTGATGTAGTCAGGGTTATGAGTTAGATTCCCACTGGAGGCTGCCATGCTAAATATGTAATGCACTGAAAGTACTCGAAAGCACAAAGGGTAAAAGCAACTACTGACTACCATTAAGGAAACATCACCAAATCTGCAGCAAAACTTAGAATTTAGGTCTGAAAAAGGGCCAAAGCTGTATTTATAGTGAGTATTAGAGCTCTCATGTATAACACAAGGTTTCAAAGACAAAGTTGCATGTTCAACGAGCGAAATGTATTTCCCCGTTGCTTTCATAACAATTAATTATTCCTTTATATGAAACGTCATCTTTATATTGTCAACTTCATTATAAAAAAAAACCTAAATATTTCAAGAATGCACTTCTGAAAGTTACACTAGAACTCCATCATTTTCATGCAACAAAGTTAAGAAAAAAAACTCCACTGACAGGTTTGATAAGGTAAATGATGAATGGGCAGTGTTGTTACCTTTATAAGCTGTTCTAAGAAACCTAAATCTGCTGGTTTAATGATGCTAATAATAAAATTATCATGAGATGCCAAGCCCAAAAATGGAGACATTGGTAGGATGCTGATTTATATATAAAGACTTCCCCACCAGTAAACTAAGCAAACAAATAAGAACAGTAATTCATTTGTTTCAGCTGCAACAATTTCTTTAATTGTAACTAATGCAGTGAGTGTCCTCTCAGCTCTTAAACAACCATCATTTTACCAGACAGTATAAAGCTTGCACTATGTTTCATGGGAAAAGGTCATGTGGTCTGATGAGTCCTGACTGATCCTGTTCCAGAGTGATGAAGAGAGGAGAAACAAGCAATTACCCACCATGCCTATTGCCTAGAGTACAGTGAGAGCAGTGTAATGGGGCTGCTTCATTTGGTCAAGTCTATGATCAGCCATGTCACGTGTCAAAAAAATGATGGAAAAAAAAATGTTGTGACATTTCATGAACTTGTAAACATTATACTAGAGAATGACTGCCAAAATTTAAGCTATTGTTAAATAAGGTTAAATAAGATGGGATACATATTAAAGTGTAGGACTTTTTTGGCCAGCCTGTGTATGTGGGTGCAGTATATAATTTGACGTTTAATCATTCTGCTTTTTCTCATGCTTCTGTTTTAACTAACGTATTAAAAGTCATGCGTGTATGCATATGTCCCTGCCATATTCTGAGCATCTCTGTATGCAAAATACAGTTCATTTTTGTTCATTTTTCTCTTATATACTGTATGTGTGCTCAGCACTTTGTAACTGAGTTTTTACAAAAATGAACTCTTACTACCTTTTCAATTACTGCATACTTGATAAATCGATAGTTCCAAAGGTAGTTTTGCTTAGTAGATAATGGCATCATATTTCAATGAATTTGTAAAATTTGATATCTTGTATATATCAAGAACTGGCACTCCCTGTATTTCCCACTGGGTACTGGTGGCCTTAGTGTTCTGTGAGTTTATATGGACTAAAAACACTAACCTGTACGTAGAGAGGATGTTGAGCGGAGGAGGCTTGTCACTCAAATTGTACATCTCTCTAACGGGATTGGGTACGCTGCCCTTGGACACCACCTGCTGGTCCTGAGTGGTGGAGCTCTTGAAGGCTTTCCTCATGTTGATATCTTGTAGGGAAACTGAAAACACAAAAAAAGGAAAAGAGTAAAATGAATCGACAAATTATTGAAAGAAACTACTGCGAAAATAAATATAGATAAGACATAAACAATGATGGTCCAAGGATGCAGCAAGTTGAAAAAAGCCTGACAATGTGAGACTGGCAGCACTAGGGTGGAGTCGCTGGGCCTTTTCACTCAGACCTTTGACCCTTGACCCACCTTCTTCTACTGTGGAGTCCAGCTGCGTGACCTTGACGGCCAGCCTGTCAATGCGGTCCTGGAGTGAGTTGGCACGCAGATAGAAGGTGTTGGCCTCATTAAACAGTTCACCGAATATATCCTCTGCATGTTTACCTAAAGGGGAAGAGTGGGAAGGCCACAAAGAAAGAGAGGAAGGATTTATGAGAAAGAGACTTGTGATCATTATATGGAGCCAAGCAAATCCCAACAGAGACTGAGGGCCAATCAATACAATGGTAATGTGACACAGAGTGAAACTAGAGTCTGACGAGTCACTGCAGGACATTGTGTCTCTTAATACTCAATATAGCAACATTCCTCATTAATAAATTAATCAAGTCTGATAGAGACTATCCACATCATACTGTATATAGGCCCATGAGAGAAAGAAACCTTTCTTTTTTAGATTATATTACTGTTCTGTTCAGGCAGTTAAATGGGGGTCATATTATTGCTGCAGTTCAAAGCCGTTGACTCTTCATACATTTCATGACATTTTCATCTTCCTAATGATTATTGCTCATGTGTGATTTAACAGTAGGGTACTATTTTAGCAGGACTGCAGATTAAATACATATGACTGTATTGATTCAAATCTTTAAAACACCCTTAACCCAAAGCTTAAGTCAGTCCTCTGGCTAAGAAATTATGTCCTTTAAGTAGACTATAAATATGTCAGAGTGCATGTTCATTGAAGTGGTTTAATTATGGTATAGATTAAACTTCTACATTGTTTTAACAAGTAAAACATGCAGCCAGAACTGCCCTGAGGCGAGGCTTTGTAACACTCGTGGCTTCAAAAGGGGTCATAAGTAACATTTAGGTGCAAACCCCTATTAGCTCTGTGTTAAAGAAGACATAAACCTCTGGCTACAAATTCCTAATTATAGTGCAGAGATATGATGAAAATGCATGTGGTCTTATTTAAAACAAAACAGTTAATTAATGTCACCAGTTGTATTTCATTATTGTTCTAATAACATTGATTAAGTGTAGTGCACTGATTTAAAAGGTGTTGCGGCAAACCTAAACAAACACACGCTAATGGCTATTTCTGTCCCTCCTGCTGACAGGATGGGCTGCAGGAAAAATATTTAGAGGAAGGAAGAATCACAGATCCGGCATGCTGAGGCCCATCAACTCTGACCTCTCCAGAGGATTCTTATGGTCCACGTCCATGCAAATTGCACACACATACGTGGACACACACACACAGCACATGCAGTCTGTAGATTCACCCTTCCACGCCTGTATGAGCGTTTATATTTAACCCACACAGCTGCTGTTGAAAGGCCCACTCCCAACACAGGAACTCAATACAATAAGAAACACACAGAATGGATATGACTGGGCCAAAAAGTGGAGTATTAATGGTGAAAAGAACTATTAGAGGTCATAGCATGAAATCTCTAAAAGGAGACAGTGATACTCGGTGCAACAGGGAAGAAAAGTCAAACAGCAACACAGGACACACTGTGATAGATTATGAAATACAGGAACTGGAATACAAGATACTGTAGATAGTAGATGAAGATAGATTGGAACACAGATGCCCTTTCTGCATTTATAGTGTGTATGATAATCAATATAAACAGCTCTGTGCACAAACACCCACACACAAAACAAGTATGTGCACTGTCGCATGTTCACAGCTGTCCTGATGGGTTCATTTTAGCAGAGCTATCTAAAAGGATTACATTTCAAGGCTCCATGTTCCAGTACGAGGCCGCTGTAAGCCCGCTGCTTGCCGAGTGACCCTAGGCTCTGTAACTATGACAACGCCAAAATCAATCACCACTTCGGGATTAACGATGAAAGCATGTGATCTTGTCCTGCTACAAAGAGGCTAAACACAGTGCAGACAGTTGCTATACTGAAGTTAATAAGGATACAGCCTGAGGACGGTCTACTGTGAATTTCAGTCTGTTATCAAATTTATACAGAAACCTCTGTCTGTTTTTTGTTTTTTTTTTTACTTTTAACAGCTCATATTTCTTCCAAATGCTCCAGTGAACCCATATGGTTTTGTGATATACAGTGTGTGTGTGTGTGTGTCTGTCTTACTCAGGCTACTGAGCTGCCGGATGATGGCAGAGAGTGTGTTGTTCATCACACACTCTAGTTCACTCCCAATGCCTTCTGGGAGCTCCCCTCGGCAGAGGTGACGGGGCTCGATGTTCCTCTTCACCAGCGGCATGGTGAGGCCTCACCCGACACACTCCAACCAACACAAACTGCAGGGAAACACAGAAGTCAGGTACAGAAAGTCAGACATCCTTAGTTGGGCATGTACATACAGTTAAGTGTACTGCACTTACACATAATAAAACATACAATATTCACTCTGAACACAATGAAATAAAATAAAGCAATAAGTACATTTATTATTTTATACTTCTTCCTATTCCTTTTCAACCATGCAAATTTAAGATTTGCTCCTAGTTGAAGACAGACACTGTTTTATTACACCGGCAAGGAACAGCAGACTTATGTTTTTGCCAGTGTTTATCCGTTCATAACTTTTATACCTCAAAAAGTGATGGATGGATTTGGCAGACATTTTTAGAAAACATTGATGCTGGCACACGGAACAAATTGTTACTCGGTGGAGGTAAGCGGGTGGAGGGCACACGTGTGTTTCATGTGGTTGGTCGGGGCAGACCACTGCTCGCAGAAGTGAAAGTGAAACCTATAGGTCATTTAAGTCATGGTGTGGGTGTGTGTGTGTGTGTGTGTGGGGGGGGGGGGGGTAGTTGAACTGCTTTGGCGGAATCTATACTCTGTAAGTGCTTTTCTGGTTCTGTTTGAAAGAAAGAATGAACGAAGGAACGAACAAAAGAAAGAGAAAGAAAGAAAGAAAGAAAGAAAGAAAGAAAGAAAGAAAGAAAGAAAGAAAGAAAGAAAGAAAGAAAGAAAGAAAGAACGATCTATCCTGGTTTAGTTCGCATGATCTTTGGAGAACACCTAAATTGTCCCCCATTGGATTAAGAGTCACACACCAGACTGTTGCTTTAAAGCATGAATAACTCCAGTTACCATCATTTGCCAGTGTAGCCAGGTGTAAAAAACCATATTTCCCTGAAGGGGTAATAAAGGATATCATATCTTAATAAAATTACATTTTAATTAAGCCTTAATTGGTCAGTTTTAATTTCAATTTTGTACTGCTTGTTCTGTCGTAAATCTAATCATAAAACTACTAAAATAATCACACAGATGTTTTTTATATGACAGCTCTAATTTTATTTCATATGAAGTGAAATTATTACATTTTCTAAAATATGACTGTTCCACTGGCCTTTGAGGAACACTAAATATTTGCTGTAGACTATGCTCACAATGTGCTCTGTCTATATTCCTATTCATAATAATGTGCCCACATGTACACCCAGCACACTGTTCATACAAACAAAGAAACTAAGGGATTGCCGAAGAACTGTCAGTGATGACCAACAGTGTCCCAAAGCCATAAGACTTCTGGCAACCACCAGAGAGATTAAAGCATTAGAGATAGGAAAATACAGTGTGCCAGCTAATCCCAGGGCAGCTTGTCACTGTCCCAGCTGGAATCCTGATACAAACTGAGAATCATGGATGTGGTCATGCAAAAAGCCAAATGGGAGAAAACTGCTACCCATGCAAACACAACCACTGTTACTTAACAAAAATAAAGAAATCTCAGGACACAAGTGAAGCCCACCCGGATTCAAACTTTTATATTGTTTTACACAAACACAGCCCCCCAATAATGTGTAAACGAAATCCAGATTGGGTCTGATCTGACACTCTGGACCCTTTGTAGTTCAAACAACTACAGACAATAGTGGAACCATAAGAGATCCCAACATGCATCAGAACAGCCATCTTATCGGTGCTTCTTCCTGCTTCCTGTTTTTCTGGTATTGGTCTAGGTCCTGTTTCCTGGTCCTCCCTATGTCACATCTCTCTTTCCTGTCCAAACACTTGGCCAGAACAATATCGCTCAATAAGGAGCAGTTGAAAGGAAGGACAGGGGGACAGATGGAAATGCACAAACCCAATTCCAATCAGCAACTCATTATTGTATTTGTTAGCCAAAAAGAACACTTTCAATTACAGATGGAGTGATTTTATTGAACAGCTATGCCAAAAAAATCACTTTAGAGGAGAGCATGTGGGAAAGAGGCAGGGGCCCTGGCAGTGGGAGAGAAGTCTAATAATAACTGACAGGAATTAGAAATACAATTCATTATTAATGGACTATCAAAACCTTGTAAATATTAATGAATCATTAAAAGGACATTTGGATAATTTTTGGATACTTATCAATTCATTACAACTTTAAAAGGCTTTATTGGACTTTATCCATCTTATTTTGAGTTCACTCTCCCACTATATTGAAAAGCACAATTACATTTTTAATCCACACCCCTGTCTTAGTAAATATGGTGGTGTCTTATCAGTGTCTACAAAGGAAAGTACTGTTGATAATGTCGTTCCAGCTGTCCCACACAGACAGGGAAACTTCTGTTCAATGAGGCCAATTCCCACCAGCCGTGTCTTCATCATCATCATCAGGCCACGTTTTCTCAGCTAGTGGCCCCCTGCAAACCTCAACAGCGTCATGCCAATAAGACAAAACAAAGGGTCAAATTACACCATCTTGTGCTCCCACAAAGCAGACTAAATATATTCAATACAACTCGGTTTGAGGCAAAAGGGCTCCTTGGGATTAACAATCTGCTTGAGATACTGTGCTTGGAGGTGGCACAAATTAGAAGATGGCATGTTTTTGCCTTTACTGTCTGCCTGGCATGACAATCATATCAATGAGGCGAAATAATGAGCAAGTGAGGGTGAGCAGGAGGGAGGAGGGACGGGCCTTGTCTGATTGTGAGAAATGAGCGAAAAGTAGAAGCAAAGCAGGCCGCATGAACAGAGAAAGAGAGAAAGAGACACCAAGTAGGGTAAGAGTGTGTGTCTGAGACTGTGATAGGAAGAGACAGTGAATGAAATGGTGTGTGTGTGTGTGTGAGAGAGAGAAAAGGTTGTATGTGACATTAAGAAGTGAACAAAGTATATGTGTGTTTATGTGTTTGTGTGAAGGGGGAAAGGGTGTATTGGGTGGGGGGAAGGGTAAAATCAGGGACCTCGGGGAAGCCACTGAAAGGTTCCTGGGACAATAGAGCTCCGTTCACACGGCAACAGCACCAGTTCTCCCATGCATCCTCCTCCCCCTCCTCCTCCCCGACCTTCTTTAAGGCCCCCTCTACTCCTACCATGAAAGCATAGCAAGCAAGCACTTCTCCTTCATCCTCCATGCACTCATGGAGAGAGGTAGAAGAAAAGGAAAGTAAAGCCTCAACATAAGCCTACTTACTGACTGTCATCCAACATGTTAGATTATACTTCCAAATATTCAGCAGGTTTCACTCTCATGCTTGATTGTAGTTCTTCATTTTTTTCCTGTCTGGAGCCTTATATTATGACAATCCCGAATACATACTCGCTCTGTCAGGTTTACAGAAACATGGTAGCCAATTAGCTGCATGTAAACAGTCCCCTCAGTTGCAAAAAATGTCTTTGATCCTAAGAGAGGTCACTTTATAGCTGCATTTGGGGATAAAACCCAGTTCCCCTTTGACTCCTGCAGCATCTATGCACAGAATCATAGAGCTAGATGAGACATTACTACAGATGTGAAAACTCCATTAAGATCTGAAAGGGGAAATCATTACCAATTTATGAGCACAGCACAGCTTCTTGTGTGGCTGTTTTGCTTGCTCTGATGTTATGAATAATGCAGATTGGATTACGTCAGGTCACACTGCCCTAAATATGACGTAAAAATGTGTGCTGTTACAAATGTGCCTGTCCAGGGACATCTCCTTTTTCCAATATTACTTGGGAGGCATCCGTGGTGAGACGTTAATGGTACTGTGTCTGCGATCCACTATCAAGAAAAGTCAATACTTTATCTTACTGGAAATAGCAAGCTTAGAAATAACTTTATGTCTTTCTCCTCTCTAGGAGGGGCAGATCATAACATATTACAGAAAAATATACCATAAATATCACAATTATCAGCACTGATCATGTCATTATTGATTCAACCCTTAAAGTAAAAGCTTGCAACATGAATTGCTTACTCAACATATTGATTTAAAAGTTGGTGAATCATGTTGCAAAAAACCTCATTTGCAGCTTTTTTCTTTTGAAATTCCAAATATATTTTATTTTTCCTGGAGCTAGATATCTGAAGTGAATATCTTGATCTACACCGAAGCTCTATTGTTGGTATTATATTGCTAATTTCGCAATTTTATTTATCAATGAGGGTAAAATATTTCCATTAAGTCTTTTCAATGAATTTATAATAACCTGTCACTCATAATATTATGATCTATATGAGTCAAGCATAAATATTTAGTAATGATTCAACAATCATTTATCTGGGTTTGAGGTTGGACAGTTGTTACTGATACACATGAATGTCATGCTTGGCTTATTACTACATACTATTCATCTGTTTCACGCTTCTCCATACATTCTCCTTGTGTGTTTTTCCCACTGGCTGACAGACACGGACACGCACATACAGAGGGGTAAACTAATGGCAAACACGATCAATCACTGTTCCGCACCGTCGCTTCCCGTTACTGATGGACTGACCCACATCTGTTCATCTACATCGGTTCCTGTGGATTCCTGCCAGTTTCAATCATAAATTGTCACTGCATTCTGCCGTCTGCGCTTCCACTGAACTGATTAACACACCCACAAATAAGTACCATTCATTGTCCGATTAAAAAAAAAGCTTTAAAGTAACTCAAAACGAGGGAAACATGTAATTAAATGGGAAAGATTCGGCTGAGGAGAGTCGGTTTATTATCCTCAACTGGGGGTCCGCTCCAACTGACCACTTGGTTAGCTAGCTTATGTCCAGTACTCGATTTGTTAGTTTTGGATAAATAAGACAACAGTTAAAACAAATAGACACGCACATTTCATCAATTAGACAAATTATCTTATTAGTCTTTGCGAAAAGTATCATAAGACCCTCACCAGTACTTGAAATATTAGAAGAAATCAGCCCGTCCGCATGTCCCGTTAGGTACTCCTATTAGCTCTGCCATCCTGTGTCCCCCCAGCCCGTCTGGCCACTCCGGGAAAAAAAATCCTTTGAGGACGGGGTGGTACCCACCGGCCCGATCTACCAATCACGTTTCAAAATATGGGATTTAACACTTGATAAACGTTTATTTTATCCAATAGAATCGCTCAATGAGTTTGAGTGACAGGGAGACTCCCCTGCTCTACAACGGCGTTCCGAATGGAGGGGGCGGGGATACGGTTGGGCGTTGCTGAAGAGCTTATCAGAGCTTTTTTTTTTTTTTACGCGACAGTCCCATTCGTGGCCAAAATTATAAGGGGTTTAAAGACATTTTGTAGCCTGTGGGGATTTGGTGGACACGAAGACTCCTTTAAGTAACGAATAATGGCTCTAAAGTGTAACCCAGATAATGTTTTAGGGGTTAGAAAAATGCTTTAGGCATGGATGCTGAGAAAGACCTGGGGTAGAATTGTATAACATACTGAAATAGCTGGGCCAGCATCCTTACAGGAAGAGGTTCAGTGAGAGGACTTGCTATACTTAGATGTGTGCTTTACTCTCCCAGGTGTGTTTGTAGACAAAAACAGACTGAAGAAGAGGCCTGTCAGTAAAGCAGGGAAAGGGGCTGAGAATAGTTTTGGGCTGTAGACTAGCCATTAAAAATGTGAAAGGAATTTCATTATTGAAAAAGCTGTTCTATTCCTGGTCAAGAACAGAAAGCCATGGCCTGTTTGTGGTGTAGAAATGTCAGTGTAACATACATAATTTATTTAGCAATGAATGGTAAAGTGGGTTACACAATGTATAAAAACATCTTAATTTACAGTAAATTTGTCTTTTTTGACTCTTGGTTCAATTTTAACTGACTTAAATCATTTCTTTATGAAGTATTTTTAAATGACTATTGTTAATACTGTATTAGTATTTTGAATGTTGTAGCATTTTATTTTAAGAGGTTCTTCATAAACCGGGATAACTAATCATTTCCCCCAATTTGTGTTTGAAAATATTAATTAAAAAAAAACCTCTCATACACTTGTATACCTGACTGCTTGAAAATGTAGCCCCTTAAAAAACAAGGGGAAAAAACACTTACAGGATAGTACTGTAAATCAAAGAGTCATTGTATTAAGACTTTGCATCTCACACCTGCTGCTTAAGCACAGACACTCCCAAAATATCAATGTTTCCACTTTTATTGTCAGGATACTTGCTTCATGTAAAATATTTCAATACAATACAGTACAATGCATGTTCCATCTGCCATCCTCCATGCGATTGGTTGGTTTTGTCATGTTGTAAGGCTTGCCCACAGCATACAGCAGCTGAATACTCATCCAGCACAAGCTGCATTGCCACTTTTGCCATCAGAACAAAACCATGAAAAAGTGATTAAATTATAAACTACTAAAATCTTTTTTTGTCTTTCTTTTTTTGTCCTTTCTGAACAAAAAACCCTCAATGCCACAGCTGTGGGGGCTCCATATCTTCCCAGCATGCTTCACAGCAGCTCAGGTCAGTCCTCAGCTGAGGCCCTCACAGGGCCACACATAAAAAGGAATGGGTAGACAAACGGGAGGACAGACAGACAGGGAATCTGTCAATGCTGGCAGTCACATAGCAGCTTTCAGCCTCATCCAAGCTTCGACAGGAAGAGGGTAACTGGATGGGGCAGAGTGTGTGTGTAAAGACTGGTGGAGAAGAAAGAGGGGAGGGGGTGGTGGTGGTGAAACAGCAGATTAATGTGTCCCCCAAACTGAGCCATCTTCTCCTGGCTGGTTTGATTTAGTCTGAACAACAGAGAACAGTCTGGATTCTCAACTCCTTAAGTTGGGAGCACCTTCACGTTCCTGTCTTGTGTTTCCCATTTGCTTTTGCTCTATAGCAGTGCTTCTAATACTGGGGTTACTGTGTTTTATCTCAAAGAAGTGTACATTGATGCCATTCTGGCCTAACGGACTGCTGCAGAGAAGGTGCCCTCTGTGGGGTGGAGTGATGTGGGGATGCTGTTGCCATGGTACCCCGACATCCCTCAGTACATTCTTTCAGGTGGGCGTGGTGAGGGCATTGTATGTGTGTGTGTATGTATTTGCGCATAGGTGGGATGTCTCAGTAGCGGTGGGCCTGGTGAGAGTACTGGGGTGGCTGTTGGGAGGTAGAGGAGTATCCCATGCTGCTTTGGGGCAGTGATGTGCTTGGTCCAGGGTTCTGGTAGGCAGCATGTGGATTGGAGCGCTGTATGGATGACAGAAATCAAGATTATTGATTTGTCTTACATACTTTATAATTATTGCCTATAATTCACCTGGACCCACATACAAACCTCTGCAATTCATTTTTATTAAGTACTGGGGAAACTGAGACCACAATTTTCTTTTTATTAAATCACAGCCTGGTGTATTTACTCTAAACCAGTATTCAGAAACACAAATAATGTGCATTCTTGCATTCATTAGCACAACTTTTTGAATGTTTGTGTCAACATATTATTCATCTCACAGAAACACATCTTATGGGAGACAAAGAGAACTACCTGGTAGTCTGAGGTCATGATGAGGCCACCTGAGGTAGTGGTGGGTGGAACAACTCGCACTTTCTTCAGAGGTGGGCCTTGGGCGTGGCTGTTTTCAGGGTTACCAGTGTGCCCCGCTCCATTTGTGTGGTTATTTCCCTGTTGCTGCTGCTGGTTTTTCTAAAAAGTAAAAAGTGGTGTGGAACACTTTATAATCCTTTATTCTTGAATGTTTAATCATAAAATAAGCACTGGAAATCACTGAAAGGTCATTAGACAGCACATGCTTCTTACTTTATCTGCCTTGTCTTCTGGCTCCTCCTCTGTCAAGAACTCCCTCTTGGGATAAGGAATCTGGCAGCCTGCAAAAACACTGGAGAAAAAAGAAAAGAAGCTTGTCAACGTATTTATTCCCATGAGTAGCAGCTAATTAACCAGAAACCTGTTTAAGGTAGCACTTAATATCCATTGGACAAATGACCCGACCTAATGAATAGCACAAGATCTGTGAACTTGATTGTGTGACTCACTCAGAGGTTGGCAAAGGCTCCTCCAAAAAGTAGGGGTCCTGCATGGCCTGCTCTGATGTGATTCTACGGATGGGGTCCATGGTCAACAGCTTCTGCAGCTTTATTCAGAAACACAGAATTTAGGAGTCAGTGTGACGAAAAAAAAAAAAAAAAAAAAGAAAAAAAAAAAAACATACCTCATGTCTCAATGAGATAATTACCTGATAACTATATATATATATATATATATATATATATATATATATATATATATATATATATATATATATATATATAAACATTTTATTTATTAATTTTTTTTTATATTAACATGCCAAGGATTTATCTCAAATATTTTCGAATCTATACAAATGATTTGTTATTGCTTTATAAGTAAGGTATTTGAACTTACCAAGTGGAATGCTTTGCTGTCTGGCTTGACTTTGTGTTTTTCCATGTACTTTATAAGGCTGCAGTTTGTGTATCTGTAATAGCAAAGGGGCACATTGTAATTTTATTAATTCGTACATTTAAAAAAATGGAGATACCACATGATAATATGCAAATTATGGTTATGAAACATAATCTTCTTTGCTAGAAGACAACACTTTAGACTAGACTAAGAAACTGGGACAGTGATGCTGTGCACACTCACGTGTTTCTTCTGAAGTCTTTCATCAGTGTGGAGTGTTCTGGCATCTTTTTGATGTCCTCCCAGTCTTTATCTGTTAAATGGGAAAAACAGAATTACACAATATCACATCCACTCTCACTTCACTAACAGATTATTCAGGTTCTAGGGTCTGGCTTACAATATTAAATACAAATGCTCATTATTTGACTGTACCTGTTAAAGTTATAACATGATTAACTACATTGTGCTTTAAGATCCAAAAGTGCAAACAGAGATGTTACATTTCAACTACATAACTCTGAGTGAAAAGAGTGATTATGTAAATTTATATACATTATTCTCACTTAATAGCCACAATTACTTCAATTGATTGTGCACTGGAACTGCTATTCTTGTCCTGATACAAAGGCTTTTACCCCCACACAAAATCAAACCAAATCCATCAAACAAACTTGTGAATTACACAATGAGAGCAACCGACATGGTAGAAGAAGAAGAAGAGAAAGGAAAAAAAAAAAGAGATCAGAAGCAGATTAAGTGAACTGGAAAAAATAGGCCCAAATGTAGCCCTGCAAGTAAAAGTTACAATGTTTGTGCCTAGGCTTCTAGCTCTATATCGTGTCAGTGGATTGATGTTGAGAGCCCACAGACCACATAATTGCCCAAAGAAAAAAGGAGGAAAAGCAACCAGGGAAATAATCAACTGGTAGAAATGGAAAATGCTGATTGTTGCACAGCATTTTCCATTGAAATGGAGCAAATTATCTAAGACATGAGGAAAACAGCAATGAAACAGCATTAAGTTATAGTGAAAAATCACAAGTACTGAGTTCCCTTAATATTGAAGGCAATTTGCTGGGTTTTTAAGTAGTTCAGTTTAATTATTAATAAATAAGTATGCAAATAATTATTGGCAAAGGACATTTCCTACAATTATTTTACTTAAATCTGTAATTAGCCGAGTCTCACCAGCAGGGAAGCCCATAACATTAAAGATACGGTCCAGTTGGTCATGGTGGTAAGGGTTACTGGTCTTGATATCCTCCTGGCGACAATGGAATATAGGCTCAGATGTCAGCAGCTCTGCAAAGATGCAGCCAATCGCCCAGATGTCTGAAAGAACAGCAGACCACACAACAATGCCGTCAGTAAAGCCAGCAAGAGGATTTACATTTACATGAGCTCTACTGACAGTTCTCACCGATGGCTTTGGTGTAGTGCCGAGCCCCTAGCAGCAGTTCAGGTGCTCTGTACCAAAAGGTGACTACCACAGGGTCCAGATCGGCTAAAGGCTTCAATGGTGAATTGAAGAGACGAGCAAAACCCATGTCCGCTACCAAATAAACACAATACTGAGTAAAGCAGTAACTATGACAAAGACTATGAGCTTAAATAGAAGATGGAAGACATACATACCAATTTTTACTCTACCCCTCTCTGGTCCTTCACCCATCACTAAAATGTTAGCTGGCTTCTAACAGGAGAAATACAGGAACACACACAAAATTTCCAGTTTTAAAACATGGCAGATGAAAGTAAGATTTTTTTTAAAGGTATAGACCAAAAGTTATACTGTAGGGCAGTATGATTTACAGTAGCTGGTGTAAACGATATTTGTCATTTCTGCCCTCTAGTGGACAAAATCAACAATGCATCCCCAAGGTAAAATCCACTTTTACTGTCATCATTTTATCAGTCAATGGATGTAAATGGTGGTCTGGATTCTCAATTTTCATAGAAAAGTAAAACTTTTAATGGATTTGTTTAAGTGGTAATGACAGTTTTACAATATTTTAAAACTAACTCAAAGAGAGAAATACAATACCCCAAAATTGACTCTTATTTCCAGATGAAAAAAAGAGACTGTGCCAATAACGCATTTAGAACAAATATCTTGTCAAACCAGCAGCAGGTTTCGGCATGATAATTGTACCATTAAAACACTGAACAAAAAATAAAAGATGTTAGTGATGAGCCATGACTAAACATGTGCAGATCATCACAGGTACATGATTTTGACTGATTATCTGGCTGTTGACAATTTTTCATCATCTGCTGACTTGTTTTCCCCTCTACACAAACATTTTTTTTCTCTATCTCACCCCCTCTTTTCTCTTTCCCTTCCTGCCCACCCCAAACCTCTTACAAGGTCTCTGTGAAGGACCCAGTTGGCGTGGAGGTAATGTATGCCATCCAGAATCTGGTAGAGCAGGGACTTGACCATTCCTCTAGGCAGCTGAAGTGGCTTCTTGTTAGCCTTGGATGCTCTGTGAAACTTAATTATATGCTACAGAAAGGAAAGAATAATCATATATTTTAATGAAAATTGCAAAAATTTATTATTTGGTGTATCTTACCATCACAAATGTAAATTTATGCTGCAAGCAACATGAGTAAGGCTGCTGTTTGTGGCATGTGTTTCCACTTCATGACAGAGGAATGTGAATTTGCAGCTGTGTGGCAGAAAATGGCATTTTAACTCTGTTCTGATGCCCTGCCATTTAAAACCACTAACCATAATGCAGCAGAGAGATTTGACTACTGAATGTTGAATACTTCTTGGTATGTGTTGTGCTTTAATGAGACTTAAAAATGCATAATTATCACTGTTTTTAATCTTTTTCCTCAGGATGGATTGATGAATAATTCTTAATATGCTATATTGAAAAAGCTAACATCACAACCCCATACATATTAAAATAACATAGCATAAATATGTTGTTACCTATAGGTGTGCACTATCTGTGTATATATACTAACCTAAATATAACCTATGATTAGCATGTATTCATAGAATGAGTATCTGCATCATCTACATGTGCATTGGTCAATCTTTAGTGCTAAAATATATCAACAATAGAATGCATCATCTTTAAATTCTGGTATGTTTTTGTATGCCTGTGTGTGCATTTTACCCAGAGATCATGCTCGGCATAGTCAAAGAGCAGCCACACTTTACGGTCTGCGTGCGATAGGAAAACCTTCTGCAGTGAGATGACATTGGGGTGCTTCAGCTCCCGGAGAAGCTGTAATGAACAAACTCATTTAGAGGGCCAGTCACATACCAGATGGAAATCAGTGATAATGTACCAGCCTGTATTAGTTGTGAAGCATCTTCAACATCAATTTTGAAACCAGTTTGATTATAACAATAAGTAAAAGGGAAAAAAAAATCTGAATGCAATATTTCATATTATAAGCTGCTTTTTAGCTTTTATGTTTGATTTGTTGCCGACTAACCAAATATGTGAAGCGGGGTGATATGGACATTACATAGAACACATAAGAATGGCATAAAGGTGTTTAATAGAGAGGTCACACCAAGGGACATGGGAAGACAAGCTCTTACTGCAATCTCTCTGCAGGCTGACATGGAGATGCCAGTGCCTTCAATCTGCTTGAGGGCGTAGTCCTTATCATCCTTCCTACAAACATGGAGAGAGGCAGAGTAACATCAACACCAGACCAGACTGCAGCCCCCCTGAGAACTGTCTGCACAGAATCATAAAGGGGGGCATTTGGCAGCTGGCACGGGGACTCTGAGAAGGGGCCGAGTTGCATTACCTCCAGATTTGTGTAATCAAGCTCACCTCTGAGGCTCAAAACAATAATGGGAGAGAGGAAGCAGGCCCTGTCTGGCAGCTGGCAAGGGACAAACAGAACACTGGGACAGGCTCTCACTTGAATGAATTGGTTACAACCCCTCCCTCCCCCCCTGGCCTAAATCATCTCATAAACCCATGCTTTGTGCCTCCTCAGGCCTCGTCCAAGTGCTGCAGCACAAATAAGCTCACAGAGTCTCATAAACAACAGTCTCTTAAACTGTACACAAAACATCTTTAAACACTTTAAGGCTCTTTTGTGTGGTTCCGGCTGCCAGAATGTACTAGGCTGAGATAATGGGCCTGGTAGCTCAAAATGCCTTTAGCTCTCCCAAACTCTAGTCTTGACATACAACACTTAAATGGGTATGTCTGCATATGTATAGTACAGCCCAAATGACAGAAAATTTCTTAAAGGCTAAAAAAATTAGAGCCATGAAAATAAAATAACTAAAAGATGATAATAGAAGCAATGTTACATTTTCTGTATACCCCACTGTGTATACTATCCAGATCAAATTCACAAGTGGCTGCATTCACATGACAATGACTACAAACGGTGACACAAAGCCTTCTGTCTGACAGAAAATATCATACAAGCAGGTGTAGCAACAACAATGTTATTTATTGTGGGTTACAAAATCCCTCTTAAAAATAGCACAAACGAGACGCTTTATCGTGGTTGCATGTACACCTGCCACATCCTGTAAGCACTATATCACCCAGCAAGAGTATTACTTGGACTAAAAAGTAAAAATGGCTACAACTGAACATCAATAGAACACATGCACACACATTATCTTGCGATGTCTCACACATACTTGATGAGATAAAGCTATAATTTGTCAAAGAGATACTACACGGGAAAAAGAAGCAGCCATTACAACGTTGAACCATATGTCAGTGGTTTTATACACAACAGAAAGCCTCATCACTAGCCTGGCACTGACACAATTACAACACACTGCCTCTGTCGTAGTTCTTTCACTGCTCTGCATAAACCACTAGCAATGCCTCCGCTGCCAGTGGCACTCGATTCTAGGCTTGAAGGAGAAAAAAGTAATTAAAATTTATTTGGGAGAGGGAGGGGGCTGGCGCAGGGTTCACTGGTTAGAGGCCTTGCTGGTCATCAACTCACCCATCTTTTCTCTTCGCCTTGTATACATGGCCGTAGGTGCCTCTTCCCACTTTGCATCCTTCGTACTCAAACAGGTCCTCGACACGCTCTCTTTCGCCGGTCAGCTTCACTTTAAAATCATAGTCCATTTTTACCACTGTTTGGGCTGAATGTGTCCGCTCCTTCCTTTTTAAAGCGTCGCTTGGGAGGCAACTAAGCTACTCCAACGAGCTCGGTTTGGTAATTCGGCTAGTTGCCTTCCCCAGCGTGGCCCTTTTTTTCCTCAGCCCAGCTTCAACATCGAGTTCTAGGGTCAAATTTGGTGTAGTTGGGAGGATGCGCGGCGCGCGGAGAAACCCCAGGTGGATACGAGCCCGAAATATATTCCTTTCTCTTGTTGCTGCGTTTCTCTCAGCCGGTATCTGCTCCAAAGAGACGCACTTCACTCGGTAACGACGGCGTATTCGCGCACGGCACTGTCGTAAAATGTCGTGAACACAGCCCTGCAGCAGATAAAGAGCTGAGGAAAATGACTACACCACGTGGAAACGTATTCTAGTAAAACAAGAGCTGGAGAACAAGTTTGATCAATGGATAATCAATTAATGTGTTTGTTAGTCTCCTGAACGCCCTTTGATATTTTGCATAAGCTTTGGTGGAATAAGCTTGCTAAGATATTTCCCTTTTGTGAAAGAACTCAGCATTAAATCGAATAATTTTGAGTCTGTGCAAAAACGGAGCATTTCACTCTGAATAACTCAAGAAAACAATATATGTACGTGTTCATATATATATGGGACACATTACGAACCTTTTTTACACAAGAAAATAAATGCAATAGTAAGAAGATCATTAAAACGTCAAATATAACATGCTTGATGTCTGGTATAAAACTGATAAAGGATACACTGAAGTTAATTTGAAGTCGTTTCCTGAAAAACTGACAATATTTGAAATGTGAAAAAGTAAATATTGGCCAGCACCTACGCCTGTTGGTTATCGTGCAGGTGTGTTGGTGGATATTTGGCATTTTAGTTCCTGGATATTTGAAAATTCTCACCTGGCTGAGAGTGTGAGGCTGTTGCACTTTTTGACCCCCCACAGAGGATATATTGATTATTCATATTTTATTACGATTTTCCCCGTAACAACATCATGAAGAAACCTACAGAGACCCACTAAGTACATGCTGCCATCATAATGTAAAGTGCAAAATGCACTTTGACGGTCAGTAAAGATACATTATTTAAAGCTGTTTTGCCTGTGTAAACGCACAAACGTCAATGTTAAAACTCCTTCCAAATTGTTTACCTGGATTTTTCTCGGACGAGTACAAGTCTGTTAAATATTTTAAATATATGGCATGTGATATTATATTGTTGTTGTGTTTCCTGTGTTAGATAGGAACTAATTTCGCCAGGGAGTAGTTTTCTACGGACAGTGAATTGTCGCACCACTGGTCCCATCTTGGTTTGAGAGAGAAGGGAGAGTAAGGCAAACCGTCCATATTACAGCTGCTTTGTCAGGTACTAAATTCCTTTTACTGTCACTGTTATTTTGTATGAAACTTTACTAGGGTAAAACGTAAATATCCGTATACTTTAACTGCTTGATTAAACAACTAATCGGATAAATATATTGAAAGTTATTCAACCTCGCAGCTCGCTGGCGAGTCAGCTACCCTAGTGTCGACGGACTACTCTTCGCTAATGTTAGTTGCGCTAACCTGCTAGCTCCTAGTTAGCATCTAAATGGTTGCGCATTCGAAATCACACCCATTCTTTCTGTAAGGCAGATAAACTGCCCGATGTGTTTGAGTGGCAAAACGGTTAATTATTTTTTTGTATTTAGAACTGAATTATGTAATACTTTTACAATGTTGACATGATTCTTTGTCTTTCCTTCTTCGCTGTGCGTTTACATGGAGACCTTTAGTTTGACTTGTCCCGCCCCCGTATTGTACTGATTCGAGCTTTAGTGGTTCCGTCATGACTACGAGGTCGGTGATTGGTGGCCAAGCAGGATGACAACGCCAGTTTTGCTGCTTTACTCCCTTTGCCTTTAACATGGCCTTCCGTAGCTACTGTTTTAACTTGGCTAATGTTAGCCCACATGAAGGCAACGTTGTTTTTAAGATGTGCCGTTATATTTGTTTATAATGAACGTGTGAGATGTTTATTTGGTCTTTCTTGGATTATATGGATATGCTATATGCGGCTTCCGGTTAAAAGTGACCAGCGTAAACTGGATTTACTGTGGCTTCTCTGTCTCATGCTGGCGATGTCTTTCGATAGAAAATGGATGGCGTTGCTTAAACTGCCGTTTTCGCTAGAGATTAGTGACTGATCATCCTAAGGTAAATGAATAACTCCCGGATTAGTGGGCTTTAGTTTGTCATCAATATTTGCTTTTAGATGTCAAACAGTCCTGGTTGTGTAGGGTATGATGCAAACCAGAGGATTTATTCTTTATCTGTTTGAAAGAAACTTGAGGGTCATGTACCTCGTTTAGATTTTGTGCAACCCTTAGAAATAACACATGAGTGCCTGTTAAGCACCAAGGGTAAGAACACTCAATGTATGATAGGATTTGTCTAATGGAGTCTTTGTCTATCTCTGTTTGGCCTAGGGATATTGTGTGTGTGAATGACCTAATAATGAAGATATTTTTTGGAAAATCCTAAAAATAAGCTCTTTAAAGAAAACAGTTCACCTGACAGTCTTTGCCCTCTTTCTGCCAGCACTTTCCACGGTGATGGACCCTCCTAGTGGGGGAGACGAACGGCGGAGGCAGGCAGAGCGTCTTCGTCGAGAGGAGGCCTACTATCATTTCATTAATGAATTGAGTGAGGAGGAGTACCGCTTAATGAGGGACAGCAACCTGCTGGGCACTCCTGGTGAGAAAGAACACATTCTTCTAAATAAACACTAAGGGGGTGTCTGTGCAACCCAAATGCCCAAACATTTTAATATATGAAGTGTTTGAAGATTTAATATTTTGTCATAGGGGAGGTAACTGCTGAGGAACTTCGCCAGCGTCTTGATGGAGCTAAGGAGCGAGTGTCATCTCAGCCCCGTACTGAGCAGCATGTACAGACCGCTGATTCTGGAGAACAGCAAGGCAGTAGTGGGGATGGAGAGGAGAGAGGGGCTGGAGGAAGACGAACAGCAGGTGGGCAGGGGGAGGAACCTCTTTATTTCCCCCCAATTTTGATAAATACCATTCATGATTTGAAAAGATGAAAACATTTAAAGAAGTATACCTGTAATGATTGACACAAAGAATGCCCTCCCTGAAAATATGTGACAATATTTTGTGCTATATTGCATTCTCACCCACATTTACTTTTCTTTTTTCAGGGAGCACAGAACCAGGAGCGGAAACATCAAATGGTGACTCATTACTGGAGTGGCTGAACACTTTCAGGCGCACTGGAAATGCAACTCGCAGTGGGCAGAGTGGGAACCAGACATGGCGAGCTGTCAGCCGGACCAATCCAAACAGTGGAGAATTCCGCTTTAGCCTGGAAATTAATATCAACCATGATCAGCCAGAGCCAGGGGAGCATAATGACACCTCAGACCTTGCAGAGTTGCCAGTAACGGCCCCAAACACAACATCGGCTTCTATACGCACTGCTTCCTCCTTCTCCAACCCTCGGCCTTCAACTACAAGGCCAACCCCTTACCCTTCCTTCAGTAGGAGGATGCAGACTCGGCGCACACGCAGCAGCACTACTACTCTTTCTATGAGCCCCCCTGCTCTTCCCACACCAGTGGCCCCCCAAACCACTGTCCAGAGAAGAAGTTCAACTTTGCACTCTTTAGCCCCACCCCAGGCTGTTCCCACCCCTCTTCTTGACCAAACTACACCTTTGCAACTTCAAGCCCTGAATGCAGAAGAGCACGGGCATGATAATATGACCTCTCCTCAAGACTGTCCCCGTGTGTCACCTGAGTCTGGGCCTCAGGTCCCTGCAGTGGGACATGAATCACGTGGCAGTCGGACTCGAACACGTGGACGTACACGTAGGGCGGCGGCTGGAGGCAGTATTTCATCACGCCTCTCAAGGCGCAGTCGTTCACCCTTGCACAGAACACCTGTTTCCAGTATCACTCCTCCATCAAACACTGGTATCAGTAGCTCTAGTGTGCACATTGTTGAGCCGAACAGTGGCGTAAATTCTGTGTCCATGGAGACAGAGGAGGTTGTGACAGAACCTGCAGCTGTCACAGAGCCTGTCATAGAGACAGGTGAACGTGAGAGTGAGTCGCATATTACAGGAGGAGGAAGTTCTGCAGTACGCCGGCATCCAACTATTATGTTGGACCTGCAAGTAAGAAGGATTCGACCTGGAGAAAACCGTGACCGTGATAGCATAGCTAGTAGAACGCGTTCTCGTGCCCGGGTTGCTGAGAATACTGTCACATTTGAAAGTGACAGTGGAGGATTTAGACGCACAATCTCTCGCTCTGAGCGGGCAGGGATCCGCACCTATGTGAGCACTATCCGAATTCCCCTGAGGCGCATTAGTGAGACGGGCCTTGGAGAACCCAATTCTACTGCCCTTCGCTCCATATTACGCCAGATCATGACTGGATTTGGAGAACTGAGCTCATTAATGGAGACAGAAGCAGACTCTGAAACTGTTGCCCCTAGTCATGCTGATACTAGTGGTACAAACAATAGCACTAGCCCAGCTGGTCATCTGCACTCAAATGAGAGGGCAGTTGGTCAGGTTGGTACAGGTGGGACAGATCAGGAGAGACTAGGGCTGGTGGGAACTGAAGAGGACCATGGTGGGCAGGCAAGACTTGGAGGAGGTGTAGTGAGTACCACAGAGGGGCGGGCCACCAGCAGAGACACCAACAACCTAGTAGAGAATGGCACTTTACCCATTCTGCGGTTGGCACATTTCTTCTTGCTGAATGATGAAGAGGATGATGAACACCCCCGTGGCCTGACCAAAGAGCAGATTGACAATCTAGCCACACGTACCTATGGCCAGGCCAGTTTGGAGGGTGAGATAGGCCGTGCTTGCAGTGTCTGCATCAATGAGTATGCCCAGGGTAACAAGCTGCGCCGTTTGCCCTGTTCTCATGAATTCCACATCCACTGTATTGACCGCTGGCTCTCTGATAATAACACCTGTCCAATATGTAGGCAACCCATACTTGGAGTGCATCATGATTGACTTATTTGCTTATAAACACAACTGTCATGTTCCTGGCTGGCTTAACTGAGCAGACCCAAGTGGGCTTTGCATGTACATAGCGCTTTTCATGTTAAATTTCATTAAGGTTGTTTTGAAGGTTTGAAGCAAAAGTATGACAAAAGAAATTATAAATGCAGAGAATTAACAACTTTATTTTTTTAGACTTTGTTTTCAATATCTTTTTATTTTTTCTTCCTGTGACCATTTCTGCTGGTCTTAGGCCCACATTAATGGATGGCATTAATGCTTAAGGAGCTCTTGTAGCTGCTGCTGACTAGTCTCACATTAACTTCTCAAGGTCTGAAACATGTGATATCTCCTTACTACAACTGGACTACACCATTCACTTCTAACTTGATTTATAAGCTGTAAATATTTAATCTTTGCTTATATATAATGGTCTTGAGGTGCATTGCTCCTCACATGCCATCTGTCAAGAATGGAATCAGAATTTTTTTTTTTTTTTTAAACAGTCATCCATTTTAAAGCTAATCTCAAGTCATATTTTATATTGTCCCTTCAGTCACTTAAGAAATGTCTTATTTACTGGGATGTGTATGAGCTTTGAATTTATTTAAAAAAAAATATTCAATAGATTTTGTATACTTTGTTAAACCCTCCACATATTCATAGCCCATGTAATTACAATGCAGATTTCACTCTTAAGTCACTTTACAATAATTGACATTACTTCTGTGAGCAGCAAAATTTCAATTAAATGCGGTTAACAGCTGGTAATCAGGATGTTTGTGTAAGAATTTAGTATGACTTGTGCAATAAGGAGAGGAAAAACAGTGTTGTTTGTGTTGCTGTTCACCGTTTACACTGTATTGCTTAAATATAGTCTCCATCTAAACAAAGTCTTGTCAATCCTGAATTCAGTGTTCTCTTAATTTTTGTCACCGATGGATCCATGCCTGCCAGATGCCCTGGTGAAATATCATAAAACAACATTAGTAGTTAGCTTGACAGATCTGCTGAATGAAAACTTGGAACCTGTTGAAATCCAAATAATGACATTTAATTTAAAAAAAGGAAAATCTGCTCAGGGTTTTCACGGTACATTTGTCCAGCTAAATTGCCTCAGATATATTTCCTCATAGTTGGTGAAAACTGTAAATGTCCAGAGCATCTACTGTAGCTTTGACTCTAGACCAATGTTTGTTTTAACAGTAGAGCTTTCAATTAAGTCAGAGTGCAATGGTCACAGTCTATTTTAGTTAAACAGTACTAGTGCTACACCTATGTAAGGCAGTGTTTGTAATATATTACAGTATGCTCTATGATTTTTTTTTTAACATGACATGCACAGATCATGGCTTTTCTAATACAGCACAGATGAGTTATTTAGCTGAACCCCCAGTTCAATGTGTTGCCATCAGGGTCACTTTGTGCATCATTGGTAACCGTATGCAGGAGAAACTACATCTCTGCTGTTGACATGTGACTTAAGAAAACTGCAGGAAAGATACAGTAGAGTATATAAGAATGTGTGATAGTGGGGTAAGTGTGTATGCTTTTGTGTGTGCATGTGAGCGTGGATGCTGAAGGAAAGATCCAGTGTAACAATAAACCTGGTCTCAGAAAGCTTCTGTTCAGTTAATGACCACCTTAGAATTAAAAAAAAAAAGGTTGTGGCCACACAGTTCAGGAGTGATTATTTATTCTGTTCCTATTTAATAAGATGGAAATAAACTTTTGAAAAATGAATTAAGTATTATGTTACAATGTGATGAGAGTAAATAAACAGTTACGGAATATGTTACTATGTAATAAAATGAAAACATGTGTTTTCTTCTTTGCTCCTTAATAATGGAATAAAATGCAGCTTTGTTATGCCTGGAGATCTGCATATTGTCTTAAATGTATACACGCGCTATGAATTTATGACTAGCGCACGTGCAAACATGACCGATCACGTGACAACCGGAAACCGGTGTTAAAATGGAGATACGCGAGTGAAACGTGTTTTAAACACACCAAACTCATAGGTGGATAGAAGCCAACTCTATTTAGGATAACGTTATTTAAGAAGGCTAACGGTGAGTAAATAAATTATTACGTACATTCGTGTGCGTGCATGATAGTTGATCATTTTAGTTTTTTACAAGCTAATGGAAAGGATCACTTTGTAATGTCAAATCACGCATTTTAAGTACACTTAAAACAGGGTACAGACGTTAGCGTTGACTGTTTTGATATTCATTCGTATTCTTAAACTGATTCGTGACCGAAGACTTACAATCTGAATTTTAGCTTCATGTTTGACCTTCAAAATAAAGGCCCTAGTAATTTTATACACTCGCAGCAACACTGAGCCTTTTTTTTTTACCAGTAACTTCAACTGTCTCAGGCAATGCACAAAATCAGGAAAGCTAGCTACATCATAGTAGGCATTACTGTTGTTGAATCTGTTGTATCTTAACTTTCTGTTATTTTTTCGTACTAACATAAATGGCTAAATCTATCCATAAGTCTGAAAGATGTAACCGGAAGTTGTTCTTCTCGGTCTGTCTGACTTGATGCTGACTAAATCCGCCTTCGACACCGTTTACCTCCGCGGCCCAGCCGACAAATTATGATCCCAGAGAAGCACCAGCAGCAGCGGCCGCACCACGGCCCCACACCAGCGGTCCCCAGCTCTGTCGGTGAGCCATGAGCATGCCACCGCTCCGGGTTCTTCGTCTCAGTCTGACCGATATTCAGTTACCAGCAAAATGTATTTCAACCGGAGAGCCAAGAAGATACACAGCGAGGGAGGTAAGCTAAATAATAAAATAACACTTTATGTGTTATATTTCTCGATCGGGGCTCCACCCGTTGCTTAATTTATGACCTGTCACTGTAAAGTCGGTTTTATTTCAGGCTTACTATTAGGCCTGTCATTATGGGTGATATAGCGGCCTGTATGTGATCGTGCGTAATTGATATGTGCTTGGCATAATAACGGGATCCTTACTGCCCGAGACTGCGGCATACATGTGGGTTGCTGTACCGGTATTTATCCTCTAGCTTCGCTCATTTCTGGCACCGGTCTGGGATGCAAGGGCAAGCAGACTGCAGGTGTTTTCTTGTCCAGGTAGTACTGTATGCCCTTTATACAACCTGGTATTATATATATATATATATATATATATATATATATATATATATATATATATATATATATATATATATATATATATATATATATATATATATATATATATATATATATATATATAAAGCAAAGACAATGACAACAAGGGAACTATGGCTTAACATTACATATATATAACATATTTATTCGTTATGTATGCGACTCTCATGTGATACTATCACTGTTAACATGTTTTAATTGCACTGGCGTGATCATAGTATTATATAATTTTATTGCAACAGATTTTGATATGTCCACCGCCTAAACTGGTGTATGAAATTGGATATTAGAGATGACTTGCCTTAACATCAGTTATAATACATGAAATGTTGTCTTTAAAGTTAAATGTACCTAAATGTACAATCCTAGAACAAAGATCAGTCTAAGAACAGCCTATTACCTCGCCGACTTAAACAAACACGTGACTATCCAAGGAGCCCGTCTTATTCTGAGCTCGTTGGGAAATTGATTTCAACTCACCTATAGGCCATGTGCATTCAGAGCCTGGAATTACATAACATTGCTTTTTACACACTCAAATGATGCTGAGGGTTGCTTCAGGCAGTTGCATACAGAGCGTGTGTCTGCCAGATTGTGTAAAGAGAATGTTGTTTATTGAATACATTCTCCATAACAAACAAGGCTACATGGGATGAGACCACACGTGGCCAACGAATCATGCACTGGATTGTCCTGGAGGAGAGGAGCATGTGTTTGGCTCATCCAGTCGCTTTTATTAGTGACTGGCACATATTGTGTTGTGCTTTGCATTGTGTGTGTGTGTGTGTGTATGTTTGTGTGTGTGTAGATTCATGCTTTTGCAGCTTCCAGAAATAGAAAGCAGGGCAAATTGTGACCAAATATAAGCACCATCTGGGCCATACTATCTTCAGGCCGCATATGTATTTTTGTTTATTTATTTGAAGAAAATACAGTAAAGGTATTCTGATACAAAGGCAGTACAGTGTGTTCACTATAAAGGTCAAAGCTTAAGGAGTTTTAGATACCTTCACATATGAATCATACACCCATTGTTTCTAGTTTGAGTTCCATGTCCCTGCTCTATAATCTACAATTTGTGATTTGATAGTTTAATCCCATTGGCATTTAGACAGTACACTTGCAATTGAAAGCTTGGCCAAGATGTTTAAAAGTATTGAAATCTTTTTGAGGTGGCAGTGCAAGATGGGCACAAATATGGATATTATTTGGTGTGAACACATTTCCCACTCAGATTCTCCATGTAATCTCCTAAAGTCTGACCTCTTGATTCTTTGCTCTAATTAGTGAGCCACCACATGGTGATGACGTCTGCATCTGCCAAGCTGTCACATACCAAATAGAAACTGTTTGCTGTAGAAACAAATTATTCAAACTTATGGAATACTTTCTTATATTTAGAATCCTTTATTTTCATATCTCACACATACACAATGACAATGTTTTGCAGCACAGGTGGACATCATTAGGCAAAACACATTACATTGTGTAAAAATCATATCCTGTTAAAGTGTGAACCCAAACCATCTAGACATGACTACAGGTTTTGCAGTTTTTCTAGAACAGCCGTATTTCAGTTCTGGATTAAAACAAACAAACAAACAAACAATATGACAGCAAATCTTGCCACAGTTTTAGGCATCAGTGGTAGTAATGCTCAGTAGACTGTCAACAATACATCTGTTTTGTTAAGATAATGACTGGTTGTCATGGCATCTAAGCTACTGAAGATGTCACTTGGGAGAAACAAGGGTGCCAAAGCAATAGTAGAGACAAGGTATTTACATGAACTGAACACATGGGGGCACTCCTGGACAGGTTAGAGGTATTTTGTTCAGCCGCCTCTGTGACACATCCTTCATGTGCATGATGCTCATCTCTGTAGAATGCGTCCAGTGAACATACAAACACATTTACAGTGCAGTTATTGACGCATAGATGTGTTGTGTGGTATGTGTACAGTGTATTGACATGTTGTCTTGTGTGTGTTGTTTTCTCCTGCTGCGGCCTCTCTTGATGCCCACAGAGCAGTTAGTGTTGACCACCATTAGGCAGGAGGCTTCTGAACTACAGGACCCAGACCTGGGTGCTGGTGCTACCATGCGTGCTCGTCTGACAGACAGGTTTGACAAAAGTGAGTTTGCTCGTATCAGACTGGATGATGCCCCATTTGTGTTTGGAGTCCCAAGGTGCATGTGGCTGTGCACTACAGAAAGCATAGCTATTTTCAACCCCCGGCCCTCATGAGCTACAACCTGTAGTTAGTGGATATCAGTCTGAAAAGGTAACGATATAATATTACAGCTGTGGACTCCAAATAATATTTAGCTCCTTGGGGCCTGGAGTAATGAATGCTTCAGAGGAACAAAGCTCTCACTGCATGTGCTTGTGGAAACTGCAACGACCACATGTGTGAGACTGTAGTATTGATGAGAGACAGATATGCACAGGGGTATTTAAGTAATACACTTACAGTGCCTACTGATGTACATGTGGCACATGCATGTATAGACATGGCATGCCTTAATTAGAGCATGTACATGAACATTGCAGCATGCATGGAACTTTGAACTGTGTGTGTGAGTGGCAATGGGATCAGCTGCATGGGGTCTTGCATGCTGTCAGGCATTAAATAATTATTATACCCTTCTGTGTATTGAGAAGGTGTGTATATTGTGCATATGCATACAGTACATAACTGATGTGTATGAGCTCTCACTGTGGTTGTGTGATTTGTTGTACAGGAGGTTGTTTCCTATTACAGACAAATTACAATGAAGTAACATAACATCATATGAAGATTTATGTTACTTACGTTGTAAAGTAATGGTATTTGCTTTTGTGTGTGTGTGTGTGTGTGTGGTGTAGTCTCACCTGTAGGATTATCAGTGTGTGGATTAGCAGTAGGTGAAGTTGCAGAGCAGACATAGAGGAGATTATGAAGCTCGCTCACTCAGTTTGTAAGAGGCTTTCTTCCCCCTCTTCTTACTCCGTTACGGTAGTAAACGGACTCAATGGGAATTCTGAGGACCAGAAAAAGGAGAGCGTTCCACTAGGGCCTACAGGTCACCTCGGAGACCTGGGCAGCCATGGGACGAAGGGGTCGTCCAGGCAGGCGGTGTTCTGTTGGTAATGTTTTACTGACAATTGTTCCATGAACAGAGGCATGAGTGTTAAAATGCTTTACAAATCAAAAATATCTTGACAGAAAGAAAATTGTTGAAATTTAGCTCGAAATGTGTTCTAAGGGCTGTGAATTATTGTGAAAGCAAAACATTTTGAATGAAGACCATTACTTCAACTATTTTTCCTCCATGTTGCCATGAGAGGAAGGTAATATTTTGGAACGTAAATATGCATGATGTAATGAACTATGCATATTCATCACTGCAATTGCGTCTGACTTCCAGATAGTAAAAATATTGAAACACTCTGGGTATCTCTCCTCAGCATGACTTGTGGAAGTGGGAATGATTCAACAGCTAGGATAATTGTAGCTATTGTACTATAACAGTTATGATGATCAGTAGCTTTTTCCTTTATGAGCAGGGTGTTATGTACATAGAGCCTCATTATTAGACACAGTCAGATTAAATGTGTAAGCATCACCAAAGCTATGTTTATGTCTGAAACCCAATTCTGGCAGTCATGCTAACTGACAGTCACAGAGCACGATGTTGTGATAGAGGCTGACATGTGAGCTGTGTGAGTGAAGGCTGAGCCACATCACCAAGGCAGAGTGTCTGGTGAAATATGCTCTGCCATACTGGAAAATGTTGATAAATTATGCAGCCCATTTGAATCCATTATTTAGCAGCTTTGTCTGCTTTTAACAGTGAAAGTTTGGCACTAGGCCATGGAAGCTTGTATTTTCCCCAAAACATTAAGTTGTGGAGAATTAAGATATTACAAAGCCTGTAATGGGAGACATCTAATCTGGTTAACATGTATAATGGATATAAATGTGTATATTTTTAACACACACAACGGAAGTTATTTTATCTATCCACTGTGTATAATTTGTTTGGTATCCATTAGTGCTGTACATGTTCCTAAGCGTCTCTGCAAAATACCAGGTTGTGTTCAGACAAGTTTGTGCATGGTACTGTTTTTTTTAGTTTTAAGTTTCTCCATCCAAATGTGTAGCTGGTAGTATGAGATCAGAGTGTTTGTTGAGGAACAATCAGTCTAGACTTACCTGTTCTGGATGCAGGTCGTCAGTCCTATGGTAGCTGTCCTACTAGCCTGGGTGCTTCATGTGTAATTGACCTGACTGTGCTCTGATGGGAAGTGTTGCTGACTCATCATTGGTGAATTGCTAATGAGTGGCTATTTCTCTTTTCCATCAGAGATGAATGAGTAACCGAGGCATTGATCTGCACAAAAAAAATGAATTACAGATATAGTGTGTTCAGAGAAACCCAATGTTGATCATAAGGTGCAAAGAAGTCTAAGTGGGTTCAAATGTAAAGACAGAGCGCTCAGGAGTGCTGGTAATGGGGTAAATAGGTCTACAAAAATATAACATAACATCACATAAAGAGGAAAAGAATACATGTGTTTATTAAAAACAGGTTGCTTGTGGTTGCTGACAGATGTATAAAAGATGACAGTAGATAATGGACTATGCACTGCCCTTCACTACCTTTAACAGTACCTTTGACCTTGGATCATCTGTAATCATTTCCATACAACCACCTATTATCTTGTATGACCCCATCGCCAATGACTGTATGGAGACCTGAGCTGTGATTGTGACTTATAGCCCTGTTAGGAAGGTAATAGTGTGTTCAGCGATAGAGAGATAAGAGATACAGTCCTATTATCATCGTGCTTGGGTACACTTTGACCTTTGCTCTCTGCCTCAAGCAGACACTTTATGGAATGGTTTGGAATATCCCTATACTATGGTGGCATATTAGGGGTGATTTTTTGACGGTACAATCTGAATAATGGATCACTAATGTAAAGCACTTTGGGTTCCTGGAAAAGCGCTATAGAAATATAATCTCTTATTTTATTACTAATGTATTATTGTTGATATTATTATTATTATTATTATTATTATTATTATATAAACTTGGTATATTAGTGTACAAAGACAGCAGATTCTATTACACTACAACTATATTAAGTTTTCACAATTTGTTTATGTAAGAAATAAAGAAAGATTGCGTCCATTAAACCAAAGCTTCACTTCACTTCAGCTGTATATGACATGTAACTATCCAGCCTAAAGTCATAATTCAGTGGACAGATATAGAAGCATCAATTGTGATGTATAGCGTTAGCAGCTTATCCAATAGGCCAGACAACGCAGGGCTGTCTGGCTCAATTTACAAGCTTAAATTGAATAATAATGGTACTTGTGGTTAACAGTAAACAGGAAGAATGACCATGTGATCTGTTAATGGAGATTAATTTCTACAAAACTAATGCTTCGGAAATTGCAGAAACACAGTGTTGTAAAGCAGGCACACACACACACTCCTACTTAAATTATTAATGCAATTAGCCCGTTGTTTACTTAATACACTTAGCTACAGACAGACATACTCAAAGGACATACACTGCTGTTCATAATGTATAATACACTCATATAATGTAATAGCTGACAAATTTTAATTACTATAAAGCTCACAAGTATTGGAATCCCAAGAAAAAAAAACAAATATTATCAGGAATAGTAGAATTACTGGGATTTAAAAAAAAAAAAAAAATTCACTAGATATTTCAGATAATTTTGTTATGCATGACTGGTCGTGATGGCACTTATAAAACAGGAAGTGAGTAGAAACCTGTAAGTTAGACCTCACTGCTTCTGTTGCACAGGAATCGTTGGAGGTAAGGTGGCTGGAAGTGATCTCTTGATAGATAGTTGATGGATCAGGGTTGTCATTTGACCCATCTGTGTACCTGACCGGAAAACCTGAAGGCAGTATCAGGCTTCTGGCCCTTTAAAAGCGGAGTCCCGGCTTTTCCCCTCCGCAACACTGAAGGGGCTCCATATGGCTTCCCCCCTTGTCTGAATGTGTAGTAGCAAGCTCATCCGCTTTGAATTGGAGGGAGAGCAACGTCCAAGTCGCGCCGGATAAATATTTACTCGAGGCGATAGGCAGCCAGATGACACGAAGGACAAGCTCGGCGGGCCAGTATCTGTCACCGGGGCCGGGAGCTTCCTCCTCAGCGAGACCGAAGGAGAAGAGTGGGAGCACCGGCGTACTGCTGCTGCATCTGTCCTCACCCAGGTCCGCCGTTGTTGTTTTATCAGCTGAGAAAACTAAGGCATCCAGACCTGTTTGCCTTCTTCTTGTGTCCCATCTGTGCCGTAGGCTGTGCAGTAACTTGTCGCTTTATAGGATGGTAACGTCCTGCTCCCGAAGCTCCTGCGGGGGTGAATGAGCGCAGATCACGACGCTTAAAATGGTTGGAGATGACAAAGCGAGGCGGGTCGGGAGGCAAATAGTCTGAGCATAAGAAGCGTGTTGCATCCTTCTGTCACTTTTTCCAGAGCTAATTTGAACATGTTGCATATTGGCAGCCGGGTGTTCTGTGTGTTACATGTAGACAAGTTGACGTGCTGATAAAAAAAAAAAAAAAAAAAAAAAAAACAGACGAACCCAGTGTGTTTGTTCGCCATTGTGCATCTCTCAGCACATCCATTATACGCGGGGGGTCCCGTGGGCGTCGGGAAACGCGTGTGTGCATTGACTGTACCTGCATAATAATACTGAAAGACAAGGGGAGGGGGCTGTTTATAACGGGAAACGTCATTGAATCCACTCCACCGGGTTCAGCAAGCATCAGCAACAGTCTCCTCTCGTACTATTTGTTCGCCTTTGCTTTTGAACTGTAAACCACGTCTCCGTCTATGTCTCTGTCTCTCTCTGTCTCTGTCTCTCCCTCCCTCTTTTTCTCTATCTCTGTTTCTCTCCGTCTCTCACTCACACTCACTCAGCCTCGCCTCTCTCCCATCAATCCAACGGTGCAGGACCTGCTTGCTCGTCCGCCGGATACCGCAAGGCAGATGATGAGATGTCCGGAACCACTTCCCAGGCGGATCCTGTAGATGCCACGGCGCGGACGGTGCTTCTCAACCGGCCACAGAATACAAAGTTCTGCGACAACCATGTCAGGTAGGTGAAACTCTTCCAAGGTTGCTGCATGATGCATGTTGAGTCATTTTAGATGCACTGATTTATTTTATTTTATTTTTATTTTTTTTTGTGGAGCATTCATTTTACCCTTTGATGCATCCTGGTCACTACAGTGGTCAGTTATTCTACAGCTGTTCTCTTGTATATTCATGAGTTTTGTTGTTTTAGTTCCATATCAACCAGTTCAGACCATTACTGTAACTTGTCTGTTCCTCATGCCTGATCTGCACTCACATGTTTACGTGTAAATCAAGTGCTCATTGTTGTTAGACTGTAATTAACAGACTTCTTAAACAAAAACTTAATTAAATTGTTTTATTTGATAGTGTTCTGATATTGCGTTTTAAATACACATTTCTTTGGTTCAAAGCTTAAACACATGTTGTCCAGTTGAATGGAATAGGTTAATTAAAAAATATCTCAATCACACTGCTTTTTCCATGCTTAAAGAGGAATAAAAACATTTAGGAAAAAGATCTTGACTACGGTTCTCATAATTCATGCATCAAAGAGTTAAGTTTCAGGTGACTCACTATTTATTGCTCCATTTTGTATTTATTTTTTTACCTTAAGGTTTTCCAAGAAACTCTCATTGCACTTTGATTTATTGTGCTGCTAATGCACTCTTCATAATTGAAGATGTGTCTTCATATGGGCCTCATTCCCCTGTTGTAACAATGAAGGGCTGACTTTTATTGTCTGTTTGCATAGTTTTCTACCTGGCATCCCAACCGACAAGTAGACCTTGAACACCTGAAGCTTGTTTTTGTTCTCTCACTTATTCTCTTTATGTTTATTTTGTCTGAACACTAAGAAACGAAATGAAAAATATTTAGTTCTACCTTGACCAGACCTTAACTTGTGACCCTATTGATAAAACTGTTTAATAACTCACTTATTAAATGTGGCTCTGCCCCTTGTCCCTGATGCATGTCTTTGCCGCAAGTCCACTCAAAAGTGTCATTGGAAAAGTGCTTTGCTTAACAAGTTAACATGACTATGTTACTTAATCAATACAGGCTTATAAATATTTATTGCTGTTGGTAAAAATAAACACTGTATTGTGTTTACATAAATTACAGAAAATGCCTTGTGTATCTGGTCAAAGGTCTACACTTTATTATCAGAGTTTGGAATGGTTTTGAAGGAATATTGTCGAACGACAGATTAAGAATGAAAGCAGTCTGATGTGACTCCTCGGGTGATGGTCAAAGGCTGAAGGTGGGATTCCCTTAGTTGTGACATTGTGGAGTCTGAGCAGCTGAAGCAACAAGGTTTGGACTGTAAATCTTTCATCACTGTCCAATATACAGATTCTAATTCTTATCTTACAATTTGTAATATTGTGTTGGGGCGCCTCCCTGGGGTCCAAAAATGAACATGTAGGTGAATTTTCTTCTTGTAAGGAGTTATCTGTCATAAGCAGGGTCATGGGCAGGGCTAAACGATCTACACTGCAGTGGTGAATCTCTTATCAACATCATCCCAGCTTGAGATGACATGCTTTATGGACTGCACTGTTGCTGTAAATAATAACAGTCAGGCAAACGGTATTAGAATTTGACTGATACCACTGCATGTACCTTTTTGTTATTTCTATTTGTACTAAGTGCATTTTGACACCATTAGGAGCTCCCTGATGTTCTGCAAGTAGAATACTTTTGTGTGCCAGTTGATATTCAGTGGCCTGCCATTAATGTCAGGAGATTCAATTTCACTTTTAAAAGAACATTTTTCAGATTTACTAACAAGATTAAATCAGGGGCTCCCTGGCTCATCTGACCAGGTCACGTGTGCATTTCTGTCCCTGCTGTGTGCTGATTGGATTCTCAGAAGCACTCTGACTCCAAATACGTACCCTTTCATGTTCCTGTAAGTCTTTCGTTTATGTTTTAAAGGTTCAATAGCTTTATTGATTTTTTTTCAGTGAGATTAAAGCCTGTAGCTTTTATCTGTATGCACTGATCCTCTCCATTCCTTGTGCTCTCCACTTTTATATTTTACTATTGTCCTCAGTTGTTTTGTACACACTGCATTAGAGCTTCTCTAATGCACAGTTTCTGCTCCGTCATTAAATTGTTTGTGTAGTCATACAAGATATACTTTAAATAATGCAGATGATGTCTCTCAGCCTTCAAGCAAGTTTTAATGTGTAAAGAACTCTGACCTTGTTTAAAAAAATATATCACAACGGCAGGAGAGCATCAGCACCCTGCAGTTTACAGCTGTTAACACCACCAGCAAATTGGAGATCTATTGTGGAAAAACGTAACACTGCCAGATGCCGTTGTCTTTTTTTTTTTTTTTCCAAGCCTGACCCAGTGGAAACATATATGGAGTCTGGTATCACGTGTCTTTGATCAGATTAAGGAGCCCTTATCTGCTGAATCATAGGTGTAGTATCAGTAACCCGTAGGCACCTAGACCATTTGGGTCAGGATGACAAGTTTGGAACAGACTGGCATCTTTTCTACTCTGTTCTGTATTTATTGTCCTGATCTTTTGGGTTTGTATGTCTCTGAATTTGAGGTAGACAGGAAAAGTGATTGTGGGTCCATCTCTGAAGAGATTCTATAATGTGATAGAGTGCATGCACTTGACACACTTATGCTCATGTGCACACAAACATGCACTATCCATTAAAGATGAACCACTGCAGAAGCCTTTACTTTCAGTGAGGGCACATAGGAAAACAACAAGGCAGCCTCTGATGTCAAGGTTGGCTTTTTCTTCCATTTTTAGCCTCTCTAAAAGCTATTACGGTAGCTGCTGGCTACAACAGGGCTAATCGATACAATTGTCAGATCAGTATAGGTGATTGAGTGACAGGTTGAGGTTGCCAAGGTTTTTGCACTTCTTTTCTGAGGTGCTAGGTCTAAATTTAGATTGTTGGCTAAAAAAATTGTAGCTATTTATAGACATGATGCAGCCCTTAATGGCTTTTTTTGTCCCTCTTGAGTACAATTGAGTGACTCTAATAGATTTTCAAGTGCTGCAATTATTAGAACCTAAATGGAGAGGGCTGTTATTTGGCCTTTAAAGTAATGCTGTTCAAAGGAGTCAGCTTGATAAATCATTAGTGCAACATTTATGCATGAATTCCTTCTTTTGCTAATGGACTCTCTGTCTCTTCCTCCACCTGCTGAATGTAAACAAAGTGTCTTTTTTCCTGTATGTTTTTGCAGTACCACGAAGTATGGGATACTTACCTTCCTACCCCGGTTCCTGTATGAGCAGATCCGGCGGGCAGCCAATGCCTTCTTCCTATTCATTGCACTCATGCAGGTAAACCCCCCATGCTAAAAAAAATAAGAACAGTAGTCGGCACATGGTACAGCAGGTTCTTTTTTTAATTAATTGTTTTTATTATAGGAATGTGTGGCATACAGTCTTTAAGATGATGGTATAAAAGTTTTTTTTTTTTTTTTTTTAAATCATCCAGGATTCCTATTGCACCAGCTTTTTCCCAAATACTGTATTTTTGTGATGTGAACCTCATGGGGGGAAAAATTATATATATGTATGATGTGTGTGTGTGTTTGTGTGTGTGTGTGTTAAATGATGCTGGTCATTTTTGTGTATTTTCCCAAATCCATTTCAGCATGTAAGCTGAACACACTGTGCTTGCTAGCTAATGTATATCGGTTACAAGTCATGTTTGTCTGTGCCATCACTGTGATGGTCCATAATGGAAGCAATAAGCTAGTGAATGCTTTCTGTCCATCATTAGCAGTGTTTCAGAGTTCTGCCTCTTATCTGTCATCAGCAAATCCCTGATGTATCACCGACTGGGCGCTATACTACACTTGTCCCACTTATTTTCATTCTCACTGTGGCTGGAATCAAAGAAATCATAGAAGACTATGTGAGTACACAGAACATACTGCTAGCTACAGGCTTAAAAAAAGAGGAACAGTGATTGCATTTGAAAAAATATTTTTGTCTTCTTACAGAAAAGACACAAAGCAGATAACACAGTTAACAAGAAGAAGACAACAGGTATGCACTGCATGTGCACATTCATTAATGTACATCAACTTTCTGTGCTCTTTTCCATATGTGTGCTTGTGTCTGTTTGTGCAGGTTTTGTGTTCCTTTCATGACTGAGTGAATGGCTGGTTTTCTGTCACTCACTATAGAGCAGGCCATGCATCCTCAGACAAAAGTTTAGTTGCTATGAATACTGTATGAGAGTTACTCCATAGGCTGACTGATGGATGTGTTGTCCTGTCCCTCAGTGCTGCGGAACGGGGCCTGGCAGACGATTATCTGGAAACAGGTAACACTATCTTCACTATCTCTCACTTATCACTCCTTTGTTTTCTTTCATTCACTCTCTTTGAGTTAAGTAGTTCAGTTCAGTAGGCTTTATTGACAGTGAAAGACAGTATTGTAAGACAAACAATATGTGACAGGTGCAATAAATAAAATGATCTAATCTAACTTAATAAGGAAATTAAGATTTCTAAAATAGGATTAGTACTATAAGTTTATTTGTAAAATATGTTAGATGTATGTTTATCTGCGCAGTATATGACAGTATGATCTTGTACGGGTGTTGTATAATGCTTTCCAGATTTATTCCATTTTAAAATCGAGTACTTGCAAATTCAATTTCTTAACTTATTTTGGTTTTCGGTAATTACATTTGTCTCTGAGAACCTGTATCTGTGTCTCCATCTCACCTGTCACCTCAGGTCAACTCACTTTTCCGTGGCCAGACTGTGGTCACTGAGTCTGCATTTTATCTGGAGTTGTCAATGTTTCCAGTTGCTGACAGTAAAATGATACTCTGACAATTGGCAATAATGCTTTACAGCCTGTCAAGATGGTTTAGAGTTAAGTTGATGTTTTGTAGGAATTATTTATCCAACATTATAAACAGGTTGAATAATTATATTTTCTTTGTTGGCCTGCACATCATTTGCAATAATAACTCCAACCAAAAAAAGATTTTATTTCAATTGTCTTCTGCCAAATCCAGTTACTATGACATGACACAGTGCAATGCATGTTCAGTGTTCAGTGAATTAATTCCAGTGTGTAGTCTCAGTCCTGCTCAGGAGGTCAGATTAAATCAAATTTAAGTCCTTATTACATGGATGACACAGCTGGAAGCAGGAATTTAACCACCTTGTCAGACAGGATCCAAGCACCTGAAAATATTTGTTCTTGCTGCCAAGCTAACCTATTGTTGTCTAATAGTAACTCTAATAGATAACCAACTTGCCTTAGAGGTATTATATTGCAACAGGTGTGTGAAAGTATGTGTATTATTGCAAAAGATATTTGTCAGATAGCTGCTGTCTTATGCTTATCTCATCATTGGTTGTATAGAGAAACAGGTTTGTGGGTAGAGATACAAGTCTGAAGAGTTGGACTGAATGGTTTAGACAATGGTTTGGTCTGTGTTGATAAAGTTACCACCAAATGTTTTACAAATATTCGTTTTCCAATGTGTGTGTATATATATATATATATATATATATATATATATATATATATATATATATATATATATATATATATATATATATATATATATATATATATATAGAGATTTTTTTTTTTTTTGGAGGTTTTTGTTGAGAATATATAATACAAGTACAGTACAGACACGGTACAGTAGACATGGTCAAAACAAGACAACAAAATAGACACAAAAACTCCCAGTTCATAAAACATTTCAGTAAGTCACATTTCAGTTCTCCAATGTTAGCACATTTTATGTTGTTTGCAAATTATTTTACATACAGATATATTTTCTACTTCCTCTGTGGTTTATCATGCGCTGTACCATATCTCCTGACTGATTCAGTCACTGATCTCTCAACTTCTTCTTTATCTACTTTTGTCTCTTTTGTACATGCTTATAACAACTTTGCTGGTATGCTGGTCTACACTTGTTGCAATGTGATTATAAGAGGTTAAGCCATCTACTGCTGTGCTCACTTGTCACAATATCTCTTCATCTTTGCTTTCTGTTGGCAGGCCACTAATTAAAATGCCTCTTATTTTCCTTCTTTGTTCCAGTGCCTTTACTTATTACCTCTTGCCCTCTATTTAACTCCCCTTCTTTTTTCTCCCCACACTGTTGTGCTGCTGCATCATGGCCACAAGGTGGCAGTAGGAGACATAGTGAAGGTCACCAATGGCCAGCACCTTCCAGCTGATATGGTTATAGTGTCCTCCAGGTCAGACTTCATTGTGTGTGACTATTTCTGTGTATGCGTGGTATAAATATATTCAACATCTGTGTGTCTGTGTGCTGTCATATGTGGAGTCCTACAATACTTTGAGGCTGCAAAAATTGATCAATCAGGTGTCAGTCGCCAGTAAATGTTTAAAAATATGTCACCAAATATCAAAGAAAGTATTAATCAATTATTAGAATTGTCAATTAAGATGATAATTAAATGGAAGCATAAATTTTATGAGCTCATGCATCTCCTCCACAGTGAACCACAGGCCATGTGTTACATTGAGACTTCAAACCTCGATGGGGAAACTAACTTGAAAATCAGACAGGTCGGTCTGACATACTTAATCATATCTCTTTGTTTGTACAAAATAGAAGGTTCTAGGACAACTTTATGTACTTCTAATGTTCTTGAAGACGGAAGAAATCTCCAACAGCACTTGTAGTGTAGAACAATGGCATTGAGCTATATTGAATTACCCTGTTCTGCGGTACAAGTGCTACTAGAATGCTTGACCTGTTCTTCTATTTTTCTCAGTGCATTGCATTTTTTTTTTTGAGTGTATAGATTCAATATGATTCTGTGTTAGTGTATTTTGGACTTATATACAGCTGCTGAATTACAATTCTATCTTAGAAAAGTACTACTGTTCCAAAGTTGACTTGATTTTCATGGTTGTATTTTACCAGGGTCTCCCTCTCACGACTGGATTTCAGACTCTGGAGGATTTGATGGCATTGTCTGGTCGTTTGGAGTGTGAAGGTCCCAATAGACACCTGTATGACTTCACTGGTACACTGCGACTGGAAAACCAGAAGTGAGGCTTAAATGTATACACACTGAACAGATATGAAAACTGTTTAATTGTCTGTTTATAATTAAGTTATTTATTTATTTTTTTATCTCTGACCCAGCGGAGATAACATATAAAATCTTTACTTGACTTAAAAATCTGACTGCCAAAATTAAAAAAAAAAAAAAAAAAGTCTCCACTGATATTCACTGATAATGTAAAAGAAGAAATGGAAAGCTTTGTTTTTCTGTTCATTACAATGTTGTTTTGTTACTTGTTTTTCCTTTTTCAGTCCAGCTCCACTGGGTCCAGACCAGGTGTTACTGCGTGGAGCTCAGCTCAGGAACACTCAGTGGGTTGTGGGAATTGTTGTGTACACCGGTCATGACTCCAAACTGATGCAGGTACAATATAGTGTGTAGAATGAGTACAAAGTCCTCATATTAACACACCCACCAGTCTCAGGTTTTATGACTGAGTGTGCAGTCCCAGTAGTCAGAGCACTGCCACAGTTTTCTGCCCAAAAAATGACAACCTGTATTAGTAAAATGTGCCTTTAATGGCTCCCACTACATAAACAAGTGTAACAACATAAAAAAAACTACCTCATCACATATCATCATTGACATGGATCTTTTCATTATTTAAAATTTTGTTCTATTAATTGATTTTTTTCACCTCCCAGAACTCCACCAAGGCACCGCTGAAGCGCTCTAATGTGGAGCGGGTGACCAACATGCAGATTCTGGTCCTTTTTGGCATCCTGCTAGTCATGGCCCTGGTCAGCTCAGTGGGTGCTGCAATCTGGAACAGAGAACACACTGAAGATGCCTGCTGGTACCTGTCCAGGGCAGGTGAGTTTCTTTGCAGTAACGAGCTCCTAAATTATACTTATTTAGCCCACCTATATAATGATATAGACGTCTCATTGACAAGATATCTACGCACTTTGGTCACTGTGGTGACCTGTAAAAGGCAATTCAATAAACAGACAAATAGTAATAAAATCATTAAGAATAATTGAAGCCATTAAAACATAAAATAATTTATCCACCTAGAACAAGTACAAATAATAAAACACAATACTTCCTGTGTGTATAAAATTAAATGCTGATTTACTTTTTGGTGGACTGAGGAATGAGTCCAATATCAGCAGAATGAAAACTGTAAACCACACATAACACATTAATGAGAAACATTAGCTTAAAATAAAAGTCTTAACAGTTCATATCAACAAAGCACCAAGCTATAGAAGATCTAGCTTTATACAACAAGTTTTTATTTGAGGGAATACGGCATATAAACAATAAGGGTGAGTTAATAAATGACTGTTGTTTTTTTTTCACAGGTGACATCTCCACTAATTTTGCATATAACCTGTTGACATTCATCATCCTTTACAACAACCTGATCCCCATCAGTTTGCTGGTCACTCTGGAGGTCGTGAAGTTCACTCAGGCTCTCTTTATCAACTGGGTAAGTATTAAGAATGTTTTTGCAGAATGTACAAATTCATAATTTTGCATCAAAATGTTTCTGATTTCTTTGCTGTGTTTTGTCTTTCCTCAGGATGTGGAGATGTACTATTCAGAAACAGATACACCAGCTATGGCTCGAACATCCAATCTTAATGAGGAACTGGGCCAGGTCAGTTACATCTACTTGTTTTGTTTTGCTATTTGGATGAAAAGAGTATATTTGCTCATAAAGTGTTAAAATATGCTATATGCACACATTTATTCAAATTTTTATAGGTGAAGTATCTCTTTTCTGACAAAACGGGAACACTGACCTGTAACGTCATGCATTTTAAGAAGTGTACCATTGCAGGGATTACGTATGGGTGAGTTAGTTTTTTATTCTTCTTTACAAATTTTCCCAGCTGAAAGAAAAAACAATTCTTTTAAATGCATTTCTGCATAATTTTTCCTGAAACATCCTAACTAATTTCATAGGTAAATAAATAACTAATGCATGACTTGTATTAACATGAGTAAAAGATTAACTGATTATTAATGCATCTGATTAACTATCCATTCCTTTCTGGTGCATGCCATGATCAAATTGACTAATCAACTGATTGATTCCTTTTGCCATTAATCCTCATTCATCACTGCAGCCATTTTCCTGATCTTGACTGTGATCGTTCAATGGAAGACTTCAGGTAACTGTCTTGCCTCCTGCCCTTCTTCCCTGTCTAATACAGTTTTCTTAATTGTAGGCACAGCATGCTTAGAGACTTCTGCCTATGATTTGAATGAAAAAATAGTCTCTCTAGCACATTTTAAGCCTCAATAATTGTATTTTTATTTATTTATTTTTTATTTATTTATTATTTTTGTCTTACAGTAATCTGCCGTCCAACAGTAATAACTCTACAGAGTTCGATGACCCCACTCTCATCCAAAATATAGAGAAGGAACATGTAGGTTTTAAAGAAAAAATACTTGAAGTGTTTTCACACAAAATAGTTGGAAGTTGCTGCTAAAACCATTTTGTCCACTTTGTTTCATGTGTGTATCTAGCCTACATCACCTCAAATTTGTGAGTTCCTGACAATGATGGCAGTGTGCCACACAGTGGTCCCTGAGAGAGAAGAAAACCAGCTTATATACCAAGCCTCCTCACCAGATGAAGGAGCTCTGGTCAAAGGGGCCAAAGGACTTGGCTTTGTCTTCACTGCTAGGACACCACATTCAGTCATCATTGATGCTGTAAGTGTCTATGTGCATACTTTTGGTGGTAAAAGTTACTTTTTGCAATGTTCAGAGCTGATTTTTATTGTGTATTTTAGAGAGGAAAGGAGATGAGCTATGAGCTGCTCAATGTGCTGGAGTTTTCCAGGTAATAGACCAAAGAATATTTCTCACCCAGTAAATATCACTCGAATAAAAGACTGTAATGTGTATTGTAACTAAATCCACTGCTTCCTTTACAGTAATCGCAAACGCATGTCTGTTGTGGTCAGGACCCCCAATGGGAAACTACGGCTGTACTGCAAAGGGGCTGTATGTTAATCTCATTATCAGCGTAATCTAAGGCGTCAAAGGTCTCCATAGGATTTTTCATATTTAAAGTAAATTATCTTATTGTTGATTCTGTTATTTTATACTTTTGCAGGATAATGTCATTTTTGATCGACTGACAGAGGCGTCCCAGTACAAAGAACTGACTGTTGCTCATCTGGAACAATTTGCTACTGAAGGTAAGTAGCAGAACCATTTTTTCTTCGTTACCTCAATTCTCTCTATTTCTCAGATTTCAGATCTTTGGAAAAAGAGCTTTCTGCTATTCACTCCCGTTTAAAATATGTAACTTATTTCAGCTCCCTGACCACATGGAATGATTATCTTATCCTCCTTCCTCCCACCCAGGGTTGAGGACTCTATGTTTTGCCTATGTGGACCTAGAGGAAGAGGCCTACCAAGAGTGGCTAAAAGAATACAATCGGGTCAGCACTGTGCTCAAAGACCGCGCTCAGAAACTAGAGGAGTGTTATGAATTAATCGAAAAGGTAAACATAAAACATTTTATAATCTGTAGTTATGTGTGCATCTAATCTTATTTTTACCAATATAGCTTTTCTATGCATGTAAAAATGTCTTATGAGTTTAACTGGATTTAAAAGTCTGATGTGACCTTACATTTTTTCTTGCATACTGTTATCCTTTTAATGATGAGCCAAAGTTGAGAGGCTAAGAGGGGTCAAATAGGTTATACATAAGTCGCTTTCCCACTGTAGGACCCTGTTTTGTTCTTATAACTTTTTTAGTTCCTGAAACCTTTTTCTCTCCTTTCCCACAGCATAGGAACTACATAGTTCCTAGAACCTTTTTCGGCCCTACTCACAGGCAGGGTCTTTTTTAGTTCTATAGAAAATATATAATGTAGGTGTTTGGTGATTGGTAGAGCCAAGGCCACACCTATTTCCACATCTTGCAGAACCACTATCGTTAAAACCAGCTGTGTGTTGGGGAAAAAAATTGGATAAAACATTTGATAAAAGGACAGATGACGTGGTTCTGTTTTTGGGTGAATAGGGGTGTTACATTGTAATATGACCTGCTGCTGGATTTTTCATCTCCTGTCTCTGTAAACTCCTCCATTCTTGACATTAGATGCTGTATTTGATCACAATTAACATTCCTGCGATACAGAACATAAATGCTGTGACCTACTCATTCTCTGTTCTAGCTCATAATAGCACTGGATTGTACTTAAATTTGAAAGAATATATCACTGTCGTGGACATTGGCCCCTCCCATGGTTCTTACCGTCCTGTCGGAATGCAAACCCAAAGGTTCCATAGGAACTATATAGTTCCTAGAACTAAGGGAGAGCGCCTATAAACATAGTTTTTATGTTTGCCAGTAGGTGGCAGAGTGCTTCCATTGACACCCACACTTAAGAATCCAATGTCCCATCATTAAGCACCATACCTTAACCTTCCAGTACACAATCAGAGACTAATTTCCCTCTAGTCCTTTTCTCTAGACATAAAAAACATTTAGTGCTATTTTTAAGAATTTGCCAGAAATGTAGCTCTTCGTGACTCAAAAGTTCAGCTGTGGATTATGAGCCGAGTGCTTAAATGATGGAAGAAGTAGTGATTTACAGGGGTGAGTAGAGGTGAGAAAATTGAGTGAGGAGGGGGGAAAAGAGGAAGCAAGAGGAGGAGGGTAGCTCAGACTGGGAGACCACAAGGGTAATTACCTGCGCCAGCTTGCCAAAAGCCCCATAAAAGTGGAGTCAACAACACTGTAGTGTTACCTTGTGTGTCTGTGCAAGTGTTTGTGTGTGCCCAAGTGTGTCTAATGAGGGTACACATGCATTTAAATGCTGAACAAATTAAAGCAAGGGGGGAAAGGTAATGGGTTACTTCTTGGCATGAAGACACAGGGTTGGTGCAAAGGCCCAGCGGAGTTGCTTTTCCATCTTAACTGAACTCGCTGGCACTGCTCTCATCCTCAAATTAGACATGGATGATGTTCCTTTGAGAGAACGAGCCTCACATACACTGTGGTAGTACCTCAGTTTGTAGCCTAAACATGATTTCTTTTAAACTGTTTTTCCCCTTTGTGCTATATTTCATACTTGTGCTCTCTCTTTCGATCAGAAAACATTTTTGTCTCTATGTCACGCTCTTCTGTTCCACCAACAGAACTTAATGCTTTTGGGCGCCACGGCCATAGAGGACCGTCTCCAGGCTGGCGTGCCAGAGACCATCGCCACTCTGATGCGGGCTGACATTAAGATCTGGGTCCTTACTGGAGACAAGCAGGAGACTGCTATCAATATCGGTGAGTGGGAAGCATTTAAATTGGCCACATGTCCAAGATGTGAACGCCACTCATGCCACAAGACAAGGTACAAATTGCAGTCAACCAAATGCATATGTGGTTAAGACAAGTTTGCAGTGGAATTCTGGAGACTGAGATAAATCCAACAATAATATGGAAGTTCCCTTCACTGGAGCAGTCTGATGTTAAGTACTGCAGAGAATTGCGTGTTTTGTGGAGTTAATTAAATCACAGTTGGGAGAAAAGTGTGCATTATGTGGGCTGCAAAAAGCCAGACATGCCTCTGCTATCTCAGTCAAATATGCCACTGACAAATGTACCCAGTGTAGGAGAGCCCTTAATTTGTGCAGTAGTCACATGAGTATGTTTGGATTTCCTTGGCAGTTGTAGACAAAGATGGCAACTTCTGTCCAAAAAAGCATAACTTGAAATGCAAACTAAAGGGAGTACTCAAAATATACAAAAAATACACATGTAGCTCATTAAAAGTTTGGCACTCTACATTTACTAAGTCCTATATCAAAGCAACGTGAGATGTATTTTTCACAAACTTACATGGATATAATATACAGAATTCCATACATTAATTTCTGTATTGACCTGTATTGTCAGTTACTTACTTTTCTTTGTTTTTTTGATACATGATAGATCAGGATGGTGCACTACTGCAGACTTATTTTGATGGCTAAGGTCTGATGTGAAGTTGAGTCAGATGTTTGTGTGCTTATGTATGAAACTCTCATTTTGGACCCTCCACTATCCATTACTCAGGTTACTCCTGTCGTCTGGTGACCCACGGCATGTCCCTCATCATCGTCAATGAGGACTCTCTCGATGTGAGTAGATCATTTGTGTCCCACTGACCTCTCCTGTGTCTCTGTACACTTTGTACTATAGTAGGACTGTTTTGCCCCAGAGTATATAGAGGGGTAGCGTATTGGGTTGGGGGTATAAACGGTGTTACTGTGGGAACCAGGGTGTGGTCTACACATAGATTGGTGGGTGGGGCTCTTTGTTTTCCCACAGGTGTAGGTAATTAAAGTCTCTGGTGTCCTTTGGAGAAAAGAATGGAAAGAAACAGTGGAGAATTGAACTGTCACTTTTGTCCGTCTTTCTCTTTTTACTTCCTACTGCTTTGATTAATATTCCTGTACTCTGTCAACCTTTCATTGATTTGGAAATATTCTAACAGTATATTGGTTTTTTTGTTTTGTTTATTTTATAGAGATCATGCATATTTATGAACATTGTTGTATAAAAAATACACCCACAAAAATATGCCTGAACTAATAAAAAATAACTACTTTTCATCTGCAGTCCCTAGGCAAGTGACAGAAACAAGTCCTAAAACACCCAACATTGATATAGCACTCATTCATTATAAGGATAAAAATAAAGTGTATATAGTGAGAGGTGGGAGTCTGACCTGGGTATCACAATATATGAGAACCTGTGGTCTGATCTGTGTCAGAACAGCTTATCTACTACTATAAATACCAGCTTTAAACTGGTCAACTACAATTTCCTCTACCAACTTTACCTCACCCCTCAAAAATTACATCTATATAATCCCTCAACTTCAAATATATGTTTTAGATGTGGTATTGCTGAGAGTACCATGATACACTGTATGTGGCAATGCACTAAACTAACTACATTTTGGTATGATATATGTGACACACTGATTAAAATCATGAAAGCACTGATTTCACTAGATCCAGGACTCTGTCTTCTAGGAAATACAACAAACCTGAAATTAAGTTAGAGCACTAAGAATCTCATTGACATAGCTTTTACTGTTTCCAGAAAGTGTCTGGCTTTTACGTGGAAATCAGACTCCCCCCTCCCTATATAGAAATGGATATCAGAAATGATGACCTGTTTACCCTTAGAGAAAATCACATATGTCATGAGAAATAGCTATGACACATTTCTGGAGATCTGGAAACCTTTTATTGAGTACTGTATATAGAAACAACAGCTGTGGACTCTCTGTAACCCTTAAACTGGTTCAATTGTAAATAACACTAATGTTCAAGTATGATGTTTAAAATGGCTCAGTGATATGTGCCACAATGTTATACTGTTACTCTAATTGTTTTTTTTTCTTTCTTTCTTTCTTTCTTTCTTTCTTTCTTTCTTTCTTTCTTTCTTTCTTTCTTTCTTTCTTTCTTTCTTTCTTTCTTTCTTTCTTTCTTTTTTTCTTTCTTTCTTTCTTTCTAATATTATTAATTTACTTATCTTTCACATATTCACCTCATTTCTTAACCATTTTATTTTATTATTACTTTGCTCCTTTATTATTTATCTGTTTGTTTATTTGTCTTTATTATTTACACTATTTTGACATGGGAATATTATTATGTTTGCATATTTGAAAAAACTTCAAAAATAAAATATGAAAAAAAAGAGAAATTATATATATATATATATATATATATATATATATATATATATATATATATATATATATATATATATATATATATATATTCCATGGACATCATCGAAACAAACACATAGACATAGGGTGACCACAGGCTGATTAGCCTGTTCATTCAGTTCTATACTTGTATCCAATTTAACCAATATTGTGCTAGCTTTATTTAACACACTGAGCAAAAACAGAATGTAAAGAATGTCTACATTCCTGGTCAACTTGAGTCTCTATTATTTAGGGTGAGATCTCAGACAGCCTTAATCTCTAGATTAGATTTACAACCCAAATTATGTGTGCTTTGCATTAACGTTTCATGTGTGATTGCTTAACCTAAGTGACTTGATCAGTGTCATGTGAAAATATTGTGCTTCTCTCCTTCACACATATACTTCCAGATTCTCAAATGCATGTGCACAGAATGAATTTGTTCATTTTGCAGAGATGTGTGAAATGGATGAAAATATGGTACATAGATGGTGTACATACATTTTCTTAATGTGATTCTGTTTATGTGTGAAAGTGTCATATGCAAGTTTAGTGTGTTTCTAACCATAAATAGTGGAATGTCTGTGCTTTATATGTATCATTTTCACACTTCTTTCCAACAGTGTTCTGGACTGGTTTTATTTATGTGCAGTGATGTTATTTAATTTAATTTGAAACTACATAACACACCTGCTTTAAATAGATTTTACATTTCTCTTAGCAACAGAAGTAATTGTAAAATATTGCTCTTCATCAAAGCAGTGTGTGGATGCTCCCAGACTCTGGGAACATGTGACCTCAATTTGTGATTTTAATGTGTATGGAATTAGTGAGGAAAACTAATAGTAAGTAAGTACTCTAAGTGAATTTCTCTTAAAAGGGTTTCGGTGAATTTGTTAGATGTCGTAGCATGTTTTCTGTACTGCATCTACAATACATAAAAAGGAAACACTGTAATCCTTTTTTCTCTGGAAAGAAAAATGTTCTGCAGATGAATGGCTTGAAATGGGGCAGGATGTAGCCATGAAGGGTGGAAGCTGCAGCTGAGTTGTCTAGAGATGGACTTCCAGTATAAACAAAATATTAGACTGTAGAGAGAGTGGTGGGTTCAAGTGGCTGAGTAGGCAATTGAGCATTTACAGTATAGTGCTGTTTTTTCTTTCATTTTTTTTTCTTCAGTTAATTTCTATTTTTTTTAAATCCATTTTTTAAAAGATCTGAAGAACTGAACAAAGGAAAGAGCAGTACACCTTTACACTAGTAAAAATATCCTAAATGTTTTGTTTTGCTTTGGGGTTTTTTTTCCTGAAAATGAGGGGAGTGCATTACAAAATGGACTTGCACTCACTGTGACTGGAACTTTTTTTGATGCCGTACCCTGATGTTCTGGTGCCAGATGTAGACAAAGACTTTCCAGTCAATGCACTCCATTTAGCAGCAACTTAAGCAACTTGACTGGCTAAAGAATCCATCTTTCAACTGGAAAGCCTGGCTTTAGTGCACTGTAATGGCAACTGTCCACCCTGTTCATGGGTCCTTGAGAAAGTTTTTGAACTGGTACCAACTCCAGCGGTGATGTTCTGTAGCTGACCTTGGTTTTTTTTTAGAGAAAGTTACACACAAAAGGAAACATTGCATTTTAAAATGAATAAAACACATGTTTGCTTATGTTTCAGATGAAAAAAAAAGTTTTATAATTATATAGTGGTTTCTTATCAGATTAGTGTGTGATACTTGGAGACAGGAATGTTTAGAAGGACAGCTGTTTGACATGAAATATAAATCATCAAGCATTACAGCAATTTTTCATCTTACAATTGCACAATGTACAGTGTGGTTTATTGCCTTAGTTTATATAAGATTGATAGTTTATAGAAAAAAATACATATAGGATAGAGATAAAAGATGAATGAAAAGGACAGACGTGATGATGTAATATAAAAATAATATAAAGTTGCAATGAAAAACAAATGACATGGGAAAAAACAGCACATGCAACAACATGAAAACAATATAAACATCAGAGGAGATAAAATATCTCTTAAATGGACAATCAGTAGGAGAGAAAAATATAGATCTATGGAAGTCCATGACATATTTCTGTACGTTTGAGTGTCATGGAGATGCCAAACTTTTCTTTTGCTTCTCAATTAAAAAAAAGTTAATTAATGTATTCTTTGATTCCATTCATTACCTGTATTTATTGTATCATAAAAATATGATGTGACAGGAGTTTCTGGCCCATCACCATCCCACATCAGATCAATCAATCACATCAATATCTGTCACTTGGTAGCAGATGATCTCCTAAACATAGCGTTTAAAGAAATGGATATGCAAAAGCATTTCTACTTTTGAACACAAACCTCTGAGATGACAAATTCAACATGTGTGTCTGCATATAGCACAGAAATGGTGTCACAGTAATGCCTATCGTGGCAACTTCAGAGAGTTTGGTTTGTGACTGATGTAGATGAAAGCAACACTGTCTTCAGTGACCACTTATCTTGCACTACACTTAAAATAACTTGCACCAGTTCAGCTCCTTATGCCAGTATGCCTGTTACAAAGTGTAACCCCCATGTGACAAAAAACAGAAGCTGCTTATCAAACTTTCACCTCTAAGGTGACCCTTTGGCCTCCATTAAAAAAAAAGTGTCCCATCTCTGTCTCTTGACCTCTTTCCTAAACTTGTCAGTGTAAAAGTTGTGTTGATCCGTGCTGTGAATCTTTCAGTTGTCTTAATGACAGCAGATCTACCCCACCTCCAATCGTTTCCTTAAGCTCGTTCTCCACTCCATGTCTCCTTCACACTACTACCTTCACATCTGTCCACACCCTCTCTGTGCACAGGAAGTGACTACTCAGCCTCTCATGTGTGAAAGGAAAAATGTGTGTTTTTAAGACAGAGAAAACTTGTCTTTGTGGAAATGCCAGAGTGTGTTTGTGAATAAAGCAGGGAGGGTGTTTATTGTACTTTATGTATGAGATAGACAATCTGGAAAGGGGGAGAAGACAGGGGAGACTTGGCCAAGCCATGTGAGGGTGATGACTGAGTGGTAATGCGATCTCCTTTTGGTGCTCCTCCTCATCAAAACAAACCCTGTGAGCAATGCCTCCTGGGTAAACGGTTTGCCACCGCTGAAGCTGTGACAAGCACCATCTGTCACTTTCAGATCACATGCCACCCACAGGCTGACACAAATCTCTGCCCTGTCTCCTTCTGTTAACTCAATAGTGATGGACACAGGAAGCAGAACTTTAAACTCCTTCACTTACTTCTGCATCTGGCTTTTAAATACCAGGTTTACCCTAAAGGCAAAAAGCATATGATCACCCTCATCAGCTTGAAAATTCTAAATATACATTTCATCTCACTTTCCAGTAATCTTCTGCTCAGCGTCACGCTGCCCGCAGTACAGCATTTAAACAAACAGCATCTCTCTTCTGCTCATTAATCATCTTTATGCACACAGTTACATACACATTTAGCTTCACTCCTCTCACATGTGCAGTAGTTTTGTGCCACTAACCATCAATTAATAAGTTATGGGTTTTGTCTTTGTTGGGGTTTTTTTGTTTTGTTTTTGTGCATCCTGTCTTTTTCTCTTAAAGAGGAATGTGTGCCTGTATTTTTTTTTTCTGGGCTGTCAGCTGTGTGTATGTTTCTGGCACTGGCTGCAGAGGATGTGGGTGTTTGCACAGATGCACAGTCTGATAATTAAACGGTATATTAAATCTCACTGGTGACAGAATCTGCACTTCAGATATGAGCATGTCTTTCTCCGCCTTCTTTTCACTCAGCAGCACTCTGTCTTCCATTTCCCCTGCCTGATTCACATTTATTTTCTCTTTCTTATGTATCTTTTCACATTCATCTTGTTTAATGCTTTTTTTGTATGTTTTATACTCTGTCTGTGTTATTTATTATAATGGCATCTACTGTAAGGCTTACTTTGAATAGAAGGTGGTCTGGAACAAATCAACATTTGGTTGTGTACGTCTTTATATACACGTCTGTGGGGATGTGGGTCATTACGTCTGTGTGATTGTTTGCACTTATGCTTTTTATGGTAGAGTATGCAATGAGAAAGGGTGACCTGTGATTTCTCAAACCACCTCCATACCCTCCTCATTTTCTGATCCAAATATAAACTAGATAAAATTCCACGGAGAAGGGCTTGTGAACATGGTTTACAAAGTATGTCTTTGAGATTTGCAGATGCAAATGAAAAATAAATATTTATTTTGGACCATAAAAAAGCTTGCTAATGAGATTTGTCATACTGCAAAATGGCGCAACTAAAGAATTAAACAATTTTTCCTCCAAGGTTTCCAAACATAGGAGGTAATTTAGCGTGAGAAAGTAGAGACTTGCATAGTAAGGCATTTTTCTTTCAGTCTTGTTGAGAAAGCATTAACACATCATACTGGTCGGTTGTGAGCTCTTTCTTTTATGTTAATCCGGTGTTCTTTTGTCAGATGGATACAGTTAGGTCTGAACTTGCTGTACTTTGGTGACTGGCAGCTTGTTAGCTTTAAGAGCTAACTAGTGTTTGTACCTAAGTTACCTCCATAAGCCTCTGTAGCTCCCAGCAGACTTAGCCTGGTTATTATCCCAAGTTATCTTAGCTGCCACTAAGGATTTGACTGAACCTGCTGTGACCTGTCACTGTGGTGTATTAGCACCTCACTCTAAGCTAATAAAATATGTGCAGTTAGATAGGTATTGACTACAACTCAAACTTATATATGACTTTTTTTTTTTCTTTTTTTTCCCAAAAGAGAATTAAGTGCATTTAAATGATAAAGTATCCCATTGGCAACATTTAGTTCACAGTTTACTCATTTAACAGCCAATTTTCACATGTCAATATCAGACACAATCAGTAATTGAGCTATTATTGTATATTTTTAAAGACATAATATGGTGTGTAAAAAAAATTTATAGTAAAGGGGTTAAATGTGTTGATAGAAATATCAACACCTTCAACCCCAAATATGCATCATGTGCTGTTTTTACACACTTTAAATGCTGTTTACTTTGTATTATCCCTCTGGGGCTTTTTGTGTCGATCCCTCTGTGATGAAGTGAGGACAAGCGGGAAAAAGTCTTGTCAGTTTCCCCATCTCTTACACAAGATGTACATGTACACAGACCGAACCCCCGTACACTTGCATGATAATAGACACATGCATACAAGTTTTACCCCCCAGTGAAAACACATGCACTTCACACACACACACATAGATAATTTGAGCTTCAGAACCCTGACAACCTGTAAGCTCCTTTAATCCTTTCATTATGTTTTTGTTTTCCTTTCCTCTGTTTGGGGAAAAAGGTGAATGCAAACAGGAATTCCGGCGTACAAAGAAAAACACACAGCCTCAGGCTGAGAAAACAAGAGCAGGGAATTTTTGGGAAGAGGAGGGACACTTGTGTGCACAGGGAGTGCTTATAGCATAAGTTTTGGCAGAAGATAGAGAGATTGTATTGTTCATAAGATTGTGTTGTACAAGGATGTGCATGTTTATGTAGTGTTTCACAGTAGTGTCACCTTTCTGCAGGTCTGATGGTCATTGTGAGACAGTGAAGATTTCTAATGGTGGCGAATATTCAAATGTTTGTGAACTTTTATCTCTGGACTTTGGGCTTATGTAGCTGAACGCTATGTGTTTAGTTGTATTGCCCATGTTTCCACAAACAGTTCCTGCTTTGGGGAATTTAATTTTGAGTCACTCCATTTATTATGTGTATGAGCTGAATTCCACTTATGCAACTGGCAAAATGTCCCAAGATAAAACACTAAGCACAGTGTTTGATTAAAATGTGGATCTAGATAACTAAATGTGGATGTTTTCCTCTCCTTATTTAGGTATTATTTGAATTTGTCTTCTTCTAGAAAGAGCTCGTAGTTTAATTTAAAAAAAAGTACAGAGTAGATATTGACAAAGGCTAGGAATGTTCTTTTGTTACTATTTTTGTTTGTTGATGAATTTGTAGATTGGAAAATGATTGATCACACTGAATGTGTAGCATCTAAAAGGTAGTGATGATTCAAGGCCAGGACAATGTAATGTAGGGACTCTTATAGACATAGTTCAGGCAGTTTAATGTTTCAGGTGTATGTGTGGGCCTGACTGGTAGCTTGTAGCGTGCCTGCTTCTCCAGATGGGATTTATTACAACTCAGTGGGCTGTTTATTTTCTCTATTAATCCTTCTTCTCTATTATCAAGAGCTCCATCAAAACTGCCCCAAACTACTGCCCTACAGGCACCTGGTATTCCCACAAACATGCACACTGTGTACACTTTGCTTTTACAAATCTAACGCATTACCCTGTGCTATGACTTTGGTCTAGCTCATGTATCTTGTTTCCTTTTATCCTCTGCTTATGTGGTTTTGTCATTCTGTGCTGCATTGTGAGGAAAATTTATTAGATTTGATAGCTGTGGTTCAGCATCCAAACAGGACCTCAGAGCATCAACATGTGAGACTGATGATGTCTAGAACTGTTAACTTTATATTGGCTTTCTTAATTGTGTTGTGTACACAGAAGCAAATTCTTTCTCCAGATGAAAGCAGTCTGCACTACCAGGAGCATATGTCTTTAATTTAGTGCCAGTGGTTTTGACCTTTCAACAAATTAGTCTTTGTGTTTTGATCTGTGTGATTTGTATTTCACCACTTTGTGAGGCCACAATATCCTCACAAAAACATAAAACCTGAAAATGCGGTCACTTGAAAGTGCTGCTGCCAAATCATATAAGAAAAAGAGTCATTTCCAGAGTGAAATGTTATGATTGGTAAAGGTACCGATTAGGTCTTTGTGTTGTTAGCAAATGGTGGAAAGATTTAAATATAGGGATTTTACTACAAGCCAAATAGTATTTCTTCTGGAGCTAACGAAAAGAACTGTGGTAATAGAGATTTGTCAGTAAAAGCATTTTGATAAATGTTTTCTCTATTTTTGCAGGCAACTCGTGCCACACTTACAGCCCACTGTTCATCCCTTGGTGACTCTTTGAGGAAAGAAAATGAGCTGGCGTTGATCATTGACGGCCAGACTCTGAAATATGCCTTGTCCTTCGAACTGCGCCAGGCCTTTCTTGACTTGGCATTGTCCTGCAAGGCTGTCATCTGCTGCCGGTAGGGAACATTTGAGCACTCAATCACACATGCACAACAGCAATTCATACTATACTTATGCAAACGACAAGATAATAACTTGCACATTTTGTATTCACAAGAAGTAAGGCACCTTTTCAGCAAACAGTTCTTCATTCAAGGTGATATTTTAGGTTTAGTGTTTTTTATTTTTAATTCAAATACATGTACTTTATTGATATAATTCACTATATAAATACCAAATTTCTTATTTTTCCTCTTTATCCTTCTCAGTTTCACTTGTGTGGCTTTTTATACCTGTCTTTCTCTCTGCACTTGCTTGTTGTAGATTGCTGCTGTTGACTATGATATTCCCCCATGGTGGGACTTGTCTTTGAAAAAACAATTAACTATGTCTTTACAGATTTGTGATCCTAAATGGCAGATTTGACAGTTTACATGGACTTCATGTAAACTGAACTGCTTACGTGCCACTACTTTTGTTGTGGACAAAAACAGTCAAACATGTGGGTCTGACGAGATCATTTCCCTTTTTTAATGACAGCAGTGAAATTTATCCTCATTTTTGTCTACTTTTACAACTAAAGTCAATTTGACATCTGGTTTACCCCTAAATGTATCAGTCATGGTGACATTTAACATAAGCAAAACCATTGTTATTTACTTACAAGAAAACACACATGCTGACCCAAATTTATTCTCCACACTTGAAGGTGCCTTAAGTAGCACTCAGTCCCTGGAAATGTTCCCAGAGGACACACAAGAATTATAAATACTGTAAATACAACATACTGGTTGGGATCAGTCACAAAGTATTCATAGAAACAAATGCGGGAAGCGTAGTATCTAAAACCTGCCTGAACTGGGAAAATACTGGGTGTCGTGGGGATCTATGTCTGCAACAAACTAAGATAAATGTCTGAGAATCAGCAACAGGAAAACTTCTAACAGAAGTATGCACATGTTTAATGAATTCAGAGGAAAAAAACCTTGAAGTCTTATACACACAGAGAGGTTCCTACTCTGTTGTCTGTATGATGAATTGAGACCATCAGTGTATGTGTGTGCATGCTTTCAGCTATACCTGCCTGCATGTGTGTTTGTAAAGGTTGTCAGTTGCCCACGGTCACCAAATGAATGACGAAGATAAAAGGCTGTTGAACTGAGGGGTAATGTAATACACTGAGCTGCATGGAAATGTCAAAGTCATGACTCGTTCACCGCTGGTGCCCCTGGAATGGGCACAAACACACACACACACACACACACACAAAACGACAACTTTGCCATTACACATTTCCATTCATACAAAGTGCTCTCTGTTCATAGAATGTTTATTGCGTGTTCCCTTTTTTGGTCATGTTCCACTCAGCAGCAGCTGTGATGTTTTAACAAAAGACTTTCCACTCGTCTTTTGTCTGTAAGTGCATGTATGCATGTTTCTGTGTGAGTGCATGTGCTACCAGGAGGGAAGTAATTGACTCTCCTGTGCATATCCGGACTCAATTCTCAGAGGCCTTACAAACAGCCTCCAGCTTCCTCTCCTGTATCCTTCACTACATCCCTCTCAATGTGTACCTCTCTCTCTCCCCTCTGGTTCTTTCTTTCTATCCTGGCTAAGGTTAGGCCAGATACTTCAGTATGGATTACACAGATGAAAAGAGGCCAATACCTTCATCAGATACTTACTCTTATTTAAATTTTAAAAAGCATAACATGTAAATGTGTTTTAGTGAGCCAAATCACATATAGAGCCACCCTTTACATTACATATCACTTTTAAAAACTTTGGCTTCCTTTCCTTAACAAAGATAGGAAATGTAGAATATTACCAAAAAAAAGAGCACAAATCATTTTTTCCCGTTCAAAGTATTTGTTATTTTTCCTTTACTTTGAAAAGTTTGAAAAGTCCATAAATTGTCTAAAAGAACACTAATCACAAAACATTTTTGCATTTGATTCAATGTTAACCAGTTTAAAAAAAAGGAAGAGAAAAAAGAAAAGAATTCTTTAAACCAACACAGTTTTTTGTTTGCACCTTATACATGCTTTATGTATCAGAAAACAGCTGGGTCGTCTGGTTGATAGGACTTAGTCTGACTCCTGCCAGGCTTGTAGAAGGAGCTGAGTTGGTAGCTTCAGCCATGGAGGTGTATCCAGCTTGGGTTCAGAGCATTAGAGGCAGTGCATGGACTGGTATCCTTTTCTAGAGCACATGAGAGTGCTTAGCTGGAGCAGCGACAGAACAGGCAGAATAACCAGTGTTGGCTGGATCCAGGGTGGAAGAGGTTACATTAGTCAGAACTTCGGCTGGAGAATGAATGTTTTTGGCTAAAACAGAAGCATCAGTAGGAAGGGTGTATGTGAAGATATGATTCACTTCACAGGACTGAAGTAGCCAGTACTTTCTTACAATGTAAGATTTATTGATTTCATGTAGATCTGCAGATGGATTTGGGGGTGCACAAGGATGCAGTCTCTGATGTATGACGCCACTGATGGATTAACCTGGCTGGTTCCTGCATCGGTGTTTCCAAACTTTTTAGGCTTATATTTAAAGTCAAAGGAAATTTCATTGGCTTAGAAGTTTCAGGAAACATTATCGCCAAAAAAACTCAAACTCACTACTGTGACTCATCATGAGCTGGAAGCAGCTCAGGGCAGAAGCACTGTTTTTGTAGGTTCTTGTCACATGTTTATATGGAGTTTATATGGATACAGACCTATAAAGAGCCAATAAGAGGCTTGTATGTAATTACCTATTGGTTTAACTTTTAATGAAATACTGGTGACATAATTTCACTAGAACTGTGTGTGATGGTTTAGTTTGTTGATTTGTGTGGGTGTGGGTGTGTGTGGGTGGATGTGAGTGTAGCTGGATACACTTGGATGCATGGCTTCCTAACTTCACTGCATGGTGGTTTATAGGAGGACTTAACAGCTGCTTATTTTCTACTCAGTTCCACAAAGAAGAGCACTGGCAGTCTTTCATCTCTCAAATGCTACTTTACACAGACCCAGACACTGTTAGCAGTGTTTAGAGAAAAAGGTAGAGCGGGACAGAGCGGGAGATAAAAAAGAGATTTGTGGTCAGAGGACAGAGATGCAAAGGCAGGCTCACTCACACACTTCAGTCGCAGAAACAGGAAAAACAAAGAGCAGAGGTTGATCCCATAATTCTGCCGCAACTACAGAGGCCAAGATTCTCTCTGAGGTTTTCCCTCGGAAATATCCTGTGGCGTGTGATGGGGGGGTGGTAGGTGTGTTTGTGAATGTGTATACATTTGTATGTTTGGCACACAGTTACATATGAATACTAAGCAGACCACCCAGCTTTGTGAATTAAGGGAGACAAGAGATGATCAATATGAGACGCTAGACCATCTCATGACCTCTGGGCTCCAGCTGGGTGTGTGTCATACATCTGCTCATGATTTCATTTTGTCATAAGTTTATCAAAGCATCATATTGTGTTCTGTGTGCATGTGATGGTCCATGCAGCTGCTCATAATTTAATCTCGTAATATTATCAGTAGTGATGAACATGGTAGAGATTGCATGTATACTCACAGCTGTTCCAGATATTTTCTTTATTTATTGGAGTTGGTGTATTTATTACACTTTGAGTGGAGTGTTCAGTGCTTATATGTGACTTGGATAACTACAATCTGCTTATTATACTAACAAAAATGTAATAAGTATTAACTTTAATAATTAGTAATAAGTATTTAATAATAGGATACAATAGAATAGAAGTACTTCATTGATCCCACAATTGGAAAATTGCTTGGATTTAGGCTAATCTGATATAACTCTGAAGACAAGCATCACATTGAAAGTCTACTTCCTGCTACCTGATAGTGGAGTGTAACAGCTGCACCTCATGTTCAGACTCATGTAAAACACCAATCACTTTGCTTTTTGTACTGTAAAAGGTACCCCTGCCCCAGTCATACTATGGGAAATATGAGTTGCTTTGTTAGCTCAGTCCCAGTGTCAGGTTTCCTCTATGTTTCAATCTTTATGGATGTTTTCTTTCACCGTTCAGGTCTCAGGTAGTAAGAACAGGACTCATTTAATCAGTGCAGTGTGAATGACAGGCAGTACTGTAGACACACCTCCTCATACAAAGCATGTTTTGGAAATAGAGATGAAGACGACTGAAGCGTCCCACGTCCAGAATGTAAATACTATGTGGTTTTGGATGTTTCTCCCATGAGCTGTTAATAAGATTGCTGTCAATCACATGCAATCACTCCCTCATATCTAAAATAGCTATTATACTAAGCAGACACTTGTGTGTTCTCATAAAAAGCTAATACTGAAATTAATTTTTAAAGCATGACAAACTATCTCAAATACATGAGTGAAAATACTTTTAAGACATGTTTATATGCCAAGGAAATATCAATTGCAGTGTGGATTATCTGAAATTCCTTTATTTAAGCTAAAATAATAAGAAGTAGATCCTAAGTCAACCCGATCGTAAACCTAAGGATGAACAGGTCCTTGCACTAGCTCTTCCAGTATGTTCCTCTTTCTCTCAGTCCTCTCACATGGCACCATAAAATGAAAAAAAATATCCGTAGTAACTCGATGAATGCAGTAACACTTCACCGCACTCCGTATCCCCAAGGGAAGCGTCTGTAATCGAGCCTCCCCGGGTTTGTCATTGTCAATGAAGAGACAGAACCGGTTATAGAAAGAGGATCAGTGATACAGGTCAAGAGGGTGGAGTACCACGGGAAGCTCCCCAAACACACTTTGAAGCACACTCAGATGTTTGCAGGCTTGCACGAACACACACATCTATAAACACATCAAACATAAGCTACCCAGAGTCTTATTAGCAGAACAGTGAATCATTGTTTCCTAATACCAGTGAAGAGCAGGAAACGGAGCCCTGCTGAGTGTGTGTGTGTGTGTGTGCCAGCTCGTTATCCATCTCTTCTGTTTCCCCTTTTGACTGTTTTCCATTGTTATTTTCTCACTGTTATTTTCCCTCTTTTCTTTCTAATTACTGGGCTTTCTCTTTCCTTCTCGTTAATATTTCTCATTTTCTCATTCCCACACTGCAAATTATTTGGTTCATACTCAGATAAACAAACAAAAAAAAAAACTTTACTTCAGAAGTTTTAAATAAGTCATCTTGTTTGAAGAGTTAATTTCTTATTTCATGCATCTGTGGACCTGCTTATTTCTAGATTTAATATTCTTAATTCATGAAATATTGTCAAATGAAATTATCTTTCTACATGGACAGATATTCACTTGTTTTGAGTACCTGTTTACTGAGATTTTGTCTTATTTTTAGACGCTCCTTTTCTGCAGTGAACCATATTCTTTCCTCGGAGTGCAGACAGCTGTTTATATTTAATATCAACTAAACATCTCCTCTTTGTTGCTTGCAGAGTATCTCCGCTGCAGAAGTCAGAAATTGTGGACATGGTGAAAAAACATGTGAAGGCTATCACACTGGCGATAGGCGACGGGGCAAACGACGTGGGTATGATCCAGACGGCTCATGTCGGAGTAGGGATCAGTGGCAACGAGGGCATGCAGGCCACTAACTCATCTGATTACTCAATTGCACAGGTGGGGTGCAGACATAGCACGATCACTGATTGATGCAAGATTAGGGTCATACAAATAAACACGCCACAGCCTTTACATGCCCAGATAATGAATACGTGTCTGGTCGAAGCCATCTTGTCAGCAATCATGTGTTCTCCTTAGATGTCTGTAGGCAAGACATTGAGTCTTTACCTGCTTCCTGACCTTTGAACTCCCTAGAGGATAACAATTGAAAAAAGAGATCATTTCAGTATCACATTATCATTTCACTGTTGTTGCTCACCATGCTGTACACTAGCTTTTGTATCACTGAAATAAGTCTTAAAAAGGAGAAACTCTTGATGTACATTTGCATGAAATGAAACAGTGATGTTTTCTTTTCACACACACCGTTTAATCAAAATCTAATTCACTGCACTATTTTTTTTTAATCGTGTAACATTTAAGAAATATAATAGTCCATCAAATTGTCAGCCAAAACTCATTCTCATTAATCGTCATCAGTGACTCTAAGCTGGGGGGTCAGAAATCCCATTAGAGGTCATGGGTTCATTAGAACAGATAATTAACATAATAAGAACAAGAGGAAGAAACTATTTTTCTCAACACATATTTATCTCTTTCTCTGTAAAAGCCAAGCTGACTAGATAATATCTTTGACTGTTTGTGTTGCTTATACTGTTTGTGTTGCCTTTGGGCATCTTGCACAATTTACTATAGTGAGCGTCCTCTTGCTAATTCTAGAAATTGCTCACAAATGCGTCAAACCAATTATCCTCGCACTAGTATTGATTTAAAAAATATATATATTTTATGAACTTTTCCATTGTTACAAAATTAAAATTAAATACCCATTACATGGTGAAAATCTTTATGTTTATTTAAAATTTTTTTACATTCAGAACAATTTTGCTGCATAATGGGCTCAACACTTGGGGGGCGATAAACGAGACCAAACACGGGCCGCGACAGACGACAGCGACATAAGCGTCGTCGAGATCAGATTGGCTCTTAAATTGGAGGGAATTTCGGTATCATACAGCCTTTAATGACAGAAAATAATGAGGAGTCAGATGATTTTACTTACATTGATGGAAATATTACTGCTGGTGTGTTTTATGTTTTCTTTTAAACATGTACATCTGTGAGAACAAGCGCGAAATTTGTCATACATGAATGTCGCGTGTTGCTTGTTGGGAGGGGCGGCGGGGGGTGGGGGGGTGGGGGGGGTGGGGGGTTTGCCTCGTCACAGTGGTTCAATTGGAAAAGCATTGAGAGCAACTGACATCGCCTCCCATGTATTTTGCCCATAAAACTAATTACACTGCCTTAAAGTTCTTTGTTGACATAATATTATTGATACAGATATACAAGTCCTACATATTGAACTGTGGCATCAAATGATACAGGTATTTTTCAATACTTAATCAAATGTATCCCAGCCCTGCTTCTACTCAAACTTTATTTTCTCCCCCAAAAATGCCATAATTCCATAACTTTGAAGCTGTTGTGTGTATCTCTTTCTTTCCTTTTGTAACATTTCATTCATGTATTTCTTTCATCTCCCTTTGTCTTTTTATTAATAGTTTTCCTACCTAGAGAAGCTGCTGCTGGTCCATGGGGCATGGAGTTACAACCGTGTCACCAAGTGCATCCTCTACTGTTTCTATAAGAATGTGGTGCTCTACATCATAGAGGTAGGAGCTTTGGCACCACACCCCATTTTTACACACACACACACACACAAACACGCACACACACACACACACAGTTACATTAACAGAGACATTTTGCAGCTGTTTGTCGACATGGCTGACAGTGATGGACGAGGTGCCCTTCTGGTGTCTGCTTTCTGTCTTTTTTGCATACACACACACACACACACACACACACACATGGCACTGAAAAAAGTGTGTTTAGATCAGCAGTGATGAGACCTTGGCTCCAAGGGTCAGCAGATTTGTGTGTGTGTGATGAAAGGGCACACTGCAGCCTTGGCCTGTCTGTTATGAGGGGTATTTGTCAGCTGTGCTCCACCCCCACTTTAGCCCCTGTCTGACATTAAGGATGCCAGCAGGTGCAGGTCCTCACGGGAGCCACCGCCTGTATCCTACTGTCCCTCTAACGCCGCTCACCGCCGTTTGTGTATGTATATGTACGAGTGTGTTTCTGTGATTATCTCACATGATTGGCTTCCCGCGGAGCACTCTAGGCCAAAGGTTAGAGACGGTCTCTGTCCACTTATTGGAGACAGAATATGGGGGATGGGTGCGTGTGTTTTTGTGTATCTGACCTTACCCTGGGGCTGTATTTTTCACTGTATGCTCTGGGAATGCCACAACACCAGGGGCCCCAAACATTTTCCCTATCTTCATTCAGATCAGCCTGTTTTCCATTTGTCTATGAGGGTGTTAATGAATGTTTCCCCAAGGCTAGAGTCATATTTAGACACACTGTTTTAGTAAATGAACTCCTGTAAAGTCAAATTGTGGTTTCAGAAGTATGTTTGGAATTCATTTAAAACAGGGCCAAGGCTGAGTGGAGGTACAGGAGGAAATTCATTGAAGAAAAAGATTTTCAATTTTGAAGTAGTATTCATATATTCATGCAGTATTTTTACTTGTGTGATTTTACTAGAACACTCTTGGGTTTTTTTTGTCACATCATTTTGATAAAAAGGCTAAAAAGAGATTCTTGTTAGCCTGTGAAAAATCAAAAACTTGTGTTTTAGAAGATTATTTTTTCTCTTTGCATTTTACAGACTAAAATATTTTATTCATGAAGTCGTGTAAATTGTTGTAGATTTTAATCTAGTCCAACAGCCAACAATATGTCTTATTTCCTCATGTACTAATCATGTACAAAAGGCTTCACATAAAATGTATATATTCTCTTCAACTTACTTTCATCAGTTTTAGGAGGACAAGCACAAATTTAGCGATTGCTATGTACTGTTTAGACTATGACTAACTCCCTAAGGCAATTTTACCTCTGCTATTGTTCCTCTCATCCCTCTCTTTATGTTCCAGCTCTGGTTTGCCTTTGTGAATGGGTTCTCTGGCCAAATCCTCTTTGAGCGCTGGTGTATAGGCCTCTACAACGTGGTGAGTGTCCACCCTAACTGCCTCTGAAAATGTCTCTCTCACTTATATACATTTTTCTTCATTTTTGCCCACAGTCTCCCCCTTTTCTTCTTTTTTTACTTAGTGGATGTTAAATGATGTCACTCTCTAACTATCTCTCAGTCAATCTTAACTTCACTTTGTCTTGTTATCGCTACTCTATTTGCATGCCAGAGATATTTCTATGCATGTGTTTTTCTCTTTATTTTGGCATCTGCTATGTGCCTCTATGTCTGACCCTGGATGCCTTCAGGAATCCTTTAAATGTTATCAGTAGGAAATCCTTTAAATGTTATCAGTCTTGTATGGACACTTATCCAGCTGTGCAAGTCAAAGTCCCCTTTATGGTAAAGTGTTTTACTGACTTTATCTGTAACTTGTGTGTACAATCTAGATATTTACTGCACTGCCTCCATTCACACTGGGGATATTTGACCGACCATGCAGCCAGCAGAACATGCTTCGTTTTCCTCAGCTTTATAGAATCACCCAGAATGCAGAAGGTTTCAACACCAGGGTACGTGCACGCACCATGAGCTGTGACTGTAACCAAAGCTAAATTTGTAACTTTTCTGCTCTAGATTTGACTTACCATGCTTTGCGGGTTGCTTGTGGGATTGACGAGTGATGCCTGCTGTTTATTTGGTACGCCAGCAAGTAAATAAAAGTGGCACAGTCACTGGGATGTTTCCATGGCAACCCATAATGAGATTCATAGGCCCAGAATAAGGAAGTCTTTCATTTTAGTGTGTACACCAGCATCCCAACCTACTGTAATTGCACATGCATTTTAGTGTGTACACCAGCAACTCAAGCAACTGTAACTGTACATGCATTTTAGTGTGTGTATGTGTGTGTATGCAGGAGAGCAACTTTAATGGCAAGAGCACAGTAGAAGTTGTGTGTTACTTTGAGGAATTGCTGTTTTTCTATGTTTTATGTTTGTGGGAGTGCGGGGCCACGCAGTATATGTTTTGGTATTACATTGCACTGACTTGTTTTCTCCTCTTTTCTCTCCATCTCTTGCTTTTCTTTCTGTTTCTTCTTCAGGTGTTTTGGGGACACTGTATCAATGCACTGATTCATTCAATTATTCTCTTCTGGTTCCCACTTAAAATGTTAGAGCATGGTAAGTTTATGAGAAATTATACTGCTGTGCAAAAATGATTCTGGAGGTTTTGGTTTTGTCATCAAGTATCTATGTGCTCCCCACAGACTCTCCTTTCAGTAACGGTCAGGGAAATGACTACCTGTTTGCTGGAAATATGGTCTACACAGTAAGCATCATTCTTGTGTTTTGTATGAGTTTGTGTCTTTTTTATTTCTGTGTCTTTTGGCATGCTGATATGTGTATTTCCTGCATATACACAGTATTTGTGTACACACCAGAACTGTGCTCCTTCCTCTGGGCTGTTATGGGTCTCCAGTCAATCTCGTCGTGTCTAGCCAGTCTGTCTCCTCTCCACTCTAATCCATCTTTTCTTTCTATTCGCGTCTCCATCTCACACACTTGCTATCATTTTACTCCCTATAGTCCCATGTGTATTTCTTTAGTATTTATTTGTTGTGTTGACCGCAGGGGCACGTGGGGGTTCTGAGTATGTTTTACAGACGTTGCTAATTTTACAGTATAACATTTATGTTTATTATCTCCACAGTCGCCAGTGAACTAATCCAGTTTCTTTTTTTTTTTTTCTTCTTCCTTAATTTTCCCCCTTGTGTTTGTGTGCACACACACACACTTGTGTAGTATGTGGTCGTTACTGTATGTCTGAAAGCTGGAATGGAGACCACCGCTTGGACCAGGGTAGGAACATTAACACACTCTAATATGCCACACCATATGGGCTGCATTTTACTCAACCATTGACAAATAAAGAGGGGTGGGGGGGTCCCGCTCTCTGAGTACTGCAGTGTGAGGTTTTTCATTGCTTGGTGTACATACTTCATAGTGAGGGAAGACATGGGAAAGACGTGGCCTACCTTGGTCATGTGGTGGAGGTTTGAGGTTTCTCCAAATGCAGAAGAGCCTGTTGATTGCGCTCATTTTCCTAGCCGCCTCACTTGTGACTTCATATTTTTCCATTGCTTCTTATAATTCTAATGATCACTAAGAAAAAAATGTCCAAATATGTAGTTTTTGTCATGTTTATTTGAATTAATTAATGGGTGGCATGTTACTCTTAGGGATATCCAAGAAACAAGATGAAAACAAGTGGTGCCAGGCACAACAAACCCTCCCCCCTGCACACATTTTACCTGATTTGCCCTGTCTCTTATCATTGTGAAAACACATTTTATTGTCTGTGACTCTGGCCTTTGACCTACCTTCACCAAAATTTAATGGGATCTATTCTTGACTACCTTGCAATTTTCCTGAAAATTTCATGGAAATTGGTTGAGTAGTCTTTGCATAAAGCTGCTGACAGTCAAACTGAACCAAAAACAATACCCCTATCCCCTTCGGGGGAAAGATAATGAGGTTGTTATTTATATCACAGCCCACAATTTAAGGTTTAATTGCAACTTTTCTATAATAAGTATGTGCCTCTATAGTATGTATGCATAGACGTTTGCATATAAAAATATACTACAACACTCCGACAGCGCAGACCTCCACGAAGCAGCGAAAGTCTGCCAACATTTGGATCTGGATGTTTGTAACTTATTTGTGAACTAGTGTTCCATGTTCGCTAACAATTTATTTTATCGGTCATTAGCACCCTGAGAGGGTTTAAAAAATGTAAAGAAATCCTCGGTTCCGTGTTTGAGATATGGCCATTTCAGTATTCAGTATTCACATTGACCTTATGCGACATCACACAACGACCAAATTTTACATGTTAGATCTAATGTTAAAAATGAAGCACAAGATATTGTTGGATTTAGCAAAATATGTCAATAACCCTGCTTTAAGGTAAAGGTCATACATTTTGCAAATATACCATTCGCTTGACGTCAAAACGTGACGTCATCAAGCCTATCGATGTTATCTCATCTGATGTCCGAAGGTAAGACGAAGTGAATGAAAAAATACAGCTGATCTTGTCTGGATTCTGAGATATCACCACTTATGTGTTTTAGGTGTTGACTTTCACTGTGGCCTTGACCTTTGACCTTTATAGCTCAAAATGTAGTGGTGTCTTCCTTGACACATTATCATTCAGCTCTGAAAGTTTCATCAAAATCTGTTCATAACTTTTTGAGTTATCTTGCTGACAATCAAACAAACATCAGAAGGAACTGATGACACAATGCACAGAAAATTGTTAAAATAAATTAAAAGTATCATGATTATCATCTATTGTAACAGGCAACTGAAACTAATGATTTTGTCCAAGTGAATATTTCTTAAGAAAAGATAGAAATCTAAGATCAGTCCCATCTTACATTGCTGGAAATGTGAATCTACCTCTGGAGAATGTCTACAGAGGTGGATTTTGACTTGATGATTATGCCTGTAACTTTTGGCTGTGACTGTGACATGTTTTGGCTCATACTGTAAGTATGATACTGATTTGATACTCACACTATTGAGTGAGAGATTGTCTGGATGGACAGAGGGGTGCTGACACCTTTGTCCCTTCAGCTGTCTACACAACAGCCTGGCAGTAATGAAGCAGGGTCCCAGTGGAATTCACACAGTGTCCTCTTACAACAGATCACAGAGAGGGACGAAGACAGGGGAAGAAGGGAGGGAAAGGTTGTCTATATTGGGATGAGCTGTATGTAAGCTATTTGACCTCATGCTGCTAGTCTTTTTTCACTGTTATTCTCTATCCTTCATTTTCTTCTCATTTGTTCTCATCTTTTGCTCTATTGCAGTTTTCTCACTTGGCAGTTTGGGGAAGCATGGCTCTCTGGATGGTCTTCTTTGCAGTCTACTCAGCCATCTGGCCCACCATCCCAATCGCCCCAGACATGCTAGGCCAGGCAAGTTTCCTCTCTATAAACATATGTCAATCAATTGAAGAACAGGGGTTGAGGAGGGTTAAAATCGCCCCTTCCATCTACATCTCTTTTTTGCAACTTCCAACCCTTGCCCCTCCCTTCTTGGTTGCCACTACATGGCGCCTGTTTGACTCACCTCCTTGGGTGTTCCACGTCGGCACTGCTGGATCCCCAGGGGAGATTTATTCCCCACCAGCCCCTCTCACCAGGCTTCCTGCACCTGCTGCGTGTCACCCGAGCCCCGGTCTTTTACTGCCCTCTGTGGAGGTGTTGACTCAAGAGAGTGGGCTGCTGTCGGTAGTGATGAGGGTCTATTGGGGTTGAGTGAGACCCCTTGATTGAGAGACTCATTTTGGAGTTTAGGGATAAGAGGGGGTGATGTGAGGTACCCCACTGAGTAAGATGGGAGGAAAAGGGACCAGGCCAGTGTCGACTCCCCTCAGCCCATTAATTCAATTTGTGTCAGAAATCAGGAATGCGGTCAAATATCTCTGCAGCTGCTCAGTCTAACTGGGGAATGGTCAGAGACACACAACCACCACCCCAACCCTCCATCATCCCCCCTAACTACCCTGTTACCTCTCTTATTTCCCCTACTCCTTCTATCTATATTTCCATCTGTCCACAGGGGACAGAGAATGGAAAAAGTCTATATATCTCTGTACAGAATAACTGGCTTAATGTACTTCAGCTCCACTGACATGTAATTTGTATTCCTTGATAATGAAAAGGTGGTGACCAACAGTCTATGTCTATGGATATAATAGAGCAACAAAAGCTTTCACCATGTCTAATTGCATACTCTATATCTGTGCCATACGACATATCTCAATATAGAAATAGACACTGTGTCTTTTATTTGTCGGGTGTGTGGGTTTTTGTCATAGACAGCATTAATGGGTCCAGTTGCATCGTCTGTACTTTGGTTGTGATTCCAGCTGCTGCAGTGGATATCTGCGAACAGTTTTCCTGTTCATTTTTCCCAACTGCCTCTTCCTGTGGGACCCAAATTATCTATATATCTGGTTCCAAATAGAGGACACAGGAAACGCATTATATGGACTGGTAAATTAGTAGATCTTTGGATCTGGGGTGAAGTTTTTGTTGCTGTTGACTTAAGTGTTCACGCCTGGAGACAAATGTTTGAAAAAAAAGCCCCACAGAGCTAGCTCATGCAGATAACCAAAGGAAGGATAATTAACAGAAAATGGATGGCTTTACAGTGACAAGCAAGGGCAAGCAGAAGATACGGCCTGATAATGAAAGGATGTTGTGAAAGAGTGAGATTGGAGTGAGCCACTGGAGAAAGATGTGGGAGTGAGAGATGAGGTGAAACACAGTCTGACAAACTGAGACAGTGGTTAGATATGTGATTAATCCCTAGAGACACACCAAGGGTAGGGGGTAAAGGTCAATGAGCCTCAGTGCAGCTGGACTACAGAGACAGGTAGGGGGGATTAGTTGAGTCACTACATTTTTATCAGAGGAGTATTGCCTTTCACTTATGGGAATACTGTGTTAAATTCAGTTTGTGGTGTGAGAAAGTTGTTAAATACTGTATGTTTGGCTGACTTTAGGGGTATGTAACCTTCTTTTTGCTGTGAACTCCTTTTAAACTTTCAATGTGGTCTGTGTCACATTGCCCTTTGCTTATGCCACATGTTCTTTCTGTGTTCATTACTAAGAAAAATGACTTAATACTCATTTTGAATTAATATATGACCAAATAAAAGGAGCCTGTGTGCTGTCATTGCAGGCTGGCAGGGTGATGCAGTGCTGGCACTTCTGGCTGGGCCTAGTCCTGGTGCCTACTGCGTGTTTACTCAAAGATGTTGCTTGGACTGCGTAAGTAGAACAGATTTAATGCAAATACATAAGAACTTCATACAGCGACTATTTTACTTAAACTGAAAAGTTTACATAACCCATATTGAGTCTGTGTCAACACTTACGCAGACTATATTATGAATCACATATGTCTGCAAACTAAAACACTCAGACTTTTCTTTATGGGCCTGATGAGCTTATTCCACTTTGCAGCACACGCCGCACTGTGAGGAAGTCTCTGCTAGAGGAGGTGCAGGAGCTGGAGGCACGAGCCGTTGACCCAGGGGCAGCTGTACTTAGGGATGCCAGCGGCCGCAGGTATGACCTTAATGAAATATCACCTGACCAGATGAGGTTTCTTTTGTGTATTAGTGTTGTCTGTTGAAATTTTATTTATTGTTTTTTATACTTGTATTTTATTTATGGTATATACTATTTGACGATTTGAAAAAGTGGTATTTTTAACTTCCCAGTGGCACTGTCCACAGCACCGAAGCCAAGGCTGAGGTTCCATAGAGCCAAAGCTGCTCAAAGAGGTAGTTTCTTGGTTTGAACTGTCCTACTGTGTGAACTCTGACCTCACATGACCTGTACAAGCTGCTTTAGAGTGACCCTCTCTCTGTTTCTCTAAATCACCTTTGACCCAAATGTCTCTCACATTATGTTAATCTCCTGATGTAATTTCTTATTCTTCCATCTTTGAATTGCTCTGTAGGTGGATCACTTTGAAGTGTTGTACAGAACTGGTGTGTTTACTTGATTTGTCTCATAGTTCCCACACCTGTGATTTAGCTAATGTGTTGTGTCACTAGAATCATGTTAGACATGAATTGTTTGAGAAAGTTGTAGTTACTGTCTTAGGAATGTAGATGTTTCACAACTTGCCTTAATATTACATTAGATGTCAGTCACTGAGATGAGCAGGTTTCTCAGAGCAGTTTGGCTCTTGACAGGAACAGGTGATTTCTGACATGTGTTTACTCTAGGAGAGGAAGTGTGTGTAGCCACTCAGGTCTTAATGGTCCCTTCGCTTTGCCCCGTTCTGGACTGATCGTGCTATTTTAATGTTAAACAAGCAGAGCCTGATCTTTGAGTCTCCTCAGTTTAGAATAAGTGGCATTAGGTTGTGGTGGGTGATGAGGCAGTGAGGCAGAATGGAAAATGAGCACATCTGTGTTTGTAGTACCTTGGTAGTTTTTGGGGTAGGCATGGGAAAGTAGTGGAAAGGTAAAGCACAAGAGAATCTCCAGGGAAGAATTAAAATAGATCAAATCATTGGGCCTTTGTGAATTCAGAAGAAGGCTAACATCAGTGGTATGGATCCATCAGCCTTTCATTTATTTCTCTGGCCATCATTTAAGTCTTTTATCATTCACTCAGCGCTGTCATCTATCTAACAGACATCATTTTCTTTGGCCAGAGTCTCCCTCTGCAAACTTCAGAGTCTCTTGGTTTTTTTCTTTTTCCTTGATAAACATACTAGTGAAAGTTCTCAACAGTCACATACAGTAATAAAAATTTCCCAACAGTTTGCTCCAAATTTTAGCCTTGGGAAAGCTGGCAGTAGTCCATAACCCTCTGTTGATCATCATATCAAAACTACTGTGTCAGCACCAATGATGACCCTTTTGAGTGATTTTCATGCTCTAGTGATGATTAAATGTAGAAAATGTATTATTCAAAATAAAAGTGGCCAAAATGCAACATCCTGCCATAGAAATATAAATTCTGGGATCCTGACAGTTTCATCCTACACTTTGGGCTAATGACTGTAGTGGGTGTTATGATACTGATGAGACTGGAGAGAACTGAACAAGTGTGTGTGTATGTCCATGCATTTGTATGCATGCATGCATTTGTGTCCAATATCTGGAAAGAGCCTAGTTATTTTTGGTCACGGAGGAGAGGAGCCGTGACGGCGTGTGGTCTCAGAACAGAGGATCCAGTCTTCTTCTTGGAAAGGGGGGGAGAAGAGGAAAGGAAAGTAGGGGAGGAGAAGGCAGGGTGGGGGGGTGAGGAATAGTTTACTGTAGATGTCCTGTTACTCTGCAGCCACTTTACGACTTAATGTTCAGTTAGGAACAGTTAACATCAACCCAATTACCAAATATATGCTCTCGAATGCCATTAGTTGGTTCATTGTTCAGTATGAATCTGTGTTCATCCTTTTTGTCAGTATACGTTAGTGTTTTTTTCTTGAGTAATTCTGAAATTTTGTAGATTTAAGCAGGCAGGAAAAATGTGTCAAACCTAACACTTAGAGTAGTTGACCAGTAGTTTGACATGTGGTAGTGACAAGTCTGTTCAGTTTCCTTTTCTTAAGTGGTCATGTATGTTTCTTTCCTCACAGTCTAAACGAACGGGCCCATCTGCTGACAAGAGTCTTTAGGAAAACACCTTCAAGTGTAGGACGCTCAAATTCAGTGCAGCAGACTGTGTCACGTGAGTGCCCTTTTCAAACACACACACACACACACATATATACAGTGTATATATATATATATATATATATATATATATATATACACTACTAACTACTTTGTAATCACTCCTGATTGTAATGTGTAGTTTTCTCTTAGCCTAGGGTAACTGTCATTTTTCATTTGAGTGGTAATTTCGTGGTACTGCTCAAACCATACAGTGAAATGACAAGCACATCATACAAACAGAAACAAGGAAAATAATCTTTGTCAAGTGCTCATCAATAACTGTACATGACAAAATAAATTACTGCAAATCCCCTAGTCCAGTGTTTTTCAACCTCAATTTCTGGTAAGTGATAAAAGAAAACAAAAACGAATTAATACAAATATGCTGAGTTGAGAGACATTCATAATACATGAAAGACATGACAAACTGTGAAGCACTGTGGTACTGTTTATGCATCAAATGTTCATTGTGGTTGGTTTAAGGTGCTGCAGCTCTTTCATAATTCATAGTTTGAGTTATTGTTTGTTTAGTATTAATTTACAGCCTTGTAAATACAAGCTGGCCCAACTACATATCCTGACCCAGGAAAATAAAATTCTCACTTTGTGCAATAATAATCTACATCTGGCTTTTCTGCCTCCATCCATAATAATATACATTATATAGATTAAATGTAATCTAAAACTAACATCTATTTGCAACATAGTATAGCAAACTATTACAGGATCAAAAACAAATACATTTTAGCCCAAAAAAATTTCTCAATCTTGAATATCTGGGGTTGCCGGAAATTTGTGATGTTAAAATGGGGTCACAAGCCAAAAAAGGTCGGTAACCACTGCCCTAATCAATGTATATCCCAAATGGCTATGACTATCACAGCTTGTTTCGCTGAAATATTGCTATAGGAATGAATGAGGGTTTTTACAGTTTGTTCTAATGTTGAGGCATCAGTACCTCCAGTCAGAGAGGAACAGTCTAAGCCTGTTGCCACTGTGACTTTTTCCACAGGCCTTCAGCTAAATTGTTCTTGTGGGGTTTTTTTTTATTCAGTAACAAAGGATACTCTTGATATAAAATGATGAGGAGCATCAACAGTAAAGTAGCTCTAGTGCTTTCGATCCTTCTGAACAATTTCTATCATTATCAGCTGTTTCAGTAACTTAAACACTTAAGTTAAACCGAAAACTGAAGCAACATACTTTGTCACTGTGATCATTATTAAATACTAATGGTAGATTTGTTTTTTGCATTTATTCACTCATCCTCCTCTCTGTCTCTTCAGATGGCTATGCCTTCTCTCAGGAGGAGCACGGCGTGGTGTCCCAATCCCAAGTAGTGCGCTCCTACGACACCACCCGCCAACGCCCCAGCCTCTAGCCCGACTCCTGCCCAAGACTTTGGCTCTTCGTAGCAACGGTTGTCAAGGTGACAGCGGAGACAGACTTGTGTGACACCCTCATGCCGGGTGACAGACCCCTGCTGTGGCCTTAACTATAACTATGACCTGACCCCTCGCTGTGGACTGGGGTTCACGGTTAGGCATGGAGGCCGTCACCGGAGCATGGAGGACTGATCTGAGAGAAGGGACCAGGCTAAATATATGGAATAAACATCGTTATAACTCTCACACGAGCTGCACAGGCATGAGCAATCATATCCACGCACAGACCTGACAAGTCAAACTCAGAGACTGCTTCTCATATCTGTATACCCCACAGACTGGGTTTGGATCATACAAGTGTCTGTCAGTGTGTGTGTGTGTTTATGTGTGGCATTCCAGTGCGTCTGTATCTGCCTGTGCATGTATGTCAGCACGCATTGGCGCTCCTGTGTTTGTGTGCATGTGTGTGTGAGTCTGCGTGTGCCTGTGTGTGTCTGTTCACGTCCACGGTTCCCTCTCATCTGCCTCTCATGAGGTGGGTTTCGCTAATCTGTCATCACATGACCGAGGGGAGGGGTCGTCAAAATAAACACACACCGGCACACATGAATTCCTTAAAAACGGAGGGAGGGAAGCATCGACTGAGGACCGCCGGAGCCCTGATCCCCATTGCAGCATCAAGCCTCACTGCCAAACACCACAGAGATGTCACTGAGGCAGAACCCTAACCCCAAATGGACCCCCACCCTGCAGCCTCTCCCACCCCACTGGGAACACCTTCCACACACAGGAGCAGCCTCTTCCTTTCATTTTTCCTGATTATCTCTCTTCCAGCTCTTCATTCCGTCTTCTATCTGTCCATTTCTAAGCCGCTCTGCAGCCTCCACTTATCCCTCTGCTGCACATCTCCCGGCCAGTTTTAAAAACCATTCTGTTTCCATTCGTATTTCCTGTTTTTAATTCCGACCACTCCTGTGATCGCTGATGCTGCCTGTCAAACAGCATCAGCTGAGGTTGAAGCAGCAACAGCAAGCCTGGCGTTAAAGCTTCCTCCTTCATTTCTGTTGGAACTTTTTATTTTCCTTTTTTAATTTTTATTAAAGTGGACATGTGTATGTGTTTTTAATTTCTTTACTCTTTTCATTAATGCCTGTTTTTGTACTCATACATGGAGATAATCTCATAGAGGGAATATTTTACTTGAATTAGAGCTAATAGGCATCTAAACAGAAGGGATTTGATTGAGACACTCGCCTGGATCATGTGTTTTTTCTGGCTCTGGGATTTGTCTGAATGTAGAGTCCATTGTCTCGTGCTCTCTGTTGAGGACACTCTGGTCCAGGAATGCAAGACTGAATGGGTGGGAGAAGGGGTTGTCCATCCAAGTCCTAATCATTAAATCTAATCAATCCATGGCCTGACCAAATGTCTCTGTCTTTTTACTGTAGTACAAGTCTTATCCTGCACGCAAGCAAGGTTTGTTTCCAAGAAACACTGGCTGAAGTGAGGAAAAACTTGACTTAAAATTAAAAAAGTAATGTTTTATGCGTAAGACACATAATATTTCATATATTAACAGATTTAGTCCTCTCCCACGCTCCCACTTATGACAGTCAGTGTAGACAGACCATTAGCGGATTAATACAGCCCCCATCCCCTTGAGTTTTCATCCAACTAGACATCCCTTTCCCACCCACCTTCCTGGACTTATCCCAGCCCAAACTGACTACAGCTGCTCCAGTATGGAGAATCCATTGGTCGGTGGCCTAGCAGGAGCCAGGGAATCATTTCTGCTTTTCAACTCCTCCCCAGCGACTCCCCAATGGCCCATACCGCTTTCCACATTAGCTCAGTTTGTGGAGAAGCCTGCCAAACTGCATCTCCATAGGATTAGAAGATGTCATTGGAGGTTTTAAACTGCGTTGTTGTGGTTTATCATTTGTCCCGTGTGAGTCAGGTGATGTGACAGGTATTTTTTCTGTCCACTGTGGGTGGTAGAGCTGTCTGAGAAAGTGTGTAATTACTGTTTCTAATGGCTTAACTGTATATTTCAAGGGGATTGAGAATGTGACTTCTGTGCACAAATCCATTTACCTCAGATTATTCACAGAAAATATGATTTCACTGTTTAAACCGCAGATACATTTCTCACTATATTTAGGACAGTGGAAGGTGGTAAAAACCCAAAAGAGAGTCACAAACGCAATGTCTGTTTTAAAAATGGTTTATTTTTCCTTATTTAGTATATGAAAACTTCACTCCTGCAGCAGGTCCCTGTATTTTAGAGGAAGCAAACACTGGACCACATTTTCATCATGGTTTTACAGATAGTCTTTCCTGGTCAAACACAAGCTGCCTTCTTCCTTTAACAGACATTGTGCTTGGGGTACAGATGAGGTACACAGACACACCGGTTTCAGTACTATGAGACATCTCAGGCTGCACGCTCAATGGAGCAGCACATTCCTGAAGTTGCATGTTACTGAGTTACCAGTCCCGTTACAGATCCCCCCCACCCTATACATACATACATATACACACACACACACACATATGCACCCGCTTCACAACAGCATGAAGAACAGCTAAAAAAATATTCAACTTTTGCTCATTTTTCAGAAAGGCCATTTCTATTCCTTTCTTAAGTGGAAAATAATGATTCAAAGCTGCCCTGGAGCAAAGTTTGCCCTCAGTTAATACGCTGAACTGTGGGAGTGTTAAATACACACACATGCACACACCTCACACTGAAGTGAAGGGGCAGTTGGCAGAGTTTTCACTGTATAATTAACTCTAATCTTCAAAAACAGCCTCTCACTCCCTCTCTGTCACACACTTGCACTTTGTAGGTACATTAACTCTCAGCCTCGCATGAATATTTTCATTTTCTGGTTGTGTGTGTTTCCGCTTATGGCAGTTGGGGCAATATTTTTTTCAGTTTTTTTTTTCTTTTTTTTTTTTTTTTTCTTCTTCTTTTTGGGTGGCAGGGGAGGGAGTTGTATAGTAGGGTGGAGCGTCACAGTCTATGTCCTGTGTTCACTTCATTAGAGTTTAAATGGTCTACAGGGAGATTGCGACTGCCTTTCACATCACACCACCTGCATTTCCCATTACACACAGCTAACATACAGTTACTCATAATGTCCCTCCATTCTTCACACACGTACTCACACATATACAGTACAAACATTTTATCACGTACTTTCTCTCCACGTACTTCAAACAGATTTGTATTGTATACAAAGTTGTATTGTATAAATCATTCACAACCATTTACAAGTGCAGATGTGCACATGGTATAAACACAGCATGTGGTCTTTTCTTTTTTTTTTGCTTGAATATCCACTTTGCATACAGTTCACTGCAATAAATCATTCAGTCATCACTCCTTCCCGCACATATAAGCCAACAAATCTTTTTCCTCACTCTTACTCTCACATACACATAGTTACAAACACAAACACTTGCACAGTCTTTATTGGACTGCAGGCTGCTCTGAAATGTGCAGGATTACCCATTTGAGCCCTATAAACCACCAATATGCAATTTTGTCTTTGTATCAAGACAGAAGATTGTTTATCCATCCATCTTGCCCCGTTACGGGCTGAGCTTAGCTCATTCCAACTTGTCAAGAGATCATATGACACACTAAACAGACACACACCACACACAATAGCAGGGCAGGCTCTGCTGCCAGCAAGGCTTTATGAGTCCTTCATGTGAGTCTGACTCCCTGCATTTCTTTTTCCACTCTGGCAGCTTCCCCAAAAGGTCTCTGGGGCAGCTCTCACAGGTTTAACTTCACAACTTAGTTTTCACAACAAAGTGGCCGAGTGGTCTGCACGCTGGCCCCTCACACAGTCACTGGAGGGTATTTCTGGTCACTGGTAATACTGGATCCACCAGTGGGAGGAGGGCAGGGGGACTGCAGGGGTCTGTATCCCCCCTGGGTTGGGTCGAGGAAGGTTGGGGTGGGGGACACAGGGTGGGCATAGCCAATGTACTGCGGATGTAAGAACTGTCCCTGGTGAGGCATGATTTGGGTGGCTTGCTGGCAGTTGAGTACAGAGAAGTTGGTGGGCATGTTGACGAAGACGCTGGCATCAGGGGGCAGGCAGCAGGAGGCCTGAGCCCGCATGAGGGGAGGGGGGGCAGGGCGGGGGACAGCTGGGGGGGCAGAGGAGCTGGATGATGTGGCTGTGCTGGACTGACGTGATGATGAGCCTCTGGATGTGCCCACACTCGACATCATAGGGATGGTTTCCAAGAGGCGGCCACCACTGGCCCCACCTCCAGTTGCACCTCCAGAGGACAGTTCCTGTTTGGGACGGAGGCAGCGGCAGCAGCAAACAGCCACCACAGAGCCCACCAGGATGAAAGCTACAAACACTGAGCCAACGATCAGGAAGGGCACATAGATGGGCACTGCAACAGAGGAGGAAAAACAAACATTGGCTTGGACTAACACTTAAAATGTGTGGTTTTTATGTCACTTCTAAACCCTCGTGTCCTCAGGCACAGATTGAGCAAGACAGTGAAACAAAAGCTTGAGAGAAAAGTGTCTGGAAGAGATGAAGAATGAAAGTACACTGGGTTTGGGTCCCTGTGGAGTTTCAGGCTCTCATTAGCAGTTATTAACTTTGTTTTGATCTGTTTTAATCCTTGCCTCCCTGCCGTGTCCCCACCGCTGCTCAGCCTCCTCGACCCTCCACCCCTCAGTGTGTGTTTGCATGGGTGACATTCTTAAGGCAGGCTGCCAGCAGATATTTGTGACCCTTCTTTCTCTACAGCTATTTATGACCAAGCCTTTGAAAATAAGTTACTCAAGTTGAACTACAGTACTTGGGTTTTTCATAAAGAAAGGCATTAAAGTGTACTGATTTAATGGCACTGAATGGGAGGTTATTTAGCCTTTAAATCAAAAGCAGTGAAGCCATTCCTGTTCTGACCTTTAGTTTCTTTGTATCTAAAACTGCAAATCATACTTGAAACTGTATACTTGTGCAATATACATAACTTCACCAATTAAAGAGTCATATGGTTTCAACACACAGTTAATGCATTATTAAAAAGGTAAATGTCTTGGCATTTTTATGCATGAAGATCTTGGTTTCAGGTCTTCAAATTTGTTATGAATTTAGGAGAAACTCAAACAACGACTTTAAAACAAGGTCAACGAACGCTTTTCTGTGGAAATAGCAGATTTGGTTCTAATTGTATGTTTTAACCCATAAAGGAAGGCACAGAGAGAGAGCCCTGCTGGCAGCAGTGGGGTGACAAGCAACATGAGGTCAGTGCTGAGGTGTTTTCCGCAGTTGTAAATTCCCATGCGTGCTCACACAAACACCTTACAAACAATAATGACCATGTTACATTATAAATGATTTACTGTGTTTTATTGTTCCCACAGGGTGTAGTTATTTTCCACTTTGAATATGCCCAAGTGTTACAGCCTGTAACTGTATGCCAAAGAGAGGTGGCAAATGGCTCCAGTTTCCTTTTGTCTCTTGGTTCTTTGAAATACATCCACGGCCTTGAGAAACTTTTGAGAATGCTCATCAAATGAAGCCAGGTATTAAAAGGATTACTACATGAAACATGTTGGGAGAGCTGGAGGTCATTCATTTGGCTGAGGCATTAAGTCTAAGTGACAAAAGACATAGGCCAGGGGCAGAGGAGGCCGAGACACAGTGATATGAATAAAAGCAGGACCTTGACCCATTTCCCTTTGTCGAGAGGTGGTGTCAACTTCAGAAGCTCATGTACCTCACAGCTACACACCTTCCAATAAACAGGTTTTAACAGGAACTCTTTGGATACGACTGTTACAGAACTACATATAAATTACCAGAACACAAAATGTCCCAAGGAGCATTTCACTGCCCTCTTTTCCTCCACTTATTTAATCTTGACCTTAACATATTTGCTTCCACTCCCTTTTCCTACATGGCTGATGGGGATTACCAAATTGCAAAAACTTTCTACTTGTGTTACTTCACTGCAGAGCTGCTTTCCAAATAACTGTGCTGTAAATCAATGATGGAGGAAATAAGCATTACACAAAGTTCAGTAACTGAAAATATATCCCAGCTCCATCACATTATAACTTGTCTGTTATATTCCTCATTTTCAAAGGACAACATTTCTGGTTGTCTCCTTTTGGAAAGAATCACTCCTATTGTTCCCTGTCACTCTTCAACACCTGTTGCTGTAGTTGAGCTGTGGCAGCCATGCTGCAGGAACAGCAGCCCCCTCTCCTAAGCTCTTGTTTTGGGCAAAGTCTTTGTGGCTGGCTGGCTGGACTCTCCCTCATCTCCCTCAGCGATCCCCACGGGCTTTCTCCTGTTCCTAAAAACCATATGTTTCTTCATGTTGAAGCACATTAATAATTTCCTGCCTGTTACTCACTGACATCACTGTGTGTATCTTTGCTAGATGATTGATAGGCTGAAAGCTTAAGAAAAATGAATGAAATGCACAAACTGGGTCCTGCATAAAAAAAAAAAACTTCTTTTATTCTAAGTGAGGAAAAAAAAATCTGCTTTTCTTTAAGTTATTTTGGCTAGAGGCCACTGAATGAAATGTATACACTGCTTCCTGCAGTGATAAGGAATGATAGTATTAGCAAATGACAGATTATAGCTGAGGTCCAAAAGAGGGCATATCCTCCTGGGAAACATGAAATCAGTCAGTATTGCACTGTTTGTGTGCTGTCTAATATTTGCCTTAGTGCAGTTACTCAGTGTATGATGCAGCTTCAAGGGGCTTAATGGTAGATTACCTTATGGGAATGTAAGCAAAGATAAATGGAGTGGGATACCAGTGTGTATTGTCATGCAATCCACCACTAAGATGGAAAGTATAGGTCATACTTTACCTCTGGTTTTGTTCGGAGCCTCTCTTGACTAAATTTAATGTAGGTGAAGGATAGTGTTTGAAGTGGATCTGAGTGTGAATCCTTCCAAAGCCCAGAGACACCAGAAAGACTGCACCAAGGGGTGTGTGTGTGAGGGGGTGGGGGGCGCTAGGGCGCTAGGGCGCTAGGGCGCTAGGGCGCTAGGGCGCTAGGGCGCTAGGGCTCTAGGATGGTAAAGTGAATCTGGTAGAAAATGCTACACAACGCACTTTGAGTATTTTTTTTATATGAGCTGCTGTCAACGCCTCTGTCCGCGTGAACCACTGTCCAAGATCCGGTCAAGTCCAAACTTGATCCCCGTGGGGACAGAGCGATCTGAGCCCAGCCCTCTGCACTGTTACAGACCAGAACAAACACAGCTATTTATAAAGCGCAGCACAGCACAATTTGCCATTTGTGAGCGCAGTTAACTGGTTTTTGGAGGAGTCTACTGTCTCCTGTGCAGCTGTCGTTGCCAGCAGCAGGACAGGCAGCAGATGAACCTTTTTACAGGGACATACTGAAGGCGTGATGGGTTTAGGAGTAGAAACAAAAACCTCGAAATGGGCTAAAACTGACTAAATGATATCATCCAAATGACGATTTTCATGTAATTTCACCTTTAGGTTCAGTGTTTTTCAGTCCCGTTTAGAATAATATATACATGTATGAAGTACACTGTAGATTTTGCAGTGTTAATTTGGAGACAATGGGACCAAATACACTCTAGAAGAAGTTAAATAAACTCTCTAAGTGTTGATTTAAAACTGCAAAATTGACTGTGTACCTGAATAAATGCACAGAACAGAAAGTTATTTAAGTTCAGTTGCTTCCCTCATGTCTTGCAGAATACCTCATACATAAATCATAGTAAAGCGGATGAGGATTTCTTGAGCTTGTTGAATGTCAGGCACTCAGGAAGGACCTCCCAAACACCCAGGCCACCAGAACCACCAAATATTTACATAAAACCTAAATATTTGCTCTTTACATTGGCATTTTAATTCCTCATATCTTTGAGCGCCCTATGTTTGCATTTGCTTTTCATACTTTTGCTTTAAGACAGTAACCAATGATGACATGATATGTCTTTGCACGTTATTTCATGGGTTTATACCTGCACCAGAATCCTTGTTCTCCTTGTTTTCTGTCCCGGGCTCTTGCGTCTGTCGGTCGTTGTCGCAGCTCCCCTGGTCCAGCCGTGCGTCCGTGCTGGAGCAGCAGTAGCGCAGTTCACATTTCCCGCAGCAGATGATCGCGTCCTCTCCATCTATCTTCTCCGGACACTGGAAACCCTCTTTCCACACACCCTGGGAGTCGTGCCAGCCGTGGCAAAACTCGCCGCTGGCCTTCACGTCGATAATGACCAGGAGCAGAGTTACAATCACGGTGACGGACATCGGGAAACCTCCTCCCCACATCCTTGGCCAGGTGGCCCGGGTCCGCACGCTGGCGCACGGGAAGAGACAGAGAGGCTTTTACTCACCTCGTTTAGCCTGGTTTGGGGGCTGATAAAGTGTATCAGTGCGATAAAGGAAGCTGAGGGGATGGAGTGTGAAAGCAACAAACCATTTAGGTGCTGTCATTTGTTGGAAGAATCCCGTGCGTAATTCACATCCAAGCACATCCAAAAAGTGACTCCGCTGCGTGGGTGTTTATCCAAGAGTTTTCTCACACTGCTACAGTTATCAATGCCAAAAATAGTCTAGTTTAAACTCCAGCTGTTTCACAACAAAGTCATGCGTAAATCCAGCATGGAAAGCCTAAAAAGGCTCCTCTTTCAGCCAAATCGTTCCGGTCTCCTCTTCAAATGCTTTTCCACTGAGATGCAAAGAAAGTACCGGTTGTAGCCTGATCCACGGGCGCACTGCTGATGTTAGTCCCCAGTCCTCTCACCGCCAACCCGGTGCCCAAAAGAAACAAATCAGACTTTTTTAGCATAGTCCGCATTGTTGGTCAAAAGTCACTAAACAAGTCAGGGGTAGTCTAGACCGATTGAACTAAAGCGCGCAGAGTCTATCCTACTTCTGCGTCAGAGAAAGGGGCGTGCAAAAAAAAAGTCAAACGCACACCTATAGACTATTGTAACGCAAGGATTGGAATTTATGGGGTGAAGATGAATAGAAGCTAAAAAAAAAACAACAAAAAAACAAATGATTTGTTTATAAAAGATGAAATGGTGACATGACAAAAGAAAAAAGATTGCCAAATAGTAATAATATACTAAATGAAAAAAAAACCATGTTGATTGAATATCCTAGATGGTGACTATATTTGCTTTGAAACATACGGCTACACTTTGTTTCAAGGCCGTAATTACGGATGTTTTTGCTGTTAATGGCTGCCATTTGTAACTGTCAGTGCAAGAAGCCACATTCTTAACATCTGTCAACCACTACTTATGGAGTCAAAGTGGTGCTTTTATTTTGAAGGCAACACATTTTATTTTCGTGTGAACGGACTTGCATGCTTGAAATCAGCACGATTCAATGAATTTAGTTTAGCCTAAGTAATTGGTATAAAAGCGTAAAATGTGTTTTGGGTATTTTTTCTTAAGAAATATATTATTTGTTTTTCCCTTCCTGGCTGAAAGAATTTAATATATATATATATATATATATATATATATATATATATATATATATATATATATATATATATATATATATATATATATATATATATATATATATATATATATATATATATATATATATATATATATATATATATATATATATATATATATATATATATATATATTTTAGCAATTTACTCACAGTTTTAAACAAAGTTCAGGCCACACCGAAAACCCAACAGCTGATTTTCGTGGGGATCCTGCCATCTAGTGGTGTTGTCGGATATTTACTTCTTTTGAGACATCTGCAGACATCTGACTTTTCGAAATGTTAGGGATTTTTTTGGTTCTAATTGTCTTATTTGTGACAATAAACTACAATATTCAGGATGTTTAGTTTTTACTAGATTATAGTCTAAGCAGGGACAATCAAAACAATAAGTACAGTTAACCAAATACTAATGGATAAAACTTTGATAAAATAAATAGAAACAGAAAAACGTGATTAAAATTACATAAAAGTAAACCAGATAAAAAAAGAGGTGACGTAATAAAATAGTGAAAGTGTTGACATTTTCCAACAGTGACAGCAATAAAAGGAAAAGAAAAGTTAGCAAAGGCAATTAAAGATACAAACAATCATACAATAACTTCTATCAAGAATATGATTAAGTATAAAATAAAGATAAAGAATGATATTTTTAAAAGTATTGTAAAAATCACATAAAACAAGTTTCTATAAATGTGTTTTATGAAGTGATTTAAAAGAGATTAATGTTTTTTATTTAAATTTTAAAGTTGTTTACCTGAGTAAACCGTACTGTCTAAAATAATAACGGACCGCACAGAGTTACTACATTTCCCATCATGCTCTGGAGTGAATCGGTGTCCGTGGTAACAACACAGGAAGTGGCGCGCAAGTGTTGGAAAAACTCGCATAACAAACGGACAATTTAGCACTGCTTGCAGCACTTCAATAACACCGAAATAAATGTTATGAAGTTTACTGAAAATTTTGTGGTGGCCTTACATCTTAGAAGGTTAGTGTTATTTCATCATTTAAAGAACGTTCAGCTAACATTAGACAAACCTTAACTAATACGAATGAATGGAGTTAGCTTAAGTTTGCATACATACGTTGGGCTGCATTAGTGTTGATTATAGGGACCTCACAAAGTAACAGACTTTTGTTTTCGTACAGTTTACCTCTGGGCTTTGTGGTAATTTATTACTGTTTACAGATGTCGTTTGTGAGAACGGGGCGACAGCAACATCACACTAAAGGGAAAAAGGCTGTGCGGCCCAAAAAGGCAGGAGCTCCCAAAAGAGAGTGGGTGGTAAGTGCACACATATCTGGTGTACCTGATCAAAACTTGAGAGACAAACATGATAATACAGTAATGACCGCTGTCTGTTTTGATTTCAGAGCACTGTGAATGACCTGTCAGTGCACAAGCTGACCCCTGCAGAACTGGTAAATGTTTATGATCCCCTCTTTGTCTAAGCTGTGGCATTCCATATCGTTATTCACCTGTGAAGCAATTCATAGTGTTCATATATTTGATTGTACTTGGGTTGCGACATTTCTGCATTATCACCTGTTTTTCCTGAAACAGTACAAATAAATAAAAACTTAAATAATTGTAGAATTAATTCAAGGTTGTCACTCTGTTCTTTTATTCATCAGAGTCATCGTCATGAAATCCATAAGTCCCACAACAAGACAGTGGCTCAGTGGGAGCTGAGAGAGAAGGCCTTAAAACGGCGTCTCAGACAACCTGGTAGTCCAGCACCTCTCGACCAGGTCAGCCTCAGTATCATCAGGGAGGTGGGTATCAATATTTGTATGTTACTTGTAGTGTCTGGCTATACTTACTCCATAGAAATTTCCCTTTTATGTTTCTGTCTTGGCTTTCAAAATACAAATCTTGACTTCCTGCCCTCTTTTTCCCCCTCTTTTTGTCATGCTGTCTCTCATCGTTGTGATTTACACATCTGCAGGTGTTCTCTGACCAGCTACTGTTGCAGGATGTGCTTGCTCGTTCAGACAGAGCCATGGCAGTGGTCAAAGACTTGTTTGGAGATGCTCCCCGCAGACAGACTGGTAGAAAATATCTCCTCTCCATAGTTAAAGTTCATCTAGGTGATAAAAGCACATGAGTGATGTTTGCCAACGCCCAGTCACATATGTTTTAGAAAAGTGGTTGCTTTATAGTTTATTCTTTATTTATTAATTCTTTTTACTTGTGTCATTTTGTGGAATACATTATGCTTTTATCTGTATATGGTTTCTAATGTTATACATGTTTCAACAGGACATCCCAGTGTGACCATGGCTCCGAACTGTGACTCTGACTTAGCACTTCCTGTGCTCCAAAGGCCAGATCCTCCAACTCAACTGTCTCTCCTCAGCCAGTCTATGATGGACCAACAGGTGTGTGTTAGCTGGTTTGACATGTGTTTTTTCTTGATATTATTATGAATTGAACTTTCTTTAATACATCAGGTTTCAGTTGATATTAATGTGCGTGTATGTGTACATTGATTAATTCCAGGCTCTTAATGAACTGCAGACTTCAGATGAAGCCCATAGTGATGAAGATACAGCTGGTAGTTCAAACTACAATGTAATCCGAAGGTATTAATGTAAAAAGCAAAAATAGACAGCATGTTGTCAAACCACTATCTTCTATCAAGTTCAAGTTAAAGGTGTCCCTGCTTAGGAGGACTTTAAACTTTGGTACAACATTCTGCTTGCAGAAGTAACATCCGTAAAATGAAAACAAGGGCGACAGGCAAAGTGTTACAGCAGCAAATAATTCCTCCAAGCTCACATCAGGTGGACAGAAACGGTGTTCCTATAACCCCTTCCACAACAGGCAGACCACCAGGCCAGACAGGTATGATGAAATCATTGGTGTCCTGCAAAGATGCAGGTTGGATTTATTACTTTTCATCATGCTGATACCACTGCAATCCAAAAGATGAATCAATTTTCACAGAGAAATTTATCCCGTTTTGTTTTCAGCTCTAAATGCTACAATGGCTGTCCAACGTGTTAGATGTCCAGAGAGCCAGTCTGGGGAAGACGAGCAACATCCATCACCTCTGGTTTCTCAGGTTCTGAACTATGAACAGCTACCCAGCCAGGCAGGTATGAACTGTAAAATACCTAGTGTATCATGTGTGACCTTTTAAACATTCTGTGCTCAATTGAAAAAAGAGACACTGTTTGATAAAGTCTCTCTTTATTCTTTGGCTTGATCTGTGTTTTCTAGGGCGAAAAACCACCTCCAGAAAATGTGTTTCTCAACGAGTGAATTCAGAGTTGGATGGGTCTTCCTTTGCCTCCTTCAATGGGGACCAGTCCAGTCTGGGCCTGTTGCAATCCATGTTGGGTCAAGTGGAGGCAGACTTGGATTCCTTGAATCCTAATACCGTGGCAGCATCAGTGCAGAGTCCAAAACACCACCCGAAAAAAGGCATTACTGGATTCTCTGTGGCCTTGGTGTCCACATTGGGACGTTTGGTGCACCTCCTCAAACAGGTACTCCTCTGTCAACTCTTGATTAAAGCTGCCTTTGCAGTAGGATTTTATACATACATGGTCAAAGCAGTGTCAGAACATGTGTATTCAGTGTCCATAACACTGTGTTACGTTGATGTCTTAACATTATAACATTCACAAGACATGTTTGAACTACACTGTCTCTCAGCGGGAAGAGGAAGCCCAGAAGGAGGCTCAGGAGAGGATACGGCTGGAGGAGGAGCTGAAGGAGCAGCAGAGGCTGATTGATGCACTCACTGCCGAGACTATGACTCTGAGAGAAGAGGCTTCTACCCTACAGGTGAGATGACCAATACCATTGGGTAGCACAATGATGTACAGCTGTGGAAAAAGTTAGGTATCACTGTTTGGTTTTTTTTTTACTGGTATGGTTGTCCAAAACCTCCAATAATACAAGTTTGTTTTCAACACAATACTCATGTTTTAACCTATTTATTTATTTCAAATCCCCATTAGTTACTGCCCCAGCAGCAACTATTCTTCCTGGGGTCCCACCATACAAAAGCCATTCATCAACAACTAAAATAATAGTAGTAATAATAATAATAAAAGTTAAGATACATAAAGAAATAAGATTTAAAAAGAAATCAAAAGGAAAACTCAGTATTTGGTGCTTTAACTCTGAATGGAGTGGATCCACAATGGAGCAGTTGCTTAAAATATTTCACATATTTAATACAATCTTTTGCAATGGCTATTAAAATAGACTCCACTGAAATGATATGCTTTAACATCACTCATGTTTGCTCTGGTGTCTGACAGCCTGTCTTAACTCCACAGGACACTGTGCACTGGACATAATGACACATAGAGCAGTAGCTGTCACTTCATTACCAACAGATCTGTTATTACCTGATGGTCATTAATGATTTGTGTGTTGTGCAGCTCTTATGTTCCTGAGTTGTGGAATATTAAGGATACAGGGATATGTAATAAAACTGAGGTAAAGTGCAAATTGTCCTGATTCTTCCAAAAGCTAAACATTTCACACTTGAAATGACTTAACATTCAATATTATTCAAGCTTTACAGATTTAAAGAAACAGTAAAACACATAGTTTAACACTATGTTTCAGCAAAATGCTACATATAGCATTTTGGAATAGTCTCTTGTGTAGTAGATGTTTTTTGCACCGTGGCTTAATTATATACAGTACATCTGCAAAGAAAGGTGACGACTTTATACCCAATGCATGAATTTCCTTATTTACAGTTCTGGCCTTTGAATGTTGGGCAGTCCTTTAGTGACTCTAGAGTGAGTGTTTATGAATCATGTTCTCAGTCTTTGTTCCACATACTTTTGACTTAATCAAATTCGTGAGGTTTTCAGTAACGTTCATCTTTCTTTTCCAGAACCGTTGTGTCCAAATTTCAACTCAAATGCTAAAAGACTTACTATGATAGCAGGATGCAGTATTTCTGTCTTCATCTATTGCTGATTTCTTTCAGGTGAAGTTGCAGGAGCAGACTGCTGAGCTCGAGCAGAAGTTGGACATAGTGGTGTTGGCGATGGGGGGACTGGGGCTCCTCGAGACACAGTTCAATCCACCTCAAGACTGTGACGTCAGAGCTGCAGGTTTGTCTCTGCTTATTTACTTGTCTGTAAATATCTGTAATCTCAATTGTGTGTGATTGTTAAAAACCTGTGCAGTGTGTCATGCCTCACCTGTGCCAGAGGGACTTCAAACACAAGTGTCTCGAGTGTCTCCTGCTGTGTTGCTGTCCCCCCCTCAACAACAAAACAACGGGCCACAGATCCCTGGTAACTACATCTGCCTGCTTCTCACTTGATTGAATTTCATCTGCTTACATCATATCATCCTCGCAGCATAATTTTGCTTTGTACATCTCTACCACAGTGATTAATCCTCTTCCTGGAGATAATCGGCGTTCTTGTGAGGACATCAAAACCCACAGTTCAGCCTCGAGCCTCACCAGCCTGCCCTGCTCCTCCTTTCTGTCACTAAACTCTGAACCTCTCAGTTCTCACATGTCTCCAGAGGCCATGTTGGCTGAGATCACTCAGCTCAGCAGACAGAATGAGTTGATGAAGGCACAACTGAGTCAAGCCAAGAGTCTGGGGTCAGGGGAGGAAGGATCACTGAGCAGTTGGAGAGAGGACAGACGGTCGAGCTCTGACAGTCGAAGCATTCGTCAAAATGTTGGAGAGAGGAGGATGTCAGAGTCCAGCAGCACAGGCAGACACAGCAGACAGAGGGAGCATGTTCAGACTGCTGAAAGGGAGCAGGAGGCTCAGCAGGTGAGATGGAACATCTCAAGGGGACCATTCAGTGTTTGCATTAAAGTGTATTTGCATTATGCTAAGAATGCTGCTGTTTAATCTGGAATTTCCCCTTATGGGACTAATAAAGTCTAATCTTATTTACCTCACCTCAAAATACTACTTCTAAAATTGTAGAAGGTTCCTCCTTTCTGAAAAAAAACTATTAATATTATAATTGTATAAATATTCAGTTTCTGCTGCCCTTTACCAATTTCATAATAGTTTCAGAGAATTAAAATAACTATTGCTACAGAAAATGTTATGATGTGGGATGTCCCTAACAAAAGTTGAAGCAATTAATAATCTGTGTTGATATTAATTTATGAGGATGGAACTTCGTTCTTTTTAAGGTTTATTTTTTATTTTGGAAACAACCATTTACATTTGAATACATGCTGTAAATCCTACTGTCATTCTTGTATTTTCAGTAATTTCAACCAAATCCAGTGAAAATATAGGTTGGTGTTGAAGGGTGGAATAAACATAAGTTTGCTCTGACGGTGTAGCTTCAAAAACATAGAACTAAGAAAAGTGTTTGGAGTCAAGATGAATGCTTCTGAAAGGTCCCATGAACAGTGAGGGCCATGGACAAATTTTCAATGATTCCACTCAACTACTATAATGGTGAATCAGATCCAAACTATGGCTTTTTTTTTTGCTTTTTTTTTTTACATACAATGCATATTTTTAATAAGAATAGGTTCAATTTCTATAGCACTTTTCAAGGCACCCAAAGCACTTTACATTAGTAATCCATTATTCATTCACTCTCACATGCTCCCTCTGGTGGTGGTAAACTACATATGTCGCCACAGTTGTCCTGGGGCAGACTGACAGAAGCGTGGCTGCCATTTCGCGCCTACAGCCCCTCTGACCACCACTAAACATTCACACGCATTCATACACCAGTGTGAGTGACACTGGAGGCAAGGAGGGTGAAGTGTCTTGCCCAAAGGCTCTAGGACAGAGCGGGAATCGAACCGCCAATGCTTCAGTTAATGGATGACCTGCACTACCAACTGAATCATGGCCGCCCCACTAAATCATATTATATTTTTCACTTTTTAGGCAGAATTACCAAACACCTTCAGTGCGGACAGTGTAGAACAGCGCCTCCTTGAGCTGAACAGGCAGAGTGCGGCCGCCAGGAGTCGCCTGTTGGAGCTCATTGAACAACAGAAACAAAGTGCTTCAACCAAAGTTTCCCCTTCTGCCTCCCCCATCCCTGCATCTGCTTTTAGCCCCAATACAGGTACGGCACAGTGACATTAGCAGAACATGCCTGTATGTCTGTCTACTAAGGGTATAACAAAATATTGGTTCTCCACTATATTGCAATATTTCATGTCACAACACTGTGTCAATGTTAAAAAGTACTGTATCAATGTTTTTAGGTATTAGTCAAATGCTGATATTGTGGAGGTACATTTTTGTTTTAATTTTATGTATTCTTATTCAACACGGTTTTATTCAATTTTGGTTATTTGAAGCATCCTAAACGCACTTAATACTGTCTGAGGGAAACAGATGGTAGTTGTGAATGAATAGAATAGAAACATTTTAGTAGGATCTTAAACTGTAATGTCTGTAAAATATAATTTCAGTTTTAACAGATGGAATTTTTGTAATATAGCAGTAGATCCTGTTGTGATCAAATAAAAATGTCTTTAGTATTTGTGCATATTCTTGGTGTAATTCAATTCTTCCAGGAAATCTTAAAAAATAAAAAAGCCTTTTAAACAGTATCATGATATATTGTGATATATCATGATGATCCTAGTGTTGTGATTTGTACTGTAGCGCTAGATTCTTGCCAATACACACTACTACTGTCCATGTTGTAACTAATCCTGTACTTCCTGTTGTTGTCAGATATAAGGTCAAGTCCAGGTGTGTCCATGCAGAAACAGGAGTTACAGACTAGTGGAGATAAGAGGTGAGTAGATGTCCTGCATCACAGAAATGCTTCATGACCAGAAACAAGACATTCTGTTTGATCTGGATCAGGTTGTTTGAATACACTGGAAAACATCTAAATCTTACGAAGTGTTTTTTCTCATTTCTAGTCAAAACATCTCATCACACTTGAAATAAGACAGAATCACCCAAAGAGTAACATTTCAATGATATATAAAGAGTTTATTTTAACCCCTTGTTGCATGAATTTTGAGCATGTTAGTCAAGGTTTTTTTTCCTCATTTTTTTAATTCCTCTTTAGGAATGGAAAAAAAACAATGTTAGCGCAGACCAGGTATTAAGAATAGACCAGTTACAGTAATGATATGAACTGACTGATATGGAACTAAAACAACAAAACCTATGAATATACAAGAGAACAACTGTAGAAGAACTGTCCACTGTAGTAATCAGTATGTATCAAAGGGTTAATACAACATATCTTGAATTATTTTATTTGAAGAAATTTTACCAAGATAATTTTCACTCGTACCATTGGTAGATTACTTTTTAAGATATATTTCTCAAATATCTTTTTATTCAGTTTTTTTAACTTGGGTTTTAAAGAGGCATTTTTTCCAGTGTATGAAAAAGATACTCCTAATCTTTACACATCCACTCTGTTGTATATATGTATATATTCTGCACATAGTTTTTATTGCTATTATATATATATATATATATATATATATATATATATATAAATACATACATACTTTTTTGAACTATCTTTATGCATGCACACTTTTACTTGCACTTTATTCTGTTGCAGCCTTAACTGTTGAATTTCCCTGTTGTGGGATCAATAAAGTCTAATGTAATCTAATTAGCTATTGTTACTTGCAGAGTTGCATAAATTCACATACTGTGCATCATTATTATGTTTCTATTCTTCAGAGGTACATTGAAAGAAGTCTCACCATTTCAAAGTGTCAAAGGACAAACCAGTGAAAGCAAAGCAAAGGTAATAAATGAACATGCACCAATTCAGATTTAAACAACTTTAAAATCCTAAAAAAAAAAATCACCTTTTTTTCCTTCAACAGGCGGAAAAGCAGAGTGTGCGAGAAGGTTGGTTTTCCTTGTCTGCTCATGTGAGATGACAAGAAAAGGACAGATGATTCAACATGTGGACCTTTTAGTAATGTTTTATTTAATTTTATCTATGCTTTTTAAATTACTGAAATAAAGATTTTAAGACTTAAATATTGTGTTGTTTATCCTTTTTTTGCCATGCGTACACTTATGGTCATAAGTTTACATACCCTGGTAGAATTTATTATGTTTTTTTGGGGCCATTGTTCAGAGAATATGAACCATAATCCAAAACATTTTCTTTCACTCATGGCTAGTTGTTTAGTGAAGCTATTTTCTAACAAATGGATGGATGGATAAACCTTTATTAAACTTTACCTCACCTTAATCCACAAGTTGGACCTGCACCTCCAATAGACCGAAGCTTGTAGCAGGAAGCATGTACTTGGACAGTGACATCACTGGTGTGAGGGGAGGTTATAAATAAGCCACACCTGAGGGCAGGTGAAGAGGAATAATCAAAGAAGAACTGGAAGGATGAGTGAGCGCAAAGAAGAGAAAAAGAATGAAAACTGAATAAAAACTTAAAAGATAAATCTGAAGTGGACTGGTGTGGACTCTGGACCTGTGGAAAGAGACTGAATTCCTGGAGTAGGTGCAATGGTTCCTGCTTTGACTCAGCTGCTGACACCTTCACCTTTATACTCAGTTAAGTGTTTTTCTCTAAACTCATTTGGCTTCTTTCACACTATTTGACCTGATGAGGTTCCTAGACTCTCTCCCCCGACCAGTACCCATACTCACTAACCTCACCCTGACTACTGGACCCCCTTTATTCATTTGACCTTTACTCCACATCTACACCTTCAACCTGAAGAACTGAACTGGATTCCATACTCCTCATCATATCCAGAAAGAACCAAACAGTGGAACTGAAGACCCATCCATACTGCTTATTCACACTCCCCCTCAACACCCCCCCCCACACACACCATACCCTCTCATCCTCCCCCTTCCACACCTAAGACACTTTGTTGTGATTTAAAAAGTTTGATTTAATATTTGTTTAATTTACAGTATTTCTGCTTTAATACTTGTTTTACTTTGAGTTATGATGGAATGTTCTGTTCTGTTGACTTTAAAATGTCAAATAAGAGAAAAACATAATCTTTAATTTAGTTGAGTTGTGTGATTATGTTTAATTTTAGTAGCCTGGAAGTGAGCAGCTGGGTTAGCTTTTTTTTTTCTCCTCTCCAAATTATTTAAGTTAGTTTTTAAATTGACAGGTCAAAGGTACATTTAAGCCTTTCCTGGCTGGTGCCTAATCTTGATTTAATTGGAGAGACCTCTATGCCCCAAGCTGTTAACATTTTAAAAATGCATATTGGGAATGCTCAAGTTTAAATTTAGCTCTCATGTGTTACTAACCACAAACCCAAAATTAGAAAGATGCCCTGCATTTAATTTTCTTGAGATGCAGACCTACTGTGACCACATCAGCTGGTTATATCATTACCCCACCCTCTGAAGGGGAGAAAGGCTTTTTTTTTTTTGAGTGTTTGTTTGTAAGCAACTTTATGCAAAAACTACTAGATTTATTTTTATGAATTTCTCAGAAAATGTGTGAGGTGGTCCAGAATAGATCCCATTAAATGTTGGCGAATGTAGGTCTAAGGTCACATCCACAGTCACCAAATATGTGTTTTCACAATGATAGGAGATGGGGCAAATGTGTGCGGGGGGGGGGTCAGGGGGGGGGTCAGGTTTGTTGTGCTGGGCACCACTTTGTTTTGTTTCATTTTGTCTTGCTTTTTATAATTAGACCTGTGTCTGGTCTGATCTGTGGTTAATGGGTGTTACTGGGGTTACTGGAGGTCATATGGAGGGGTTAATGTGTCCTTCCCTCCTCTGGCTGTGTGTGCTTGACCCCTCCCATGACTATATTCATTCAAATTAATTCATATAAATTCAATTGGATAGCAAGTGATACAAATATATTGGTACAAATATTAACTTAATCAATTTTTGTATTTGTAGCTGTCTCCACTGCCACCACTGCCACGATAATTGGCATCATTATTAATCTTGTCCAACATTGGTTAGGCGAGATTATTGTAATCGGTGTGTGTGTGTGTGTCCGCAGAGACATATCATGCTATAAGTCAATGAATACTTGAGATATCACCATGAAATGACATGGGCATATAGATATAGCTAATGCACATCAGATTCAATGACCCATTTGAGTAAAGGTCAAAGGTCAAAATCACATTTTTGGTTATAACTCAAGAACGGAGGGTCACGGAACTTTCAGATTCTTATCAAACGATGCAGAATGTAAATTTCTACAATTCTCACGATTGGTGTCATCACCTATGACCGATAGTTTTTGAGATCTCTGGAGGTCAAATGTGACATGTTACAAAATTACCTGTAACACTGTTTGTGTGTATCAAGCGATAACTTAATCAGTACTGGGTAGATTATCATAATATTAGACATACTGACGGCATATATACATGGAATGAAATTATCAATATTGCAAAATGTCAAAGGTCAAGGTCTCATTTAGTAGAAAGGTCAAAATCACATTATTGGCTCTAATTCAAGAACAGGTTGTCATAGAAACTTCAGATTAGCACAAAATAGGAGTGAGATTAGGCATTCTCTGAATACTTATTATATACTTCTATGTTATCATTATGACTATAATTATCATTTTCCCTCTCACCCCCCCTTGCATCTTTCTCCCCTTTCCCATTCACCTCTAATCATTCCATATTGTTGTTGCTCTTTACATTTAGTATCTTTTCAGTGTAACATGTTGTCAGTATTGTTGTCATTACTGTTATTATTGTTTCTGGTTTGTTTTTTGTTTTGTCTGATTCATGTCTTGATTCTCTCTCCACAATGTCTTGTTAACCATCATTAATAATGATGATAATAAAAAAGAAAGTCTGTAGTTGCACTCCTGAACTCTTGACCAGCATTTCTTTGAGTTAAACATGATTTGTAGGAACGTGAAACAATGCAGCAGTAAAAGTAGGGACTGAAAGTACTGATAGAATCCACTCTTAACATGCAGAGGCCAGTGGAACTGATGTAGCCTCCCACTTGTTCAGCAGCAGAAAAAATCCAACACTGAGGTCCATTCTGTATTTGGTTGGACTGTCTGTCCATTTCTCCTTTTGTTTCGAAGGCTGTGGTTTGGTTTGGGAATGTTCTGTTTCCATGTTTGATAGTCATGTGTTTGTGTTTTTCCTTTGGGGAGATGGAGGTTGCGTGCTGACAGGCCATGAAGAAAGAGCAATAAGAGGAGGAGAAATAGTTGCTTTAACCAAACAAATCAAAGAATGGCCTCTTCTGAATATGGTACACACATAAGGCATGTGTTCATGTATTTCCTCTGTTCTATGCCTGGGGTCTTTGTTTGTTTTTCTCCTTAATTCATTGATTTGCATTTACACGAATTTCAACCAGACAAAAGTACATAATATAAACTGTCTTAGTAAGGTGTCAATCTGCTATGTGCCATCAAACCTGCTTCATTTTACTTTGGTGTTGATTTTATAAGTTTGAGAACCTCATATGACAGATGAACACATTATTCTAAATGGTGTTAGATGTGATTCATAAACTGTTTGACACGTTGGCTTAGTTTGGTCAAAATTTATTCACTGATTCAAATCTTTTTCATCAAATCATTCAAAAAGCCTTTGTGCCATATGGACTGGATGTCGTTGTCCAAAAGGGTGACCACTGCCATCAGGTCAAGACTGCATGAACACATGCTTTTTAAAACACATGGCAAAACTTAAAGAACCATATGACAACTTCACTGCAAAAATCAATCTTACCAAGTGTATTTATTGTAAAAATAAAAAAAATAAATAAAAAAATTACAAATCTCACACTTAAAATATTTAACTTATTTTTTATCCTAAGTCTCCATGTCATATGTTATAATTCATAAATATTAGATTTTGTCTCCAAACTCCAAATATAGATGTAATTATTTTTAGTTATGTCTGATCATAGATTAATTATAACTAAGCTGATTTAAGTGTCATTCAATGCTATGCTAGGTGCATATTAACATCATAAATACAGTGCTGTACTATTATAACCTCTATGATATATTGAGGAGGCAATCTGTTTTATGATAATTAATTAAAAAAAGAAGTCTACAAAAAAACAGGAGTAGCTGCAGGTAAATCAGATGCAATAGGGCAGTCAGAGACAGCAGACCTCTGCCAAGGCTTGATATGTCATGACATGATCAAGCCATAGGTGTTGACCCATTTGATGTCCAAAGGTGAGATGATGTGAATACAAAAAACAGTGAGATTCTATCTTGTCTGAATCCTGAGATATTACCACTGTGTTTTAACTATTGACCTATAGTGTGACCTTGACCTTTGACCTTCATTGCTCAAAATCTAATGGGTTCTTCCTTGACGCAGTATCTATCATTCTTGAAAGTTTCATCAAAATCCGTTCAGAACTTTTTGCGTAATTCTGCTGGCAGACGGACCTGAATTTAATACAAAAAAAATACACAATACAATACAATGAACATATTAGAAATGCCAACACATATGTTTGTTTTGGGCATGTTCCCTACAGCAGATTTTCCAGTTCAGACTAAAGTCAGCAGATGGCAACAAAGAGTCACTGATCTGCCGCTGGTGCTGAACATGTGGGTTCTCTCACTTAACCTGTTGAGCATAAAATATACTACTAAAAAAAATTAATAAACCTTTCTCTATATGATTTCTGAAGTCATTTAACTGAAATCACTGTATTGAAATGTAATTTGTTGGTTATTCTTGGTTGTATAAGATGTAAAGTTCTCAGGATATGACAGAATATATGAGTAGTTAGACTTTCTCTAAGTCTCCTTAAATGATCTTCAGTAGTAAAAAAAAATCTAGAAATGTATGTTTTATTTATTATTTTAAGTATTTTACTGTTGTATTTGGTGCAGTAACCCTCAGTTCACTGTGTAAACCTACTGTCACTCTTGTCGCCCTAACCCTACAGTATAACGGGTCTGTGCAAAACATTTGTTGTGCAATGTCCCTGTCAAATAAATAAATAAATAAATAATATTCTGCTAAAACTACCATCACTGCTAATGTATTTTCCATCATACTAAAATATACATTACTACATACTAAATCATATGCATATTTGCAGTGTCTGATATTTTGGCTGCACTACATATACATGGTTTTACACATGTTATTTTTGTTCTATTCTTTGTCCAGTTCCCCAAATCAAATCTTTCTCATCTAATCTGGATTTGGTTGTTTTGTTCTGGCTGAGCGACTGACTAAATGTCAGTCGCTTGTTGTTGACTCGGTCTTTTCATTGGCTGCTGCTCTTCTGGGCAGCTCCTTGTTACCAGAATCAGAGTCAGAACTAAGTGGACATAAGATTACTTATTTCTACTTCAGGTGGTGTTTGCTTTGTGTTTTCATGTTTTTTAGAAGGGGGGGGGGGGGGGGGTTAAGAGTGGGAAGGAGAGCACTCGAGTTTTCAGTCAGGGGAGCTATGTGGGTGACCACAATGACTAGCAGAGAAATCAAAAGGAGTAAATATTGCAGATAATAACAGCATGGAGGCATAAAGGGTGCATGGACAGCAACCGTAAATGTGGGGTCAAAGGTCACAGAAGAAACTCAGGGGGAGGCAGGCGGGGCTTATTGTGCCCGGGCCAGTTGAGTGAAGGACAGGGTGAATAGGGATTAACCCCACCCCAGTGCCTCTCAATACTCCCCCTCCACCATAGGGCCTGGGGAAGTTTCCCATGTGACCCCCCCCCCCCCCTAAAAAACACTGGCTTTATCTGGGCCTTGGCTCCTCGTGCACAGATGCACACATACCTCTTACAACATATAACGAGGGAAAGGAGCTGGACTGATATTAATTAGAGAATTCTTTGAGTAAAATGACGCAATGAGTGCTCAACAAGTCCTTCACACACACACACACACACACACACACACACACACACACACACACTCGTTTACACATCACATGAGGACCAAGTTTGTAATGAAGCAGACATTGAGAAGAGAGTGTAAATTTTTTTTTTATAAAATTACAAAATTCATAATATACTAGAAGACTAAATTAAACAAAAACAAATAAAAATGAATAAATAGAAATTAGTTACAAATAAATACATAAAATAAATCAAATGAATAAAAAAAAAAAATCTAAAAATACAAAAATGTAAACACGTCTTCAAATCTTTGAACCCGTTTCCCTCGTGCTTCATGGGGACTTCCTGAAAGAAAAAGTATTTATAGGGCCACAGCTTTTCTATTTTACTACTGGGGACCTACATTTATATTTAACCCTAGTGGGGACCTGAATTTTGCTCCCCATAGTGTCAGAGGTCCCCATTGTGTAACTGTGTGAGCATACTAATGTCCCCATAAAGATAGGAATACAAGGACACACACGCACACACACATCTACCCCATACATACAATGCCATGAGGGGAGGGTGCAGAGGAAGGGGAGGGGGGGTAGTTTTCTTTACTCATTTAAATCTGCCCCCACTTCACCTCAGTGAAGGAGGCTGAAGTCACTCAGAAAAACACACACACTAAAGCTTGTGCACACATTGACTACAAGTGTTGCTTCTGTTATTGATCAACGATGGAATTGTTGATCCTGAGGTGGGATCAGTGAGGTGGGTTTACAGATCAGTTTGAGTGACTAATCTACACCAATAACACATTTATTTTATTTATTAATAGTCAGCAATAGTGACTAATGACTAATATTGTTCTTTGTTAGAAATACAAGAGCAGAGAGGGCTGCTGTGGAAAAAAAAGATAGTACAATATAAGTCCAATGCACTGATACAAAAATAAAGGTCTATCTACATTACTCTTTATTACTTTTGTAAAGTTGAAATAATAGCCATCCTGATGTTTTTCTGCCTCTAACAAAGTGAACACTTTAATAGCCATTTCCAGATTAATTTTTTTAGGTGATTAATCAGTTATGAGCATTTTAACATTTACAGCTGTTAATATATTATTATTTTGGCCTTTAAAAATGACCACTTCTCTGTGCAGCAGTTAACAAAAAGAACAAAAAATCAACCAAAATTTCATATAGTTGGTTTTTGTTCTGTAGTTTTTATATTTAATATTCTTTAAAATATAATGTAAAAATGATTATGACATGATTTTTAATATATCACAATATTTCCAAGATACTTCTTTTAAATCTTGGACTGTTGTAGTCCTGCCACAAGAGGGCGATATTAATATTCTGCAACAGCCTGATTTTAGAGACTTGATTTTATAGTTCCCACTTTTCAAAACCAGGTATGGCACACACAAATTTAAAAAAAAAAAAAGACTTGTCTGTTTTTGTGGTGTGTAGTGGTTTAACTGCAGCACACAGAACATATTGATGTCATGAGAGCAAGTTTGTTTTTCTTGATGCATAAAAAAATTGAGTGTGGAAATCATTTTGTGGGTTAACTTGGGTGCCTCTTAAAGTGTGTGAGGGTGTAGGAACTGCATGGTGTGACATGTGTGTGAGGCGGGGAGTGTGTGACCATGTGAGGGTTGGGGGGGGGGTGCCCATGTGCGTAGGAGTCTACTCCACAGCTGTGCGAGGTTCTGATCTGAAGCAGGCTATTGCTCGCTGTGAAAATATTATTGCAAGTGTTTATTATTGCTTCAGTGTGAAACAGTGGGAGTGTTGTGTGTGCTGCACGGGCATGTTGTGTATGTGTGCAGGGATAGTTGTGATGGTGGAGGTGGTGGGGGTGGAGGGGTTTCTCCACTTTTCCTCTCCTCTGTTTCCCACCGGCCAGCCCCCGGCCTGTGGCCCATTGCACCCTGGGTAATGGGGAGGCCTATTGGAGTTGATTAGTTCCGGCTGGATCCCAGATAGAGTTCTGACAGGCAGGAGAAACGAGCTCTCAGCGTGACACCCCCCCCCCCCCCCCCCCCACACACACACACACACACACACACACACACACACCCCTGTCTCAGACACAATGGGTAAGGCAGGGGAAGGGCTTTTTAAACAACTGCAGCTTTGCTCTACTCCACTGCTCCCCCCCGGCCAAAAAATACTAGACCATTATTACTACAAAACCACATCACACTGCTGCACAAATTCAACCTTGACTGCCCTACAAATATTCATCAAAACAAATGTGCACATTTACCTAATGTTCTTTAGTTAAACAAATTAGCCCGATCTATCAGATTAACACTGGTGCACATGAACGCTGCAGATGAAGATAAATGTTATGCATGCAGTATGCACAGTGTGTCGTCCACAGAATGGCCTGCATACATCAGGATCAGGCTCGGTGCGTTGTATTTCTCTGACAAACCATCACGTCCACCATGTTGGACACCTGTGGCATGAACTGACATCCATTAGACACATTCCACAGCACAGCAGCATCATTCACACACTTTCCCTGCGTAGCTTCATCCTTTCTATCCTCTTTATTTCCCACTCAACACCCCCCCCCCCCCAAGATTCTCTCTTTCTTCTTCTCTCCTTTTCTCTCTCCCCCTCTTTCTCCACACATAATTGATTAAGAGCCGTTTTCATAAATCAATTTGGGACGCACATCAGTCAGCCTTGAATGGAGAAACCCCCCTCTGAGCAGTGGTATTAATCTACCTCAGCATGCCCTGCCACTCTCACTTACACATACTCACACATGCTCACTCACAGACCTGTAGAGTTTGTTTTCTTTACTTAGTTTTTTCGCCGTTCCAGGTTGCCAAACATGAAATATGCAAATGTTTTCAGCAGTTTTGCAGACACTACAACTTGGAACAGGTTTCCTGACAGACACATACACACAATTTCCACTGAGTCTGAATAACGCATACTGTTTCTGAAGAAATTGGAAGAGAAATTGTGGGTGTTTTTTGGGGGGTTTTTTTTCAGAAGGTTGGAGCAATTGATGGATTAAAAAAGATGACAAAAGCAGAGGCAAGAAAAAAAAAAACAACAAAAAGTGAAGGGCTCTTTTTTTCTTAATCAAATCCAAAGAAGTTCAATTCTTTCCATATGTTGGTTCTGTACATCCCTAAACAAACAAATATGCTGTTTGTACACTCAGCAGTCTGTCTCCAACACAAATGCGTGTTAGTGCTGTTTATAATTACGCAAATTTAATTGTCATTTCTATTAAGTGACTTCATCTCTTTCTTTTTCTCTCTTACTTCTCTTTCTCCAATTCAAAGCTGTTGTTTTGGATGTTTGATATGAATGTAACCATGACACCGCCCTTTCTTATTAGAAAATCTTTGCCAAGTTGCAATGGATTCTGGGAGTATGAGCCTGCAACAGCTGCAAGTGATATGCCTGACTCTCCCCTCTCCCCTCAGCTTGAATTTTCTTACAGCTTGCCCTTTTCTCTTTAACTTTTTCCTTTACCTTGATCTTTTGTTCTTTCTTTTTTTTTTTAATACCTCCTTTGTACCCCGTCGCTCTGACTATTTGTTTCTTGTTCCTTTACCTCTCTTCCATTTTTCTCCCCACCTTTGCTGCCCCTCTCCATGCTCCAGGGTGTTGGCTTTACTGGTAGTGAAAGCTGCTTTGCCTTTAAAAACAGTTTGTCTTAATGAGAAGGGGGGGGGGGGGGTCAGCAGGAGAGAGGGGCGAAGGGTCACAGCTGAAGCCAATTGCGTCCCTTTCCTGTCTGAGGTGCTGCGGGCTGGGGTCAAGCTCAGGGTCACGCTGGCCCATCACTCCGGCTGGGTCCTGGTGCCGGTTCTGAATTGCCGCCAGCGTGTGTGTATGTGTGCATGTGTGTACAAGACAGTGTGTGCTTTTATGCAAGTTAAGAAAAGAGGGGCAGGCGGCACATCTGTTTCTGATCCCCCAGAAAGCCTTGCTCTCCGGACCTGGAGGTGCTGGCGTGCCTGTGGAGGACTGAGAGGGAGAGGGAGGGAATGAAAGGGCGAGTGAGCGGTCGCACGCACACAGTATGTGTCGGGTACAATGTGGTGTGATATGGAGTACTTTACCTCCTGCCTGCCCCTCATTCCCCTTTTACCTCATTCACATAGAAAACAGCAAAAGTTATATGACGACGTTATGAGTGATGACCTTGAATTAAATCAGTTGTTTTAAGAGTAAATCTATGCTTCAGATATTCAAATGTTTCACAGTTTGTCTTGTGATAGATTAAAACAATTATTAATTACTTATCATAAACTTAACCCATAAAGACCTAGTGTTGTGTATGTGTGAGTTCCGAAATATGTTGCTCTTTTGTTCCATTTAACTTCTTTTAAGTGGTTTACCACAATTTAGAATGACATAATCCTTTGTATTTTGTTTTTTTTTTCAGTGAACATAAGGTATTTTATCATATTTCACTCACTGATCATGTAGATGCTCATAAAAGCTCAGATTAAAGTTGAGAGAAAACTGAAGAAAAAATATATCATACTATTAACCAAGGATCTCCATCCCCTGTCATTGATCCAACTGTTTAATCAGTGTTGTAGAAAATGATGGTGTTTCCATGGTAACTATGGAGCCTTTGAACATCCAAAAGGGCATGGGAAAAAGACAAAATAAATTTTACACTGATTTTTTTTTTAAATGTATTGATTGGACTAGTGGTTCAAAAGTTATTAAATATTTTATATTGGTAGATAGTTTTGGTCATCAGTGGTTGTTTGGGCCTTTAGGGGTTAATATGGCTTTAACCCTGTTTAATGATCTTATTCAACATGTGCTGGTGATATAGTATGTACATTCTTACCCATAAAATTTTATATTATTATTACTTCTCATGAAATGATTGTGTCCATATCTTTGATTCTTGATAGTGTAACTGTGACTCAGTATGTAATCATTGCACTTAATCAAAGATGATTACTGATGTGTATAAATAGCAATAAAAAGAATGTCTGAAAACAAAATTATTCAAACTTTATGGGTAACAGTGAATATAGATTAGTAGTATAAGAATGATGAGTTATATTTACAGAGACTATAATGTTCAGCCCAACACTGGTCTGAACAACATGGATCCGGTCACATATCAGTCCAAACTCATGTTGTGACAACTGTTTTTATAGGTCAACAGCTGCCTTTCTGTTTTTACAAAGTTTTTCTGTACTAATTACATCCAGGAGTTTTAATAAAAGTAAGCTGTGGAATTTTGCACTGTCCTGTATGTGTACCAGTATCTCAAATGTATGTACTTCAGCTTTTGTTTTTTAGGTTTTAGTATTTGTTACTAAAATTAACTCTGATGCGTCATTGTCTCATGGAATTCTTCATTTATTCCATGACATTGTAAAAAGCAAGGCCTCACTCTTTTCCTCATCTCTCCTCAATTCCTCACCTAGTCCTTTCTCTTCCGCCTCCTCCTCCTCCTTCTCTTCATTCTCTGTCCGTGTTGAGAAGGTAAGTTTGAGATGAAACACCACATCAGTCTTTGAACATTGCCCGTAAAACAGGCGTAGATTAACGAGCATGACTAACAAGCTGCAGGACCAGAAGAGCTGCATCACAGTGTGCACGTATGCACACAGTCCACATCAGCTCTTGCTTGATAAAGTTCTCTGTCTCTATGTTCATTTTTTTTGTCTTTCACTTGCAGCTCTTTCCACTTTCCCCACATATGTCATGCATGATATATACCAGAAATTTTTTAGGGGTTTTTTTGGAGAAAGTTCAGTCCCAAGTCCAACATAAATCCTGGTTTTTATCTACCTTTCAAAGTCATAAGAAATGATAACCAGTTTATTAAACCTTCTGCATTGTTTCTTGTCTCTTGTTTCTTTATTATCCTCCGTTATCAGTAATAATATATGGATGTTATGGCTGAATGATCACAATGGATGTTTGCACTAGGCAGTTATATATTTACTCTTAAACCTAACAGCTGCAGGCGACCAAAAGCAATGACTAATCCCATCAACACACTGATAAAAACCCATGTAGTTTGACAAATAACAGTAGTAGCAGACTGTTGTTATTTTGTTAGTTTTCTCTGTTTTGATAATAATGTTTGTACTTATTGAGCTTTTCTGAACATCTACATTGTAAATAAATGAATTATTGTCTGTCACTGAAAATGTCAAATGCAGAGGATACAATAACAGTGCATGGGAAAGGTCAAATTTAGAGGAAAAATCCAGTTACAAGTTACCATCAAAATAGGTTTACAGAGTAAAAAGTCTACTTATTTTCTCTTCCCCTTAGATTCTTTGATCGTCTGACTCTGAGTATCTTTTGTCTTGTAAAAATCACAGCTGTAATTAATTGCGGAGCTGAGAGTCCCACATGTACAAGCAACAAGTCTGAACCTTCAAGTCTGAAGTAAGTCCTGGGTTTTTGTGGCAAGAATCAAGGAAATCAGGGTGAGTACCTGCTAAGAGTCCAGCAAGACAAATGGTGACATTGTTCACATCACAAAACCAATAAGTGAAGTCATTCATCGATCACATATGATGAGTTAAAAAAAACTGAAGGTTCGATCACGAGCCTCTGAGTCGGGGGTCTCCAATCCTGGTCCTGGAGGGCCACTATAGGGACTACAATGCGTCGCATATGTGACATCACAACCGCTCAGCTGTGGTGTGGAGTCTGTGGTGACGTCACACGCGCGCCAGGCGTGTAGTCCAAATTACTAATTGGATTTACTCCCAAATGAATCAGCCGTTGGTTAACAGAAGCAATCGAAACGCACATCAGTAATTATCGTTTATTATGAGGTACAACCTGTGTGTGATTCAAGGCACATGACAAACCAGATACGATTTTAGCATTTTACTTCCATTGAATACCATTCCCCATGAGCCTGCTGGAAGAGGCGGAGATTTACGCGCCCCATTAAAATTTACGTGTGACGTCACGCCGTCGTTCAGCCATGATGGATGGCGGAAGTAAAAGAAAACAGTTGCTGTCTTCGAGACATTTTATAAGTTAGACGTTTATAGGCTAAGTTATTTTATTTAATTCAGATTTGTTTTGCAATATAGTCTTCTCCGGCCGTGTTGTGGGTTGTGTCAACAGAAAATGACATAAACCCAATATTGCGTTTTACCGCATTCATTTTGAGACGGCTGTGAATAATCGCAATTAACCGCAAATACCCTAGAAATATTGAAGACTACACAGCGAACATTTTGGACAAGGTGAGTTTGCACGCTTTAGAGATGAGTTTTTCCACTCAGCTACTTCCTAGTGCAACATTCTCTGTCACTAAAAATAGCGCTTTATGAGAGAGAGAGACTACAGCTCTGCCGGTTAGCCTAGCCTGCTAGCGTTTAGCCAGCTGTCAGTGTGTGCAAGTTAAGAGTGTTAGACCAGATACAGTTGCTTCAATGAAAGAAGAATGTCTTACCTTTCCAATTACAAGGTAGCCTCACGCGCCGGCATAACGTATGGCATTGGTTACCATACAAAATACTGGTATACATCGACATTTGTATGCCTTTAAGTCAGCGTATATATGGTGATGGTATATGGTGATAGGCTGTTTATGACAATGGGATAGGTCATGATGAATGAAATCCGGCAGACTCGTTGCTTTTGATAGTTCGATGAGTCGGTCCCGACGTAGTAGGTAAGGATTTGTCTGCAATCCGCCAATGTCTCCAAATAGTGCTCTGTGTGAGTAACGACAAGATGTCCCACCTTGTCAGACAGTGTGTGTCTTGTAGCCATATCTAGCAATTCAAGCAAAGTAAATAAATTAAATCTATGTTAATCAATGATGCAAGTAGCAACGTGCAGTGCATTGAAGAGGAAGGACCCTCCCAGCACTGGTATGGGTACACCCCCTGCGAAAGTAACGATACTCTGGTGTCCGTTTTAACGTGTATTATAACCTAGTTTAAGCAGAAATCTAAAATTTCTGCAAGGTGATACATTATAGCATCATTAGATGTTAAGTCATCTAATGATCTAATTAAAATATTTTTATATTGTGTGCTGCTGTTAAATGAAAATTGGTCCACTCATTTAAAACACAAACTTGAAGGTTATGCATCAGGTGCATATGTTCCTAATTTTTTTGTTCTCTCAAAGTTAACACTAGAAAAGCACTCTGAGAGCACAGACCCCCCCCCCCCAAACACCAACACCAACTAACAAACGCTGACAAAAACATAACCTCCTTGGTGGAGGTAATTAATATGTACATAATTTTTATTTATGTGATACACTTAAATATAGAAAAAAATTATGTTGCACTTTTTTCTTCCTTCACATACTGTTTTATAAGAGCAATATTTCAGTGTTTAGTCTTAAAGTTTGCACTTCTCTGTTAGATTAATACTTTTTATGCCTTTTTTCCATTCTAAATTCTTCTTTGTTTCTCTGCTATGGGCCTCAGAGATTCTATTAAAAGAAAATCAACCTTCTTATTCTGCAAAAATGAAAAAGCGCAATGTATTCTACAAGAAACTTGCTCAATTGACACAGATGAGAAATTATGGTCAAATCAATGGGGGTGATAAAATTGTATTTAGTCATGACTCAAACAGATTGGCAGGTGTGGTTATACTTTTAGACAACTTCCCTGGGAAAATTTTGACCACAAACAGAGACCCCTGTGGTCACTGGGTAATGTGTGTTTTTGACGCAAACGAGGATTTTATAATTCTAGTAAATATTTATGGGTACAACAGTTTTAACTAGAACAAAAAACATTATTTCTGAAATCGCACAGTCAGTCAAAGATCTCTACCAAAGGCATCCTACTAAAATCCTTATATTTGGTGGTGATTATAACATGGTTATGAATGAATGGCTTAGTAGGTATCCTATTAAAAAAAAAAAGAGCATCTGTCATGGAACCGTGGCATCATCAAGTCACGTGTCAATAGCTTTTCAATCCAGTTCTCAAATATATTGCTGTAATGAGAATAACGACTCATGGACATGATGAGGTATTGTGAAAGGAAAAAAACAAACAAATTTTTATGCCATAATGTAATGTAATAGTAATGCCATATATAGGATTTATTTCATATTTAACCACTAAAGCCTCAGGGCGATTGATTTTTTTTTTTTTTTTTTTAGTTTCATGAGAATCACCCACTTGCATTTTATTTGGTTGGCTGCTACAATGTTTTCTTTAATGTTATCTTTAACAGTAATACTTCTTTTTAATACAGCAAGAGTAATTTAATGCACAAATAAAAAAAACTATTGTTTGAGCTATAAGATTTGTACAGTTCTGATTTACATTACAGTTGAGTGGTTACTGCTTTTTCCCATTTATTTCTGTTTTGAATTTCTTGGTCTTTTTCCTTCTTCTGTCATAATCTTACTGCATTTAACTATAAGCATGCGTGCGCGCACACACACACACACACACACACACACACGAGAAAGAAAGGGGGGGGGGGGTAATGAAAGAGAGCTCTTTGTAGTGACATACAGTAATATCCCCCAGTCCCCATTTCACAGTCCCAGTCTCTCTGCTCGACACACCTGAGCCAATAAAGTGGAACATTTTGCCAGGAAAAGCTTTTTCATTCTGTCTCTGCCTCTCTCCCCTATTTCAGTCCCAGAGGCCCTAAAAACTGCCCCGTACTTAACTTCTCCCAACCCCTGAACCCCACCATACCCCCTCCACCCCCCACCCCCAGCTCCCTCTCCCAAATCCTTCTCCTGTTCCCCACGCCAACTCCTCTCTGGCTTCGTCCCCCAGGGCCTTAAGCCGCCAAGCATTTAACTCCCCCCTTTCCTCCCCTCTTCTCCTTCTTCTTCTCTTCTCCCCCTTCAGGCTACACCAGAGAGGTTCTTTACAGCCCTGTCATCCCTGCCAGAGTAGTAAAAAACACATCTGGAATCATACTCTACGTTCTACACTCTCAGCCCCCCCCCCCACCCCACCCTACTCCACTACCATTACCACCACCTCACCTCCCTCCCTCCTTACCTCCTTTCACACACACACACACTCATGACTCGGGCCACGCCGCAGGAAAAACACTCCCATAACGAGCTACAAACACTGAAATAACACTGTTACCCTAAGTGAGATGTTTCTAATGAGCGCTGTGGAGGAGCGTGACACAGACAGATGCAAGGGGAGAAGGAGACCATGAAACAAGACGCAGACATGTTGGATTCACCCGCCCACAGAGGACGAGGCCATTTTGGATGGTGGTCAAACCTTCCCTCCCCGTCCATGTATTCTTTCATGAGAGAAGTTTGTTGTACGACCCTGTGTTCACTCAGCCTTTGTGTGAGAAAGTGAGTGTCTCCTGGTCTGAAGCGTGACTATATATACATTTAATAAGGGCCTGTGCGGTGGAGTAATAGGCGGTTGGGCTCGGCTATGGTACAGGGAGGAAATGTCAGCAACAGATAGAGAGCTAAGAGAGCGGAGAGAAAACAAATTGATTCCCTGAAATTGCCACCTCATCTGTTCTGATTGAGACTTGTGTGAAGAAAGTGTGCTGCAGCGTTCATTTACATACATGTGTCTCTTAGAGAGCGTCTCAGTCGTTCTCTTCGCTCTGTCTCAGCTCAACTGGCACCAGTAATGGATCAGAAATGCTAAGCTAACCTCAGCAGCTGACAGACAATACACACTTTAAGTCTCTCTCTCTCTCTCGCTTTTTTTTTTTTTAAACTTTATTTTTATTTTGGAATTTTATATTGGACATACAAAACAATATTAAATAAACAGAACAAAACTCCAAGAGACAAATCACAACAATTACAGCATTTACATACAATCTCCTGAAAAATAAGATATGAGATTGAAATCAAATATAGACAGAAAGTATAATAATATAATAATAATATGTTCAAGAATTTCAAGTTCAAGTTGAAATTGGTTGGTTCAAGAATTTCTTTGATCGGCATACATTACACATTTAATTTTTCCCAATAATTTTACACTTATCTACACATAGTTTTAGTGAAAAAGTCAGTCTTTCCATCTCATAAGTTTCATTCACAACATCTGCCCAGTTCAGAAGTGTTTGGGGGGAAGGGGGGGGGGGACTTCACATAACCATTTCCAAGTTATGGCTTTTTTTTTTGTTGCCCCAGCCAGTAAATTAACAGAAGATATCAGTCGGTGTTCCTCATTTCTTGTGGTAGGTTACCCAAGTAGTACACAGTACAATCAAATGGTGAGTCCATTCCAATTACACTGTCAATTTCCTTTATCACCACTGACCAGTAGGGTAACTTTAAGTCTTTTTAACTCGGTGTTTACCAACCTTTTTGTACCACTGTACCTTTTTCTTTTTACATTAGAAACATCAGAAGGTATACCACCAAATAAAAATGTCACAAAAAGTACATTTATTGAAGTATAATGCAAATCTAGTCTCAATTTACTTGTTCAGTGTGAAACCTGGGTCTGTTTAGATAAACACAAAGCTGATATATTCTTGCAGGAATTGAAGAAAGACACCTTAATCTTCCTCGCATCGCTATATATATATATATATATATATATATATATATATGCAATTAACATGTTCAACAGTTTCAACAAAATAACTTGAAACAAAAGGACTGAACAACTGTTCTGTTTAATTGCATTAACATTTTTAATCAGATTAATCATCATAATGGATTAATTCACATCAATGCATTCGTTTTAACAGACCTAATCAATACATGTAAACATCTGGTGTAAAATACCTTTGGTCAGTAGGTGCTTTTGCATGGAACCTCAAATTGTACAAATATAACTTGTGCATAAAAATGTACTGAATGGAAAAACAACAATTTTGAGAAACCCTCATTTTTTGATTAAAAATTTATGCTAGGATTTACTACATTGTTTTTTTTTTAAATTTAGTAGACAATGAAGGGGTAATGTGTAATAAAAATGAACATATCTGTAAAACAACATATTTATGATCATCTTGATGTTCATGGAAGGACTTGGAACATGACCTTCAGATCCTCTACCTGTTGTTATTTACTGTATTTTGTAGTTTCCCAGATTCGGAACAACTCCTTCAGCTGAATGAGCCACTGCTGTTATGTTTGAGGGACTTTTAGATTCTTCTGGGTTTCTGCCTCTGCCATCAGCCTCTTAACCAGCTCCAGGTCTGACTGAGGTCTGGTGTCTGTCTGAGGCTTTGAATCTTTAGCCTCTTATCTTTAAGCTGCTGCATCTCTGTCAGATCAGTGTCATCCAGGATACCAGTCCAAACCATCCTGGTCTGTTAGTTGCTGGGTCATAAGTTTTTCAATGTCTCTTATATTAGAGCTGTTGGTGCCACCCCTCAATTCTAATTCATCATGTCATCTCTGTAATCCACAGAAATGAGCCTCAACAGTTCTTTTAATATTTAGTTTTACCCTCAAAATGGAAGCTCCATTTTTTGTCTTCTTAATAGTACTTTAGCATTTCTACTCCCCTTTCCCCTCTCCCCTTTTTTTTCTTTTACTGTGCAACTTAATCAGGATCTAAGACAGATGGAGAAAAAGTAAGTAAAGGAAAATATGACTCCTCCTCTTTCACATTTTATAAAATAAAGCTTTTGAAATGAGAGGAATAACTCCTTGAGAGACTGAATTTCATTTGGAGCTCAGAACCTTTTAACCAAGACCATGTGCCACTTCTGGGCTGGTTTGTGAGTACGAATTTTCATGTGTATGTGTGTGCGTTTCAGAGACGGCGGGTCAGGTTTCGGCTCTGAGGGGAGGTGCTCGATGCTGTAAGGGAGAGAACAGTGCTGCGGTAGGTAAATAGGGCCCTGACCCAGGCCTGCCAGTGGAACGCTCTCTTCTCTGTCTGCCAGAATCTTTTCTGTTTTGTTTTTGTGTTGTTTTTTTTTTTCCTTTTGCAAGACTTGGGGGGGATGAGATGGGGTGGGGTTGGAGTTTAGGTGGAGGGGGAGTGTGTGTGTGTGTGTGTGTGTGTGTGGGTGGGTGGAGGGGGGCCTGGCTATTAACGAGCACCATCGTTTTTCTAATTAGTGCTTTGGGGAATATTTTCTTAAGGACTGTCGACCCTCCCTGTGGAGCTTTTTGGGGGGAGCAGTACATGTGTGTGTGTGTGTGTGTGTGTGTGCACATATGCGTGTACCATGATGCTCATACAGTATGTGTGTGTGTGTATTCATGTGCAGTGTGTGTGACCTGCCTTTCATTTTATGTTGTTTTTTTTTTCCCCTCAATTTTTTCCAGAAACTTTGCAACCTTATTTTCTCTCCTTACACAAGCTCTACTTATGTGAAATGTTAAATGTTCAAACGCATATTATTGTTGCATCCTGAAGGCATGGATGGACACACACACACAGTCACACACACACTCTTCACTCCCAGTTCATTAAATCGAGGGGTTTCAGATCCTCTCTCCTTCCTGTATTCTCAGAACTCAAGAGCAAAGGAAACTTTCCTTTCTCTTTTCTTCCCTCTCAAAACTCTCTTTTCTCTTTTCTTCCCTCTTCTGCTGTTTCTTTTCAGCGAGTCTGTTGCTCTCGTCCTAGCTTTGATCCCCCCTCTTCCACTCTCCGACCCCTCCTACCCCTCCCAGGGCCTCCAGCCAGCTCACTGGAGCGGTTTCCTGAGTCTGCCCAGATTAATGAGTGTAAGTTGGTGTGTATGTGCATTTGAGAGAGAAAGAGAGGGAGAAGGAGGGAGAAAGAATGCTTCAGTGTACCACAAATTGTGAGTGTGTGAGTTTGCATACTGTACAAGCCAGTGTGTGTGTGTGTGTATTTGATGTGTGGCTTCCAAACCAAACTTTATTTTGTGGATTTTTTTCTAAGATCATCAAAGTAAGTGATTCCACAGAAGGCTGGCTTTCTTGTTGCATCTGGGCCATTTTAAAGAATTCCCAATCATGAGGCTGCCGGGATACGATTGCAGTCGAGCGTCAGGCGTCTGCATGAGAAAAAAAAAAAAAAAAGAAAAGAAAAATCAACCCCAAAATGCTCCTGATCTCACCCTTGTGACACTGTAACAGAGTAAATCTAAAGAGTTGAGACTTAAACTTCATTCACATAAAACTCCAGTGAGGTTGAGACTGTACAAAGTGAAAACAATCACAATACTATAACTGATTAGAATTCCTCCATGAAAACACAAAGTGCTAAAAATAATCCCCTGATTGGAGCCATGTGTTGAATTTGGGGTGGTGGGGGTAAGGTAGTGTGTGTGTGTGTGTTTGTACTTGTACTGTGGTGGGTCGAAAAGAGAGGGAGGAGGCAGTAGAGGGTGGTATGAATCAAACCAGAGAGAAAAAACAGTTTGTCTTTTCTCTGAGCTCTGATAATAACGCCACGTGAGTCCCCTCTGCACGGAGTTTATTTACTCTCACAACTCACAGTGTACACACTCTCGCTCTCACACACATACACGCGCAGTTACGCACTCTGTCGTCAGTACGGCACAGACGCCTTCCAGCAAACTCTCAAATATGGACATAAACATGTAATCACAACCATGCATGGTCCAGTACGGGCAGAGACACACTTTCTCACCCCTCTCCTCTGACACACAGATGGGAGAAAGAGTGATGGAGAAGAGAAACTTGTAATGACCAGGTGGTTTTAGTTAAGATGTATTCTACCTGAGAGCATGAAAGGGGAAAAAAAAAATAGAGCATGAATAATTTTCTTGGCCAGGTAAATTTCCAGGAACCTCAACTTGGGTGGTTCTGTGTTATGACACACACACACACAAAAACAGAGAATACAGCCGAATGATTTAGAGTAGAAGTTTAGGTAATGTGTCTGAGTATGTAGCTGTTTCAGAAAGTGTGACACATAAACATTTTAATAAAGACTTACTTTTGTTTTTAGATACAGATCTACTTTTAATGGATGTGAAGTCCACTACTTAAGTAAAAATATTACTCTTCTACAGGATGCATGTAACAATTCAAGTATGACAAAAGTAGTGTTTTGGAAGGTAATTTAAGATCCTAAATAATTCCTTCATATGCTTTAAGAGTTAATTTAAGTCTATTTGAAAGTATCAAGGAAGTAATACACTTAGTCTGTGTGATTATGTCCAAATTTCCACTGAAATCATTGCTTGACTTGTTCTTGAGCTTTGTTTTATTGTATATACAGGCACCGTGTTTATTTGCAATATCCTCCTGAGACCCAGCAATATATTTTTGTCCTCTGTAGGGGACAAAAGTTTGCAAAGGACATTCCATTCATAAATTAATGAATAAATAAATATTTTTTAAATGTATCTGTGAAAATGGTTGCATTATGCAGTTTCCATTCAACAATTATTTATTGTAAAAAACAAACAAAAAAAAAAACTGGTACTTTAACACTACTCTCTCACCTCATTCTCGGAAAGTATATTGTTACCCATGAATTTCGAATTAAATAGTTTTTTATCTCTTCTCATGAAATGATTGGGACAATGCAACTTATTCTTAATAGGTTATGTGTAACTGGGGCTGCGCATGTAATCATTGCACCAGGTCAAAGGTCATTAATGATGTATATAAATGGGAATACTTTAGGAACAACAGTGTAATTTCAGTCAGGAAACAAATAACTTCCAATACAAACATTTACAGTTGAACTAATTACCTGTACATTATTTTATATACAGTTGTTTAACTCACAGCAATGAATCATGTTCTATAAGATCATCATATATCCTGTGAGAAACCTGTTTTCATTTCTGTAATGATGCATTTTACAGCTAAAATCAAGACTGTTTTCAATGAGTTTATGTAACTTCAGTAGTAGGGGCATTTTCTCAGCCTTCTCTTTATCCTTAACTTTGAGAATCAACACATTTACAGGTTTTTCACTGGACAGAACAGCTTTGAGTAGCTGTAATCTGCATGCATTCCCACACACTGATATACAAGAAAACAACACAGGAGTCTTCTCAACCTGGCAGCCTAAACACTGCTTTTTAAAACAGCTTATAATGATTACTGAATGATTTATTAACCTTAAACAAATCACTTAGTGCATTTCGTAAACTCAGGAAGAAGCCCAGTTGTAATGGAGTGTATGCTGGAAAATAAGGTTAAAGCCATTAGTGAGTAAACAGACGATGCAGTAAATCAATATGAGATTCACCCGTGGAAAGAGATGCTCAAATTACTGTTTTCAGTCATGTTAGAGTTCCCATCCAGCTCTACGCTGTGACTCTCCAAGCCCATTTTGGCTCCGATAAGTCAAGTCAGTAAGGGCCTTATTGTGTCATCCACCATCAGCTCTTATCTGTCTGTCGTAAATGAGGGAGCTGTCATGGCAACAGAGTGAAAACACTGTCACATCTGGTCTGTGTGTACATGCATCTCCAAAGCCATAAATCCTTGCTGGAGGGAGCATCACTGCTGCCTAAAAAATAATATCTGTGAAGCACGTCGGCCTGTGTAAACTGTGGATTTGGTCGTCATGCGTGGTCAGGCACATCCACGCTGACGTTACACTAAAGGAGGTGAAGACATTTTATAGTTGAGATTATTGCAGGCGCACAATCAGAATGTGTGGGAAATGTGTGACTGATACTGGTTCACAGATCTGTCCGTCAGCATGAACAGCACTCTGTATGACAGCCCGGAGGAAAGTGGGAGGGATATCTTTTGGGAGCACGTGGTTGGACAGCGGGCTAGAAGGCAGTGTCTGCTTATTTGATAAGAAGTCGTCCGTCAGGAAGGAAAATAAACAGTCGAGCGTGCTGCTACTGCAGAGCCAGAGGAAGAGCTGTTACTAGAGCACAACACAATATTTATACTGCTGCACAGACACACATCCTCAAAGGCACCCTCACACTCACCCACACATATACCTGCACCTTTAGGGGTGAATTATCACACAGATGGAGAGAATGTAGACACAAACACAAAGGTGCTAATGGCACCAATAAATGTTTCAGCTGAAATTGTGACCACTGCACTTATTTTCTTTGTTTATATGTACGTAAACATATACAAACATGTATAGAAATAACATCAGTGATTTTCAATGAGATTCCAATCTTTAGGCGTAACCAGGTCACGGCCCTGGGGTGTACAAAGGGAGACCAGACGCTCCTCTGTTTCAAAAGAGTCCTATGGGAAAAGTGATTCCGTTCCCTGAATAATCGGCTATTTTGTGGGAACTAATGGTTACATAATAACCAGTCAACTTCTGTGAAGGTTTTTTTTTTTTTTTTTTTTTACATATTATGCACAGAGTTGGACATTAAAATGACATTTGATCAGGTTGAACATTGTGAGCAGTGAACTTTTTGCATGACATGACAGTTTGAGGTGTTCTAACCATTTGCAGCAGCTCTACAGTCGGTCAAGGAGCTGAACCATGGACAAAACACATATGACTTTTTACATCTGTTTTCCTCTTTATCATCAAAAGTAAGGTAAAACTTACAAAAATCACCACACATGTGAAAAATAAATCCACTCACCTCAACAACAAAATTAGATCTTAGAACAGGGGGGGTCGGGGTGACTCCAGTCCTCAATGGCCAGTATCCTGCATGGTTTAGATGCCTCCTTCTCCTAGCACACCTGGTTCAATTAATCATCAGCTCCTCATCAAGCTCTGCAGAAGTCTGATAATAATGTAATGGCTTCCAGGTGTGATGGAAAAGGGAAATCTCTAAAATCTGGAGGATACTGGTGCTCAAGGACTGGAGTGGGCCCACCCCGGCTTTAGGTGACATCAGGGAGCTGATCTGACTGGCTCACAGCAATTACATGTGGTCAAAGCTTAAGACAAGTAATTTAGGTTAGTTACTGTTACTGTTTTCAATAGTTAAACCATAATGGAATCTTTCATCTTTAGTCTTACGCATATTTGGTAACAAATTATGAAAAGGCTCTCGGAACTATATCCAAATCAAACAGGAAGTCATCTATTTTGGATTAGTTGTAAAATATCTGTGCAGTTTTTCCAGCTGTTAGACTTTCACAAACTGCAAAAAGAACCTTAACAACTGTCATTTCACAATAGTCATATATGTCAGTGTTATCTGAAGATATTTGTGACAGATAATTTCAATGTATTATCATAGAAGAGAAACCTGACTTAAATGTACACAATACTATTTCATATTGTCATGTATGCCCATTTATGAACACATCACATTATAGCTCCGCCTACTGTCAACAGGAAGCCTGTCTTATGTGTTATGACATTTTACAACTAATGCATCATCTAGCACCTCACTGTGCAACATCTATTGGATTCAGCCATACAGTCATAATAAAAACCCCTGTGACCTGACATGCACAAAGGTCTGAGAGCTGATCATCACCATGTGCTGCATTCAAGGGTCACTGTGTAATATTTAGTGACATCTGACAGTGAAATATCAATTTGCAACTAAGGAACTGCTGATCCATGCTGAAATATAGTAGTGATGGTGATTGTACTTTAATTTTTAATCAATGTGAAGCACTTTGGGCTACAGTGTTTGTATGAAAGGTGCTATACAAATAAAGATTATTATTATTATTATTATTACCTTCACCTTGAACTATCCGTAAAGAATAAGGGCATTTGAAAAATAAAAACAATAAAGCCCATTTTGAGCTTCTGTAGAAATATCGCAACATGTTGTTGGCCTGAGTCCCCTTGTAGATAAACTCAATTCATTCTAAGGTAAAGAAAACACAATAGATCTTATTTTGAGGTGATTATAGATTAGTGAAAACATTATGGTGAACAATGTTTTTTATTTCTGCAATTAGATTCTATTAAATCTACATTATAAACCATCATTTGTAATATTAAGTCCTTACAATGGCTCATTTAAGAGAAAATACCACTTCTTTACATTTTTTCTTAAATGTCACTGAAAGCACTTATCTGTTTAGGCCTCTGGCAAAAATTCAAATGAACTCTGAGGCTTATCAGAGAAAATCACTTCAAGGTTGAACCACTAGTTTAGACATCTTCATTAAAACAAGCTATTTGAAGATTTGATCTTTGCTTCAGGGAAACTGTGATAGACATTTATCAGAGCTTCCTGATTGCAAATGCAGTTTGATTTGTAGTTGAAGGCAGGTGCTTTGTTGAGATGTAAGAGATGCAGATCTGAGCCTTCAGTTGTTTTGGACATGGTAGTTGGTAGTGTAGTTGCTACTTTGTGAGACGTTTGTGTCATCGTGCCACAGTGTGCATTCAGCGTCTGTGTGACAGCATCTATGGAAGCTTGTTTGTTTATTTAGATAAGAAAGGAGGGGAGAGCCGAGGGACTGTGAGAGTCCTGACCTCCTGGCTCTGAGGCCCGCCCTCTGGCTGTGAGTGACAGATAGCATCAGTGCAGCTCCTTATCAGCACTGAGCTCCTGAGGGGGCGACGATGAGGGGACATGCCAAGGCAGGAGGGCACAGCTAGACACAAACATATTTACAAAGTCTATATATGCACAGGTATTGCCAAAGGAAACCCTGCCTTGTTGTGATTTAAGTTGAAAAAGTATATGCTGCACATTTTTAGAGCCTGCTCTCACTTACACATTCACTTTTTTTTTTTCAAATTTAGTCACAATATGAGCGGACTGGTGGACGGCTTGCGTATGTGTGTGGGTGTGCGTTATTGCTTTTGGATAGTAGGCCGCTCTGTGTTTGCGGCCTGTGTTTGAGAGTCTCTGTAAGTCATTTGGTGTGTTTTTTGGAGGGGGTGAGATCATGCTTCGCTGCTGACACTGAACATAAAGACGCATTGAGTGGAGAGGGACCATAGGCCAAGTCTGGAGGTAAGGGGAAACAGGGATCTGTGTATGTATGCACACACACACATACACTCACATACACATACACACACACACTTTCTCTCTCAGGGCAGTGAGTGTAGAGGGCTCCCAAGGGCCAGGGGGACTATCGTTTTCCCCGTTAATTATGACCGTCTGGCAAGCTGGAAAGCAGGAAGTCAGAGAGGGAGAGATGGAAAGAGGGGAGGGATGGTAGATAGATGATAGGAGGGAGAGGGTGGGGGGATGTGGGGTGAGAAAGTGAGTCAAAATAAGGGAGGAGAAGCGAAAGCCAAGATGGATGATGGGAGGAAAGAGGGAAAATATGAGAGGGGAGGCGAGTTCTTAAGAGGATGGGGGAGTGATAGAGAGACAGATCCAAATAAAACCATATGCAATGACGGTTTGGATGATAAAACCAGGTGCTTGATAAAAGGTGGAATGTCAACATCTCTTTTTACTCTGATCTCTTTTCAGCCATGTCAGGTTTTTGGATGTTTTTTTTCCCCTCCTCTGCTCTGTCTTCTCCATCATGTTGCTCTGGCATTTACTCCCCAACTTCTGATATACAACTTACACTCCACGACCTCAGCTTTTGTTCAACCTTTTGACCCTTTCACCAACACTGGCTAGTGCCTATAACTTAACTTTACTATCCAGCCTTATGTACCATCCTGCTCCTCTGATGGGCCATTCTTCATAGGACTCCCATGAGAGCAAAAACATGCAGAGGTAGAAAGAGCAACACACCAAGTTGTATATTCAGATATTAGTGTTTGATGTTAAAAAAAGTCAAGTGCTGTACTGCCAGTCTGGGACAATCCAGGCCGACCCAGGGCCAAGAAGCTATATGAGCGGAGTTGAGCGGATCTGGGATTTAACTGGCTCCAGGTCCAATTAGGATTGTCTGCTGCATCTGGACACAGTTAAAGTTAGAGTCAAAACTCACACTTTACTCCAATAGGGATATAAAATCACAACTTTTAGAGTATGGGCCTGTTAGCTTTTAAGTGCCTGCCACAAAAGTGCTGGACAATATTTACTGCTCTGCTCCAGTCATAACATGGCTGCACTGATAAAACCTGAAAGAGTAGAAGGCAGTTTGAGATGAAGTGAGGCTGGCGTGCTGCTGTTGGTTCCTGTCAATGGAAGGATTTTTCCATGTTGCAACATACTAGTTATGTTTGAGGGTTTGCTGAGGGCAAACAATTACTGGGAAAAAAAAAAAAAGATCTACAAGATCAAGATCTCTTGAAAACTCCCTGAGTTGTGCCTTCAAATGTCTAAAAAGTGAACAGACTCAGGCCATCTGGATACAAACAAAATGTAGTGTATTGTTTTAATGCAGCACAGAAAATAATAAAATAAAGTGATGCTCTATGATGTATAGGCAGGCAGAAGCCTTGATCTAAACCTGGGTTGAAATGTGAGGATTATCTATAGTCTTTTATATATGTAGCCTGTTATATATAGTCTGTTATATATAGTCTGTAACAGTGGTTGTTGTGAAATGTCAAGAATGATACATTTTCATTTGTTTGACTCCCACCTCTGCAGTTAGTTCTGTTTAGGATTTCTAGTATTATCTATTCGGAGTCCTGCACAAAGAAGACTTCTTTGTCTGTACTTTCCTACAGTAAAAAAGTGCAGTTGCATTCTTCGGTATCAACCTTACCTTCTGCAACAGCTGGCTCTTGATGAGATATCCAGGAATATAGGTCTGCTTAATGCAGACAATGAAAACAAATACTGTTGTAATTTTAGACCACATCCACCTAAATATAAGCTACTCTGGCTTATACCATCTTATGTAACAGGTTTTATTTCAGGTCTTTTAGAATAGTTATAGGTTTGACTATTTACATTTATTTGATATTTTTGCACACCATTATGAATGAAATATCAAATCAAGGTAGAGTGTTCTAGTTATTCAAGAACTTGTTTCTGGGTCCATTTCATATGCGGCAACTTGATCGTAGTTGATTAATTCATACCATATATATATATATATATATATACATATATATATATATATATATATATATATATATATATATATATATATATATATATATATATATATATATAATTTATTTTTTTTAATTGATGCCCTATTTGGTTATAGTTGTGATTGTATATTTCCAGTGCTAGTAATGTAAATGTATACGTTTTTGTTTTCTCCTTTTCTGTATGTGGTGTATGACACACACTGAAGGGTTTTATTCTAATAAATAAATAAATATACTATACATGGCGTTGTTTCATTTAATATGGTTCTTCTAAGGTTTTGTTTCTGACTACATGATGATTCATTGGAACACATGCCTAATAAGAACATCTTCAGTCATGTAAAAATAAACGTAAATTATTGGTTAAGGATCTTTTTGTAAACCTTGGGCTAACATCAATGAGTCAAATGGAAAGTAAAAAATCTCATCTTTAATAGTGACCCGCTTTGACGAAGTGGGTAGAGTTCAAGCAGTGAAGTCACTGGAACAAACAAGTAAAAACACCGTAAATAACATAAACTAAATGAATCTCAACAAACAAAATGTCATCTCTGCCTTGATACAAGAACTCCCGTGCAATAAAAAACATTTGGGGGGGGGGGGATTATATCCCGTTGTCTCAGTAGAGATATGAGGCACTTCTCTGGAGGAAAACAACATCTAATCAGAGCAGTCACACAGCACATTCCACATCATGACACACACACTAACTCACCCTGAGGTCCGACCCCACCTGAGCCTGGCTCTCTGTCTCAACAGCACAATCACACTGGAATGAGAAGCAATAACAGCCTATTACTCCCTATATCCCTCCAACTTCCAACACACACACACACACACATAGCTTTACATCAGTAAGAATGGAAAAGAACAATAAAATCTCCGGATATGAAAAGCTCCTGAGGCGACGATGCATAAAGATGCTCCCCCTTTGCGTGAGTGTTTGTGCACTTTAAAGGAAGACATCTGAAAGGAAAAGACACCATAAATCTTTTCTGTCTCTGTTGCACGAAGAATTTTGATTGTGTGTCTTGATCTGAAGCCCAAGGCAGAGTTTAGTATGTGCAGGATGTCTGCAAGAATGAAGCATAAAGTATTCAGGCAACATATCAGGTAAAGTTTTAACAGGTTTTTAATGACATTTTATGTCTAATTGTTTTTAACTCTTTAACTCCTGAGACTTAAGCAATTCCACAGTAACAAAAAATTTAATAATTTAAAATAAGCAACAAAATGAACAAAAAAAAAAACCTGCCAAAGTGGTCAGTAAAATGAACAAAGATGAATATTAAACTAATAAAATAATACGTAACATGAACAAAGTAAGATACTCATAGAACACAATTGAAGAAAAGTAATAAAATAACGTAGAACAAAATAAACAAAAATGAGCAACAACATTAACAGAAACTAATAAATATTCACAAAATAACAAATAACATGAAAAACAACAACAAAATTACCAGTAAAAAAAATTACTCTGAATTTTTAACCTAAACAGAACACGTCAGCGCTGACACATCAGGAGTTAAAGGGTTAAGTAACTTCACTAATACAAAGTTTTATACATGAGCATTTCTGTCCTTTCTGTTTCACAAATAACACTTGGATGATAATCTAAAGGACAGGTTTATCCCATTATTCACCCAAAACCCTTTTTCATAACTAACAATGCTGATAAATTTGGTGATAGATGATTTGCAAATATTGCAAGTGGTACAAATGGTTGAAATGGAAGCTTTATGCAGGTAAAGTAATAAAAAAAAAACTATGCATTAAAACTTTGTTGCAATATGTTTTTGTATGTATTATACTTAAAGAATTTACAAACAAATCTTATAGAGATGTTGTTCAGGTTTAAGTTTTGAAAGTTAAAACAAACAGAACTTAGCAGAGAAAATTCAGAATGTTTGCAAAAATGAAATTTTCATGACTACATTTTACAAATATATTGTTCTGGTCAAAATATTTGAAATGAAAATGCAGGACTGTTACTTTAAATAAATTTCTAGTACACTCCCCCATTGACTTTAACATTAATCATGTACAAGAAGCTTTAGTTCAGAGGTCGTAAAACACCATAATTCACTGTGAAGACATTTTCCCATGTGCTTTTTCCATTTTTTTTTTAATTGAAAAGCTAAGTAAAGAGCATTAGGGGGGAAAAAAATAGATGACTCCACCTCGCATTGGACTCCACTCTCATACTGGACGGCTTTGACATGTGTTCTGCAATTTTTCAGCCTGCATGAGTTTATTTTTAGACATTTAAGCTAAGAAAACGTCAAGACATAGCACTCCTTCCAATGTACTGTTGACTCTACCTCCCATCTCGCTTCATTTAATCCTCTATTCAGATACTGTAATGGTATTATTTGTCATGAACAGGGAGGATGACACCGGGCCAGGATAGAGACACCTGTTATTTGAATGTGTGAGTTATTGTAAAGATCTGAACCATGACTGAGAGTGTTTATGCAGCGACCAGCAGCACATAGCTCCTGTCAGTGCAGGTGAACCATGAAACTTCCATGAAGCTTTCTTTTAAGTTATTTGTCAAGAAAAAATGTAAAACTGTCTTCATCATTTTATAGAATGCAAACACCTTTTCCCCCTACATTGCCCCAAATATTATTTTTGTGTTTATATTTACACTAAAAGACCTACTTGTTCCCATAAATAAGTGCTCCTTTGATCCATGTGAAGATGTTTTACAGAAGTGTGTGTCCAGCATAGAAGAAAGAGAACAAAAGCTCACAAAGAAATTCCTTCTGGGAATTATGATAAGTGATTCTATGTGTTTATTATATGTTACATGACAGATAAATCAGAAATGTATTTCAGTATTATCAGCTATGAAAAGTACTTTATACACTAGTACTTTATAGTCAAACCTTTACAATTATAGACTACATGGACTCATAGGAATGTGCTGCATTTTACCACTATAGATGTTCAAGGATGTCATATCCTGCTGAGAGTTAACTCCCTTAACAGGAAACAGCATGATGCAATAAAAAAAACCAACAACTTGTGATATATATTTTTCATTTTTTAATAGAAGGTCCTTTACTTGTCCTTTAGAATATCCTTTTAAGGTCCTTTAGTAAGCAGTGTTTTTGTTTGTTTTATTATTCCTTTATTCATTCTTTTCATTCACATACATCATACACGTAAGAACATCACATTTTGTATTTATATTATGTCAAATGAAACAACTTGGGAAGCTAAAGACCTTTTGAAAGGGGCCCAGACACAAAAAAAACAACAATATATTAGGGATATATATATATATATATATATATATATATATATATATATATATATATATATATATATTACCCTGCAAAATGATATTGCGATATGGAAAAAAACTAAGGAGTATATAACAGCTATGTGGTGTCGATGCAAATGGTCAAACAGATTAGTGGTCGACACAGAACATATGTTTCAATATCATCCTAGTAGCTGAAATAAATATATAAAATGAATAATAAATTTTTTAATAAATACATAAATAAAAAACACACAAAAAAATGAATAAAAGAAAAAATATGTACAAATAAATACAAAAATAAAGTAAAAATAATTGCAGGACCTGCAATGTGACTATTGTGCACACATACGTTGCAATATCGATGCTCAAACAACATATTGTGCAGCTCTACAAAAAAAAAAAAAAAATACAACACATGTAACAATAACATGACACATTTTGCAGTAAGACACACCCTCAAAAAACACCAGCCCTTTTCAAGGACCCACAGTCCATCACTATACAGGTTAAATGATAAACATATTGATCCACAGTCTGTGTCACAAACTCATACACAAAATAAAATAGAATAATATTAATATTAGTAATAACATTCATTTCCCTAACCTAAAACTAATCTAAGACCTACTCTTAACAATGTCCAAGGGGTTTAGACACCAACAGTCTTAATATCAAAGTTAGATATAAGCAAAGAAAAGGATTAAAGCATGAATTCATATTTTAGGATATTCCAGTAACAGATGCCTCTTAAATCTCTTTTAAAAAACTTCTACTTTTTAATAAAGCTTTGAAACTCTTGTCCGCTACAGAAGACAATAATGCAACGCTGGGTCTCAGGAGGATATATGTGTTTGTGAGATACATGATTTATCCTACTTTAAAAAATGTGACAAACCTCAAATGTTTTCACTTCTGTAAAGATACTTGGGTACGTTTGATGACTGGATTTCTGTCTCTATTTCTAAAAAGAACAACAGCCATAGTCGTAATAATGTCCTAGTTGAAGAACCATGCATTGTAACATCAGTCTTACTGAAATACCCCTAAAACAAGAAAAATCCATGTTACTTTTAGGAATTTAACATTAGAATCACCAACTGATAACATTTTCCAATGTGTTTTGTCAGTTGTGCATTACTTTATTTTGGGAAGTTATGGGCTGTCACATGCTCCCACAATAATATATGTTTGCTTTGGCACTGATTCTAAAAATTTGAAGCTTTGGGGTGAAACACCATTCATCAATATATTCACTCATTCGATGCTGTGATGATGGCAAACAAAGATAACAAGTCTATCCAAACTCTCCCAACGCACTACAATCACTATTAATTCACATAATGTAATTTAATGATTACATTTTAACATAATAAATATTAGCCAATGTTGGGATGGTTCCAGCACTATATGACTCTAACCACTCTTCTTAAAATTCATGAAGGAATATTACAAGATTAAAAAAAAACAACAACTATTGAATGGATATACTGATCTCAGTTTTCTTGCTTAGAGAAAAAAAGGCTCCTATTTAGTGAGTGACGCTTTAATGAGACTTGTCATTGTCAGTGCTATAAAAATGTCCAAAATTATTACAACATCAAAGGTCATTAAAAAAAATGGTTATGCAATGAAGTGTTAACTCCTATGTGTATCATGTGACTAAACCAAACAGAAAAGAAAACACGGAATGAATAAAAGCCCTATATTTTTAGCAGTACAATGCCATAAATATTGATGTAAAAACTTTGATTTGAGTTATGATAAAAACAAAACCATGGAAAATGGTTAAATATCAGCTCTGAAATAAAACTCTTATGAGCTATTTTCATTGTGATCATTATATTTGTCTAAACAAATGAACCTTTAGTTGTACCAGGCATTAAAATGAACATGAAATTGAAGAAAACAAAAGTGGTCGAATATGTTTTTCCATGACAGTAGGTTACTTGCATTACGGCAGTTTGTTATGTTGCAAATGCTGGCAGATGTTATTGAGGGCAAATAAATCACAGCAACGAAATGGCATTGAAAACAAAAGAGCAAAAGAGACTGTTGCAAAGAATCAACCAACAAAGTCAAAAAAAAAAAAAAAAAAAAGTAGTGCAAAATACAACAGACAGAAACAGATGTGTCAGACACTGATGCAAAAAGAATAGTCCTTTATTACCTACAGAGACACCATCATGTCTGTCATGCATCCCACCCTTGTCTCAATGAACACTTAAATACTTGATACATCTATGTTTTTTGTTTTTGACCTATTACTAATTTTACCTTCTTCACCAATAAAGACCCAAACAGCCACTAGCAATGACACGCATCACCTGATATTAAATGTTTTAATAACTTCTGATCCATTAACCCTATCAATACATGTACATAAATGGTATAAAATTTAATTTGTCATCTTTTTGTGGTCATCATATATGACTCATTTAGATGTTCAGAGACTCCATAGTGAAAGAAGCACTTATTCATTAGTTAAACCTGTGGAGTTTGATCAATGACAGTAGATGAAGTCACTTGGTTTGTGTTCAAATATTAAGATGGAAGAAGTCATTTGTTTCTGTTTTGTCTTGTATTTTATATAATATCCCTTAAATTTAACATCAGCATGATGATTAAAGTAAATGATCAGTTAGTTAAATATGGGAAGGTTCAATAGAGAGGAATAGTCATTTCTACACCACACTTGTTTTTAGGTTGATGTTTTGTTTTAATTGTGTTTGATGTTTTTATTGTATGTTTTTTTTATTGTCTGGAAGGTGACCTCAGCTGACTTCAAAGGCATCCCCCCAAAAAATGTATAGTAATTATATAATTGCTCAAATCTATCTATCTATCTATCTATCTATCTATCTATCTATCTATCTATCTATCTATCTATCTATCTATCTATCTATCTATCTATCTATCTATCTATCTATCTATCTATCTATCTATCTATCTATCTATCTATCTATCTATCTATCTATCTATCTATCTACCTACCTACCTACCTACCTACCTACCTACCTACCTACCTACCTACCTGTCCGTCCGTCCATCCACAAAAATAACACTGGGTCTTTATGGGTTAAATATTTGTTACATTATTATCATTAATAGGTTAATTGATCAATAACAATACAAAATGATAACAGAGTCCTTGTGTATTGTTTTAATTCATAGAAGTGTGTAATGTACTTATAGGACGATACCTATACACTACAAAACTCAAGTGTGTGAGTGTGAGTGCCTGCGATTCTTTCTGGTTTTGTCACAGTGAGGAAGTGACACAGCTGCTAAGGTCAGCAGGATACAGAGAGCCAGGGAGACAGAGGGTCGTTGTCATGGCGCCCAGCTAAACAATGGAGTTAGGAGGTTAGAGGGGAGACAGCATCGCCTGACTGAGACCCTTGAGCAGAGAATGAGGAGAGATCACCTCATACATTACGTCCACACTGTCCAACAATGCAGCCTTCCAACCCGGGACAAATTCACACCTGACAACGGACACCCAAAACTCACCCAGCGTCCTCACTCGGACCCTTTGTTGGCAAAATGCACAAATCACGCCACATGCTCACACACCATTGACACCCCCTCCTCTGCTTCTCACTCTCCATTACTTTCATAACAACATTTATAATCATCTACATGACAATCTGTGTGGGGCTCTATAGTGAGGTTCGGGGGTGACAGGGGTTAGTGCTGAAGGGAAGCGGTGCATGCTGGGATTGCGGCCTGCTGAGAGAGTGGCATTCTGGGAGGCAGTGTCCTGTGGGCAGGGCCTCTGGGGGATGCAGTATGGTTAATAGGCCTTTCATGGCTGGCCTACAAAGGCTTTTGTCCCGGGCTAATTCATCCTGCCCAGCATGGAGAGATGGAGAGGGGGGGAGGGGCACCATGGAGGGGTTTTTGGGGTTGGGAGTCTGCTTGGGTAATGCAGCCCAGGGTGGCGCTAGTGTGAGGGAGCCACTTACACACTTCTACTTGGTAGCAACGACACCAAAACATTGGCAAAGCCTGGGAAGTGAGTGACGTGAAATAAATGGCACCACAACACTGGGAAAACACCACCGAAATATCCTGCAGGGTTTTGATAACATGACATCTAAAGTGTGGGATGCAACTATTTATTGTGATTTTGGAGTTCACCGTGACTCAAACACGTCACCTCCGGAGGGTTTAAAACAAGCGTGTTTCTGACAAACACACCTGAACAAGAGCAACAGGTGTTGCAAAATGTCGCTGCTGGTCAGTGAATAGTACCCCATCGGGTTACAATAACCCCTCAGGTACATCATGGTGGGAGTTCCTGCATTCACAGAGGCGAGACGTGGCCAGATTCCCACCAACAGACCCCCCTATCAAACCCTGTGATCTCAGAATAGTCAGTTATTAATGAACTGGACAGGAACGGCCCCCCATTGGCTCAAAGTGTGCTGATTGAAGTGGAGAAGAGAATTCCAGAGTGAGCACAGGGGGGTTTGAACTGTGATCACTGTGGTATGAGAGAGAGAGAGAGAATGTGTGTATGTGTGTGTGAGCATATGTGTGTGTGTGTGCGTGCTGCACAGTCCTGACCGGGCCTGTCCCATCCACAACAACATAACACAACACAACACTGCACAGCTGCACTGGAGGGCCTGCAGGCCTCAATGGACGGGGGTCAATACAAACTCTGTGGGGACCAACGCATACCAAATCAGGGGGAACAGAGCAGGAGGAGGGGGAGGGGGCGCACTTTTCTCCTCCAGGACACCGTAGATAAGAAGGAACTGAGTTTTAAAGAAGTTCTGTGATTGAATGGAACCTTGCAATATGTTAAAAGTCATGGTTCTGGTTCTACTTTTACGCACGGTCACTGGAAAGTCCTGAGGAGCTGTGATGAAGGATCTGTAGTTGGAGAAAGTGCGGTGTAGTACCAGCTCTGGGATTTTGGGAGCCAGTCCCTATTGTTCAGATCCCTCCTCCTGCTTGGGAAGTGGGAGGACCCGAAAAGGCGTCGCAAAAGGGAGAATTGTTTGAGAGCTCAGTCATCCAAAAACGGCCTTTCAATGTGAGAACTTGGGGAGCTGAAGAAAATGTCGGTGGCATCGCAGTAAATTACTAAAGCAGTAAGGCTTTAGAGGGAAGAAGACAAGTTAAAGTGTTGTTTTTGGGACTAAAACTCAACGCAGAAGACGCCAAGTGAAGATCGGTTAGTTAAAACAAGGTGTGAGGACAAAATAGAACAGTTTTGGTAAGTTTTGTGTCTTCATGCGGTCCATGTTTTTGCGGTGTTAACTCTACTTATCAACATCTATTAGAATATTTTGAACCAATGTACCCACTTTGGCTCGTATCTGCGCGTTGAATGATGTCTTTAACAATCTTTATGTTAGTTTCTAAACCGAAAAAAAAGTTGTGTTTTTTTGGTGTTTTGACTGCTACTTCCATACAGATGTCTACTATGATAGCAACATTTGTTTTTGTTTTTAGTCTTATTTTTATGCAGCAGCTTTGCAAAACAGCGTCTCTTTAACAGACACGCACTTTTTGGGAGTGACTTTGATGTTTAGTTTGTAGCTTTATGTGTTACTTTAATATAAAAAAAAGTCATTTTTGCGTTGGGACTTAGCCTGTTGTTAATTGGATGAGCTCCGCGTTCGTATTTTCCAAAGTTTTCCTCTTATTTCTGTCTAAATCTGCAGAGTATTACACTTCTATGCATGTACGTGGAGTGGAATGAGAACTGTGGGACACTTTTTGGACATTCACAGTGGTGTTTTTAGACATGCGTGGGGTATTTTGGGTGAAAATATGCTTGCGTTTTTGCAGGCCGCAGCCTATAGTCGCTCCCATAGGTTAACAGAAAACAGACATGGTGAGCTCTGCCAGATTTACTCCCGTATTATCACTGGAGACTGCAGCCGTGTAGTGGAAAATGGAAAAGTTAGTAAACAACCAGTGGATGCACTAAAATGAATGACATTTTAAGAAAAGCAACATGTTTGCATCCTATCTCCATGAGTGTCATGATGATGCCCATGATGGTTGTGATTATAATAATATATCATAATAATAAGCAGCTATTATCATTATGTGTTCTTATCGATTTTTTTTTTCTTAGGTAGTTTTCAGATCTATACAATACAAAGAGAAAGTAGAAAAACACTCAGGAATATGTACATCAATATGACAGACATTAAACTATTAGTGTACAGTGTGTTTATATAAATACAGTACAGTCCAGTGATATACTGATGATAGTAAAAAGGCAAAAACTGAAGTTCAGGATGTTTTTTGGGAGTTTGTTTAAGTCTTAAACATATAAAATGCCACTATTTATCTGTAATGTTATGTTTCTAGACTAACTAGCATATACAGTTGTCAGTATCAGCACAGATAGGCTTTACCTGAGTACATTTCTAAAGCCCCTCACCCCCAGACTCAAGTCCTGGTGTCAGTATAACCTAATTAGGGCCTCCAATAAACTGACAGCTGCTCAGACCAGCCAGGAATGCAGCATCTTGCTTTACTGTCAGTGCTGCCCTTCTCCTCATATCATCCTCTCAATTCAGGTCTGATTTTAATGAGAAAATGTTTGTCTTAATCCCCGGGTAGTTAATGAGTCTTGGCTGGGGTGTCAGTCACTATAGGGCCTGGGGTTGAAAGACACAAGAGGGGGGACACATGAACATGGAGGAGGCCTACAGGAACAGCCGCAGGGGCTCAAATTTCCAACCCCAGGTGTCGTTTTGTTGTTTGGATTACATTTAGCTTCGACTGCCTCGCATGGAGAAACCACAGCAATTCAATGAGTGACATGGCATCAGACAAGAGAGCCCGATTGTTCTGCTGAATCAATGTCACTTGGATTAAAAGTCGAAACGAATGGCCTGGCCTCCTCCAATTAGGCGCATGGCTTATAAGGGAATTAATTGGTCTCAGTAAAAAGGAGCCTCTTGTTGTTTAGTGGCAGGGCTTGTTGTTGTTGTTGATCATCACTGGCGGTCGGTGGATCAAAGTTGAACTAATTGATTCCAGTCTGATTATCTGCCCATTTCTCACAGTGCTTCAGCATTTCCAGCCGCTTATGAGAAGCCTGGAAAAAAAAATATTGGCACAGAACAGGAACGGAGACTAAAATCCAATTTACAAGATGCATTAAGCTTAAATCACAATGTAATCCATCCAGCCTTCCCTATGGGTCAACATATTACATATATAACCATACAGTAACACCACAGAGAATAGAGACGTATAGAGAGCAGTTTGCACTTAATTCATTATTGAAAACCACAGGCACACATCTGGTCCCTGTAGGAGTATTGTAGTACTTTTCTGTTTTATTCATGATATGAGTAAAAAGCTTTCGGGGTTTAAAGTGAAATAGCACGTGATTCAGGAGTTTGAGTCATTCTTTTGTGGAAATGTGCAACCTCTCTTTATATTTTGGTGTTTGTAAAGTAAATATTTTTGGGGTTTGGATAGTAATCACAAGTATAACTGAACATCAAACCATCAGTTGCAGTAAAGCTCTGCATATTGAAAACAGGCACATATATAGCAGAGAGTGATCGTGTCAGTGTTACGCACATACTTTTTGCTACCAGCCAGACTTTAACAATCAAGATGGAATTTAAAATTGCGTTTGATTGATCTTGGTTACCTGCCAAACAGACTCATAGCTTCGGTAAAAGCTGCCAATTTTCCACTATTTGGCCAGTGGCTGGTGGTTGTTTTTCAGCATATAAGAGCTGAGATTTCGTATAAAGAAAAGTTACTGTGTGGATTTAGGTAGATAGCCAACAGAAATACAGTGTCTCTGTCATATCTGAGTTTGGTTTCAAAATGTATTCTCTCCTTTTGAAGAATGATGTCAGATAGAAGTAGAAGAATAGGATTTAACTTGTTTGACTCTCTACAGCATGGTATGTTTTTACATCTGGATGTAAATCAAAGCCATTGGATGGGGATGGTTTTCAAGATGCATTGCAAGATTACAAACAGCCTGCTGTTACCGCTCACTCTGCTGCTTTTGACTTGGATCTCATGTTTGTGAGTGTATGCCAAAGTTCCTGAGTTTTGACTGCGGTGCTGGAAAGCAGCATTGTTATTGTAGAGGGTGTAACATTGGCGTTAATTGACAAAGGAGGAAAAAAAAATCCTTCCTGAGGGCATGCTTTCATCTCTATGACAGCGGGTACACTCATGCAGTCATAACAGCCTGCAGGCAGTTCTGAGGGCCTAGTCGCACATATATGTATGTGCAGGTTTTCGTACTTGTGCGTGAGTGATAGTTGCTGTCCAATCCGGATTATCTCCTGGCACAGGAATGTGTTGCTTGTCACTAGTTTTCACCTGTGTGGTCATTTTGAGATTACAGCTCAAGAAAAGGCTAAACAGAAAGGAAAGAGTGTCTGTGTGTGAGAGAGAGAGAGAGAGAGAGAGAGAGAGAGAGAGAGAGAGAGAGAGAGAGCAAGGGCTGGTTTACACTTTATAATTTCAGGGAAAGTTTTCTGGGTTAATGTAGTTTTCATAAACTAGCAAAGGAACACACTCATAGCCAAATAAGGCTGCTTGATTTCCCAGAGCTGAGCTGGACATTATTGGCCTGTTGACATACGGTGCATTAGTCCTTCAGCGCTGACAGATTGGAGACTTGGGCTTGGGCCCTGTGCCCCCGGAGGGTTTCTGTGTCCAGTCAGACATGGATAACCAGAGAGGGACACCTGGACCAGCAGGTGGCCGGAGTCCAGGCCCCTCCCCTGGGGCTGCATACCTCTTTCCTCCTGATCCTCCCTGTCAGCCAGGACCACAGAGAGAGGCAGGAATGTAAGGTGAAAAAAAAAAAAAAGAGGCAGGAGAAAGTTCTGACAGAGAGTTGGAGAGGCTAATTAAACAGGCTATGATCAAACAGAATGAGATTATTGAGCCAGGAATGAAGATAAATTGGATCTGTGGAAAGTAGAGACAGACCAAATGCTCAACATGAGAACTGAGGAATGCTTGTTACAAGAGAAATTAACTTTAAGAGACTTCTGTGTAACGTTCCCATGCAAACACGAGTTGGAAGCTTTCAAAATAACATCGAGAAACCTTATCTAGATGCTTGCCATCAGTGTATATTTACATCATAAATATAATTAAGTTTCCAGTCATTGTCTTAAGAGTTTAATGGGGGATTATCCAAAGCCTTTAAACCAGTTGAGTTGATTCGTTCCACTACATAAAGTAAAACTTAAGAAGCTCTTGATTGGATAATGAAGTTACTCAAGCCATACTCTCACTCTTTTTTACACGCACGCACACACACACACGCACGCACGCGCAAACACAAACACATACATTGTATTGCAGGCTCTAAGTGAGCCTGGTGCGAGTGTTGTTAGATCATTGATCAACTCCAGACTCGGATAAGAGAACAGTGTGTGTGTGTGTGTGTGTGTGTGTGTGTGTGTGTGTAGACAAATAGTCCTGTGTGTGCAAAGCAGATATTTGGACAAAGATTAGGGGGTGTTATTACGAGCCAAAAGCAACCCAGACACTCTAATAGATCATTCACACACAGGCACAAGATTGCACTCTTGACTGGGACTGTTCAATGTAAGCCTTCTGTTTTTACGGACTCCCTTAGTTGGTCACTTTCTCTTGCTTCTGTCTCCATCACGTGTGTTTCTTTGGTTTTTGTGCACAGGCTAGCATTTCCACACACACATACACATCCACACGTCCTTTTATATGTTACAATATGCCGCACTTGAACCAATGAAAGCAACCAAAAAACAAAAGCGTCAAGGAATCTGGGTTTCTGTTCCAGAGCATTAACCAATAATCAGATTTAAAGTGTTGCCCCAGAGAGAGAGAAAAAAAACTCATCATTGAAGAATGTAAAACTGGCAGGAGAAGACATGATTCAACAGAATAAATCACTGGGCACCAGATTAGTTAGTTAGTGGGGGCCCCTGAGGTTATCAGAGCTGGAATTTTCCATCGCTGGTGCTCCTCTGCCTGTTGTCCAAAGCCAGTGTATGTACTATGCAGGGTTTTATTTTATGATAATTCAGAGCGTTCTTTTTAGGATACGGCACATCCGTGACTCTTGAGTGACAGAACAAATGGTAGCCCTGCGCTACACGTCTCTCGCACACATACTAATCCAGCCTCTGAAACTGAGAGCTCTCTTTGAAACAAGCCTCCTCCAGCTGTTTCTCCTCTTAAGAAACTCTTTCAGACCCAGCAGCTTTCACTTTATAACCATGGAGCAACCAGTCAAGGCTGTTGCTCCATCTCAGGCACAGTTCCACACCCTCTCCGCTGCCTTTCTACGTCTGTTTCTTTTCGCTTCTTATCTGTTTTTCCTATGACACTTTCCTTTTCATATAAGTTTACAGCTTTTCTCCATTCCCTCATTCTCTTTCTCTCTGCCTTATCTCAATTTCCTAATGCCTTCTCATATCTGTTTTTCATATAATATTTCACTCCCTCTGCTTTTCTCTTCCTTCCTTCATCTCCCACAGAGAGTTGTAGGTTCAGGCAGCCTCTCTCTCTCGCTCTCCCTCTCCTGGTTCCTGCTGAATAATGGGGAGAAATTACTCTTGATTTATAATTGGTTCCATTCACTCTGATTTATGAGCTGCCAAAAGAGTTGGGGGCCCCTTTCACCCCCTCACATCCCTCCTCCCTTCCTTCTCTTCTACCCTCCCTATGATGGAGGAACACACAAGGAGCAGGCAGCGTATATGTACATCTATGAAAGTCTATATTAGCATGCTCAAATGCTGTGGCGTGCATGTAGTTTATCTGTGGAGTCGGGGATAAGTGGTAGCTCGTTTCTGTGCGTGTTGACGTTTGGTGTTGGAAAAACTTCCCGAGGTCTGCATATTTATGTGCCTCTGTGAGTATACTTTTACCATATAATAGGAGTTTGTGTGATTGCTTGCTTATGTGTCATCAAGTTGCAAGGGAGAAAGAACACAGGCAGAGAAAGAATGGTTGTGGGTAAATGAAATATGTAACTGCATGTGCATTTGTGTGATGAGTACTGTGAAATCCTGGGTATTAGTTAGTTTTCCCTGCAGTGTATGGGAATGATTATGTGTGTGTTTGTGTGTATGTGTGTGAGACTATGCCGTACAACTCTTTATTAAACGCTCTCAGAAAGGGCCTGAAGACAAAACATACCCTGTGTTTTTCCCCAGTGATGTCTTTACATGTCTCATGTAATAAATGGTAATCCCATCGTTTGCTTTTCTAATTTGTTATTCATAACCATATTTTCTAACTTTCTTTCTATGATCAATCATCTGCCTTTTACAACTTGCAGATCTTAACATATGCCCATCCTTTTTACTATTTGATTTTCCAGCATCACTCCCTGAATCTTTCCATCTGTCCTTCTTTTATTCATCCCCTTCATTAACCCCCTCCCATTCTTTTATCCACCCTTCTTTCCTTCTGTCCTCCAGTGTGATTGGTTAATGGTACCTACATTACGATTCGGCCTGTCTTTATGGTTGCGTCTACCCGAGGAGCTGTGATGATCCGTTCCCATGGCCCTGGTGGGCACATTGGCATCTCACGACAGGCAAAGGAATGCGGGTGGGTGTGTTCATCATGGCACAGTAATTAGCTCTCTGCAGTTAATTCGGCTTCGTTATCTAAATTATGCAAATACGCCGGTGCCTAATTGATTAAATCACCCCCTGTTCCATTGCAGGCCTGTCCAGATACTTCTGCTTAATCCTTGAGACGCTCTGTAGCTCGTTAGTGTCGGTTCGGGGGGTAAAGGAGGGGTGGGCTGGCGTATAGCTCATTAATACTTTGTGAAGCGTGTGCATATATATGTGTGTGTATGTGAGTGAAAGCATTATGAAGGAGGAGGGGGGAAATTCTCAACCTTGTTAGGGATACTTGGATGCTTTTGATGTATAATTTTATGGCATGAGAACGAACGATGTCTCGAAGAGGATTTGGCCTGCCGCTCTTTCCACCTGTTGAGCTGAGTTTTCATGCCAACATGGGGCTCCAAAATGCCCTGGACTTGTCCAAAGTACTGAGTCTCATGACAGAGAGGAGAGAGATGAGAAGAGGTAGTGGATGTGTTCCATGCCAAGGGTTTTTTTTCCCGTTTCTTTGTGTGAGGTTAATGAAGAAGGATGGAGAATCTCTATTCCAAAACAACATATGGAAAATATAATGTGGAGCATTTCTCTTAACATTAAACTACAATGCAAATCAAATATGTTTTTCCAAAATAGCTTCTTATGCACAAATTCTCCTTGAAAATCATGTCACTTTGTCATATATTGACCATTTTATCTTTCACTCATATTACACTAGTGTAGTATATAGTATGCAGTAATGTCATTTTTCACAGACCACACAACAAATTATTGTTGTTTAGCTTTTAGGTGACTCAAATAGGATTAGCCATTTACACTAAAGAATGATCTGTTAAAATGAAGATCATGGAGATTGTTGAATATGCCATGTTGCCCTCGGCCTCTGTTGCTGCTCTTTCCCTGTGATGGTCTGCTTGTAAACTAGGTGGATTGTTGGTTTATTAAGCAACCTCCAGACCCTCTTCATCCTCCTTCACTCTGCACAAACCCAGGCCAGACCGAGAGGCCAGAGAACAGATTGACAGAGTGAGGGGAAAATATGTTGGGACATTCAGCGACGCTCTCACACACGCTCTCTCAAACACACCCTCTCATTGACGAGGCCCTGCTCTCTCCTCCTGCTCGCCTGCCAGTTGACATCCTCTTTATTAATTTGAGCCCCCCCACCCCACCCCCCCACCCCACCCCCCCCACCCCACCCCCCCACCCACCCAATGCCTTCGTAAACCCCCTTCACCCATCTCGCATCAACCCCCCCCCTTCTCAAACTCTTCACATACTACTCTCAAACCTCTTGGTCAATGAGCCCCCCTCCTTCTCTTTGGTCATTGAGCAGGGCCCATCAGCTCTTCCCCGGGCCCTTCAGAGTAGCGTCTCCCCTTTCTCCAGGGGTCTGCGGGGTCTTTGTCCGTGCACCGGCTCACTGCTTTACAATGACTCTCCACTCTATTAAGGTGCGTTCTGCCTGTTAGCGTCGCTAGGGGCAACCGGCCTCCCGCATGGCAGCTATGCAGCATGGCATTGTGGGCCATGGGCCCTAGTGGGGCAGTTGAACCCCCAGCACTCCTCACACTTGACACCGCATGTGTTTATCTAAAGGGGGGGCTTTATGGTGTTTGGAGAACCTCGAGGGGAGGGGGGAGAAGAGGGGTGTAAAAAGACGTAAAACTGGGGAGGAGGGAGGGCAAGAGGGGAGTTTGGGGAGGTGATAAATATTCAGCAGCTCAGCTCCTCAGAAGGAGTTACTAGCCCACTACCACACCACCTCTTCCTCCCCTCCTGTGTGTCTTCTCCATGCCAGAAAGCAGATGGAATGTGAGCGCTCAGGGAGGAGGCTCCAGTCTGGTTTTATCCAATTAGCAGGGTTGTCAAAATGAATTTATCCACGGAGGCAGGGGGACAATGGGACCGGCAGTGGCCTGGGAGAACAGGGGCCCCGGTGTCTTTACTTAGCACGCTCACAATGAACTTCTGTCAAGTGACTCTCCCACAACGACATACAAGGCACTTGCATACCTACAGTCATGATGCATGCCTGCACAGCGCTGCCGCAGCCTCGGACACTGTCCTAATGGTGCTTTCTCCACGTCCTCTTGATGAAAGACAGTGATGAGAGATGGACATGAAGACACACTAGAACTGCTGTTCATAATCTGGTCCAGTCTCTGGCTCCTCTACTCTGACTGCTGACCATCATTCCTATTTTTTTTTCTTTGCATTTGTGTTATTTTAGGGTTGTAATGTTTTGAGGGTTTTTTTTTTTGTTTGTTTGTTTTTTTTTTACTTGCCCAAGACAGGAGTTCAGACATGAACTCACTACTAAACAAAATGTTGTATTTTAGAGTGAAGACTAAAGTTATGAGATATTTTACTGGTTAGAGCTTTGCAAATATGAAAGTAAACAGGCTATATAATGGCTACCTTGATCTTGTTAAGTTACTGAGTTTGGGCACAGACTTCACACTTTGTCACATTTTGACATAAAGTTACTAAGTTTGGAAGTAGGGCTGGGTACCAAACTTTGGTACTTTCATGGTACCAACTGAATTATCTCTACAATCTACTTGAGAAATGAAAAGTACCTGGTAGCATTTGATACCAAATTTCAGTACTGACTTAATAAGTAAATGTAAGCACAGTTTTGATAATTATTATAGTTTATTAACTTGGATAATTATTTTAATGGATAACTTTAAGTTGTGCTACATTAAGCTGCTTTAACTGTATAAAAATGCAAGTTTGATGAAAATAAAAACATACGTGTAATGTAATTTGACTTTTGTTGAAATCTAACATTGGAATCCGAAAAGTAAAATATCAGTTAAGAATCAGTACTGAAGCCAAAGGATCAGTATCTGCAATTAACCCAGAAGCCAAAATTCTATCCACAAGAAAACTGACTGAATAAAATACAACCAGAAAGTGGAATATTTCTTGTCTTGCTTACTCGCTGGTCACATGTCAAACTGCTCCCCCTTCTTGACTCCCCAGTCCAGCCTCCTCAGTGTGATTCCAGCAGAAATAGCTGTCCTCTCATAGAACTTGCAGATTTGAGTAGTTGACACATTTTTGTTTTAAAACCACAAAGCTTCTCCCACATGGTGTTTGCCATGAAGCTGTGTTTCTCACTGCTGAGGCTGTCACACACAGCAACACACATTCTTGGTTTCTAATTTAGGGGAGCTGTCTGTGTGTATGCTCTGGTTTTTATCAGTCTCACTGATGCGTAGGAGGCTCCTCTCTCCTTCTACGTCTGTGACTTCTCTGAGGAGGATGGATGGAAAAAGTTGGACATAGATGTCAGGCCAGCGTTTTCATCTTGAGGCAGAGTATCCACTAAGCAAACACAGGACCCAGCTGACTAATGAATCAGACAGACAGGCTCGGAGGAGTAAGACTGTTTTTAGGCTGTGATGATGTATGATGGTGTTTTTTCTTTTTTTCTTTTCTTCTGCTATTGGAAAAAAGTTTTGGCTGTGTGTCTGTCTCTCTTCTCTGTCTCATGGATACACCTTTTTTATTTTAAGTAAAAGGCACAACATTAACTGGACAGGTTAGCGGCTGAGGTAGCGTGTCCTGCTGTGTCCAGTTGGCATGTTGGCTGGTGTGGTTTACGGTTAGTGACTTTCACAGTTGGGACAGGTGCTCAATACAGATGCATGTGTCTTTTATGGGCAGCTGTCCCGGGTTGTGTCCATACAGTGACTAGCCACAGAAGCCACAGGCCTTCAGCTATGCTCACTCCTGATCCCACAGTAGCTTTGCATGTTTGTTTACCAAGTCAGCCCACTACTGATGGACCACTGAGTGGACGACTGCGTAGATGAAACTGAACTTGTATGCATGGCTGCAAGTATGGAATGCTTTCACAATTAAAACACCTGAAAATGTGCTTTTTTTCCCCACCTAGCCGGCAATTAAAAACATAATTATATTACAGCAAAGATTGTTCACAAGAGGGAAAATCTAAATTTTTTCTTATTTGGGAAGCTGCAGCCCACAAATGTTTAGTTTAAAACGGCTAAAAAGAGACTGAAGAGAATTTATTTAGAAGAATTTGTCATGTCATTGATTGATCTCAAATTAAAGGTAAACTGATTGGAACACAACAACAATGCTGGAGTCACATATTCAGGGGAGCCCCAGATTTGTTTTCAGGATTAAGACGACATGCATCTCTTCAAACTGATGATTGTGGCTTTAAACCAAAGAATGGATGGACATTACAGATGAGAGCTACAGTATGGAGTCAATTACTTTCCACTTGTGACTCAAAGCAGGTGGCTTTGAAGAAAACTGGAAGAAATTGACACCATTCAAACACATGGACAGCGCTCAACTACATGATTATTTTTGTGCCACCCCACCCCCCACCCTTTTTTTGTTGTCTGTTAATTTTGCATGTTTTTGTTTCCATGCAATATATTTTTGAAAAAGGGTTAAAAAGTGGAGATTTGCATTTGTAATAATAGAGCAGTATAATGCACACCATGAAACGGTTATTACTTATAAATATATTGCAATATATCATGTTTTCACACCTTAAATTAATGTCCACTGGCATAATAAAATGTCAAATGCATGAAAGGTGAAAAGTTAGCTTTTTTGTGTAGTCCGAACTGAATTTGCATTTACTGCAGCTCCTATAATATCTTAGTGTTAGTTCCTAGGCCATTTTAACAAAAACTAGTATGATTAACACATTTTTGTCTTGTAAACTGCAATAAAAAATGATGCGTTTTTATTTCTACACAGCATTCACAAAATGTATTCATAACTTTTTCATAACTCTTTGGATCAATATTGTCTTACACTTGTATTGAAGTGATTCATAATGTTTGGATAGAGTTTGTTATTAATTGATTAATCCTTAAGTGATCCTCATGTATGCTGAAAGTTGTTCTTGGCTGCCGTTCATGTCGTGAGAATTAACAATGTGAAGGTGCTTACACACGTTTATAATATGCAATTAAAATCTCGCAGAGTAATGTGTAGCCTTGTGTGGCAGTTGGCAACGTGAGCAGCTGTTTTTCCATTGGCCTGCTGGTTTGCTCATTTTCATTGAACGTGCCAGGCAGCAAAACATTTTCACTGGGGCCATTAGATGATGAAGGTGTACTGTAAGAGTTTCCATTCTCATACTGTCCTGCTTTGGCCTCTTTAGTGTGTGTGTGTATGTATATATGTGTGTATATATATATATATATATATACACACACACATGCATATAAGTGTGTGTGTGTTGTCTTAGAACTTCATTAATCATCTCCTTGCCATAATAAGACAAGGACAAATATGTATGAGAAAGTTTCATACTTCAATTTTTTAATGTCACTGCAGGACTGTTTTTGCCCTTGAGTATGTGCATGTTCTGCGACATGCATGTATATATCAGCGAGGGAGAAAGAGAGATTCAGTTTTGCAGGACCACCCTCTTCATCCTGACGGGAAGTTGTTAGTTTAACCTGACAGGAAAGAATTCGGGAAACTTGGCAGCAAGCGACAAGGGAGAGAGAAAAGCTCCCCTCTCCGCATTAACTGTTAATAGACTGACCATTACGATCGTCTTCTCCATTTTTCTCCCAATACATACCGAGTTTAAGTATAAAAGAAGCCTCCTCTACTCCATCACACACCCCTCACTGCTGTGATATATATTTCCCCTGCCCCCCTCCCAGTCCTGCCTCTCATTAGTTGTTCTTTGTCCTGACTGCTGAATGCAGGCTGTGTGTTTTCCCTCCTCCCCTCCTCTCCCTCCCCCTCCTTCCTCCTTGTGGACCCTCTACCTGTATCGGTTACACCTGAGCGGGAAGGTGGAGGGGTCGGGTTACGGCCCACAGAATGAGGGTGCCCCTTTGATGAACAGAGACTGGATGGGTGCGGGTACAGGCGAAGGAGATGGGGTCAGCGGTGAGATGGGGGCTGACAGAAAAGAAAGGCTTTATTTGTGTCTGGAGATTGGCTCCTGAGGGTACTGCAGAGTGCACCGCCTCGCATGGGTTGTGTTTCATTAATGGATGCCTGTTTGTGTGTGTGTGTGTGTGTGTGTGTTTGTAAGTCGCAGAGAGAGCAGCTTATATGTATGAATGTGAGATCTGCAGTTTCCAAGTGGGCTCTAGCTGGTTTGTCGCTGTGTTAGTGTTGTAATTACGTGGCTTATGCTGTTTGTTTGAAGTGCAACAAATCTGTAAATGACTGTCTAACCTTCTTGTTTGTGTGTTTTTTCAGAGGGTAGTGTATGGAAGATGTCTGGAAAGCGAGACTGGACTCCGTGGATGAAAAAGAGAAGAGCTCCAGTGTTGTGTGCTCTGGGTGCAGTTCTGCTCTGCTGCCTGCAGAGTGCCACTTCTGTTCCTGGTGAGCATCTACTGTAGGATCTGTTCATCTCACACCATTCTCTGTCTCTCATTGTTAACAAATAGTAAATAAATTCTCAGTATGAGCAGCAGTAAGGCTCCAGCTAAGGACTATTTTCATTAGCGGTCATTGTTTCATTCAGTTGATAATAAGAAAGTTAAAAAAAGTTGAAGTGAAACAACATTGACAGTCAAGAGTCTGGATTAAAAAAAACCAAACAAACCTTGACATTTGCTTTAAAACGAAAACTTACACTAGATATCCGAAAAAGTTTTCATTCAGTGCACTAAATTACTCTTTGAAATTCTTAATGTATGTTCAGTTTAGAAGTGATCTGCAGCAATAAAGATTAATTTAATCTAATTCTAGTTAGACTTTGGCAAATTACTAACTCCAACAAATCTTTGTTCAGTAAATTCAAGTTTAGTGGTGTAAATCAAAATTAAGTACAGTGAGACAGTGCTGCCAAATTAAGTAAAACTTTAAATTTGCATGCTGGTGAGACCGATTACAAAAAGGGAATAAAAACATTCATTTTAACTTTATTCATTAGCAAAGCATGACATAGTTTGAGTTGTGGTACTTGTTGCATATCTTACATAGCAATACAAGTTGTGAAAATTTCAGTAGCATCATAACTTAATTTGTGTCAGTCTGTCATTAGACTGTAATTTAGAAGGATAATCCTACTCAAGACTAGGTTTAAAGTTTGTACTGAGACACATTTTAAACCACAGCTTAAATGTATGCTGCAGAATTGCATTTAATCGAGGTTACAAGTAAATATTTATCTTAAAATTGAAGTACCTTTAGATCTGACTTCGTTGGGTTTAACATGTAAAGTTTGTTTTTTCACACCTGGTGCTGGATGTGTTGTGCCAGGGGCTGAAGTGTTCTTGGATCATGAGGAGGGAGGGGTTTTACGTGTCTGGCAGCAGCCACACCAGTTTGTTTAAAATGAACTGAAGAAGTGGGTCGTTTGCACAAGCTGTACCAGCCACCATGCCTGATGTAAACAAAAAAGAAATATGTCAAAACAAGTTCTCAGGAAAAAGATACCCCCCCCAAAGCCCGGCCGCATAGTTAGTCATATAATCAGTGGAAAATACCTGTACATAGTGATATCTGTATGAAGTGAAATATGTTTTCCAGTATTTTTTACGCACTGCGGTACACTGACTGCTGTGTGTGATCTGTTCCCATCAGACGAGGTGCCGGTGTTCACTGAGGAGCCTGTGTCCGTGGTGCAGAAGTTGGGGGGCAGCGTGAACCTGCGCTGCAGCGCCCGGCCTACCTCTGCCAACATCAGCTGGCGCCTCAACGGTCAGGAGGTGGTGGACGGACACCTGGGGGTGGTGCTGGGACCCAACAGCCTGTTCATCCCCACCCTTTCCAACCTGACTCTGGGCCGATACCAGTGTGTGGTCAGTACCGCTGTTGGTGCTCTGGCCAGTGTTCCTGCGAACGTCACTGCAGCCAGTGAGTAAACACCCACACAAAGCTGTGACAAATAAGCAAAAACACATGGGCCCCTTCTTGGTTTGTCAGAACGTCATTGACTTAATTTTGCTCAAGTAGAACAAAAACAGCGAGGGGGTGGTGTTTGTTTGCTTAAAGTTTTTTTTTTTTTTTTTTTAACAAATACAACACTGTAAACCTTGTACTTTTCCAATGCTTGTGGCTTGTTTGACTCTGATCTTTGCACAGATTCAGATACTTTTGGTGAGAAAATTTACTTCACTAATTAGTGATCAGTGTTGGGGAGCAACCAGTTACAACAAATGTTTCATTTTAGTGTTAAATTACAAAATAACTTGCATTGTAATCCATATATGTATATAATTAAACTACATTTACTAAACAAATGTTGGTCATTACAAAGGAGTTTGGTGAATGTTTTCCTTTTGGAAAAAACAGAATATGATTTGGCTTTTCTGTGGTCAGTCTATTGTTTCTGATCTCCATGCTTATTTTTGTGGTTGGGACTTCAAATCAAACCATTCCTTGTCTTAACTTGGCTTTATTGTCGAGTTGTTAGAAAAGTAATAAATTGTAATCAACTATAAGCAACATTAATTTGATGCAGTAATCCAAATAGTTACATTACCCCTAGCTTGTCATCTGTGAGCGATTAAATTTCTAGAGTAACATTGTTCCCACCACTGTGATCATGATAATGACTGCAGATATCTACTCACATCCAGTATCCTTTGACAGAAACATATCCATTTATGCAGTGTCATGTTGATGTAACCAAGTTAAAGTGAATTATTCGTGATTCTAACATTTTTTAGTGCAGTGCGAGTCTGAGTGTGTGGTGTTACATTTGATATGCATCATGGGACTGAGAGGGGGGCCTGGAGCTGTGTAACCTGAGCCAGAGGAATGGAGGGAGACCCAGGGGCCACAGCCGGTCAGAGGACTGAGAGGGGATGAGGACTCGGTCTGGGGGCCCCCTGCTTCCATCGGCCCCTCTGCTCCCCATAACACTGCATTCCTCTCCACGGGGCCCGACAGCAGGGCTCATCAGAAATTATGGCCCTGTAATTGAGTCAAAGGCTGTTTTTGCTGCAAACTGGGGTGTGTGTGTGTGTGTGTGTGTGTGTGTGTGTGTGTGTGTGTGTGTGTGTGTGTGTGTGTGTGTGAGGAGTCGAACTGATTTCCTGACCAGAATGCGGTGTTAAGTCAGAAATAAGCCACTGTTAACTGTACCTATTGTTTTGTTGGAGGTGATGTATGAGGCGCCCATAGCTCATGAAACAGGAGGTGTTTGAGGCCAGTTGAGACAAGATCCTTCCACAAGATGAGATGTCACATTCTCCGTCTCCTTGAAGCCCTACATAACCTCACAGACACGAGCACGGTTTCTTCCTTTGCACATTTTTCACTCCTCACCCTGTCACTTTCTCTCCCTTCCCACCTTTCATTATCTCCCAGCTTTTGTTATCTTCTCTCTCTCTTTCTCTTTCTGTCATGTTTTCATTTTTCCTCTCATTTCTGCAGGGTGATATTATGTCAAGCTGTGATTATGAGAGCGAGTGGAACATGTACAAAGGAATTAAAAGTTATTGATAGCTCCAATAGTGGATGAAACTTGTTGAGATAACCACATGTGGAGCCAGACTGCTCGCCCCGCCTCCTGCACTAAAAAAAAAAAAAAAAATCTCTAATTTAATAACTGTCTCTTCTCGGCCACCCTCAAACTGCCTAAGGAATTGCTCCACAGGGAGAGTGTGCGTGCCTGCTTTTCCATGTGCGCTCTTAGTTGTATGCATGTTTTTTGTGATCAGCATACATCGGTCCCAGACTCAGAAGAATCTGTTCTTCTTTGGCAAAACTTAAAAGCTCCTTGCTTGAATTCTTGTGCAGACAGCTCCCCCTCCCTTGTGTTACGGAAAACGGAGACATTTATCTGCACAATGTGAACGCACAACACGTTGCATAAACTTGTTATAATTTAGATACACATGGAGAAACGCACACACACACACACACACACAGGCCTCCTACCACTACACATAAAGATGATGAATGCAGTGTCTCTCTAGAAATATTTAAGTCTGCTTTGCCAAGGAGCCCTGGTGTGGGAGGTCTGCTTCAATTTATGAATACCATCAATCCTCCTTCCTGCTTCTCACACAGGGTTGCGGGATACACACATCTATCTACACACTAAACTTGGACGTGCACAGTCGTGTACGTGCACGCACACCTGAGAGGCACCCATGTGGGGCTGTTCCTGTGAAAAATGTGTGGTGGTAGAGTGGAGAACGGGGTTAAAAGGTGTAACTGGAGGAATGTTGCAGAAGGAGGAAGGTAGACTGGGAAGATGTGAGGGGAATGGTTGGGTGGAAGTGGTGGTGGTGGTGGTGGTGGTGGAGGGGTGGCTGTAAAAACAACACCTGATTGATTTAGCAAATGGAGCGCCACACGGTCGCTCTTTCCTTACTAACACACAACACATACCACTTAGCTCAACATGTCCTGGCTGGGATTCTCATTCTGAATAAGAGCTGAAGTGTTTGGGAATTGAGTGGTGTGTGTGTGTGTGTGTGTGTGTGTGTGTGTGTGTCCTTATTTCACCCATTAAAGCCCCCTCCCCAGGCACACAGATTGTTCTAAAGTATATGATGTTGTATTTGTTCAGCTCTTAGTGTAAATCAGTGTGACATCCCTATCAGCAGATACCTCAGCTTTATCCCAACTTTGCTTATTGAATTAGAGCTGTGTAGAGTCTCACCAGCTGACTGTATATACCAGCAGCCTGGTCTTCTTGCTTGTTGCCAAAGAGAGTCTCCTGTCCAAGAAAAACACACCAGTTATAGCACCTCTGGAAAGAATGGAGAGAGGTGGTATTTGTTAAGAATAAATCAACAAAGGCTGGTAGACATTTAATTACCTTCTCGCAGAAGTTTTATTTACCTTTCATTTCACTGCTGGACTCCTTCGTGACAAATTTCTGCAGTCATTTTGTTCCTTGCTTTTCCCCCCTCCTTTACTTCAGTTGCTCCATTTAATTTTCCCTTCTGCTTTGAATCTATAAAATGGCAGTGCCTTCGCCCCCAGCCAAGCTTTTTGTAAGTTTTTATTGTATTTCAGCTTCTTAAGAGCACAATTTTGCCATTTCCCCTAAAACCAAAACTGGATATCTTTCACTGAAACTCTATAGGGCAGACACCTCTCACCTTTGACCCCATGGCCAGGCCTTGGGGCTGCCCAGGCAGGGGTTTAGGAGGTCAGGGGTCAGATGAGTGTCTGTGCTGTGCAGACTGTGTGTCTACAGGACACAGTTGCAGCACATGGCCCCAGTAATCCCACTCCACATTTCCCACAGAATCTGAACCGGCTCCAGTCTCAGTGTAATGTCTGGCTGGATTAATGACGCCTACTTCAATGTTATATACACCACTTTTAGGCTCTGTGAAATGACTAAAATTGCAAAATTAACTTCAAATGGAGCAAACGTTTCAAGCCAAAGTTTTCTGTGGAATTCCTACGTGTTACCCAGATCATGTTAAGACAAGCAGTTGGATAGAAATTACAAAATGGAGGTAGACAATGAAGCAAGGGTGCATCAGAGAGGTAGTGGGAATGTGGCCGTAGGACAACAGGGACAGGCTCATGTGAAAAACACCCAATATGGAAGCAGTATAGTTATTATAGAGTTTGTTATTACTCAGAATATGAGCTCCATTGTGGTTTTCTATGTCTAAAGCTGGGGAGTGACTGTATACATGTGCAGTTAGATATGATTTACACAGTGTATTAACATGATGAAAGAATGGAGAACTGTGTTACGGCAATGTGACAGTGCTGACATTTCCCTGATCGTGTGTTTTTCAGAGCTGCGGGACTTTGAGCCCGATGACCAGCAGGAGATCGAGGTCGATGAAGGCAACACGGCTGTTATTGAATGTCACCTACCGGAAAGCCAGCCCAAGGCTCAGGTCCGCTACAGCGTCAAACAGGAATGGTTGGAGACATCCAAAGGTAAGACAACAGAGTCAGTCAAATAGTTATTTGTTCATCAGGATCTCCCATAATTCACTGTCTCTCCCCACTTTCCTCTTTATTCCCATACTGTCTTGATAATTTACTGGAATGCTGTAATCCTGCTATCAGGACCATCATAAAACCAGTGATAAGGGTATTATCTGGAGAATGTTGAAACATGGGAATGCAATTGTTTATTTTTCAAACTATTTACTTCTAAGTTGCCTGGAAGAGAAGAAAAGCTCCAGTGGTTTGTGGCTGGTATGCTGATGATGCCTGCGAGCTGTAGGTACTGATAGCTGCAGTTTATCTGCGAGGAAATGAATACCACATTGACAGGCATTCAGTGAGCGTTCCCTGTCACTCTATACTGCCGCTGTGTGGTCACTGCTGGAAGTGCAGCTGGTCCTTCACTGTAGAAAATTCAGCTCTCTATGGTTCTTTTTATCTGTAAATTATGTCTCAACATCTGTTTTATCCTGCAGGGAACTACCTCATCATGCCATCAGGGAACCTGCAGATAGCCAATGCCACGCAGGATGATGAGGGGCCATACAAGTGTGCTGCCTACAACCCCATTACTCAGGAGGTCAAAACCTCCACTTCTGCTGACCGTCTACGCATACGACGTGAGTCACCATCTCTGAATTTATGATGCCTGGATTTTATTTGCGTCAGTCATTCAAAGCAAATTCTATTTTAATATGTGATTTAAAAAAAAACCTCAACATATCAGCCAATAAGAGGAAAAGTATTGCTGTAAATGGAGGCACATGTGCTACACACATGGTTTATATCTGCCAATTAAGTGACTTCTATTGTTTGATCCTGCCACGACACATTTAGTCACAGGTGTTTATGTTCAGATTTTACACTTTTTGCATCTTCAAAGACACATTTTACATTGCAATTAAAAACCTACATCTTGTAGCCTAGCCACACGATCCCCATTCGTTACATGTATATGTCCAATCATGCTTCATAGGCAGGGGAGGTGGGGCTAAAGGGTTGTCTTTCAAATCCCTCTGTATGCAATAGGACGGTACTACAATCAATCAGCGTAATCTTCAGGATGACGTAGTAGAGTGCCAGAAAGTTCACGGAGGAGTCCGGTGAAAGTTACGAATGATTAAACAAAATTGGGGATTATGGCTATTGTCGCTTCTGTGGAAGGAATTAAAAGATTGCTGGCATTTTCTCACATTCCTCACTCATCTTTGATAAAAGGAAATTGCCACCGAGTCAGTAGACATCTATTGTTGTCATTGTTCTTCATCTATGGTTGTGTCCGGTTGTTTCTCTCTGAATCATCGCAGTGTCATTTAGTTATGCCCGCCCTCTGACTCTATACTTCACCAGGATTTGTCTCCCAGTTTCAGGGACATCTAGCCAAAGGTTACATTGAGCATAACTAGACTACTATGGTAGCAAGTTAGATTTGCTGCCGCTAGGGGCATCTAGTATGGCTTGGCTATACCTCTTGTAGACAAAATCTAATCCAAACAGGCGCATGAGTTCTTTAAGTAAATGCATCTTCTATGAACATCCACAAACTTTTTGAAGGTTTTCATTGAATAACGGTCTTCATCTCTCTACCAGGTTCCACATCAGAAGCAGCTCGGATTATTTACCCACCGGCATCTCGTTCAATCATGGTGACAAAAGGCCAGCGGCTGGTGCTGGAGTGTGTCGCCAGTGGCATCCCTACTCCACAGGTCACATGGGCAAAAGATGGGCAGGATCTGCGTTTCCATAACAACACACGCTTCCTTCTCAGCAACCTGCTTATCGATGCAGTGGGCGAGGGCGACTCTGGGACATACATCTGCCGAGCTGACAATGGCATCAGTTCGGCCGGCTCTGCTACGGTGCTTTATGACGTACAAGTGTTTGGTAAGTGAAATGAAGGGAAAGTGGGGTTTTGCATGTTGTTTCTGCTTGTGTGTCCCAATTTTCCTTGTTTATGTTGTATTTTGAGTCAATTTTAAGATCTAAACTGATTAGTTAAATGCACATTCCCCTAAAGACTTTCATAGTAAATGGAGTTTGTTCATTTGACTCTGCAAGGATTTTTTTTTTCTTTTATGAGTGGAGTTTTGTCTGTGTCATGGATTTAATAATTAGGCCGACTCCTGTTTGGCGGACAGAGAAGACAGGGGCTTGTATGTGTGCATGCACTCGTGTGTGAGAAGCATGTAAGACTGGGTGGCGTTGTGTAAGAGAGTTTGTGGAGACAGGGCTCTCTTTTCTGTAGCGGTACTTGATTGAATGTGTCTAGGTTATGGATGACTGTTTTTACAGTGATTTTCTGAATATGTGTGTATGTGTGTGTGCCTGTGCATGTGTGCGCATGCGTGTGTGTGTGTTGTGGGCTCGTCTTTCTGCAGCTGGCTCTAATTAAAGCCAGAGAGCTGCTGTAGCTGTAATGAGCTCGGTCTTTCCCTGATTCACAAGCAGCCAACCATCAACTAGCTGGCCTGGCCTGGCCTGCCTGGCTCTCCACACCCCCTCTGTCATACAGCCTTTACACACACACACACACACACACACACACACACACACACACACACACACACACACACACACACGCGCGCGCATGCTCATGCACATAACATTGTTGAGATGGAAACTTATTGTCAGTTAACAGTTTTAAAAAGGTAATTGTTCAAATGGTTTATTAAACAAATATGGTAAACTTTGACCAATTCCATCTTATGACATGTGAGCATTTGAAGCATATTTCAATGATTTATGTGATTGTAAATTGAATATTTGAGTGTTTTGAACTGGTAGTCAGACATAACAAATGTTTGAAAAATATCCCTTCCGTTTACATGTTACTGATGAAATAATCCAAAATATAACGGTACAATAAAATGGCCTGTTTTCTTTATTTGTAACTTAAAAAAAAAACCCTGCTGTGGACAGACGTGAATTAATATTTTGTTACAACTACTAAAAAACAGTGTATTTGATGCATGTACATAACCTTTTGTTCAAATGCTGTTATGTGCATATCAAATAAAATCAACTAATATGTTTCTCGAGTGCGCATACCTACAACTCATACAAAACTCATGTGAAACTAAATCAAGTTTCTTTGTCTGTATGAATTTGCTTCATATTGTCCACCAAGTGTGATGAAAAAATCTGTGCCCAAACAAACTGATGACTTGTGTCTTTGGTGACACTCAAACATATCGCCACAAGTAGAAAAAAAATGAAGCAGTTTACTTCACAAAAACATCCTAAATATTGCTTATGGTCTGAATTCTCTTGGTGCCTTAATTTGTGTCTCTTACAGTGGTTGTGTTTCTCTTGCAGAGCCTCCGCAGGTGACTGTAGAGCTGCAGCAGCAGGAAGTCTTATACGGAGAGACGGTGCGTTTCACCTGCCAGGCGAGGGGTAAACCCACCCCCTCTGTGATGTGGCTGCACAACGCCCAGCCCCTTGCCCCATCTCCTCGTCACCGCTTGACCTCCCGTATGCTTCGCGTCTTCAACGTGGGGCCTCAGGATGACGGACTGTACCAGTGCATGGCTGAGAACGGGGTGGGCAGCTCGCAGGCCTCGGCACGTCTCATCACAGTCTCAACCGGTAAGTCTGCCCGTTTGGAAATATCTAATAAAATGTATCTTCTTTACCAAACCTAGACTAAACAATTTCTGTCTATCCAGGGATTCCATCCAGAGGTAAACTCCCTTCCATCTTTCGGCCACTCAGCCCAGACAAGGTACTCAGAGAGCAGCCCCCTGTGAGGCCTGGAGCCACGGGGGCCATGTTGCCTCTGGACTGCTCTGAACTCCCGGGACAGATCCTGCCCGCAGAAGCTCCCATCATACTTAGTCAGCCACGTACAGGCAAGGCTGACTACTACGAACTCACTTGGAGGCCTCGGCATGAGAGAGGAACACCGGTGTTGGAGTATATGGTTAAATACAGAAAGGTAAGCACAAGGGCCCTCTATCCATTCATAGTGTTTGGATAGAATGCATATCTTTTAGCTCACACTGAAATGACATCTTTCTCCAAGGTGGGAGACCCTCTTGCGGAGTGGACCTCCAGCAGTATCTCAGGTTCTCTTCATAAACTGACCTTGGCAAAGCTGCAACCAGACAGTCTGTATGAGGTGGAGATGGCTGCCAAGAACTGTGCTGGATTGGGACAACCTGCTATGATGACGTTCAGGACTGGGAAAGGTAAAGTAATAACTAAATGTATTATTTTTCCATATGCAGGATCGTTGGTGATTCTTTAATATTTCTGTTTCTTTAAAAATTGACTGTAAATGTATTATTTCTTTAGGTCGCAAAGGTCTTGGCGGGCATAATGATCCACCAAAAACCCCCGCTGTCCCTTCACCAAACCTTTCTCGTAAGCATCTTCTACTTCACTGTGAATCTCTTCTATTTAACCCTTTGCTGCATACTGGTCACTACAGTGGACAGTTATTCTACAGCTGTTCTCTTGTATACTTATGGGTTTTGTTGTTTTAGTTCCATATCAACCAGTTCATACATTACTGTAACTAACATGTTTATGTGTATATCAATTGCTTGTTATAAGACTGTAATTAACATTCTTGAACAAAAATGCTTCATTTCATATTGTTCTGATATTGCATTTTAAATGCACATTTCTTTGCTTCAAAAGCTTAAACACATGTTGTCCAGCTGAGTGGACATTTTTGTCACTTCATAAAAAACAGGTTTATTAAAAAAGATTTCAATAACATTGTTGTTTTCAGGCCTAAAGAGGAATAAAAATACTCAGGAAAAATATCTTTACAACGGTTCTCATAATGCATGCATCAAAGGGTTAACTATACTAACTAATAACAATCTCTAAATAAAATAACTCAAAGTAGATGTTTTGCAGCAAGACATTTGTTCCTAACCACTTTCCTTTTGACTAACACAGACTCTTTCAATCTCTTTCTCTATTGTCACTGAAGGATGAGCTCTCAGTAAGTGCAGATGTGTGTTGTCATAAATTATTGGTTTCTGAAGGGGTTAAACTAAAGTTATCTGTGCCTTTGTTTGCTCTGTCCTCCATCTGACACCATTCCTTCTTGCCCACAGCTCCCGAGGCTCCTGACAAGCCCACAGTTTCTACAGCAACTGAGACTTCGGCATATGTGACTTGGATTCCACGTGGTAACCGTGGCTTTCCCATCCAGTCATTTTGGGTGGAATATAAGAAGGTGAGGAAGGCGGGAGAGGACTGGGTGACGGCAGTGGAAAACATCCCTCCATCGCGGCTCTCTGTGGAGATCACTGGTCTGGAGAAAGGTCAGCCTCCCATTCAGCATGAGCCACAACTTCACACGCACTTCAGCAGTTTTATTGTTTATTCTGACTTGGATGAGTTGGGGGGGAGTAGTAAAATGCAGTACCGTATAATTACAATGATGATGCCCTGCATATTTACATTCCCACGGCCCGTAAATTCATCAGCGTAATGAGTGTTGTTACAGTCATTTCTGTAATTACAGCCATCAATCACATCCCATAACGGACTGTAATCAGCATTGCATTTGCTTTGAAAAAGAAAACAGAATAATCTTAGAACAAACCTCATTAGTCAACACACAATAAAGAGCTTTATTCTATTGAGCGACAAATTACTAATAATGACTGTCATTTTTTCGTGTAGGTACATCATATAAGTTTCGTGTGGTGGCGGTGAATGTGATTGGTTCCAGTCCTCCCAGTGCCCCCTCAAAAGCATACACAGTAGTTGGTGGAAGAACTCACGAACGTCCTGTTGTTGGACCTTACATCACCTACAATGAGGCCATCAATGAGACAACTATCATTCTAAAATGGACAGTAAGTGACTACAAAAAAAAAAGTGCAGGATGCTACTTAAAAACATGTTTGCAATGAAATAACTTTGGTCTTTTAAGTTCCGATGTGATGGCAACATGTAATTTATTTGTGTCTACAGTACGCCCCTGTAAACAACACGCCCATCTATGGTTTCTACATCCACTACCGGCCGACAGACAGTGATAATGACAGTGACTACAAGAAGGATGTGGTGGAAGGAGACAGATACTGGCATTCAATCACTGACCTGCAGCCTGAAACCTCTTATGACATCAAGATGCAGAGCTTCAATGAGAAGGGGGAGAGTGAATTTGGCAACGTCGTAATCATGGAAACTAAAGGTGAGGTCATTTTTAAAGCAAAATTGGCTTCCGTTTGTAGAGTCAAATTAAAGCCGTTTTCTGCCAAAAGTACCTGAGTTTCAGTTGCCAAGTCAGTCCCAGGAAGAAAACTGTAAAATGTTCCTTTAGACTGTTGGTGGTCTGTTACAACTGTGAAGACAAAATGAGCTTGTTTTTTTTTTCCCCCAGTACCTTAAGAATAAATGGTTGGCAAGGCATGGATTTTTTTTTTTCTTTTCTGTATCTCACAGGTGAAGCACAATGAATAACTGTGTGTGTCTGTATGTTAATGTTTGGGTAACTTGAGGAATTTGGGGAATATCTATAAGTAGATTGTTAAAAACAGTGTCTTAAAGGGAGTGACTGTCAGAAATTTCCCCAAATCCTGAAGTTGCCAAACCATTAGCATGTACTATCCCCAGAATAGGGATTTTCTCTGGTTTAAATCAAGTCCTAGTTCCTGAGGAAATGTGGTTTTATGTCAATTTAACTTGGATGAACACACAACTAAAGCGAGTATCTGAGTGGTCTGAACATTTTTTTCCTCATTTTGTCTCCCTCCATCCTTAGCCTCACCTAACGCCCACCGCCCAGCTCCATCAGATACCCCCGTCCACCCAAGGAGAGATACCAACATATTGGTACCCCGACCTGGCGATCTGCCCTACCTCATAATTTTTATCGTATTGGGAACATTCGTCTTTATCATTGTCACTTTCATTCCCTTCTGCCTTTGGAGGGCTTGGGCCAAACAGAGTAAGTGCCAGCTGACAATTCCTAAAACCTTCAGGAATAAATCTTGGCTGCCATGTGTGTTTTAATCTGGTTCTCTTTTTTTGGACTCATTTCAGAGCAAACATCTGACCCCTGTTTCCCTGCTGTGGCCACACCCGTGTCTTCATGCCAATACACTATGGTTCCCCTGCATGGACTCGCTCTGGTCGGTCAGTGTCCACTGGATGCCCACATGACCACTCCACATGGTGTTTACCCTGCTAATGGAGAATACACTCCAAACGGCAAACCCCATCATGCTACACACTGTCTACCAGGACTGCAGCAGGTAAAACACAGTTCACACAGGCTCATAACATATTTATCACACTCGGTAGATGCTGTTTTATAACCTCTATTCTTTTTTTTTTTTTTTCCCCAGGAGGAAGTGGACTGTGATATGGAGTGTGACACCTTGTTGCCACAGTCAATGTCAAATGGACACCTACCCATTTATCACTGCTCCACAAGGTACGTTTGCAAGTCAAACTACTATGTAAACTGGCATTAGCAGATGATCCATATAGATAGATAATTTACTGTCATTTCACACAAATCATAGATGCACTACAGAAATTAAATATCAATGCAGTCAATAGGATTAAAAACAGATTAAATAGATACTAAAATACTGATTCTTACAACAGGGAGCAGAATTGAATGATGAAATGAAGTTTGTAGTGGTTGAACTTGTTGCTCCATGGTGATGTGTTTTAATTTTTATTGTTATTTAACGTGTCATTTTACTTACTAAAATTTTATACTTTTACACTTGCACTTACATTGCACTGCTGTATCTTACACTGTTCTTAAATTGGTTTTCGGGATGAATAAAATCTTTTGAATTTAATTTAATTTTTAAAAAATAATACAAAAATTTACTAGATATTTCTCTTGCCTTCCTCAGCAGTCCTGACCCACAGCACCGTTGCCCCGCTGACAATTCCTCTCTTCAGCTCCTCAACTCATCACATCAACCCATCACTTCACACGATTTAGAAGATAATGGCACCTTCTCTGGCGGGAACAAAGCTGGGGATGGCGTCTTTAAAAGTATGTGTGGAATCTTCAAGATTTTCTATTCATTAAAAAAAAAAGGGCAGCCTTATGTACTAAGTGAACAGTATTGGTGGTATCATTTCTCGACTATTAAAAGTCACTGAAATAATAAAGGTTGCATTATGAGGCAATGATTACTTGTCTTGTTTTCTGATCATAACTTGGTTTTACATGAATGTAATATCAGCTGTTGCACTAAAATGATTCTAACTAGAAACATGACCCAAGGTTTAACAAGTTATGAGGAAACTTACATCGGACTTGACACGACTACATAACTTGAACACTTACATAAAGTCACCCTTTACTCATCTGATCATGTCTTGTCCATTCTTTATTTCTGCAGAAACCGCATCCTTTCCACTTCTGTCTCTAGAAGATGAAGGGATATTCATCACATCATCAACAGCTACAACACCACAATCCCAAGATATGATACAGGAAGTGAACATCCTTCCAAATGAAGCGTCCCTTGAGGATGAAGGGACGATCAACACGACAGATGCATAGTAGACTGTTAAACAGAGGGGAAAAAAACATGAGAAAATATTTATTTTTGTATCACAGATATTTATATATTTATGTTTTGTACATAAATGTTTATTATACTGTATATATGGCTATTTTCATATTGAAAAAAGACTCTTATTCAGACATCTTGTCCAGTATGTCGTGGACAAAGGGAGTGCCGTGTTTTGATGCTGGACTTGGATTTGAATTTCTCATGAGATATTCTTTATGTGAAGACCAGTCAGGGCCTCTCAGTTCAGCACTTCATATGTAGATGCTCCTCACTCCTCATACCATTCCTTTAAAGCATCCTATCTTCTGAATATTTGGACCTTAGGTACTTGGCTTTATGTACCCCACAAAGGGACTGTTAAAAAAAAATGTGATGCTGTAATTATGAGGTGCTTCACTACAGTTTATTTCTGTTGCTTTATGTTTTCACATTACAACTGCCCGTCTGTCATTTTGTATAGTGGTAACACAAATGTATTATGCATTGTTCATCATTAACATACTATTAACAAGTGTATGCAACATAAATCATTCTGTTTCAGTAGTGTAAAAGTGATTATATGTTGTATAGTTATTTATTTTTGTTATTTTAAAATCACTGAATGGGAGAGATTCTGGAAAATATCTTTTACTCAGTCAATGATAAGCTGATCTTTATACTAGACTGCAACCATTTGTTTACTCATTTGCTGGTTACCAAATGACTGCCTGGTGAGGGTTCTGTGACAGGTGTGTCACCATTATTGTTCCCTCGTAGGTTAGTGCATTAAGTATTAGTCTTGGCCAGAGACATCTGCAATCAAAATGAAGGAGATCCTGAATCTACACTCCCCTTTTAAGTGGAGCTACTCTGTGGCAACACATGCTGGAGCACTATTGCATGTAAATAAAAGCTTATGAAAGTGACTTGGGTCTTTCGTATAGCTTTTACATTTCATAACAGTTTTTTGTGTTAATTGCAGTCTGAGCTTCCCCTGAAAAAAAAACTACTTTTGATATGGAACTTTAAATTGTTATTTTCCATGTTGTGCTTCATCAGTGAAAACTGATAATTAACAGTTCTTACTAAAGATGTGGTAGATTTCATCTCTATTGTTCCTCCCACAGCTGGACTTTTGCAAGAGCTATGAGATAGCAAATGTTAGTTGGGTTTTAGTGCCATCTAGTGGAACATTCAAACATATCTTGTTTGCAAGGCATACAAAGGTTTCCTTATAAACTTTATTAATTCTGTATTTACAAATACATACATAATCTAACAATTCTGATATGAAACACTTGTATTTACAAAATAGCTCTTGGAAAAAAGCAGATTCTGTACATTACAACCTGATAAGTTAGTAAATTACAATGGTAGGTAAATGTGCAGAAAGTTTTCTAATATATAATACAGTAAATTCAGGTACTAAACCTAAATGGGATTTTGTTTTAACTTCGTAGGACCACTCCTTCCAATCGGCTCAAAAACAAGATATTAAATATATTACAAATGATCATTTTAACATACATGAGCCCATGGAAACAAGTTAGTCTCTGAAAATTTTCAATGACAAATTGTGTGAACATGTAAACAATGAAAATCACCAGCCAAGAATGTGGGTTTCATTTCAACACAGAAATGTTCATCGGATGAGTCATGTTCAGAAGCTGAACTTGAACATTTAAGAGACAAAACAGTAGAATGCTGAAATACCAAGAGCAGAGCACAACTCCCCCATGTCACTGGAAATGCAGCAGGCACACTCAAACAGCTGAGCTGCCATCATGGCCCAGAATGTGGCTGATGTTGTGGGCGGGCCGATTGGGCTGCTTGCCAGAGTCAGCGGAGGAGGTGTTTGACAGCGAAAGCAAGGGAGACATAGGCATGGCTGAGCCGTCGGTGGGCATTCCTGTGGCGATCTCAGGGAACAGGGAGGTGAGGCTGAAGTTAGATATATGAGGGGTGATTCCAGATGAATTGGTGATAGGCATAGGGGGCATATCTGGAAGCAAGGGGAAGCTGGCCTGCCCAAAACCTACAGGACGAGGAGGGGAGAGGATAGAGCCAAAGCGGTTGTTTAGTGGAGGAGCATTGCCCTTGTCTGCAGTTGGGCTGGTAAACATTTGGTTGGGGAAATATTGAAGGGTGACGTCACTGGGAAGGCTGGGATGAGCAGCTGGAGAATAGGAAGGATAGAATGAGGGCAGAGTATTCTGGGGTTCCACAGGCAAAAGGGATGGTGTACGGGAAGCATTTGGCTGGCTAACAGGAGGGATGAAGGTGGAGTTGGCATTGATAGGAGGTGGAGGGTTCATCCCACCTTCTGGGATAAATGGAAAGCCAAAGTTCTGTGGTAGGTGTTGGTCAGGGACCAAGTTGTTGTCACTAGGAACCTGAGTGCCGTCTGCCATAAAACGAACAATTGTGCTGCGTCGTGCTTCTCCTCCAGACTGTGGCCTGCCGAGCAGAACGCCTCCTCCAGATGGCAGAGGTAGATGACCCTCAGTCTCAAATGGGTTACTTGGTCTTAGAGTACCTGACCGAGGTCGGTCTCCAGGTCTCAGCTTGGTGGGCTGAGTGTCCCGGGCGATGTGCCTAGAGTGCTGGCTGACAGCAGTGGGAGGTCTGGAGGGGGCAGAGGAGCGACCAGGCTCAGAGCTGCTGTGTGGGGTGGGAGGATGGGGGAGACCTGCTCGCACACCTGGGCCTCCATGCATATTACTATTGACCTGAGAAATATGGCCCTTGTTTCCGTCTCCAAGACGCATAGTGGGGGCCTTCTGAGTCTGGGGCACACTGGGGCTAGAGACCTTAGCCTGAATATCTCCTGAAGCGCTTCCAGTGATACAGCTGTACTCCATGCTGACCGGGGGACAGCACTGTACTGTTCGTTGGTGGTTACTCTGATCAGGAAGGTGAGGTGACAAAAGGCTTTGCATGAAACTCTGGTGACAACCTTCCTGCTCCCGGGGCAGTCCCTGTCCCACCTGTACCCCCTGTGAACCAGGATGAGCTCCAGTGTAGCCACCACGGTTCCTGCCATCGGATGGTGGGCCTACACTCATTCTAAACCCTCCAGGCTGCTGTCCCTGAGGTCCCCTTTGGGAGGATGGCACTGATTTAGGGGCCATGTCACTCCCACGAGATACCTGGGCCTCAAACCCACTAAGTTGATGTGCTCCACTGCCACCACCCATTGCCTTAAAGGGTGGACATTCAGAGACCCGCTGAACATCAGCAGACCCTGGATGGTCTGATGGTAGACGGGTTTGTGGATTGTGTCCAATGTTGGTTTTGCCCCGTGAGGTGTCCATGTAGCCCCGCAGGTCTGGCTGCTCCTGTGTGCCTCCACGCCCAGGCTGGAGGTGGAGACCCATACGCTGCTGCTGTTCACCACTAGTGGAACTTTTACCAATGAGCGCTTCAGCAGAGTAGTTGGAAACACGGTGACGTTCTTGTCGTGATGGAGCACAGGCCAAGTCAGACGACCGAGATACAGGATTACTGGGTGGAGAGATGAGCTGCTGCTCGAGGGTCCTAGAGTTCATCATCCGCTGCATAGCATTATGGTCCTGACCAGGCTGCCAAATACAGAGAAGTCAGAATGTGATTTGAAACACAACTATGATGCAGTACCAATAAAGCAACATGCACTTTTAATTGTATTTATATACATTATATACATCAATGGCAACTGCAATAAAGTAAGTCTTGGCAGAGAGTAAAACTACCCAAAAGCATGAATGAGTACTTTCGAGGTCTGCTTCCAGCTTGTACTTATAAGCACACTTTTCTGTCATTTATGCATCTGCACACTTTAAAAGACTAACAAATGGCCAGACAAGAGTCAGGTTTATGATAATTTAATTACTTGGAAACATTTTCAACCTCAGATCCTCATTCTTCTGTCACTCACTCCACATAATTGTGGTTAGAAGGGCAGAGATGTTTTTTTACTCCAAGGCTGAAGCCAGAAAAAATCCCATAGGCAGGCATTTTGTTTAGTTTTAAGGACTTTTGCTGTGGTTTTGTTTGGGGTGGGAAGGTTTACTACAGCGAGATTTATATAAAGAGAAAACCATTTGCACAAGTGTTAAAAATCAACATAACAATGTGTGTAGATTTTTTTTTAACCCCTATGACTGTATTCACCGCCATACCCCAAACAGTCAGTACTTTTTATACATTACAGCCATCTAATCACTGACGTCATTTAACTTGTTCCTAAAAACAATAAAGCAAGTCATTACAAATGTTAAGATGAGGACAACAAACATGTATATTTTATGTAATGAATGTACATTTGCAGTAACTGATCTTTTTGTTGATTAGTTGGTATAATAATTACTTATTTAGTAATTATAACAAATAATCTATATTACAAAAAATAGAAATCTAGAAATGTTACAAGTTAAATTCAAAGATTTTTAATACCTCACTAAAAGTGTTAGGAATATAATTTTTGACCTATTTCACATCCAAACTGATTTTTAGTGATGCTACACTCAGTCGTGACAGCAACATGTTGATAGATCTACATCAATTAATTAGTTGTTTGTGCTCCTCAACCAATGATCCAAGCAACATCTAAATATAAGGAAATGCAAAATGTTCTCCTTACAGTTTCTTATAAAGTTTAAATAATTTTGTGGTTCCTTTCCTCCACTGGAACAGCATGACTGACAGCTGTCAGTTATTGATTGCAACATTCTTAGTTAGTTTTTCAGATTTCCCTTGCAGTTATAATTGTTTCTTAACTACATTTCCTAACTTCAGTGTTTTCTCTCTAAATGTAAAGTGGGTTTTCAGCAGACCTCGACCAAGGAAAAAACGCAATCAAGTTTTAGAAATGTTCAATGTCATACTTATACCATTTTAAGACACAATGTAACAACATTGAGATTATTGGATGCTTGACAGTCTAGGGCCCAACAAAATGCCTGATTTATTATTAAAAATACAAGTTTTCTAAACAGAATAATGCAACTAACACCTGTGACATGTAATATACGCCTTGAAAATAACAATACTTCACCAAGATTACCTTAAGGTGCTCCTGCTGGGCCAAGTGGCTGCTGTGATGAGGTCTGGGCCCTGCACCCTGAGCCTCACAGCTCTTCTCCTGGTGTCTAAAGTGCTGTTGTTGCTGCTGAATCTGCTGCTGTAGATGTTGCTGGTGTCTGGAGTGTGAGCTCTGCTGCTGCTGCTGCTGCTGTAACTGCTGTTGCTGTTGATGTTGTTGATGCTGTGTCTGGGCCTGCTGTTGGTGTGTCTGCTGTTGATGCTGCTGGGGATGAGACTGTTGGTGTTGCGTGGGCTGTTGATGCTGTTGTGACTGTTGGTGGGACTGCTGTTGATGCTGCTGAGCCTGCTGCTGTTGCTGTGTGTGCTGCTGATGTGTCTGTTGTTGATGCGAGTGCTGCTGAACTCCAGACTTTTCCAGGTGATGCTGCTGCTTTTGCTGTAGGCCAGCAGGAGAACCAGTTTGACTGCCTCTGACAAGTCCCCGCTTCTTCTGAACATGCTGCTGCTCTTGCTGCTGCTGTAGTGCCCTCTGGTGTAGTGAGTGGCGCTGTGCAGGGTCTGGTTGTGTCAGGTGGTGTTGTAAATGGTAAAGATGGTGTCTCTGTTGCTCTTGTTGCTGCTGCTTCATGTAGAGGTTTCCTCCTAAGTGTGGGCTTGGTTGGGCGGCAGTATGTTGTGGATGACCTTGTGGCAAATGGAGTACCCCTGGCTGGTTCTGCTCAGAGGGTCCTTGAGGAGGGCAGTGACCATCTGTGGGCCTGACTATAGGGCTCATAAAAGAATTTGTTGAAAAGAGGGGACCACCACCTTCAGAATTAATCCTCGTCATGACAGTAGAGGATGTGGGTGGGAGTGGTCCCACCATCAGCTGACTGTGATCCGGTGCTTTTGCATCCATATGGCCGACGGCAGTAGCTGATTGGGTACATGGTTTGGGTCTTTTCCCAGAGTTCAGTATTACGTCCTCCTGAGCTTGCCGTTTTGAGATGATCTTCACCTGTCTCTCACCCACTCCTGCTTGCACTCTCATTAATGCAGTCTTTAAAGGGGCGTACTCACTGTGCTGTCCTGAGCCCGAACAGGGTGAAAGGGCATTATTTGATGGTTGAGATATGTGGGTTGAGGTCCCTACAGGTGAGGGTATGGAGCCCTGTTGTCCAGTTACATTTGGGGAGCCAGGGTATGGCTGCTGGCTATTATTGGGCCTGATCAAGTTGTTCACACTGAGGCTTACTACTGTACCACTCTGTGATGAATTTTGAGACTGTGCCTGGGGCAAAGATTGAGGTTGAGAATATGAGATATTTTGTGGCTGTCTGCTTCCACTCTGCCCAGTGACAGACCCTTCCCCCACGTGTCCTCTGACAGAGACCGGAACTGTAGGTTTTGCTGTACCCAAGGGCTTAGCCACTTTTGCCTGCTGTCCATTTGAACCCCTTTCTTTACTAGTAGATACTGCAGGGGTCTTTGTGGGCTCCCAGGTAACTGCAGTGGGGTTTGTAGAAGCATTGTTATCCCCAGGGCATCTTGCGGTCCTTCTTCCAGGACTGTCTTGTTCTAGCATGGCCAAGGCCAGCATCTCTGCCTGTTCAGATGTGAATGTAAATGTTCCAAAGGAGCCAGATGAAGCACTAATACTGTGGCCCTGTGGAAGCATGGATGCTACAGAAAACCCTCTACCTCCAGCACCAGCAGACATGGGAGAATCAGTCTGTCTGCTTGATGTCATAGAGTGCTCTATAGTTTGATCATCCAAGTTCGTATATACCTGCTGAGGAAGGGGAAAGTCCTTTCTAGAGGGAGTTTCTGAAGTGGCTACCACCAAGCCCACCTTGTCTGTAGCTGCAGCAGGCTGTCTATCTTCTTGAGCGTCCCTGTCTGTTCTGGCAGCCTGGTGGGGTTTGACTTCAGCAAGATTGCAGGGGGAAGGACTCTGCATATTTATGTCTGTTTGCTGTGTCAAACTTCTTTCAGCAATCCTTTTCCTGGCCTCTACATGTGTTGTAACACAGTGTGCTGTAGAGAAAGATGACACAGGTGCCACAGGTGTTGACACAGAGGAGGAAATGGACTGAGATTGTGGCTTGGTACAAGGCAGAGGATCTTGGGTATCAGATCCATGGGAGTGACATACTGCCGATGATTGTGTAGCTTTATTAGAAGACACAGATAGAGTTCCTGTACTACTGCTGGTGCATGTAGGAGTAACACGTGCAACTGAAACAGTGTTAGAAGAATGCCGAGTGTCAATGCCACCTAAAGAATTTGATAACACAGACTTGTTCTGTCCTGAAATAGCACTGGCTGAACTACTTTGTGCTGTGTTGCTTGTTGTACTGGTGGTTTGCAGATTAACGTCTGGAACGGAGATTTGAGTTTCAGATGTGATCTTATTAGAAACTACAGCTTCTTTACTTTCAGTAACCACAGCAGCACAAACTGATGGCATCTTGGCAGTTACAGTTGTAACTGCAGTTGCCATACTGCCAGCATTAGAATTACTGAAGTTAACATCAGTCTGTGTCAAATTGGCAGAACTTTTGTTCTGTGAATTAGAATGACTAAAGACAATGGGTTCATTTGATGAACTACACACAATAACTTTTGGTGTGCTTTGTGTAGAAGTAACATTTACTATAGTTTGGCTGCAGTCCATAGTTGTTACAGCTGTAGTACAAGAAGAGGAGATATCAATGTCTTTTACTGTTGTAGACTGCAAAATTGTAGAAAGTGTACCTTTAGTAGTCTGACTTTCGCTTGCAGTAGTCATAGGTGTGGCTGAAATTGCAGCAGCAGGCTGACATTCCTTTTTCTTGGCTAATTTAGTCCTTTTAGCTGTTGTCTTCTTTGCATTTATATTTGTACGAAGCTTTCTTCCTGAAGGCTTACAGGCATTTGCTGCCAGCCCTGATTTGATTGATTTCAAACAAGGAATTTGTAACTGACTAACAGGTAAAGCAATTGTGTTTCCAGAAATGAGTGCAGGAGCAGGAGTTTGTTGCGGCTTTTGCTGCACAATGGATGATGAAACAGGTGAAGGTTGGCTACTGTTCTGGCTAGTAATGGTAAGAGGAATGCCTTGAGAGATGCTCTGGTTGAGACTACTAAGGGCCCCTAAACTGTTGAGAGCTATATTAGTAGTTGGTTCCTCAGTGGTAGTGGGCTGAACCAGCTGAAGTGTACTCTGTCCACTGTTTGAATTAGTCTTATCAGAAGTCTTCATGGGCTGCAGAGCAAACACCTGCCCATTCACAGTGATAGTCTGTGGGGTTTGAGGAACAGGTGGAGAGGTGGACACCTGGGTGACCTGCTGAAGGTGATTCGTTTGAGACTGAATAGGACGTGGAAGAATGTGCACCAGCTGCTTTCCCCCAACACTCTGTAAGGATGTGACAGAGGCTGAACTGCTGGTTGTGGGAATTTGAGTGGATACAGCAGGTACGGTAGGCACAGCAGCAGGCACCATGCCAACCTGAGGATTAGGAGGAGCAGGTGCTGACTGATTGGGTGCCTGAATGATCACAATATGCTGACATGGTGTCTGATTGGTTATTTCGTCTCTTACAACTGACTGTGTTGGACAAGCATTAGCCTGTTGTAGGATGACCACACTTGGATTGTTAGTATTCTGTGGTGCTGTTGCACCTGATGCTGTTGCTCCAGTAGGTTTCACCTGTAGCACCTGCATGGTCTGAAGAAGAGGTAATACAGTAGCCTGTGGCTGAGGAACCAGTGCTGGTTGAGGAAGAGGCTGAGGTTGAGGAATGAGGGCTGTTGTTGGATGAGATACAAGTGAGGCTGGCTGAATTACAGCAGACTGTGGTTGTGATACTACAGCAGCGTGGGCCATAACACCTGGCTGGGGCACTATGGCTGACTGGGAAAGAACAGCACATGGAGGTTGAGGGGCTAAAACAGATTGAGGCTGTGCCTGGTTCAGGATGGCTGAGCATAGCTGTGGTGATCTCTGAAAGGATTGCGCTTGAATGTGCCCTGTTATAGGTGCTTGTTGTACAGATACATGGGGTTGCATCTGTATTTGAATGGGCTGAACAGAGGATTTGTTGCCTATAGGACACACAGCCAATTGCTGGACAGCCTGAGAGGTATTATTGACCTCTGGAGTGGGGAGACTCTGACACACTGGCTGTACTGTATTCCCTGCCATCTGTAAGGTTGTCCATGTTGTCTGTGTGCTACCTGCTGCCTCTGCTCTCAAAAGGGCTTGACTGTTGGGGATAGTAGTGTAACTGACAGTCCTGATGGCAGTATCCTGTGAAACCCAAGAGGAAACCTCTGAGGTTGCTGCTCTAGACGTAGTCTGGTTAAGGGTAGTGAGACTGGATACGGGAATTGCAGCAGTTTCACTAAGAAGCTGTGATGCTGAAGTGGCAGCTATAGTGAGGGTTTGTACTGGGGCAGAGGGCTGGGGTTGTTGGGGCAGGGCTGCTGTAACTGTTGGGATTTGGAGTGTAATGTAAGACACAGAAGGTGGCAGATTGGGAGCTGCAGCTGGTGTCTCAACCACACATTGCTCTACCACTCTCAGGGCTGGTGTAGACAGTGGGGGTGGGACACTTGATCCAGGAAGAAGTGAAGGTGTAGGAGACGAGGTATTAACTTGTAGCAAAGCTCCATTAACACTTAACCTAGCACTGACCTCTGATGGTGGTTGAAGAATTATTGTTTCAGAAGGCTGTTTCCCTGGGCTTGTTTCCTTCCCTGCAGGGCACATAACATTGCCATTGGAATAAACAATGATGCCCTTTTGGAGTTGGTGAGTAGGGGGTACTTTTGCCACCTTGGCACAACGCCGTTTGCCCTTCCAGTGGATAGTCGGGTCTTCTAAGATGTTAATGTCATGGGCTTTGAGAAGCTCGATGTAGTGAGCGCTCTCTTTTCTCAATTCCTCCAACTGACGCCGTAGGCGATTAATCTCCTCCGCTGCACAGAGAAAAAGCATGTATTAAAAGGTGAATATACAATACAATACACAGTCTTCTTTAATAACTGCTCAAACATGTACTCATGTACTAACACTTTTATAAGACAAAGCATAAGGAAATAACATCAATCACACATGCAATGCTATAAAAAAGTGTGGGTACAACTGTTCACCTTGAACTTTATCTCCTCCTTCAAGAAGCATTGTATCATTTTGTTTCTTCAATTCAGTGATATAGCGAAAAGCCTGGTCCAAGATCATGTTCTTACTCTACAAATATAAAAAAAAATAGCGAAAAAATGACAATATGCAAAAAAAAACAGTTTAAGAGACTACTGTCGCTTGTAGATAAGTAATTGCTATCTGTCCTTACCTGTTTAAGTGCTTGAGAGCAGGGTAGAAGATTACCAATTCGGTTAATCCCAGCATTGATCTTCTCTTTTCTGTGTCTTTCAACTGTATAACCAAATGTAACAAAAATTAAATACAATATTAATTTCCAGGGTCATTGCTTTGTGAATAAGAGACATGGCTCATCAGTTTACCTGCATTGTGAGATTCTTTGTTTTTCTTCTTTCTATAAAACATAGAATTACATGTTAACTCCAATGAACGCAGTCTGAACTACTCATGTACTAACACTTGCTAGTTGTTTGGGGTTAACAACTAGCAAATATGTCAAACTTTCTCAAATTCTTACTTAGGTTTTCGCCCAGGTGTCTGAGTTTCAGTCATCTCTGGCATCCTATCTTAACAGCTGTCTGTAGCATAAGAAGCCAGTCAACACATTTAAGAGCTGGACTTTAAATCCTTTACGTACACGTCCTGCAATGAAAACAGGAAAGATTCGAATCATACATTACGAATAAGCACAATAACGCCAATAATCATCGTTGTACATTAAGCTACAGGAATGTCAAAACTGCCCTACATTCGGTAGTCGTGATTGATGCCAGTTCGTAAAGTAGCTAACCAAACCATAAGGAGCTACAGTGGGCTTCAGACCACTAGTAATATGCTAACAATCTGGTTTAGATTAACCTAGCTAACCTAAGTGACCTGTGTATCACATCTTAATAACAGTGTAATCATGAAGTCATATAACTAATTGTCCCCTGAGGTGTATGGTGTTATGCCTATCGACAGTAAAACAAATCTACAGATTAATATTCCGCCTCCAGATACCCAAACTAGCGACTTGAGCAATTACCTATTCGGCTAGCTTCCTTTTGATTAGCTCGCTGAGCTAGCTTAGTTTACCGTTTTCGATAAATATGTTACAACAAAAAAACGTTTGATGCCCCGCGCCTCTATTGTTATGAGGTGTACATGGAAGTTCGTTTCACTAACCTGTAGCCTCTGCATTTTAGAGACTGTCTGTCTCTGCAAGAAGTTTAAGATTGGAGGCTAACCACTAGCATACATAGCTTTCAAGTCAACTCATCTCTCAAAACAATCTAGGTAGATCTAACTTAAGTGTACAATAGGGAGGGTTCTGATGGCCCAACCAGCCAATAGCATTAAAGATGCTGAAGATTTGAGCCAATCAACATACACAAAGGGAGGCCCCACGGAGTCTTTTCAGCGAACGTATAGTGTCCCTTGTTCCGATGTAGTAAATGAATTAACAAGACATATGCATTGTGAAAATGATTCATATTGACCATTGCACAGAATTTGACATTTACTGCAAATAGTAATCCTTTATTTAGACGTTAAAAAGTCTTACAATATAGAGCTCCAGAAAAGATAAAATTCTTCAAAGAAAGGTAAAACATGCTTATACTACAGTAGAGAGGACACAGCTCTCCTTGCATGCAGAGGGGTCAGAGTTTCCTCTGGGTAATACACTATTCAAGAGATCATACCAAAACTCCCAAACTTTTGGCTGAGGTTTGAAATAGAATGAAGGTGTCTTGTATGTAACAGAGGCTGCCTGTGGCAGGAAGTTTGACAAAAAATTTCTGCGATGATGCGCCAAAGGTGTATATAGTTCTAAACGGCCCTTGAGCTTATCACACATTTTCATTATACAACTGAAAAATAATGCCCAAATCCAATCCTGAAACAGCCAATCTGTTGAAATTCAAATTTCCCTCAAGTCATTGTTGAGTGTCATCTATGAGAACATTCAGTACAATTTCAGGTCCTCTGAATTCTTGTTTTTGCTCTTAGCAGTAAACCCAGGAGAACCTCTGAACCATTTGCCAGTTCAATGTAAAAACAAAACACAAAAAAAAGTTGTGTGGGGAATTAAATTAACCGGCTGAAAAATAAATTGATTTACGAAATTATGAGGTGAACATGTCTTCGCACCACCTCAAATCCATTCAGCCTTCTTTAAGTCTGTACGAAGGGAATACTTTTCCCTCGAAACAAAACAAACATGTCGGTCTCCTTTCCAGTAGATCCCGGGGTTCAGGTGGTGCGGAAACAGTTGCAACTGTTCCAAGTTACAACTGAAAGCATCCCTCCAAGCTGACCACCTGGGACTATGTGTCAGTGATGGTCTTTCAAACACTTTTACCGCTTCAAACCAACTGTTTTCTTTTGCTCATCAGTATAGATATGTCCCCATTAACTTTTATAACCGCATAAAAAACTATTCAAACAAAACAGAATGATTTGCAAACACCACCCCCCCCCTTCCACCAAGTCTAAAACTGTCTGAAGTTGGCAACTTTGTCAAGAGGAGCACTTTTGGATAATGAACTTTTTGTCATTTTCAATTATCTGTATGAAGAAAGGGGATCAAAATATACAAAATCAAAGGGGACCCTTTTGCAAAATAAATGCAGCAATTTTTGTATGTTAAACTTGTTTTCTCTTTTAGCGTCCTTTGAAGAAAGTGTTGAATGTGTCGACCCTGGGGCATTTGTCACAGTTCTGTTTCTGTGGAGGCAGGCACGCCTGTGCTCTTTCCAAAAACTGTGCCCCTACTCTGCCTTTTGAAGCTCTCCGGTGGGGGGTGCACACGGGCTACGCAGACTCTTCTGCAACACATGGGCATCTGCAGGCTCTATCCTCTTGTAATAATTCTTTTTTGTTTCGATGATCTCAAAGCCAAACTTTTGATAGAAGTCAATGGCTGACTCGTTGCTGATCTGCACGTGACTGTAGAGAGGAAAAACGTTTTAGTTGCTTGTTAATTTACTACAAGTTTTCAGAGCTGTTAGGGCCAGAGATTATTATCAATAGTCAAGTCCTAATAATAACAATAATAGTAGTAAGATTAAACTTTAGCACACCTATAATTTGCTAAATATCCATTTTATTCATCCATCCATATTGTCTGCAATTACACACTCACAGGTAAATGTTGTCAAAAGTTCCATCCTTCTCACAGATGTTTAGCACATGATTGAGCATCTTTGTACCTGTAGAACCAAACAAAGTAAAGATGTAAAACAAAATATTAAGATCACAATGAACTGAATTTTTGTTTGAAATCAACCTTACCAATTCCAAGTCTACGGTAGGGTGCTAGACAACCAAGTGTCATGATGTACAGTCTCTTCTGATTCTGAGAGTGGTCCACTCTGCAGCATACAGCTCCGACTGCAATGTCATTAAAGTATGCTGTAAAAAGAAAGGCCAGGTTAACTAAAGCAACAGTTTCACTTTCTTTATTACTTGGGAAAACAATATGGACTGACTATTAGTCTGCATTTGGGGTATTTAAATGTGTGAAATAGGTTTGGCTGAGTGATTTTTTTAATGAATATATGAAATTTACACTCTTTGTCAGCTGTTTAATATTTTAATATGAATTGTTGACCTCAAACACACCTAATACATTGCTATGTGGAAATGTAATTCTGGATTGATGTGCAAAAAAACCCCCCACATTTTCACTTGTGCGAAAAATTAGTCAATTAGGAAACAACACTGTTCACATTTCATTGTTTGGTCTCTTCCATTTCCAGGTCTCCAGTCATTTATTCTTTCAAATTTTTCTGCCATCACAAAGAGTAATGGCAGAGTGAAAACATATTTATTCTAATCTTACCATAAATTTTCATGTCTCTTACCTAACTTTGCAAGTTCTCCAACTTCCAGCACATCTTTGTAAAACTTGTCATTGTAGCTGACAGGAAAGATGACCTGGTTCAAGCGTTTCAGTTGCTTAATGTTGTGGGGCGTAACATCCCCCAGCTCGATCCGGCTACTGGAACAAGAGCAAAACGGTCAAATAGGTGACAATAAGCATTGTATAATCTCAAAATACAGCATTCTATATATTCTAACCAACAAAAACAAGCATATTCCAGTAACAGCCAATATAACATAGTAGTCTAAAACTAAAAACTAGTATTATCTAGCTATAGGTAGCATAAATCACTTCAGCATAACCTAGAAATACTTAAGATTACTGAATCCAAGAGACCTAAACTCTAGTTAGACTGAAGAGTTCAGTGTTATTTATAGGACAAGTGCACATCAAAAAAACAGCTGGTGGTCACGTGTGTTATTCATAGAGATACATAGTGTCAGCATCCATCCACACTCACAAAGTCTGAGAAATATTCTCTAAACAATGAATAGTATCCTTATGCAAGAATTAGAAAAAATCATAGGAATGTCTGTCAAAACGCAGATGAGCATTCCAGACAGTTTGTTTTACATATCAAGTTACATTGGGTAAGGTGTTACAAACTCTGGAGTTGATGTGTATGACGTTACCAGCAACCGAATTGGTTAACATTTAACTACTTAACGCTCGTCTCTTGAGCTACTTCGCTGCAGCAGAAGTTGAGTTTTACCGTTGTTGACTTTCACATAGAACGCACACATTATGTGAGACTCGGGATCTGGCTGTTTAGCTTAGCTAAAGTGGATTTAACAGTTACTGACTCAGCTACCCAGTGGTAGCTAACCAGTTAGCTTCGCTTGACCGCGACATGAATGAACAAGCAAGTTTACTTAGCAAAAATGTCTGTGACTGTGTTGTTTTTGTCACGGTCCCGCTGTTTGCAAAATTTCTCCTACATCAAAACAAAAATAGCTTAGCAAGCTAGCTAGCCTCGCCGTCTCCTCCCCGCCTCCCCTTGTAGAAAAAAACAGACATGAAAAACTTTACTCGTGGTAAGCTACTTATTCGTGACTCAAAAGCCTATACTCACCCTTTCATTGTAAACAGAGATTATCCGTTATTTTCGATTAGGCTGAACTTTAAAGTTGTTTGGGGTAAAAAGAAGGAATTTTGACAGAGTTAGGGTCGGGGATGCCTCCCGTTTTACCCTCCACATGTAGCTAGTTACGATGGTTGCAGTTAGCTTAGCCGCCGCACTCCTTCCACGACTGTGTAGAGACTGTCAACCCTGACCTCCGCATGCGCATAAGTGTTGCACCATAATTATGGACATTTGGGTCCTCGGTACAGTCTTACAGGATCGAGGATCGTCCGTTCACTCAACACTAATCTCGATTAAAGCTTTATAAAGCGCAAATGCGCTCGAGACACAGTAACACACGTTAGATGAACATGTGTATGTGTTATGATATGTTTTCTTTCGAAAAATGGCATATCATCAAAATCTGTTAGTCATTCTGAACCAGGTAGAATTCGTGACAGCCTAAAAAGGATGCACCGCCTGCAATCCCCGACCCGGTGAAATAAAATAAAAATTTTGTTAAACTAATTACTTGGATAATTGAAGAACTAAACTCTATATTTTATATTTTAATTTTCATATCCAACAAATACCTCTTTTGGATTGCTTTTGTTGAAGAAAAAACGTTAACATAAAATAAATTCACTAACTAAAATCAGAGAGAACATACATAAAATAAACCATGCCCCCCACCATAGATTGCAGAGGTTAGTTTACAGTTAAAGAGCAAGCAAGCTTATTTGATGGAGCAAAGTCTTTTTTCACAGACTGCCATTTTGGCTCAAAGATCTCTGAAAAGATCTTCACCAGACAAGGGATGGCCTTGCTGTTAAAAAAGCATTGACTATATTAATGCAGAAGGACACAATTCTATTTATGACTCTATCTGCTGTACTGCACTACTGCTTTGTCAGGTATTTTACTTTTTCTACTGTCTACTAATGTTTACTATTACTACTACTATTGTTTTCGTTACTGTTTGGTCTCACATAATTTTTACAGTTATGTAAAACAAATTTGTATACTCTCTTCTAGATTTGTTAAAATGTTTTTATTATTTTACATCGTGAGAGGATCGAGAGCTTAAGCCTAAGGTGAACCCAACTCAAATTCCTTGTTTTATAAACTCATAACTGATAAAATAATCATCTTTCTTTGATATTGAGATTTATTTTAATATTGTTCTGTTTAATTTATGTACCACTACACTTCACTGCATCCGTTGTAACTGAATCTAACCATCGTGCAGATGAGGAGAAATATAATTAAACCCACCATCCCTCCTCTGCAATACAGCAATCTTTTAAGATATTATAAATAGCATTTTTCCTCCAAATACTTTATGTATTTTTATTTAACTGTTTATTTCATGTGGACATAATAATTACATTGGACAAACCAGATGCATTGTTTAAGTGTTTTAGCACAAGTGCTAATTTGCAACACCAGTCCACGGGAGGCTTTTTGTAAAATAAATCTTTAAAATATAAAACAGGAAAAATGAAACAAATAGGGGAAAATGTAAAACGGAAATAAATAGGAAGAAAAGGCAGTTTAATTAAGCAGTCAGCCAGCTAAGACACTTCATGTGTACACTGTTGTCTAGATTTTAGCCAGTGTTTGAGTCATTTGTTAAAAAATAAAATAAAATAAAATAAAATGAAATGAAATGAAATGAAATGAAATGAAATGAAATGAAATGAAATAAAATAAAATAAAATAAAATAAAAAAAATCCAACTAAACTTTTGGAAGCTTCTAATTTCATCATCCTGCACAGATGTAGTAGAGTACTGTTGTGAAGGTGTTGAACATCTTCTCTATTAAAGATCTTTGTTGGAGCTGCGGGCGGATCCAAAATGGCGGCTGTTTCAGGGGCCCAGCAGTAAAACCAAGGAGCAGCCGCTGAATGAAGTCAGCTGATCACAGCCTGCTGTCACGCATCGCAGCTCTCAACCGTTCACACTCGAGCAAAGACAGCAAACCACCACTGCACAACCAGACGGTAAATCCACCTTTATTCTTCTATTTTGTTCATTTTCCATTCCAGCTCTCAGTTTCCTTACTGTAGTCCGTTGATCGTTGAATAATTTAGCTTTGCCGATGCACCAAAAACATAGATTCAGCATTTTTCAGCCAGGCCGAGGTATCTGGCTTGCTATCGTTTTCATTTCACCGAATAACCCACAGATCTAAATAGTATCATCGTACGCATATACCTATATTTTTAATTATATTTATGTCGGCTGGGTTTCGACTAAAGCTACTACGTGGACGTGGCTAACAAATGTACAGTTTCGTGTAAAACAAACAGTACAATATTGTACATCCTGATAAAGGTCAGTTACAGGTAAAGACCATCACCTTCAATACAGCAAAATACAGTCTACGAGGGTATTAATTTTTTCAGTTATTTCTGCTAACAAAAGCACACATTTGCTGAGTTTCATGTGGTGACATGGATCCATTCAGGGACTGGTAATTTACATCAGTGTGTCAGGATGTTTTCCGTGCTCCTCTCTCTTACATGAGGCATTTCTGGGAGAAGTGTACAGGTTTTTTCAGCTATATAGGCAGTGATGTACATAGGCAAAGAAAAAAAAAACTTATTTTCACAGCTACTGGTCTTTGTTCACATAAGAGAAAAGTCAATAAAAGCCCATTTGCAGATTTAATTTCCTTTGGAGTTATTACTTTACATGACAGTCAAGGTTGACACACGCATAGTTTTCGTATAACAATGAATTATCTTAAATCCTTCATTTTCTTTTTTTGTGTTGAGGTTTGTCATGGGGACTATGTTTGTCAATGTCACAATTTGTACTTCCCAGTTTTACACCATGCTACTTTTCCACTTCCTTAAAGAGCTCATGGAGTGTGGCCAACCAGTCATGTGCCAGGATCATATGATCAGATGTCATGTCTGTTATGTCTTGGTCCATAATGGTTTTATCAGGGAGTAACAAATGTGAAATAGTTATGGTAAAAATTATACTATGAAGCGTGTAACACTGCACACCTCTGTTACTCTGCAGGCTTTTTAAAACAAAGGTTTATATATAATTCTAGTTTATTTGTTTTGATTATCATGAATCAAGCAGGTAGACTATGGACTGTGGAATGTGCCTGTAAATAAATTGATCAATAGAATTAGAGCGTTAATGTTCACACCTCATTCTATTCTGATACAGCACTGTCTCAGCCACATACTTGAATCCTCTTGAATAATTCAAGAATCCCACATGTTTAAATGTGAATGTTTGTTTCAGAAACTAAAGCAAACAAATGCATGTAATTGCAAAGCAAGAAAATATTTAATGTGCTTTTAAATATGCTTCAGAAGACAGAATTCTTCCCTCTCATCCTTGTAGTTCATGTGCCTATCCATTGGTGGAGCTGCTTTCTTGCTGCACAGATGGCTCTGCAACTGAGCATAAACAGGAAGATCTGAGCATCAGTGGGAAGGACAAAAAGAGGGCATGGATGTAGTTGTGTATTTGTAGCAGTAGGATTAGATATAGAAAAGGGAGTAGAATAAATATGTTGTAGATAAAGTTGCAATCACATCAATACAGAGATAGGTTGATGCAGCTTATTTTGTGTTAACACTGCATAAAATGTATGTGTGTGTGCTATCAGTATGGATGGATAATGTGAATATAACCAATATACATTTGATGGGAGATGGAGTAATTCATGCTGAATTCATTATGTTAAAGATGCACCAATAGACAGTTGTAACACTCCATATGTAAAAGGAGCGTTCATTTTTATATACACGCATGTGGGAACAGGGGAACATGCTGCTCTGTGGGATTCCCCTCTAATGTTAGCCTGATGCGTCATACTGGTGGTAGTACTGCAACTGTGTGTGGAGGGAATAAAGGAGGGGTGGCCTAGTTCATGCTCTGTAATGCTGAGAAATGTGGAATCGTGATCAGGGATGTATTTTCCTTAGAATCTCTCTGGTTAGTATAGGAGCTGCCTCTGCTTCTTATCTGTGGATGCACTCAGTATATTTAATAATAAGTTTCCTGCATGTGATGAAGTTTGTCTCTTATCGTATAACATGGTTATTACATGTGGCTTTACAGTCCTGTGTTATTTTTTTCTGATTGTATATATATTTAACAGAACAGAAACAGCAGATTTATATGTGGATAGTAACTTTCACAATACACATTGGTTGCTCTTTCTTGGTAAATAAAATGCTTATTTAATAAAAGTAAAGTGCAATGCAATGTGAATTTCACCTTTCCTCCTCTTTCAGCCAGACAAAGCCTGTAAAGATGGACATGTCCAAGCTGCCCAAAATCAGGGATGAGGAGAGAGAGAGCCAGTTTGGATACGTTCATGGCGTCTCCGGACCAGGTCAGCCACCCTGCATGTGCAAATAACATTTCTGGTTCTCGCACACTTTTATAGGACATGAAAGAAGCCAGTGTTGCTGTTCAACTGTTAGCCTTTGTTTGTTATTCTAGTGGTAACTGCTACAGCCATGGCAGGAGCAGCCATGTATGAACTGGTACGTGTGGGCCACAGTGAGCTGGTGGGAGAAATCATCAGACTGGAAGGAGACATGGCCACCATCCAGGTTTACGAGGAGACGTGTATCCTTTACATTTTTTGGATTGCAAACCTGAATAATCATTTTATTTCTAATCACATTTGGTGTAGTAACATATTATCATGATATTATCCATTATCTTGATCCATTAAAAAGTCTAAAATGGGATTAAGATGAAACTATATTGTGAATATAATAATTCTCTTTATTTGTTAAAAAATAAGATGCATAAAGGAAATTAGAATAAGTGTGTGTAAACATTTTGTAGAAATGAGTAAAATGTAACATTGTGCTAAAATATACCCAAGAGATCATAGGAAAAAGTCAAATAAGAACATAAAAAAAACCATGAAAATTTCAAAGCAAAATAAGTCCTGGTTTAAAGTTATTTAGTTTATTGAGTGCAATATATAAGTATGTATCATTGATTATTGCCACAGGCCAAAGTACTTATACTTTACGCCCATGCCCAGAAAAGTTTTTCTGTACATACACTGAAAACACTGGTGTCTGAAACTTCTTCATTCTTAGTTACTAAAGTCTTTTCAACTCCATGATATTTAGTAGAAAACTGACAAGATTTTTAGTGCACGTTGGTGCCTCTGACCATGGTGCTGAAGAAGATCTGGAGTGTGTTCACAAGTGCCTTCACTGGCAGCTCACTGATCATAATGTGTTCTATGTGCTGATGGTAATAATATACTGTAGGTACTGATGGTGTATTAGGATGAGTCAAATGCAGAGAACCCACAGACGAGGTTCCTTAAGGAAGACATTTATCCTTTATACATAGAAACATTAAAATGATTGGCCTGTGTAGCTGGATAACATCAAAACAAACATCAAAATATCTCAAACTAAAGGTTAAATAAATATGTCTGAATATAGTCCATTATATATATATATATGTATATATATATATATATATATATATATATATATATATTTACACAATCTGAAATATTTGTGGAAAAATGTTTTTACATTTAAAAAAAACATGGGGCTACATCAGGTAGACATAAAGAAATGCAAATTATTTTTTGTGTTTATTGGTAAAAAGAAAAAAAGTAACTAAGCCAGAAAGTGCCCCCCCCATCACCACCGTAATTTGTTCTTTGTGCCAGTATCAATATTTCCTGAAAATTTCGTCAAAATCCTTCCACACATTTTTGAGTTCTCTTGCTAAAAGTCAAGACGACCACACAGAAAAACCCAGATGAAAACATAACCTCATTGACAAAAGGTACCGTGTAAGATTAGTGAATGGAACAATACCGGGCGGAGTTCAATGGTTCTTAATGCAATATTTCACAAATGTATGGATGTCTGAAACTTTTTTCCACCATTGTATTTTCATACCCATGTCATCCAAACTTTGGGGCATTCTCCTGACCTGCAGTTTAGCTGGCGTGTCTGTGGGAGACCCCGTGCTGCGAACAGGAAAGCCTCTGTCTGTCGAGCTGGGCCCAGGAATCATGGGGTCTATATTTGACGGTATCCAGCGACCGCTAAAGGACATCAACGACCTCACCCAAAGCATCTATATTCCCAGAGGTGTAAACATTGGAGCTCTCAATCGAGACCTAAAATGGGATTTTTCTCCCAGCAAAAGTCTGCGGGTATGCAGCTAAGCAGTCCTCTGTAACATCCCCTTAAATATGCGCTAATAATCAGTTGAATAATATTTCTGTCAACCTTCCTGTTTTCACTGTCAGGTCGGCAGTCACATCACAGGAGGAGACATCTATGGAATGGTCTTCGAGAACTCCCTCATCAAGCACAAGATCATGCTGCCTCCTAAAAACAGAGGCACTGTAACTTACGTGGCTCCTCCTGGAAACTATGACATCAGTGTAAGTTTGTCAAACCGCCACTTGAAGCTGAGCAGTGAATAAAAATGAGAGATGCAAGAATAAGACCTATTTCCACTTTCAATTAACCTATTTTTGTGTAATTTCTACGTTAATTATTTAGTTGTCTGACTTATAAAACTACAAAAATATGGTGGAAAATGACTATGAACCCATACAAACTCAAAGACATCCACTTGAATAAATGAAAGAAACCAAAACATATTCAGAAGTAAGGATGAATAAAAAATGCAAACTTTGGTTTTCTTTTTAAAAATACATAACAGTTATGTGTTATTCTAATATTAAGCAAGCAATTTGGGAATTTAACCTTTGCTTAGAGATAAGAAATATTATAAAAATCATATTATTGTCTAGTAATATATCCAATATCTTAGTTGCAGAAGTCCAAATAGTTTGTTGAAAGTAAGTTTATTTTGAGCATCAGAATATGAGGATAAAGGCAAATGTATTAAACTGTTACACATGAAGTATTAGGATGCTACAGAAATACAGAATCATATTCTCAAATGTGCAGGTACATGTTCATTTTGTAGACTTGACAAAAATGAAATCATTATATATATATTTTTTTAAATCACCCATGCCACTGTGAGTGTGACGTTGAAAAAACCAGTGTAATAGGATATTTTGAACATACATTCAAAAACATATTATTCAGTCAATTCATCTGCAGGATTTTAGGGTGATATTTCATTAAAAATAATAATATATTTAAATACATGGAGGTGATTCATAGATATTTTTTGTTATCTTTGAAAGGTTACAGCACTGTTGAAGTACATTATTATTATTATTGAAAATACCAGATTTTTGTTTTGGTCTGTTTGGTGTAATTAAGGTTGTTCATGAATGTGTGTCTTTGTCAGGATGTGGTGATGGAGCTGGAGTTTGAAGGTGTGAAGGAGAAGTTCACCATGGTGCAGGTGTGGCCTGTCAGACAAGTGCGACCCGTCACAGAGAAGCTGCCCGCCAACCACCCACTGCTGACTGGACAGAGGGTCCTCGATGCCCTTTTCCCGTAAGTTCCTTATTCTTGGTATGTCTATGGGTTTGTTTACATGAGTTTTTAATTCCTTTTTAATTCAGAATAAAGATTAATTCTGCTTTAACCCTTTGATGCATGAAATATGAGAACCTTAGTCAAGATTTTATTCAGAATAAATAATTCTGAATTAAAAAAAAATGTAGCCAGTTTTTAATTTGGCTCTGAAAAACCCTTAATAATAATCTTTTTAACTCTACATATCATTTTGTGTTCTGTGAAGATGTGTGCAGGGAGGAACCACCGCCATCCCAGGAGCTTTTGGCTGTGGTAAAACTGTCATCTCCCAGTCTCTGTCCAAGTACTCCAACAGTGACGTCATCATCTATGTAGGTTGTGGGGAGCGTGGAAATGAGATGTCAGAAGTACTGCGAGACTTCCCTGAGGTGGGTAACGATTGGTTGCCGGGTCCCAATTTGAGTGAATGCGATTTTCCAGGAGACTAACCGTATAATTTAAAGAGGTCATATTTTGCTAAACCCACTTTTATTAGACTATAGTTCATTTATTTTTATATTTGCACCCTAGTAGTTAAAAAAAGGAATTTGAACCATCCAGGTGCTTCAAAGCTATCTTTACATATATTTTGGCAAGAATGAAGTATATTTGCACAACCTATTTTAATTTCTTTTTAATTTGTAGTGTCTATAACTAGTTACATCATGACATTTGTACATATAAGGTCTAGACGTCCAATGAACATTTCTCTGAGTATGACATAATTGTTAATCAGCAGTAGTCCATACTGAAAATATGTCAAAACCTAGAACCAGTTACCTATAATATTCAGCTGTATTAATGAACGTAAGTGGCTGAACAGGCTAGAGCAACATGGCCAACAACCAGTAGGGGGTGGGACACTGCACTGTGCCAGTGCTCAAAATAGCCTGTCTTGTGTTCTTACTCAGAAGTAGGGTTGAAAATGGACCTTTGGAGTTGAATTAATCAAGGATTCAGACCCAAGCATAACATTTGCAGTTCATGTAGAGCACAGGGAAATGTTTTAAAATGCATAATTCCTTTTAAAAAAACAAAATAATACTCCTTTAACCGACAGCTGACCATGGAGGTGGATGGGAAGACGGAGAGCATCATGAAGAGAACAGCACTGGTGGCTAACACTTCCAACATGCCTGTAGCTGCCAGAGAAGCCTCCATCTACACAGGTAATGTTTTATTGACTGTGTATTTTAAATGTATTTATTTTGTTGTCAGGGACTACAGATGGAAACTAGCTATATAACTATAATCTGGTACAGTGCATCTGTCTCTGTGAGCTGAATGTTCTCTGTACTTTGTCCCTCAAATAAAGGTAGTAGTAATAATAATAATAATAATAATAATAATAATAATAATAATAATATCTGTCAACAATAACCATCTCTAACATAAATTACTCACACTTTTGTTTTAAAAAGCAGTATGTGCCATTGGTGTCTACAAAGTTTAGTATGTGCATCTTGCTGTAGTTTGAGTTATGTAGACTTAATTCAGTTTGTTCTGGCAGGAATCACACTGTCTGAATACTTCAGAGATATGGGATACAATGTGAGCATGATGGCCGACTCCACCTCCCGTTGGGCCGAAGCTCTCAGGGAGATTTCAGGGCGTCTGGCTGAGATGCCTGCGGGTGAGTTTTGAGTCTCCTGGAGATTATAGGAGATAAAGACAGCATATGTTTGGTATTCAGAAGGTAAAATATTATTTCTTTCTCTTGCATCATAAGTATAAGTATAATTAACAAAGTGAATATCTTCATTCCAACTTTTCCAAGTTTGTTTCGAAAGACCACAATCAGTTGCAAATAGTACAATAATAATAATAATAATAATAATAATAATAATAATAATAATAATAATAATAATAATAGTACAATATTTGAAAAAAAATGATATTGCAATTTTTATTTAGCACTGCAATATATATTGCAAGATGAAAAAATACTGAGGAGTATATAATAGCTGTAAACGGTCAAACAAATTGGTGGCTCTCATTGTGGCATCAGGTGTAAGGAACTGTCCACACAGAACATGTGCTTCAATATCATCCTTCTTGAAGCTGAAAATGACATTGCTTTACTTTTTGGCACCAAGTCTCCCTTTATGGTGATTTTCTGTTGGTTGTTGCTTATTATTGTTTTTTTTTTTTCAACTTATTTTATTTAGTTCTTTCAGTCACAGGTAATATATAATACATTTTGTATGCAAAAAGATATAAATACAATAACCTAAGTGACAATGATGTATAAAAACAAAAGAAAACAACCACAACAAATAACAAAACAGACAACAACCAAACAAATAGTACCTCGCCATTAAGTCTTAAAGACACAAATGTCCACCTTTAATCAAAACCATCTACTGTTCTAAAGTGTTTAATACTGCTGATCCACTAATTCCATGAATCCATATCAATAACTGGTATAAAAATATAGGTCTTCATCTTTTCATGGTCATCAGATATGATCATATTTGGATGTTCAGAGGCTCTGTTGTTACCATGGAAATGCTGTCATTTTTTACATTGATTTATCAGTAAAACACATAGATCAATGAGAGTGGATGGAGACACTGGGTTTTACATTCAGTTAATGATAGATTGTTCTCAAAAAGTCACTTTTTCTTCAGCTTTCTTTGTTTTTGATATAATAAACTTAGAAGATAATCTCACCATGATGATAAAAGTACATGATCATTCAATGAAACAGTGGAAAAGCCAGATTTTTTACTAAAAAAAAAAAAAAAAATACAGTGGATAATATTATTATCAAAAATAATTTGTGAACTGTATTGGTTATAGAAAATAACTACAATCCTATGTAAGTCAATCAGTGTAAACCTGGTTCATCTCAGTGGGTCGTTGCTCATTTTTCAATGTTGTTACAAATGATTCATTGGAAACTATTTAAAAACAATTGTGATTGGTGGATCACTGTGCTCAGTGTTTGACACATACCCTTGAAATTAGATGAGAACACATTGACTTAATTTGCTTCCTATTTTGCAGAGCCTGTGATGTGACTATTGCACACACTTCACAATGATTATGCTCCAGTGATATATTATGCAGCGGTAGTTGAAAATGTGAAATTCCCTCTTTAGGCTGTCATTTGTCTGGTCTGAGTTACCGTAGCAACATGACAGGCTCCACAAAAAGAGTTGATATAAATGACTATACACTAATGAATCCCTGTAACTACCTGCTCTTTAACCCTTTAACCTTCCAAGGGTCCACTCATAGGCCGGAAGTAGTTGCTCAAAAATGTTAAGCAAACCACCCAAACCTGTCCCAAATGTCACATGACCTAATGTAGTTTGACAATAGAGATTCACACACATCGGAAGATATAAGCCACATTCTGATAAAATATCCACAGCAAGTACAATCACTCATTTTTTTTCAAAATCCAAATGGCAAACAGCAGATCTGAACCTTTATGTCTCATAATTATCCACAGAGGAACCATATTCCACCAAACGCAGCCACACTCTAACAAAAACATCCAACATTTAGCAAGACCCACCTCCAATATCCCAGTTTTCAACTTAATATTTTCTTTTATAATATAAGCAAACACTAATTGTATGTTATCAAAAAGGTTCAAGAATAGCATTCAATTTACTTTATTAAGAAATTGAGTGGAAGTTTAAAGGTTTAAAGTCAGTAATCAAGTGCTTCTAAATGTTAGCAGGAGTTTACAGAAAATGTGAAGCTCTTTTTCTTTAACCTCCTGGGACCCAGTAAGAAAACATTGTTTGCCATTTTACATGAAATAATTGCCTTAATTGGAAATAGCATGATGCAACATTTTATTCAGATATATTTTTTAATTTTTTTTAACATAATGTCCTTTTCATTTGATATTTTTTATTTATTATTTTTAAATAAAAGTGTGAAATTCTTGTCCACTACAGAGGACAAAAATGTATTGCTGGGACTCAGGAGGTTAAAACAGATCTCACCAGTATCTACTCTTTAAAAAAAGGGAAGCAGTTGTAAATCTCTAAAATTTGAAGTCATTTCACAATGTTATTTCTTCATTTTAACAAACTACCCTCTTTACTGTGTCAACATCAGAAGACAAGGTTTCATTTTTAATAAGTTACTGGGTTTAATTGATATTAAGTAATATCAAAAGTTCCCACATGATAATGATGATAGAAGACATGGACAACAGTTGAGCCTTTTTTTTGTCACGGAATACATACAGAAAAGGAGAAGTAAAATATCCTGCAACATCTTGTGTTGGGCTGGAAATATTTTGTCATCATTGTTCAGCTATGTGTTTTTCCACACTATTTAAGATAAGAGATAAGATAAGATTAACTTTATTGTTCCTGGAGGAAATTTGTTGCAGGCAGTTGTACATAGGGATACAACACCATACTCATAGACATCATACAAACAAAATAATAATAATAATAATAATAATGATAATAATAAGCTTTATTTGTATAGCACCTTTCATACAAACACTGTAGCCCAAAGTGCTTCACATTGATTAAAAATTAAAGTACAATTTTAAGACAGGATGAAATAAAAAAAAATACATTAAAATTCGATTGCACAAAATTATAAAATTACAAAAATACAAGATAAACTGATTACACATGCATTATAAAATTTCAATAAATAAGAAATAAAATTGCAAGAGTACAGATAAACTGATTATACATACATTATACAATTTCAATAGAATAAATCAGAAATACATTAAGATTTGACAAAAGACATGACAATACAAGCACAATTCATAATAACACAGCAGACACATGACAAAACATGCTGGCACAGCATGCTAGGACAAAGTACAGGATAAATCACCAACAATTTGGAAGTTTTAAAAACAGCTATTGCACAGCCCTTAACCTATATTAAAATTTAACAGCATCATGGAAGTAAAATCAAGTAATTAAAACATAAATACTTAAAATATTCCCAATAAAGGACTAAAATTAAGTTGTTAAGAAGCCAAAATGTTTAAAATATTACCAATAAAAGATGAGACACCACTATGAGGAATACAGATAAAATCTAATAAATAAATGAATAGTAACTAGACATTCTCACAGTTACAAGGTAAATGTATGAGATTCATTAAGAAGTGAGATAGAGAAAGGGAAGAATGATCATTTGAAACAGTTGCTTTTTCAACGGAGTGCTCTATAGTGTCTACCCGAAAGTAACAATTCATATATTCGGGAAACAGAATTGGCCATTTGCCATTGCTATTTGCCACCAATTTCCCAGAGAGCAATTTTTCTTTTTCATTTTTGGGGTGGAAAGTTCTCAGACAACTTAATCTACGTCCAAAGTGGATGGAGAAAGAGAAAGATTTGTAAGAGGTCAAACACTCCAGCAGCAGTTGATGGTAACAACAGCTTAATTTCACTGTAAATTTAGACTCTTGACTTTTAAGCAAGAAATGAAGCTGTTCTATACAACAACTGCTCCTGGCATCTTTGATCTGCTATATATTTCCTCCTTCTTTTTGTATGTAAAATTACTAGATCACCCTCGATTTTGTCACTTTCTTGTCCATTGGAATGTCTGGTAGAACTAAACATGCATTTATTTGGACAAAGTTAATGATTACCACAAAAATAGCTCATAAGAGCTTAATTTCAGAGCTGATATCTATCCATTTTCCAAATTTTTTTGATAATAACATCAGTTTTTAGATCCATATCTATGGCATTATTCTGACAAAAAACGTGCTATTAGTCATTCCATGTTTTCTTTTTTTTGATGATACACATGGGACGTAGAACTTAATTACATAACCATTATTTTTGATGACTTTTGATGCTTTAATATTTTTTCCTGCAACTGTATGTGTACTTGTACTACTTGATTTCACTGCTGTCAAAGGTCATTCTCAATGAAAACCTAGCAGGCTATTTGATCAAGATGGTGTGTTATGCCATCCTCTGGTTTTCTTTTAGCTGAATGTTGAATTACAAGGACCATGTTATTAAACCACCACAAAGCTGATAAAAAAATGTGTTGAACTGGCTCCACATACAATTCTTTTATGATTTCCATGAGATCTTAACCGTGTCTAAAGTATATTCTATTTGCGTCTACAGACAGCGGTTACCCTGCCTACCTGGGCGCTCGTCTCGCCTCCTTCTATGAGCGTGCTGGGCGAGTGAAGTGTCTGGGTAACCCTGAAAGAGAGGGCAGTGTCAGCATTGTGGGAGCGTGAGTACCGCTGTATTCCACTAGAGGGAGACATTACCCTTCACAATACTAATGTAGAACAATGGAGTGGATTCTGAATAATGGTTAAAATGTTTGTTTTCATAGTGTGTCTCCTCCTGGTGGTGACTTCTCTGACCCTGTCACTTCAGCTACACTTGGTATTGTTCAGGTACATAATCAGATTTACGTTGTTGTCATTACAAACGTTAGATCAACTCAGTTTGTGTCCTTTTGATGTGACAGTACTGTAATTTGTTCCCTCAGGTTTTCTGGGGTTTGGATAAGAAACTGGCTCAGAGGAAACATTTCCCATCTGTCAACTGGCTCATCAGCTACAGCAAGTATACCCGTGCACTGGACGAATATTATGACAAGCACTTCCCTGAGTTTGTCCCCCTTCGTACCAAGGCCAAGGAGATCCTGCAGGAAGAGGAGGATCTGGCTGAGATTGTGCAGCTTGTCGGAAAGGTGATTTCAAGTTACCTCTTATGTGACAAATTCATCCCATTTCGCTACCTGACTGATTTTGTTCCATATTTTTGCATTAATACATATGTTATCTAACATATTGCATATGTCTTCTAACAGGCATCACTGGCAGAAAGTGATAAGATCACCTTGGAGGTGGCCAAACTTATCAAAGATGATTTCTTACAGCAGAACGGTTACACTCCATATGACAGGTAATATTATACATACGTCACCAAGCTTTTACACAACTCACCCATAGACTTTAGCCCAAATTATAAAAAAAAAATGGACGTACATTTTAATGAACCTACAAAATTACTCGGGCTGTCAAATTATTAAACATTTTAATCGGTCTAATTACATGGTTGCTATATATTAATTTGTATTAATTATGATCAAAACACTTTATGTTGGTCCAGTGTTCTGTCTTTTTTTTTTATGTACCCAAATGTCCCACAAAATACTCAAAAATACACTAAGAAACAAAAATGCAAAGAAACAAATATACAAAACATGCTAAAATCCACTAAAATTAACTAATTACCTAACTAAATAACAATGCACTGATAAATTCAAACCATATTCAAAAACTTCTAAAATACAGGGAGAAAACCCCCCAAAAATATGATTAAAATCTGCAAAACATATTAAAAAATAGGAATGTATATGCAGTTAACATGTTTATCCAACACCTTCAACAGTTTCAACAAAACAAATGTAAACCGATGTTCCTTTTAATTGCGTTAATTATTTGTATTGTAATTGTAATAATTTGTAATGCATTAATTTTGACAGCCCTAAAATGACATAATCTTTTGCCCACTGATGATTTGTGTTTGACTTTTTTGTCCTCTTCTTCAGGTTCTGTCCCTTCTATAAGACGGTGGGCATTCTGTCCAACATGATTTCCTTTTACGACATGGCACGGCACGCAGTGGAAACCACGGCTCAGAGTGACAACAAAATCACCTGGGCTATGATCAGAGAGCACATGGGAGAAATCCTCTACAGGATCAGCTCAATGAAATTCAAGGTGTGCACTTTGAGTTGAAGTTTCCATGACGTATGCCTTATGTGTCTTAAAGTCATGCACCAGGCAAAAAAAATTAAAAATTTTACAAAGTGTATTTTTCTCATTTCCAGTCAAAATATCTAATCACACCTAAAATAAGATCTAATCACATAAAGAGCAACTTATAATTGAGATATAAGAATTTTTTTTAGACAATAGATCTTGAAAATCCTATTTGAAGAAATGTTGCCAAGATTATTTTCACTTGTTCCATGGGTAGATTTTATTTATTGATTGATTTTTGCTTTAATTAAGCAAAAAAGTGGAAATTATAGTGGTAAGAGTTGTGAAAATAAGATTTTCAAGATCTATCGTATAAAAATTAATTCTTGTATCTTACTGAAAAAAAAAAACTCTTTATGTGATTATAGCTTATTTTAAGTGTGATGAGATATTTGGGCTAAAAATGAGAAAAATACACTTGGTAAGATTTAGATTTTTACCATGTGACTTATTTTGTTCTTTTATTTGTTAAAATTATTTTCTAAATATGAATGAAAGGAACATTTTTCCTTGTGGTTAGTTATAGGCCAGAAGCGTCATTATTTAATTTAATTTATTTATTTTTCTTAATTTCTAATTTGTTTTCAGTCATTTTTTTTGTTTTATAAATACACTTTAATTTTATGAATAAATGAGTATTGTTAGTTTGAGGATCCTAGTATGTATTTAGTTTTGGTATTAGTTAAAGTTTTTAATGTTTTACAAAGAGTGTCTTGATTGATTGAAGCTGAAAAGGGATTAATAAAGTCATTATTTGTAACGTCTGCCTTTTTGTTCAAAGCTAAATAAGACAGAATGGGGGGGTTGGGGGGTGGGTGGTAAGGTGATCCCTTCTCCCTCCTTCCTCCTAAAATTCCAATAAATTTTTAGATATTTTTGCATTTTTAAAGGTTTTATTTAACCGTTGTATTTACATCCTATTTCAACATTATTCTTTCACTGCCGGATTTAGTTTGAATATTTGAATATTAGTTTAAATGAACCGTATTCCTGATGTGAACATTTTCGATGCTTACATTTGTGCTTCCAACACAGGACCCACAGAAGGACGGTGAGGCTAAGATCAAGGCAGAGTACGCTCAGCTGTTGGAAGACATGCAGAACGGTTTCCGTACATTGGAGGAATAGACACGCCCCTTCGCACACCTTCCCCCTGTTTCCATCTGGCACTCCTCCACTGCAGAATCACATTCCACCTCATTGTATTTCTCAAATGTGTGTGCTCCCTGTGCTCCTTCGTGACTGTGTGAGAGTGCATGAGTGCAGTTTCATGTGGAGGGAAAAGAGAAAGATGTACTGTATTCACTATTATTTGCTGCCTCATACAGGGGCACTCTGGATCCTCTGCATGGTCATTGAGTATGTGTGTGTGTGTGTATGTGTGTGAAAGTGTGTGTGCGTTCAAAAGAGCAATCAACTTATGTTTCTTCCTTTCTCCGTTTACATAATTCTGTAGCCGTATTGCGGTTCCTGAAGAGGATTGTTTGGTTGATGTATTGTAATTCATATACCATCTGTACAGAAAAGTATTGAATATAAATTTAATAAGATCAGTCTATTTATTGCCAGCATTTTGATGTGAAGGCTTTGTTGTTCTTTCTCTTTGTTTTTATGATTGTGTTTCATGCTGTGCAGTGTTGTGTATTCGCTGTGTGAATGTGTTCGAGTCGGACTGCGACTCTCAGCTGTCCAATACTTTACATCATGTGACTCCCAAAGAATTAAAAATGAAGAAAAAGAATATCATTGTGTACCGTTTCTGTTTGCTTTATTGTTTCTGTTCTGATGATCCTGTCAGTGCTGTTGAACTGGTCCTTCTGCATATATTTCATCACACTCTGGAATCTAACTTTACCTCCCTTCTTAGTAGGCACTGAATCACCCCCCCCCCCCTCAGTCTCTTTACTGGTATTTATACAAAAACTATACAGAAAATATCTTGTAAGCATACAACAAAATCAATGCAAACAAAAATATTTTTTGCCCCTAATAAAAAGAAGAAAAACAGGGGGGGTGGGCATTGATTCTGTATACAACTACATAAATATATTGCATACATCATGATTAGGCAACATGTATTAAATACTGTATTTGTAGTAAATATTTAAAGTGTGTGCAGTGTTAAAAAATTATTGATTATGCAAATCAGATTGTGTATGAGGTGACTAAAAAAATGTTAATGTGAATGGTGTGTATGGATGCTTTGTGTTATTGGAAAATAGAAAAGAAGGTGTGTTAAAGCAAAGGAAGCAGAATTAATTTGATTATTAGTTTGTAAAAAAAAAAATGGGATGGGAGTCTATCAGTTGCCACTCCTTTTTGAGTTTCAAAAAATGTTGACCATGTGGGATGATGCTTTGTTAGCTGATGATTTAGTGTCCTCAAAATAAAATTAAATTAAATAAACATAACTAACATTGTTTGTTGTTGTAGTACACAGGATACAATTACAAGAAAAGTGGTTCCATTAATGCATAAATTCCCAAACAACCATGGACGACCAAAACCATCCACTGATCTAAAATGTTTTAATATCTGTTGAACCATTAATCCTAACAATTCATTAAAAATAATTAGGGCAAAATGCAGTTTGTCATCTTTTCATGGTCAGCAGATATGACAATTATCATCTTTTACAACATTGATTCACCCATAGACAGTGGATGGAAACACTGGGTTTATGTTCAGTTAATGCTAGACTTTGCTTAAATAATCCCATTTTCTGCAGTTTTCTCTGCTTTTGATGAAATCCCCTTCAACTTTAATCTGAGCTTTTATGAACATCTACATAAAGAATAAATTAACCCTTTAACCCCTAATGTGTCAGTCCATTCTGAATGGATGGTTTAGTTTAAATATTCAGAAAAATTCAATAATTTATTTTTTACTGAGTTTTGTTGATAGAACTGAGCTATAAATAAATAAAATGAACAGATGTCAAAAAGCAACTGAGTGAGAAAAATAAAAAAAAATACAAAAAAATTCAAAAGAAAGAACTTGTATTATAAATACAAGTTATTTCTTTTGAATTTTTTTTTTACTCAATTGTTTCGCAAATTGTTTCATGCTCTTTGTTATTTTGTAAATATTAGTTTTTTGTTGCTTATTTTGTTTATTTTTTTACATTTGGTTTTTTATTTTAGTAATTTTCTTAAATTTTATTCCATTTGTGACTTTTTATCTGATAATTTTGACATTTTATCTCATAACTTTTGCATTTTTGTCTTCTAAGTTTGGCTTTTTATGTTTTCATTTTGACTTCACTTAATGTGCCAGAAAATATAATGCACATATTGATGACAAATAAAAAACAAGACGAAATGTAAAGAAATAACATTGCTGAAATATCTTTTAGTTTTTGTTGACCAAAATGAAACAAGATGTTATTTCATCTCTTTTAGGTATCTTCTTCTTCTTTTTCTTTTTTTTTTTTGTCTCTCATGAGAAAATCTTCAAATTATGTCCCCACCAATGTCAACATCATTATTATGCCCTTGCTCATTTCTAATTCCACAAAAAGCAAATGGGGGTGTTCCCCTAGGGCCCCACATTGACTAGAACCGGCCCTGCCTATATTTTAACATGGCTATAATTAGACTCTTCTTCTGGAGGATCATCCTGGGCCACTTCAGTGGCATGCGACGGCAAATGGGCGTCATCAATATGTGCTGAAAACTCCCTAAAGGTATGTTCCCCAGGCCGGATGGGATGCACCTGCACCAACAGGGCGGACGAAGAGCAGCACAAATAAGCGTGACACCCTTTTGTCCACGGACGAGGCTGCAGCTGCGTGAAAAACTCTGCGTGGTCTCGTGCATTTTTCTGAGCTGTTGGTACAGAGAAAACTAAAACCCTGGGTCCACATCGTGTCAGGTAAGTGGATGAGTGACAGCAACAGTTGTGTGGGAAACCTTTCACGAAGTGTTCAGTTTTACAAAGCTGACAGTGAACATAACACGGCATCAGAGTCTACATGGAAAAGAAGAAGAGGCTTAGTTTATTTAGTTTATTTGGCACGTTAAAAGATGACAAATGCATAAGCAAGTATAAATACAACAGTACAAGGGAGGCCAAAAAGCTTAATATGCTTATATAGAGGCCTCTCTTTATCAAGGTAATTAACACTTCAAATAAATCTAATAAACAAAAAAATAACTTAAAATAAAACGATACAATTAAAAACACAAATGAAAAAAAATTAACATTACTTACAGTGGCACGTGGACATGAACCAAATATAGACTCTAAAGAGAAATGGCAAACAAGGAAAGTTAAAATTTAAGAAAATGTGTGGTTATTTATAAAATCAACTTTAGTAGGACCAACACTGACATTATTCAGGTTATTTAAAAAGGTTCAGGTGAAAATTCCCACGAGCGCATGAAGGTTCCACGTCAATGGCATTACACAGCTGCTCTCCTTGTCAGACCAGTTTTCTTGGAGTGATACTAACTCCCCCCCTGTGGTGCAGAAGGTGTCTATGTTCACCTTTGAAGAGGAGAATCTCTTCATTCAGTTTTTGTGTTGCACCAGACTTGAGAGAATATATTTGGACAGCTAAAGCATGGTAGAGCAGCTGTAATTTAATATTTTTTGCATTTTCTTTTATTCCTCACTGTCTTTTAAACAAAATAGAGAACCAGAACAGATGGAGCAAGGATCCAGCCGGTCAGGGCTGGGCAGTGATGATATTACAGATGAGACGACGTCCCTGGTGGATGTGAGGTGGAGTTCTGATGAAGATGAGGTAAAAAAAACAAAACAAAACAACTATTAGTCTACTGAAATGAAGTGAATTGTTCAGCATGTTCACCTAAAGTGACTGTGCAGTTTACCTTGATCATAAAATTTCAATTAAACTTAATCAAACTCAACCAAGTCTGGAAAACCTGTCACTACCCTCAAAAGAATGGAATTAATTTCACCTAAAGAAGTAGGATTGCCTCTCTGATGCAAATCTCTGAAGGATAATGATGCTGTTTATCATTTGTCCAAACTCACTAGAGGTTTTTTCTCACTAATTTATTCTCTTGTTGCTGTCATTTATCAAAGGTTTTGGTGCAATTAAGATGGTCAAATAGCAGCAAATGAATATCAACAGCTCAGCAATGGAAGAGAATGTAAAACTTAAACACTGCACATATTTTTCTGGATTACTAATGTTAAAATCTCTTCTGCCAGAGCTCTGATCCTCAGGCTGTGTGCCTTGCATCACCCCAGACTCCTGTGGCAAACTACAAACAGAGGCTTGATGAGTTTAAGAAAATTTTTAAGGAAGTACCAGAGTCAGAAAAACTCATTGTAGGTGAGTTCAATAGCTGCTTCCTTTACACTGTTAGCTTTTCTGTTAAATAGGCAAAATGTCAATGACCCAGGTTTAATTCCAAACTGTATTATTATGATTATGATTATTATTATTATTGTTATGATTATTATTATTCCTGTCACATTGTCTCACCACATATGTGCCTTCATATATATATATATATATATATATATATATATATATATATATATATATATATATATATATATATATATATATATAACCTCTTCTTCTTCCTATACATTTCTCTTTAGACTACCTATGTGCCCTCCAGCGGGACATCCTCCATCAGGGTCGCCTCTATCTCTCGGAGAACTATCTATGTTTCCACAGTAATGTGTTCCGGGGTACTACGGTAATTGACAGACATGTGGAGGAGTCACAGATGCACTTTGTAGCTATGAATATTACTGTACGTCTGTGTAGCAGCATCTCACAGAAAAAGGACAAATGTATATGTCAAGAGCACTCAGAGGATATCTAGTGTCAAAAATATCTGAAAGTGTGGGAGGGAAATAAATATAAAATCCTGCATTTATAGCTTGATGCAGGATTGCTCTAAAATACATGTCCTTCCTTGGCAGATAACCTACAATTATAAAAGTATTTACATGCTGATGCACAACATATTTTTCTATAATGTTTTGAGGATCATTCTTTACGTTCTTTATTGCAGCACTGATGATATTTCTTTCTATATCTGTTCTGGAAACTTAAAACTACATAACACAGCTTTGGTTTATGATTTTCTATTGTATTGTATTCATTGCACAGTATTACAGTAAGATAGCATTGGGGTTTAAAACACTGCAGTGGTAATGTTTGTTTATTTTCTCCACACCCGAAGCAGAAGCAATGGGTATTTTTTTTGAGTCAGTTTACTTAATACTCCAGCAGCAAAACTATTGGTTGAATTTAAACCAAATTATTATTATTAAATTAAACCAAATTTGAACCAAATCTGGTTTATAGATTGCCAGTATTGCAGAATAGACGTCATTGCATTTTGAGAAAAGTAAGAAAGTTGCATCTTTTTCATGATTTTTTTTAAAAAGCCTTTTTCCCCCCATTTACTTATGAGTAAAATTTAATATGTCTGGAGTAGTAAAACTATTTATTGAATACCAAATTTACTTTTGATTGCCTGTGACCCAGAATTGATCACATTAAGTTTTGGGAACAGTAGGTTCTACTAACCTGACAGTAGGTCAGTAGGCCCCATTTACTGTATAATGATCTGCTCTTAAGTACAAACACAGAATGTCTTTATCTAACTCTTGGTAATCATGTGTATCACTTGCATATGACCACAATATAATGCAACTGTGCTCATTAACTCATTGCTTAAAGCAGTGACTTGCAGCAGTCATACGATTACACCATTAACTAATATGAGGTCTGTTTGTTCAATGTATATGTCACAGAATTGCTCATATGTTTCTAATATGCTACACCTTTATACTTTAATTTTCCAGATCATGTTAAATCTTAGAGACATAACATCAATGACTAGAGAGAAGACCGCTCGACTGATCCCCAACGCCATCCAGATTTGCACCAGCACAGAGAAGGTATTTCCTATGAGAAAACAATCTGTTTATCACTTGGTTTATGTTATTTACTTTCTGCTTTCCCCCTAGTTTTTCTTCACTTCCTTCTCGACGAGAGAGAAAACTTACCAAGGTGTCTTCCGCATGTGGCAGAACACACTGTTGGACAAAGTAAGGGCCTCATTGTTCAACTGTTTCTTCACCCCTCACATGATCTTTACTTGTGCGCGACTAATAATAGGCGTTACTTTGTACCTGCATAACATGGGTTCATAATCTAGTGTCAAATCACATACTAAATATTTAAACTTTCTCCCTTTTCTGTTTTCCAAAAGCATAAACTGAGCACTAACATGTCTGGGACTATACCCTGCTGTTTCATAGTGGTTATCTAATCGGTCCAGAGTGCATATCCTACAGCCCTTAGTGCACAAACACTGTCTTCATTGGAGGTTATCAGTGCTGCTCTGCGATTGGACATGGGGTAAAGATTTGCACATGAAAGCAGGGTTTGACTCTGGGTCCAACAGTTAGGAATTTTATTTATTCCATACACTGAGGTGTTTGGGGGGTGTAGGTAAAATACACAAACTAGATTCTCAGAGTTACTATAATAGACACTTGATTGTGAATATCAACCTTTTCATGTATGAATTATGAGATCATTAATGAGTGTTTTTATTCCTTTTTAGGCATGAAAAAGAACTATTTTTATGACCCTGTTTTTCATAGCGTTCTAAAAAAAATTCTACTCAGGCTAAACATCATGAGTTTAATTTTAGAAGCAAAGATGTGCATTTACAGATATACTGTGTCAAAACTGTATAAAATAAAAACATTTAATGCTGCAAATCTGATGTTTTCTCACATTTATACATGCCTGCATGAAGATGATATAGAAAACAAAACGGTTAATTAGTCTACTAACAATTGGCAATTTAAAAAAAAAAATCTTTTGTTTTTTACATTTTACTGCAGATCAGGTGGTCTGGATCCACCATGTTGGTCCTTCATAATTAATCTTATTTAGTTTTCTTTTCATTTCCTTACTTCTACTGCTGTCATATGCACTGGTTCTATATTCACTGGGGTGTGAGTCAGCTGGGATTTGAGGCACAAACACCCCTCTACAAAAAAAAAAAAAGAAAAGAAAAATCAAAAGTTCATTGACCTCTCCAGGTGTGGCTAACGGTGCGTTTACGTGTGCAACCTGCGCGTGAAGCCAGACAGTACACATACAGGACGACATCCATGACGAGCAGCTCATAGTATTAACGCATCATAAATAAAAAGAAGCTCGGTGAACTGCATGTGAACCGGAATATTTTCAGGTTGAACGGGTTTTTATTTGAGTTTATCTTGCCGTTCATCTGGGCGGCGGACATGGTTTAGTGTCCGTGAACGCGCTCCAATTCAGGACTTCCTGAATGTGAAGCGGGCGGTGCGTTTAGGTTCCCAGATCACCGTTCGACAAGACTCACAGCTGCGCGGAAATGTCCACGGACAAGTAAGTGAAGGGGGGGCTACACTTTTCTGAAGCTTTTTAAAGGAGTCAGCACGGTTCTGTTTGGTTAGAACTACTTCAAATCCCGTCGGAACGAACGACTTCTAACAAAATTCCCGAATTGACTGTAACGGTAAAATAAGCCGTTTAGGTTTTATATTCACATTTTATGCGTAACTTTTATTTTAGCTAAGTTTTTCAAGCTTTTTTTCTGACTGTATACTTGGTTGTAGAAATCCAAGACGAGCATTCTATTGAAACTGTGGAGAAACGGGTTATGTGAGCCACGGAGATCAGCCTGTAAACGAACACTGTCATGGCTACATGTTTCTAGGTTACATGCTGCTACTTTATTGTTGATAAACTAAAAATAAACCTGCCCGTATGCTTTGTTACTGCATTCCCATTGGGGCAGAAGAGGACTCATCTCAAACAAGCCTTGCGGTTTCAGCATCTTGTGATTTCTCTGTTTTTCTTTCCAGCCTCTGACATGTTTGGAGTTATGGCAGATGGTAAAACAGCATTATGGGAATGATTTAGGCCTGAGCCATGAAGAGATGGAGAGTTTACAGGTAGCAACAGACCCAAGCATGCAGACCAGGTAAACACACTCGCACTTTATATAAATCCTTTCACATGGTAACACAGTGCTATTATTTGATAACATCTGTCTGTTACTGCTTTGAGGGTTTCATATATTTCTGATCATATATTTATTTACCCTATCTCTCTATCTGCCTGCCCCCCTCCTTACTTGTTGGGCAATATATGGTTTTATTTGTGTTTTTTTTTATTTATATATATCCCTTATATTTTGATTTTAAAAAATCCATTACTTTCAGAAGCTGAAAAAGGAAGGAGGCAGGCAGGAGGGAATATTATCTAGTACACTTCAGCATTAGAAAGGCTTTCAAGTATGATGATGGCAGTAGGTGGGAGAATAAGCATCTGAATCATCTTTGATTTTCCTGAAGTATTCAGTATAATTGGAAACTAGCTATCTTTCACTTGATTAGAAATTGGATAATTGTCAAACTGATTCTCAAATGTGGAACTGATTAACCAAATAAAAAAAAAAAGAGAGAAGAGAAATGCCAAATACGCTTTTTCTTTCTCAGTCAGTGAACGGAATATTATCGACATTTACCAACTGTTGGTGCAGAATCAGTGATTTTACCGAATACTGCAGCAAAGTTACTTTGGCTTGACTTGCATTGTAGAAATAAATTATCCTTATTTTGTTTGAAATACATGTTTGGTTGATGATTTTTCTTACTGGATTAATGCTAGTTTGTATTTTGACATTGAGAACCGGTGGCGATGACAGCATCAGCCGCCTGGAGCGCAGCCTCTCTCTCCGACTCCCTGGGGTGGATCCTGGGCCCCAAGAGGCATCCACTCCTCAAACGGAGGACTTGCCCTCCCTGATCAGCTCACAAAGCTCCACCTCTCCCAATGTGGTATGAGTAGTACTGTGATAATTTGGTGGGTTTTGTCGAGGTCCAAGTCTAAACCCTGACAGTGCTATTTTTTTTTCCAACTCTTTCCCAAACAGGATGACATTCGTAACACCCCATCCATGCGGCGTAGTCCTGCTCCCTCCCTTGAACGCCTCATTCCAGAACGAGTTTCTAAACGCTCCTCACTCTCTCTTGACCTCAATGCCAATGAGAACGGTATTTCTGAGCAGAGTGGTTCAGAGAGCACCGAAGAAGGTGAGAAAAGACTCATCCCTAGGAGAGGCCATACAGGCCAAAATGCATTGAATTTTTGCCAATTCCTGCTCAATCTAACTCTCCATACAGCCCATTATGTCTCTCTATACAACAACAGGAGTTCCATTTACATTTATGGCGTGTAGGCTAAAAGAAACTGGAGTACTCATCTCTACAGTGGAAAAACTAGACAGAAGAGAGGAGATTAGAAGGGCAGGGGATATAAGATGTGAGCCAGAGAGGGAGAAATGAACAAGAGTAGAGAGAATGATGGACAAGAGACTATTTTTCAGTGCGAGAGAAGATTTCCAGTTCATTAAAACACGTGTGTGTGTATATATATATATATATATATATATATATATATATATATATATAGCTTTACATTAATTGTAAAATGGTATTTCCAGAGACCTAATGTACACATACACACTGAAAAATTTCACACCACGTGGGGATGGGATTTATCTCTTCCTATGTAATAATAAGTTCAGTTGTTTCAGCATGACCAGAATGTACAGCTGCCTTTGATGGCTACTTTCAGTTTTGACATGGTGTCAAAATGTATTTATCTGGGTTAGTCTTAAAAGTTAAGAAGTTGTTGTAGTTATTGCACAAAAACGATTTCTAAATCAATGAACATATTATAAAACATGCCTATGGTTGTCTAGATCCCTCACTAGGTATTGAAAGATGTTGCATTTGGTGCATTTTATAGTCTTCCTGTTGTTTAATCTTCCTCTCTTCATCAGTGGAGGACAGAGTGGGTCTGTCCCAGGTGCCCGGTCGCCTCTACCTGAACAAGGTCTTCCACATCAGCGCCAATAAAATGTTTGAGCTGCTCTTCACAGACTCCAGCTTCATCCGAAGGTTCATGAACGTCAGGAAGATGACCAGTTCGTACCCTTCTCATCCATTCTTTGAGCCTATTTTTCATCTCGTTTGAGCCAATGACCGCTTTAATGTGCCATATTCCTTTTTGTGTTCTCAGATGCCACCTTTAATACTTGGCAGAAGGACTCATCAGGGCACATGAAGAGAATCCTCAAGTACACAATAACCATCAGCAACCCACTGATTGGAAAATTCTCCACCGCTACAGAGAACCAGGTGTGTTTACATGAGTGAGGACTGGTTTTATGTTCGCACCTGAATGGATAAATAAACATCTTTTGTGTTAATTATGACTAACAACTTATTTGCAATTCATTTATCTGTCAGACGTTGTACAAAGAATCCAGGGATGGGCAGTATTACCTCGTGGACTCTGAGGTGTACACTCATGATGTACCTTACCATGATTACTTCTACACCCAAAACAGATACTACATCATCAGTAACTCCAAGCGCAAGTGTCGACTCAGGTAATAAAGCTTGTGACTTTTTGTAAAAAAAAAATATATATATATATATATATATTTTTTTTTTTGTGCGCGTGTGTTGACTCGAGTCTCACTTGTCTAAATGAGTGTTTTTAATTTGGGCTGTAGGGTTTACACAGATGTGAAGTATAAGAAGCAGCCATGGGGTCTGGTCAAGTCCTTCATCACTAAAAACTCCTGGAGTGGCATAGAGGATTATTTTCGACAGCTGGGTGAGTAAAAGCACTTGTTCATGTGCTCTGGAGGAAAAAGGGAAGAATTCACCATTTTCTTTCCTTAGCCTGTGGCTTATTTAATATCTGAGTTGATATGAGCGGTTTCCCCCAATACGCATCAGGCTCTGCACCAGTGACTCACAATATTTGGAAGTACTTTATTGCCTGGCGCAGCTTAATCTTGTTCTTATCAGACTTTTTATGAGCTTGTATAAGCAGCTTCAGTGATGATGCACATTTTGAGCAGTGTTGTCAGTAAAGTAAAGCGGACATGTTTTTCATAATGATGGTTTCATCAAATGTCACCAGATCATGTTTTCTTAAATGTACTTTTTCATCCTATTTCATACACTCGCCTCACTAATGGTTGTTTTGCAAAATGAACATTTATTTTACACTGCTGTTCACATGTAAACAGTATTTTAATTCACTAAAATGGAGATTTAAAAAAAAAAAATTACATTCAGAGTGGAGATTAAACTGGTTTTGTGTATCCATGCAGAACATGATTATTAAAAATGATGTCACACTCGACAACATGCATGTCTGTAATTGCTTTGTGTAATGAATTTGGATGTGAAATATTAAATATAGGCCAGATACAGAATTATGCACAAGCTTTAGGCCACGAGTAGATTTGTTGTTTTAGCAAGAGTTTAATGGTATGACGCCCCTACGCAGTTTGTCAGTCTCTGGAATAAGACACAATTAAAATATTGGACAGTATTAAAATGAAGAATTTCAGAAAATAAAAAGTTTCTAGTGTTTACTTCATTTGTGCATATCATGTCTTGAACTCTTCTGCGCAATCATTGAGAAAATTAATTAATCTTTTTAGTGTTTTTAAGAGTTTTTTTTTTGTTTGTTTGTTTGTGCTGTTTATCATCAGAACAGTGAAACGCACTCAATACTGTTTCCTGTTGAAGCCATGTAAAAGCATAACCTAAAGACTTCTGCACAGTACTGCATGTGGATAATTCAGTGGATTATCGGCAGTAGTCAAAGTCAATGCAGATATGGGCCCGTTGTATAAACAGGTAGCATGTTGACTTATGGGGGTCCATAAGTTCTAGATGTAGTAGTTGTTATGCTGTTGTGTGTTCATACATACTGTAATGCATTTGTCCAGCAGTCGCTGTTGTTGCTTGTCTGTCCCTTGCCAAAAAAAACCAACTCAAATGACAGCAGTCAGCTTTTTCAGAATTTTGCGTGAATCCTGAGACGCATATACTCATGCACACACGGACACCACTTTGCTTTGATAGTATAGATACACTTCAACTAAAACCAGCACTCAAATGACGAGTTTATAACTAGTTGCTGCTGAACTTGACAGGTTAAAACTTCTGCATGTGCTCTATCTTATATTCTCATGGTGTTTCCAGTTCAGTCTTAGAAACAATGTTTTGTCTGAGGGTTTACACCAGGCTTCAGTGACTCTTACATTCTAGCATGTAGATAGATTTAGGGATGGGTATTAATTACTTTTTTCATCGGAATTGAATCTTTGTGATGATACAGAAGCAGAGTTGCTGGAGGAGGAAGCAGAGCTGAACCAAGGAGGCGGAGACTCTGGCAAGATGGGTGGGCTTCGGAGGAGAAGGCGAACATACAGCCGGACTTTACCAGAGCATATGAAGCCCAACAAGCAGTATGGGCCAGACTCGGAACAGCACAGAGATGGCAACAATGGTATGGCTTGGTATTATAATGGATTAAATTTATACAGTGCTTTTTTTGGCCACTCAGAGGGCTTTACATTAGTGATCAATTATTAATTCACTCATATTCTCACTCTGGTGGTGGTGAACTACATTTGTAGTCACAGTTGACCTTCATTAGACCTAAAAACTAATCGGCACATGGTGTGCGGGTTCGCTTCTGACAAATGGGAGGAAATGGTTCATGCAAATGGATAGCGGTTGGATAGAGATTTTAAGAAGTGGTTGCTGATGAAAATATACGCTATCTGCGCATCTCTACTGGGGCAGGCTGACAGAGGTATGGCTGCCATGTTGGCGCCTACAGCCCCTCTGACCACCATCAAACATTCATACGCCAGTGTGAGTGGCACTATAGAGGCAAGAAGGGTGAAGTGTCTTGCCCAAAGACACAACGGACTGACTAGGCCAGAGCAGGATTTGAACCACCAACCCTCTGGTTATTGGACGACATGCTATATCAACTGAGCCATGACTGGGATGTCTTAAGTCAAAGCCCTTATTTAATTATTAAATAAGATAAAAGAATTGTGTTAAATATTTTTTGTTGAATATGGTGTAGCTACAAATCCATATACCGTTTAAAATGTAACTACAGGGCTTTAGATGATTGGAAAGCTTTTACTCCGCATTCGCTGATGGTTCCAGGTTTAAACACACTATCACAACTGACGTCAAATGTTTTGTGGTGTTAAATATTCCATTGGTATTTTTTTTTTGGTGAGCACAGCAAAACGACTATCCATCTATCCAGATAAACATAATTCTGACAATTGTAAAAAAAATAAAAAAATAAAAAAAAAACAAGCAGTGCAGAGGGTTTTTAATTTGTGTAATTCTCAGTATATAAAATGACATGTTGCATATGAGACATTTTCACATTTAAAAGGGTGTTATTGTAATAAGTATTTGTCTGTTTAACATGACAATTGCACCATAAAACGCTGCCTTTTAAGCCTTGTAAATGCTTTGGGTGTTTGCTGTTGCTGTGGTAGCCACTGTAACAAAGGCCACTGTTGAACGTTTAGATGCAAGATAAGTGGATGTCACTGTTGTATATTTAACATGTTCACAAAACGGCCGCAATCTGTTTTACTCTTGAATAGTTACTGTCCTTCTGGTTATGCTCAAAGTAGGTGTTGTCTTTGTATTTTAGGCCCCATAGAAACAAAAGGCCCATATCGATGGAACCTCACCGCAATCGTCGCTGGTATGAGTGTGATGTAAGTTGACTACATGTAAACACTCTATGAAACACTGTGGTTTTGTAATGTGCCTTTCATAACTTTGTTAAACACGGCCCCATGTTTCTTCACCTTGAAAAATACAGAGAATATAGGTTGAGTTGTTGGGAAAAACATAACTTCTTTTGTTTCTCTGATGTCCTTACAATCCCTTTTGAATTTCTGTCTTTTTCAGTTTGCTCATTTTGACGCTGCTGAATCTGGGCTTGTTTTTCAAGTTGTGGGCCATGGAGGATGTAGCCCACCGCATGTACCTGAGCACAAAGCACCGGCTGAGGGAGAGGAGCGAGGCCAGGTTGGGTCATTCACTGCCTTGCAAAATCCAGGATTAGTTGTATAAGAAATGGAGGAGCTATATTAATAGTTGGTGCGATCGCTCAGACATTACACGCCTTGATGTGGGTGTAAAGGGGAAGGGGTTAGTCTTCCTCCACCTTTTCCATGTCTGCGGTGTTCAGACAGCCCACATACAAGAACACTCGTTTCAATGAGTCATGATGTTGAAACTGTCTCTAGGTCTCAGTGTAAGTGGTTATGCAAATGAGTGCTCCATCTCTTTTATTTAGACTTTTTGTGCCTCGTCTCCTTCCCGTTTCATCTTTTGCACATTAAATCACTGTCGTCTTTTTGTCGTTTAACAGCTTGATGTCTGAATATGGTCCCAGACAGGGGCCTGGGTACAGGAGCAGAGAAGAGGCACGCTTACTGAGAACTGTACTACAGGACTCCATCAACCTTTTAGAACAGGTAAGCTGGAGATTAAATAAGTGTTTTTCAACTATGGGGACACCTGAAATTACTGGTAATTGAAATAAATACATTAATTAATTAAAAAATAATAATAAATGAGTTGAGACGATCACAATCCATAAAAGACATGATGCTGAAACTGAAGCACTATGGTTACTGTTTATCTGTCGAATATTCATTATGGTCGGTTTCAGATGCTGCAGGTCTTTCATACTTTGAATTCTTTTTTTTAAATATTAAGTGCAGAAATAAAAGTTGGACTGACTGTACATATCCTGATCAAGGAAAATAAAATGTTCACTTTCTGCAGTAATAATCTACAGATGGATTTTCTGCCTCCGTCCATAATAATATATATTATATACACTGTCATCTTGAAGTAATTTACAGCATAATATAGCAAACTGTTACATGATTTAAAAAAAATGAATTTTAGTAAAAAAGTTTTTGGATATCTAGGGTCGCCAGAAAATTTATATTAAAATTGGGTCACATGCTAAAAAATGTTGGGAACCACTGGATTAAACAAATTCAACTGTACCTCTTGTGAATCATTATGTATATTTTTTGCACACTTCAATTTCTCCAGTCCCTTTGGTGAATGCAACCCTTATTTTTTCTGACTTTAATCTGTATAGAGATTTTTTTTTATGCACTGTATGCTTTAATATAAGGAAATGTCCAAAGAGCAGCTGTTGTACATTTGAGCCTCATCAGTTAATGTTGTAAAATGTTTATATTGTACTATCAGCTGTGAACCACAGTTGACTTGGACTTCCCAAACAAAGATATGAGCACAGCAGATAATTGTCTGTCTAAAGGTCAAGTGCAAATTCACCTAAAGATGAAGTAGGAGTATCCATAAAGATTACAATTAGGAATTAATTTGAATAGACTGTTTTGCATAACATTAGGTGCACTAGGCTTTATCCAGGTGTATTGAGTCTGTACTGCACTAGTGTCTATTGTTCTTGTAGATTAGTCAGTTTGACAGGAATAAAGCTGACATTGAATTCTATTAAAAATGTTATCCATCCATAACTACCTGTAGTTGAAATAAAACAGTACAACAAAGTGATCAAAAAAGAAAGGAAGCATGACTGCTAATCTGTAGTTTGTGGTTCAGTGGTTAAGTGGAGGAAGACTTAATCCGAAAATGTAGAACCCACTGCACATGTACTGTAAAGGAAACTTGATTTCATTTACTCAAAGGTAACTATTCTGAGCCTGGCTGAATACTTGTCAGGTGGCGTTTGTAAGCCATGTTTGTTGTTTCAAGAAGTCTTTATTTTTTGCTTAGACACTTAATGCATTCATTGGAGAAAGCAGTTTATCTCGAGCTCAATTTACTGTAACTTCTACGCTCTTTCAGACACCTGTCCTGTTAAATAACCAGCAGGACTTCAGTTGTATAAATGGATGGATGTCTTTAAGGCATGTGTTGCAGCTGTTCAGTCAGTTCTTTTTCTTCACAGCTCCGCACTTCTCTGATGGCACTACAGCAGAATTTCGCTTCAGCCAATCAAACGGGAGCACCACAGTGATGCTACCTAGAGACCACAGAGCACCTGTCTCTAACTCTGTGCAGCAGGAACAAACTGCCTCTGAGGAATTCTTTGGTATCAGTGACATTAACACATCAGCGTCCCCAGACAGTTGACATGCTATGTGTTGCCAGGAGTTGCATGTCCCAAAGCCTTTCATGGGAGCATCAGGTGCCAGGATGTTTTTAAAGCTGCAGACTGACTGCTGGAGTACAAAGTTACAGCGGAGAGTCAGCTGTGCGTGAAACACTGGCTTTGGATTTCTGAAGGGTGCTACGGTCGGCTCACCTGGCTGGCTTCTTTTTCACTCTTGTCTTAAATAGTGGAATTGGATTAAAACGCTTGTCTAATGTGCCTTTCTCTCTTTCAGTAATCCTTATGCCAAATTAAATGAAATGTGTAAATTACTTTTTATTTAATGCAAGGTGCATAAATCGATATTTAAAAAAATGTGTTTTAATTTTTGCACACCCTCTTTATGCGTGTGCCTTTTTTAAGTTTTTATTTTATTCAATAAATCTATAAAAGCAGGCTAATTTAAGTTGTTTTTTTTTTTCTTCATTAATGTTGATGTTGCAAACATGAATGACTGGAACTTTGCACACTATAACATTAAATATTCTCAGAATTTTGTAATACTCTATTTGAGATGAATTTTATGTACAGAAAATATTGCAGGTACCATTCTCTTTTAATTTCATAATTATTGTATGGTTTATTCAGTGTAACAAGTCTCAGAGCTAATGATAAAAAGCAGAGCTGCCAAACACTGACATGCTGGATTTGTCTTGACATGGTTAAACCTTTTTATTTTTTTGTTGTACATAGGCAATAATTCAATAGAACTTTGTATATACTTGGGTATGATGTAAAATTGTCAGTCCAGTAAAGGTGTAGGGTTGTTTTAATAAATGTGGCATGTACTCGCACTGTCAACACTTCTGTGATTTACAGAATTTTGTTTCTTTGGACGCACACACACTCACACACACTCACACACACGCACACGCACATCACTGTAACTGCATTGAGCCTTATTTGTTTACAGAGTACCGTTGTTGCTCTTGTAATATGAAACCATGCACATGTTTGTCTAGTTGTTTAAATCACCTGTAGATTTGTATTTTTAGCAATAATATGATGTACTGTTTCAATAAATTTTATTTCTTGCCAAGCTTTGTTTGTGCTCCTCTTGTTTTTATGCCTGTCTGGTGTCATTTGCCCAGGTCGTCCTTCTCGTTGATAGTTCTCTGTTCAACTGGACTGTTTTAGCTTTTTATGTTTAGTTTGTCATCACAGACATTACAACAGATAGTCTCTTGGATGATGGATGAACCCTTTTCATGATTTCTCATGAGCGTTTTTATGCCTTGGCTAACATCTGACCAAAGAGGTATTGTAATAATTTTGACATCAAAGTTCATTCAATGACAATGGAATTATCTGAAGAATTCAGTGAAACATCTGCAGTAATGTATATACATATTGGGGATGCGTCTTGGCCTGGAACAAAAGCCTGTTGAAAATGAATCACCTGACCTACTTTTCCGAGGTCAAATGGAGACATGACCGCTTTGTTGGGGTGATGTGCTTGTTCAAAAAGCCTTATGCAGTTTTTTCAAACATAAATCTTCTACATAAACCCAATCTAAAGTAACTTTCAACAGAAACGTTATACTTGGCTGAGGGGTATTACAAGTTACAGTTCTCCAAAGGCACTGAAATGTAATTGTAAGTAAATAGGAGCTGTAGGTTTACTGTGCATGTTGGAAACCAAAACGGAAGACTAATTGGGACTGAAGCCAATGTATCTGTGTCTTTATCCTTGTGTCAGAGGTGAAATACAAGTCTAATGAGATTCTTTAATTATTGATCAGTAGCTGCTGTTTGTGGTTTATTATATGTATTATTGACTTAAGTGGGATGTATAGTATGTATAGGTGTGTCAAAATTAAGATTAGGTTGCACGTCTGTTATTATAGGGACATGTCAAAAGTGTAATATTTGAAGGAAATCACAGAACAATAGAGTAAATTAATCTGACTCCAGATCAGGGGTGTCAAACACATGGCCTGTGGACCAAAACCAGCCTGATAAAGGATCCAATCCAGGCTGTAGGATGAATTTATGATATATATTAACATTCAAGGTGGTTAAAATAATTAAGTTCAGGGTCCACATACAGACCAATTTAATCTCAGGTGGATTGGATTTGGAAAAATACTATCATAATAATCTATAAATAAATCCAAATTTGGATGAAATGAACATGTTTACAATTACACAGTACAAGTGACCATGAAGTGAGAACAGAGAGCCAATAATCTGAGGTCTAATGTGGTCTACAGGGTCTGTAAGGTCCACCTCTGCATGAAAAGTGAGTGTACATGCTTTGTTTGGTACCATGAAGTCATGGTACTAATGTAAAGAATGATGTTTAAAGGTATCATGTGAATATGGACAGCAGGGGTGGTTGTAGAGATTTTCCCTGGGGTGGCAGAAGTGGGACAATGAGTGGTGGTGGTGTGTGGGGGGGCAGTTTGTGGATGAAAAATATCTCACTAGGTAGGGCAGGACATTTTTTAAAGTAGTCATAAGTAGACAGGGATGAGAGTAAGTGAATTTTGGTCAATAAATCACTAAATTATATATATATAAAAAACAAAAAAAAAAATATTTAATTGAAATACTATTGAAAATAAAATGGGGTGGCAGAATAAGATACTGGGTGGTACAAGTATATCCGGTTGTACTTCTTCCTACTCCTTTTCAAGCATGTTTTATAAATATATATATATATATATATATATATATATATATATATATATATATATATATATATATATATATATATATATATATATATATATATATATATAAATACAAAAATAATCATTTGTGTATTATTAGTGATGTATTGTTGCTTGATTTGTATTGATTTTATTTACTATATGTAAATAAATAAAGATTTGAAACAAACACACAAATGTTGCCCCTGAAAGAACAGTAGTTCGAGTCTCCTGGTCTCCATGGTCTGGACTTGGACCCAGACTCTCTTGGTTGTGTTGTGTTCATGTGCTGTTGCCTCCAGTGCGCTCGTGCGTCCTGGGCGGGGAAAGTCTACTTCATTTGACGTCAGGAGGGAAACTGTTCAGTTTGGGGGCAGTGCCAAAGGACATTTCCCTGAACACTAACCCAAAGCCGGACCAAAACCGGACGTGTGACTCCCTTCTGATCCGGACAGCTGATCCCAGACTGGTTTACGTGTGGCTCCGGTGTGTTCCGCTCCGTCCTTTTGAGGAATTCAGCCCCGGATTCACCGGATACGAACGCGGTCACCACGAGGAAGACTTCCGATGTGAAGCCCAGAGGGGGAAACCGATTCAGTCTGTATTTAGTCGGAAGCATCAATCCACATGTAGCGACTAAATATTTGGGTATGTTCGTCTTTGGTTTAATAATACAGCTGTGCGTGTGGAATGGTATGAACTAAATCTGGCTGAACTGTGGCTGTCATCCAAACAAAATGTGTTTTTGACCAAACTACAATTAGACAACATTTGAACCTGCTGTTTATTGTTCAACTTTATATGGTTAATAAATGACACGAGTGGGTTAAGAGCCTGAAGAGCAGGAAGTGGTAGCTTTATTGTCCATAAAAAGTCGTCTGTAGTCAAGTTAATTTTTTTAACATATTTTAATTAAAGACCAGGAAGCTTAAAACCTGTGTTGTATGAGGATATGAGTGCAGGGGGGGGGGGTATAAATATCACTTTGGGGTCCACCACTTCACTGCCATGGGTCAATAGTAGATCAATGTTATAATAACTTCTGTGATTTCATGCATTAAATTAAATTAAATGAATAAATAAGGTGCAAGCCATTTTTTTTACATTTGACAAAAAAACAATACCTACCTACCTATTTATTTTTTGCAATGATGTGAAATTATAAATAAGTGGTGCCAGGCATAGTAACTCCCTCCCTTGCACATATTGTAACTTATTTTAACATGATCCATACTGATCATCAGGTCTATGCCTGTGCTGAAATCAGCATATCAGTTGCCTCTATATGTGTGCAAACTCTTAAGTAAATTGAAACTAAATTTATGTCTTTATAGATATGTGAAATGTTGCCAATTTATAATTAAATGGGGAAAAATATTTTTTAAAAATCATACAAATGTGAAGTTTCACCAACTTTTCCCTAATTGTAATCAGATATATTCTGGCTTACTGGCAGTCTACAAACTAAATTTGGTATTAATTCATTAATTATTTTCCACGAGATAGTTAAAAAAAACTATCAGTAAAAGTAAAGAAGTCTGTATTGCTGTTAGTGATGCTGTGACATGGTCCTTACCCTGTAGGATACCCAGAACTGTTTGTTCAGTGTGGATGGGGTTATATGAGTGAGAGTGGCACATCTAAGCCTTCATCTGTTTTTGATGTAATTAACATATCAATCACATTTCACTTTTGTCCACAAGTAGTTGGGATACGCTCCAGTGACCCACATGACTCTAGTGAGGATAAAGATGATTATGAATTAATTAATCTTTCATACTAAATTTCACCCACAATATATGTTGGTCTGAGTCACATGTACAAAAATATTGTCATGCTAAAATTCCTAGATATTGATGAATGTTAAAATTTGTAGTTTGACAAAATCAGACATAACCATTAAGAACAACTTACAAATCTAAAGGTATAACAAATTACATTGATTAAAAATTTGTTTAATCTATTGTCAAAATATACCAGGTCAGAAAATATGTAAAATGATAAAACACTGAAATATTAAATGTTTTGACAATTGAACAAAAGACAAATAGATGTATATCACAATACATTTATTATTTACACTATATTTCACCTTACTTAAAAATGTGTTAACACTTTGCTGCACAAATGGGCACAAAGTAATTTATTCATATATTTCGTTATTGTTGCAATAGTCTTATTCTTTTGTTGACAGTTTATGTAAGTCAATCTGTACTGCTACACTGTCATCTCCTGCTAATTTCTATTATAAAAGGCTAGATAGTTCTAATTGATAGAAAACAAAACACACAGCATATGTTAGATGATATAAATAGCTTAAAAACACAAGTGGTGCCAGGCACAACAAACTCCGCCCCCTGCAAACATTTTACCTGATTTGCCCTGTCTCTTATCATTGTGAAAACACATTGTGGTGACTGTCACCTTGATTTTTGACCTACATTCACTGAAATTTAATGGAATCTATTCTGGACCAACTCACACCTTTCCTGATAATTTCATGAAACTTGGTCCAATAGTTTTTGCAGAAAGTTACAGACAGACAGACAGACAGAACCAAAATCAATTCCCCTCTCTCCTTTCGGGCAGCAGGGTAACAAACATTTGTGAAATTAAACCTACAAATGACCCTATTGTGGCTCTTCTCCATCTTTTTTCCCCCACTTATTTTTTTACTCTTATTGCACAATAACAGAATAAAAGGCATCCTTTATGAAAGACTGCATTCATTCTTAAAACATACTGCAATAACAGTCACAGCAGAAATCACAGTCTTTACAGAAAATCCCTTACTAGGCCATAAAACTGATGTGCACCACATGGATGTAATGAATGCTTGCAACTGTATTTATTTATTTATTTATTCTCAGGGAGAAGATGTTCATTTTTGTTGTTGCAAACTTGACACACACCCACTAATCAGTACATGCATCTCCATCTGTCTTCTTTTTAAGCCTCTGCAGACCATACATTAAGATATTCTGAGAGGACAAAGTAGTCAGTTGTTGATGTTAGTGACCCACTCTGACCTCATTAGTTTAATTGCATGCTGACTAATAATAACACGTAATGTCATTCTTGGATTTATTGCTAATCAGAAGCTACTTCACGCTTTTCTCACAACGCTGGATCCCCTCCGAGAGAAATTTAACTGAGCTCAAGGATTAATCACACTTAGTGGCTCATGAGGGAATCGCCATTTTCTCTTTTATTTTTTTGACTACAGGGACACTGAATCCCTGTGATTGTTTTAAATCCAGACACTGTCTCACCTCAGTGTGGCTCCATCTGCGCTATCTGCACAGGCCAGAAGGCAGCAGTGGTGGCATCATTCTCATGCTGTAAATCATGAAGCCCAGCAGATGTGTGACAGATGTTAGGGTGGGATACAGAATAAGTTGGGAGAAATAAGTAAGGTCTGATTTGCAGTGTTGCATAGTGATAAATATGATTGGAATAACTCCCAATTTAAAACAGACCCATGCATATAGCTGTTAAACTGCAGTGCACAAAGGGAATTTCAGCAGAAAAGACTTTTAGAGGCATTTTTATGTTATTGTGTCACTTCCTTTCACTCACTTCTTTTTTGTTCTGTCTATAATGTAGATGATTCAAAGGTATGGGCGGTACTAATAAGGCCGTAACGTCAAACAGGAGGTGAGACCATCCACCATGAAGAAACAAGCAAAGAAGGTGCTGGAAGAAGAGGAACCTTTGTGCTGCTGTGAATATGTGAACAGTCTGGGAGAGCGTAGCCATGTAGCAGCCTGCTGCTGTGACTGCGAGGACCTGGATGATGCTTGTGACAGGTGACAGAATTAAATGCAACTCAAATGAATTTCCTTTATATAAATATATATATATATATATATATATATATATATATATATATATATAATTGCAGGTTGAAAGTTTAAAGGCATACATACACTTTGGTTCAGTGATTCACTTTGATAATATTTTAAATTGTATAAGAACAATAATAATCAAGCATTTGAGGTAACTTTCCATATGCTTTGTAGAGTCCTCTATTGTAACCTTAGCCTATTCCTAGCTGGCAAAAATGAGTCACCCTCTGTGAGCCAGCTCTTTTAATTTAGACTGCAAATCTATTGTTGCATTCAAGACAGGGCTTTGTGATACCACTCTGAAAATGTAATTTTGGCTCCATGTGGTGTTGCTGTTCCTTCATTTTGGGCCATGCTTAAGAGCATTTTCCTGCTTTTGATCATTAACTTACTGGTTCATGTCTCCAGATTGTTGATTGATTGGTAAACAGTTTTCAGGTTATGATAATATAGCATGTCTTCACTCTGCATACAGATAGATTTATGCATGTTACCCCAACCATCTTTACTAATTCATAGACTGATGTCCTGGGAGGCTTTTGAATCTGTCACACCAAAACATGTTTGTCTCTGGGAGGCAGCATGCATCTAGTTTTTGAGTGATTTGATTACTGTGTGGTCCTGTGGGGTTCAATTTTATTTATTTATAGAGCACCAAATCACAAATAATCCACTCAGGGCACTTAACATATTGAGGTCAAGACAGTGTTACTGTCAGGACAAATCCCCCATGAATAAGCATTTGGCGACAGTGTAAAGGGGAAAAAAAATGACTCCCAACTGAACCAGGCTCTGGATGGGTGACCATCTGTCTCAACCAGTAGGGTGGGTGGGAGAGAGAGTGGAGAGAAAAAGAAAACATGAACAATAGTCAAACATTGAGCAGGTTGACAAGGCCAGTTAAACTGGAAATGCCTATAGTGTACATGAAGAGATGTTAAGTCATTCCAAACAGGAAGTAGACTTGTGGAAATCTAAAGATGTAAGAAAAAAGATTTTCCCCCCGATGAGCCGAATATTTCTTAAATCATGACATCTAATATTGTGATAAAATATAAATAAAAGCTGAAAAAGCTCCACTTTTTTCACACTGTGCAAATAAAGCACTCTAACGTATAGAAAATATAAACTAAAAATTTTTGCAGTAGTTAAAACCAAGTCTGAATGAATTTAACCAAATCTCCATCCTCATTGTCTTATAGATGTAATACTCAAGTAAACATTTCCTTTTTGTGTTCTTCCAGGTTTATGAAGAGGGAGCCTCAGAAACCTGAATCCCTGTCACAAGTGGCTGCAGTTGTGACAGATCGGATTCGTGTGCCTTGGTTGTGGGGCGGAGCTCAAAAAGTGGACCTGTCCATCATCCCTCCTCTTGTGCTGCTTCCAGTCCTGCTCCATCTTGCAGCTCTCCACTTCATGATTGGTCTGGTGGTTCTCACAGCTCTTCCAGGCTTGGTGTTGTGGTACTACTACTTCACACATCGCAAGAAAGGACGCACATTGTTCTTTCTCAGCCTGGCCCTTTTCTCTCTGGCGTACATGTACTACTTATTTATCGCAGAGGTGCTTCCCTATGGGGATGTTGGAATTGTCCAAGTAATGTTGGTAACTGTTGGGGTAATCCTAACCCTGGTAGCCCTCATCATCACCAAGAGAGATCCTGGTATTGTGTGGCCTAATAAGGAGTCCATCCACAGCACAGTGACATATTATAGTCCTCTGGAAGACCGAGACCCTGTCATCAATGGGGGGAGGCAGGAGGTGGCCATGACAGTCGCTAACCGGGCAGGACCATCGGAGCAAAGTGGGCTGGAGCTAAAGGAAAGTAGCCACCGCAACTGGTGTCCTGTGTGCAGGGTGGTGCGGCCTCCGAGGGCAGGACATTGCCGGATCTGTGGTGTCTGCGTGCTGCGTCTAGACCACCATTGTGTCTGGTGGGTTCCATTCAAATGTTTCTCACTTTGCCTGTCATGTCTTTCCACTTCCAGTTATATCTCCAACATGTTCATTTTTTTGTATGTTTTACAAAAACATTTGAATTAAAGCATAAAAAAATATGCGTCATTTGAAAATGTAAACATTGTATTTAATGCCATTTTTCCACTGGTACCGGCTCGACTCTGCTTGGCCTTTTTGCAGTTTTATTATGAAAAAGGACCCGGAATCTGGTACCTGGTACAAGTTTTTTGGCATCACCTCCACTCATGACGTGTGAACCCTCCACAGCAGTGATTAGTCGCTCTATTGTTTCTGTGACCCACTGCTTTAGTACAGATGCAGAAGTTGACGCTAAATGTAGCAGTACATTAATCCACATGAGGACAGCCCAAACTACATCATCATCGGTCCAGGAGATTCAGTCCTTGGTGGCCGACATAAAAATTCAGACGACAAGACAACGTGCAATGAGACAGTTTATCAACATTTCCATGATCAGACGACACAGAAGTACATGCTGTCCCGCTATAACATCCAGATACTGTTAAGTCAGTACTATCCTGTAATGGAAATGCTCTCCAGAAAAAAGCCACCATTTAAAATTTTTGTAAAGGAACTCAAATAATATTTTCTATCAATACTGTAACACTCTAAATACAAGAAAGCCGTTAAAACCACTCATCTGTCTGCTTATTAACATTTAATGAAAACTTGCTTATTCTCTGACCCTATTCTACAGTTAGTTCTTCTTGTACTGTTCATGTTAGTTTTCTACTTAACTGTCAGTAAAGACGGTTTAAAAAAATAACTCAAAAAACACTCTCCAGAAAACTGAGTTGAGTCGGCATCAGTGGGAATGCAGCATAAGTGGCTCTTTCCAGGTTATGTAATGAGCTGATTCTGCTTGTTCTCTTCACACCTACAGTGGTTCAATAGACCATATTTACATGTTGTATTGAGTCAACATGAGTCATGGCAGTTGAAGCTTTAAAGTCAACATTTTCTTACTCCCATCCACTCCTACATTTGTATGTGTGTACTGATGTGCTGCTATTCCCTGCATGTGTGTAGTCTAACCCTGGAGTCTCAGTATGGTTTTGTCTGCCTGTGTGTGTACTTGTATGTTCGTGCTTCTCCTCCGTTGCTGCTGCCCTAGGATAAACAGCTGCGTGGGGCAGGCCAATCACCGCAGCTTCCTCCTTACACTGATCTTCTTCCTGCTGACCTCCCTGTATGGAATCAGCTTGGTGCTACAGAATGTATGCCCGAGACAAAACCTCCTCACTGCGCTACTCTACTGCCCAGGGGTCTACGACCAGTACAGGTAATGAGAACACAGGGTATAGTTTGTACTCACACTGTCAGGTAGCATTAGCATTTTGTTTCCTCATCGTGACTGAAGCTCAGGTTCAGTGTGTGATATTTAAGAAATGAAGTTCAAGATCCAACCACAACCAGCTGAATAAAGCCCCTGTAGTCCAACCCTAAGGCAACAACAAATACGACTGGCCCTTGTTAGAGTCAGTGTTTGATTTCTATACACTGGTGGGGAAAAAAAAGTTTTTGAACACCCCATGCATTTGTTATATATATTGCATTAAAATCATTCTTAAGTCACTGAAAGCTGCCAAGTATTGTTCCCATCTCCAAACCCACAGGCTCCCTTCTCCACATGCCGGTCAAAACTAGATGTTTCCCCAGAAAAACATCCAGGACATAACATGTTGAAATGGTGATTAATTTAGTTGTGTTATTTTGTTAGAACAACAACAAATAATCTTCCTGTCTGATGCCTTCACATCTTTTAAAACAAAATATTTTCATAATATTGGAAACTGTAACATTTTCAGGGTGTGTCAAACATTTTTCCACTAGTGTATAGCTTGACTCTAAAGATACTTCCTTTGTAAATGGGTCAAAATATGGTATTTGAAATCTGAGACATTTTAGAAGAGAATAGTATAAGACTTTATTTGCCATTTACAAATGAAAGATGAAAGAATAGTGTTGCTAAATGACCCACATTTTTACTTTAGTCAAACTATAAGGGATTATGCCAAACAAGGAGCTACTTTATATTGAAATAAATGTTGGAATGGTAGCCAATTAGATTTCACTCTCTGATGGGACATGACTGTGTTATGACCAGATATAACTGGCTTATTTTAACGTGACAATAATGGACTTATTTACATGTAATAAGACTGATGAAATATAATTATGAATATTCTATTGCTGCAATTAGATTTTCCTTAATTCAACACACTGGATGAAGTTTGTATTATTAATAGTTCTTGCCTATAGGGAAAAAAAATTGTGTAGGTACAGTATACAGTTCAGATAAAAGCCATGGACACAGTAAATGGTAGAGCTTTGTAGCAGCAACCCAGAACAAAATCTGTAATTGAGGCACTGCAGGGCATTTTCACATTTTTCTCCAAAATTAACCATATTTCAGTGAGTGACTTTCTGTGAGGTTCGGATCAGCCTATTTTCACTCTTATGTTCAGGCAGTAGCACAGAGAACTTGAAATACCCGTGAGAATGTTGGAAAATAATTGTTAGTTAGTAATTGCACAGCGGGCGGTACCTCTGTAGCTGTTGGTCTGTTTTGTGAAATAAACTGAATAAAAATAATACATGTACAAATATTTATTTAGCAAGCAAAAATACACATAAGATCAAAAATAAGTATATGTTAAGTAAATGTTTAATAACTTTTTAGATGATTACACAAAATGTCATATATGGTTTATATTCACAATCAGTTTATGCTGTATTGAGTGTGGACTGCTCAAATGACCTGTATTAATCTGTAGAGGGAAATTTAATGGACCTAAAGCTCCAATTCAAAATAATACACATTAAAAAAAATACCACTTAAGTAGTTTATTACAATCACAATTATCAAAGTAGTAAATACAATTATACAGAAGAAGTCTAGATGTTGTAGTAGTAAAGTGTTTAGTCTGTTTGCTATTGGCTAAAGTGTGGTTTTTATATATATATATATATATATATATATATATATATATACACATTTTAAACCCATATGTATACAATTTACTGGGTCATGAAATGGGCACTTCGGCTTAAGACGTTCATATACACCAGATAAGAAGAAAGCACTGCTGTAGATAACGCACTTTTAGCTCTTTAAAACAAACTATAAAGTTGGTGTGTCAGAGGTCATTAATGATGCTGCAGCAGGATTCACATCTCTTCTTAATATGTTCCAGAACTGCACTCTGCTTCACCTGTGCATGGTACAGCAGTATCGTGACTGGGGGGTTACTCCACCTGCTGCTCGTGCAGGTCATCAACATCAGCTACAATGTGACTGAACGTGAGGCTCGCATGGCCCTGCGTGACAAAACTGCTCGCAGGGCCTACTGGGGACTTGTTGTGGACACGGGCGTCTATTCCAGAGGATTCCATGTCAACTGGACTGAGTTCATGACCATGGCAGACAAAGTGAAGCTCCAACCTGCTGCCCCAACAGACTTGGTGTAAGTCAAGAGATGCTGCCGAATCAAAACAGCCTTGAGCTTTTTCCTGCTGTTCTGTTCATGTCCACTGGATGGCAGCATGTCTCCTTTGACTTATAATTTACTATAATGGCTTTTTGCTTGGCGGCAGACTGGGGAGCTGCCAGGACTGTGATCAGCAATGCTTTAATATCCAGTTTATTACAACATAAGAGTTATTGACTGAGTTACCCTGACACATAGCAATATAATAAACCTTAATAAGATACATTGACTGCCATTAATGTCCCTGACAACAGGTATCACTTCTATGCAGTTGTATCCACTCACACTGACCTTTATTTTCCTCCCTTATCATCTCATCTATCTGTCCCTTACATGGGATGTCTTCCCAGGATTTAAACAATATATTTATGTCTCCTCTACATTCTAGTGCCTTGCTGACTGGTGACTAAAGGCTGAATGAATGGACTATTTATCCTTGCAGGAATGGTTTCGAGGAGCACAATACAAGACAATATGATGATTCTGGTCAGTCTTGATGAACACATAATTCTGAACACCAGTTCAAGGATGACATCTGCCCACTACACCTCCTGTTTCGTCTGTAAACAGTCCTCTGCTGTGATCATAAAGGAGTAAACCTTGCTTGACTCAAAAGTACAACCTGATGGATATGTGTTATGGATATTTCTTTGAGGACACATGCCAGATAATTGCACTAATTAGTGTTTCACAGCATATCACTATTAATAGTTTGAACAGACTGTCGATAGCCCTTTTCCTATTAAACTCTGGTTTGAGCTGACTCAAATGAGACAAGTCTGTAAAATCGCACAAGTCTGAACAAATAAATCAATACACATTAATGTCAGCAAGAAAAATTAGACTGCCTTTCAGTACTTTTCATTCCAGCTGCTTTTATTGGTCCTCAAAGAGGTTGAAATCTTTTTTTGGTATCCTTATAATTGTTGGGTCAATTGAAATAATGTTATATATTTTTATTAAAGAAATGTAAAAATTGTGACAAGTTTGTTAGTTTTGTGTTTTATGAATGCCTCCTGTGATGCGTATTTGTGCAGACATACAATGTCACTCCTGCAGGAATGGCTTCTTTCAGACTTTTACAGTAGATAGGAGCGGAATTCTGGCACAACCTCAGCTACTATCCAGCCCAGCTTTCTCCGCCGCTCCTCCCTCTCTCTTTCTTTTCGCAGCAGACACGGAAGCTGCCTCCAGGCCAAGAAACATCGTCGCAACACCCGTCTGAAGTGCAGGCAGATGGAGGGACAGACGGGAATAGACCAAGTGAGCAATACAAAACTGAAATGTAGAGACCTCTGGGTTGACAAGGCCTAATGAGTTTTTGACATAATGTTAGTTGGGGTTTATTAAAAATGGCAGCTGGCCAGATGGTGTGAGTTCACCTGCTGGCTTGTGGTCATTTTATTTATACCTGTGAAGTTACAACAGATTCATATATTCATATTCAATGATAATGGAACATTATATTAGGCCAGGGCTACAGCCCTCATTATGTCGGCTGTACCTGTATTCTAATGCAGTATGTGTTTTCTGCAAAATCAATTGTACATTGGCAATTGTTTCTCAAAAATTTCTCAATGAGCACACAAAGATCTAGTTGGAAAGGGAGCATAAGACCCCCAACCTCTATTAATCATAATATGAGGACTCCTAACTGCTGATTTGAAGAGCTTAATTAAATGAGATGAGATGGTCTAATTTACAATGTAATGGACAAGTGGTTGCAGTGGTAAGAAAAAAAAAATGTGTTAATGGACTGGCAAATCCCACTTTTCACATCAGCAAATTTCCAACAGCTGCTCATTCTATGGTTAAAACCATTGTCATGTGCTGTCCTACCTGAAATAATGCACTTCAAGTGTACAATAAAATGTGAAATTTCTTGAGGCGCTTATGTTACTAGGGGAGCATATCTGCACCAACCATATGGAAAAGTCATGGGTTGCTGACCTGCTATTGTGCTCCTGAGCCAGCTCCTGATGATCCCATTCTACAAGCCTTTCTTGGGTCACATGATCGAGCAGAGCCATCAGAACCCTCCTCAGAGTGTGAGCACGATAGAAACGCTCAGCTCTCTCCTCCTGAATCATCCGCCAATCCTTTAGCTGAAACACACAACAGTCATTCATGTGCATAGAGTTTAAATTAAAACTGACTGTAAATGTAGTAAATTAATGTTTTCATCATGCGCTAAAACAATCTTTCCAGGGCCCTTTTTTGTCTTAGTGTTATGACCTTCTATTAAATGATGAGACTCCCACTTGGTTCAATAAGGAAAAGGCAAAAAGTAGGGGTTTTTTTTCGTCACGGTCTGGGGACTGAAACCATTACTGACTCCACGTAGAAGAGATTAAGAAAAGGTGGCGCTCTGAGTCCGAGGCAGAAGATGGGGAGTCTGCAACACTGATTGAGAAACTGAATATTTGTGTGAGCGTATGTGTGGGTGTATATTCACTCTTTTCCAACAGCTTAAGCTCCTCCGAAGCAGAAAGTGCTGGTGCAGTTGGTCAGCAGAAGCTTCTTTCTCAGACAGGGACGCTCTTGCAGATTGCTGCCAGGCTAGTGTACATCGCCTCAGGAGGAATAGATTGTGATGACTCTCAGCCAGCTGGCGGGGATTGAATACAAGTGTTGATGCACACTGATGAATGCAATCACATTTTTACGTGCCAGGTAGATACAATATGGTGACATCGTATAAAAGAAATGCCTATCTTTGACTACAGATCACACCTAAAATCTATATGCACAAGATTATCTGTGTATATATGGTATGCTGTCCAAAGCCACTGATGCATAACAATACATTTAGAGGAACGCGGATAGAAAGTGAGATTATATTGTGTCACATGCTGCTTTTTTTTTTTTTTTTTTGGATGTTTTCCCTCCGAACATATCTGTGTATCCAGCCTTTGTATGTCCGTGTCCAAGAGTGGGCTGTTGAGTGGTGGTGGTAGGTACATGACTGCTTGTGACAATATTTGCTTTTGATGCAGAGAAAGTATTTTTACCACAACAGTTATCACAATTATCAGGCTATTAAACCATGAGAGTGGGTTGACTGTGAATATACAATCTGGAATAGGATCTGGATCTTCATAATATTAGTATTAATGAGTTTTACAGAGCACTAATCAGTTCTCTAACATCTGAGTGACCGGGGTGCTAAATAAATAAATAAATATGAGTAATTGACAGCCAAAGCAACTTGGGGAATATGAAGAAAAGTCAGACTAGTAAATATGGCACAGTTTTAGGATTTAAAATGTTCCCTTTTTTGGGTCAAACAGCCTTACTGGTGATTGAAACAGTCTGTCCTCTTGTACCTCTTCTTTTGAAGCTGGTGTAATTCAGTGGTAGTTGCAACACAAAAATGAATATTTAATCCTTTTCGTGTCCTACACATTTTACAGATTAGTCTTTATAAGATGTGAAAAATTACTAAATAAGCTTTTTCCATATATGAATATTAAGAAGAACTGCATCAAGTAACAGCCTATGTATCATAAAAAACATCCAGGCACTTGCTGATTTGCATTACGAAATGAGTCTTTAGTGTAAGTTTGTGATATACAGTAGTTTTTGCATTACAGCTGTATGCACACTGCCAAAACCAGATAGCAGATACACATACTGGATTGGTTCTTTATTGTTGCAAGACTAACATGAACACTTTGAATATTTAAATTTATGGTATGCACATGGACTTTGTACCAAGTTTACTTTTGATGGTCAGAAATTTACATCTTACTTTTTGTAACTCTATACCAATAGCTTAAGGAAGGCCAGAAGCAGTCCTTGCACAGTTTTTTTGTTCAAATCACATTTCTATGGTCCCATGAAAAGCAGGAATCAAAAATGTCTCTTGGGGTTGTTATTATGTACGGAGTTAGAAAGCTAAGAAGAGCCCAGAACTGGCTGGGAGATGAACTGTGCAGAACAGGTGATGTACCTGCATATCGGCTTGTTTGAGCTGAATGAGGTGTTTCCATGGAGCTAGACCTCGCTGTAGTAACAAGATTCTGTGGTAGTGTTGACGGGCCATCTTTGTGAGCTCCTGTTGCCTTTGCTGTTGTCTCCGTCTCTCCTCTTCCCTCTGTAGACACATTATTTCCACAGTACTTTCTACAGGGCATGTGATCGTACTTGCAGAAAATGACTCTTTGGTGTATTCTGATGTGTCTTTGTGAAATTGTATCAAATATGGAACAAGTCTCACCTCTCTTTCCTGTCTTTTCTCCTCTCTCTTCTTTTCAGCTGCTCTGCGTTTCTCCTCTTCCTCCTCCCTTTGCCTTTGCTCTTCAGCTGCTTTCAACTCAGCCTAAAAGTTTGATTACATTTCATTTTTAAACAAACGTGACCCAACAAAAGAGTCTGTTCCCACCATTATGTAATTTGGTTCTTCATGATATGATGTCACAATATCTCACCAACTTTTCCTCTTCTTTCTTTTTCTTCAGTTCCTGGATCTCCTTTCTCCGTTCTGCACGCTCATGTGCACGTGCCTCCATAGCTTCAAAGAAAGAGGGAGAGGGATGAAATGCTCTTCTGAAGTTCCTCAATAGCACTTCAGGAGAAAATGTGTATGTTACATTTGTTTAGACATTTATATTCTACATGTGTAACCAAGGTCAAGGTAAACCTACAACCTATTGTGGAGCACTATAAACTCAAAAGACAGTTATTTATGCAGAAATGTCTCTGTACTTGGAACTCTAGGTCATGCAATTTTCTCACGTCCTGACAAAAGTACTAGGTCATTGTATCTTTGTATGCTAGGAAAGTCATGTGTGCCTCATGTATTTTTGAATGCATGTATCTGTGAGTGTGAACAATCTTCTCTTCTATTAAACTTGCAGAGAACTTGCAGACTGACCTGTGGTGATTGGATGTGGGCATATCTGACGTGCAACGGTTTTCCTCTGAGGTGTACATTGACTGTCAGGTTGTCCAGTAACCCTCAGTGCCCTGGAACAGAGCAACAAAGACCTGTCTTTCTCCTTCTTGCCTCGCCTGTTTCATTCAGACAGGTATCCACTCAAGACAAGCTGAAGCAACATCACACTGTCTATAAGTCATGAATTTAAATGAAGTGCAGAACTTCTTGCATTTTGCTGATATATACATTCGTCATGCTGTTCAAAGTCTTACAGACTGACTTTTTTAATGATTAATAAAGTTTAGAAATTTAATCATCTCTTGGAAGGCATATTTAATCTGTCCTCACAGGGACACATAATTATGGGATTGTTCAAAATATGAGCTTTTGCCAAAGAACTAATCTATTCTCTTAATTTTAACAGTTTCTGTTTCTTTGTATCCACTTCTGTTTAATGTATGCTTAAGGAAAGCTATTAACACAGAATAGCTTTTACCCTAATTCACATTAGGGTTGCCAATGAAAAGTAAGTGAAAATTCAATATTTAAGTTCCAAAAAGGTCAACATTTAGCCCCAGAGTTTGGTCTGCCATTAGTCTCTATTGAAACTAAGGAATTGGAAAACTGATGATTATTTATCATGTCTAGATTTAGATACATTTTTAGTGCAAATAGTATATTAGAGGCATTAGAGCCAAAGGCTTTGGCTTTATATAGTTGTACTAGTAGAAAAGAGGCTAAGCTAATGATGCAGTACACAGAAATAATCCTTAACAGTGAAGACAGTACATTTCCCCCTCATTTTAGTGTCAAATTACCTACATTTATGTTTACCACCATACACTCAAGAATATTACATATGAAATATCCAGAATCATCCATAAATGTGTGTTTGTGTGTGTGTATGTGTATCATTTACTGCAACAGACTTGACTCAGGACCATTTGCTGTATATCACTCCTTCCTTCTCAACTCTTTTCTGTTTCTTTCTACTTAAAGTCTATGTATTAAAATAGAAAATGTAAATACATGTTTAAAAAAAAAAAAAAAAAGGTAATCCTTAAATAACGACACATACAGTACTCAACTCAACTGGAATGTTTTTGTGTAAGAAAGTAACAAAATATTTAAACCTGTTTCCATGTCACAGTGGACATACCTCTGCTCTGTGGGATCACATTTGTAGCTCTTTAGTTTTGAGCTTCCTGGACATGACAGCTGGATAAGCTGTGCAGTTTTCTGCGCTTCCAGCTCTAAGCCCATCATGCTCTGTTCTTCCTTCAGCTGTGCAATTTGGACTTGCTGTTCCCTCAGCAGCTTCCTCTGCTGTGTGATGATCTGCTGCTGAACAGCATGTCTGTGCTCAAATCGGCTGCCTGGTGCTGCCATACTTTTTGAATGGGCAAAGCCACCGTCGTCATCTCTCTGCTGTGCTTTGTGGAGCTCAGCAGCAGTTGGTGCTACGTGCCGCCGGCTTACCTGCCATGGCTGAGTGGGCTGGGACACAGAAACTGCAGTGGCCACATGGGTTTTATCCTGAAGTTGTGTTGGAGCATCAGGGACTACTGTACCTGTCCCATGATGATCCACCTACAGCAAATAAAATAAAACGCATAATATGGCAAACCTGCCCCATGGTCCATAAATACAGATACCTAAATAAATAACATATGCAGTATTGATGAAACTGCTAATAGGCAAAACACAACAATAAATGAACAATATAGATTGCAAAAAATGTAGGATAGTGGAATAAAGCTCAAGGGACTACATAAATAAAACAATAGATGAAGCCGCACGTTCAAGAATTAATGATGGAGGCTGCTTATACACAGGATTCCTGGAGGTAAATAGTGCAGAGATACTTATGGAAGCTGTATGCAATAGCCATGACAACAAAATGACATGGCAGAATAAGTAAAAGGTCAGAAAATGCCTTTTAATGACAGTAGAATGTGAATTCAACAGTTCAGTGCCCCTGTCTGACAAAAGTCTGCAGTGATTTGAACCCAATCCAATTGCAAATAAGAAGTGATGGCCTCTTTCTTCTGTAGCAGGTGAAATGTGCATCACCACAGTATTACTGAGCCACCATCATGACACTAAGTCTAGGCTGAAATGTGTTCTGGGCTGGCCCTCCTCCAGCTTCAGTAAGGATCTCATCACTATTTAATTTTTACAGAGTCTCTTCCCACCTCCACACATCCTGCATATAAGTAACCTCCATCTTGAACTTCTGTTACTGCAACCTGAGCCACTCTTTGTTCCATCAGTCTCTTCAGCTCTACTCTACAATCCTACACTTCTTTCTTCTCTCTGCCATTCTTGCCATCTGCTCTATGCCCACCCATTCTCATCTTTTCCATTCTCTTGCTCACATCCTCCAAACTTGTGAATATTTCAGCAGGAAAGGTATTTTTTTGTGTCCCCTTAATGTGCGGAGAAATGTTCGTCCCATACAAAGAGAAGACAATTAAGTCTCTGTTTAATGCTTTTCTAATGAGACCAATAAGCAGAGCTAATGTTTTAGTCGGCTTTCTAATTAGCATAATCTGTAATTTTTCTAGAACTGATTTCACAGACAAGCATTTCAAGGTAGCCAACATTAGAAATGATCCAGACACATTTTCATCCATTGATATGTGACTTTCTGAGTGCACCCCTCACCTTCTGCCCTGCCTCTGGTAGCTTGGGCATCTCAGCTAGAGTCATGGCTGTCTGACATGCTGGGGTTTCTATGGCCTTGATTTTGCCTGCTGTTGCAGCACTGATTAAGGCAGCCATCCTGCATCGGGTTTCCTGCTGTTGAGCCAAAAGTTCTCTTTGCTCCCTCTGTGTCCGACACCAGAGCTGCCAGTCATTTACACATCGCTGTAGTAAACGTCTTCGGTCACTTTCCACAGCCAGTTGACATTGTCTAAAAAGCAAGAAACAAGAAGTGAGGCTGAGGTGGAGCTCAGCAATTGCTTGGAGTGAAGATCATACAGTTGCCACAGTAATAAATGGTCCTTTTACTAAGTACATATTGTGTCTGAAACCAGAATTTACACCACCAGAGGTTAACTCAACATCAATTATCTTTTGTTCTTGCCTATTTTCAGCTCGAAGCTCCTCTTCTGTTCTTGCCACCTCTCTCTGCTTTTGTTCTGCCCACACAATTGCTCGCCAAGCTCGCCACGCTCTCAGCTGCCTCTTCCAGTCACACAGAGCCATGGCCTTGCCCATGCGTAGCCTTTGGTTCAACACTACTGAATACCATCCAGAGAAATGCTTCTGCAGACACTAAAAATGAGCACAGTGCAAGAGTGAAGTAAGGAAAACACTAAGCTCATAATTACAACAGTAAATAGAGTACAGACACAACTGTAGGCACTTATGCAACCATCTATATGCAGTTCTGCTACCAACCTTTATGTTGTGCATACAAAGCATGATTTGTATTTGTTGTTCTTTATGCAGTTGTTTTGGGTCCTGCTGCCACTGCGGTTTTGTGGGGAGCAGAGGAGCTGACGGCAGGCTCTTGGCTGACCTCTGCCCCTCCCTTTCTCTGTGGAGTGCACATAAAGCCAGTACACAATCTACCAAAACCCAGAGCAGACTAAAAGAAATCTCCAGAGAAAACCCAAGAAACTGCAGTAAAAAAAAAAAAAAAAAAAAAAAAATTATATATATATATATATATATATATATATATATATATATATATATATATATATATATATATATATATATATATGGGTGGAATATAACAACTTAGAGCTAATATTCCAGTGTGTCTTTTGTTAAATTTTGAAACTTGCACATTACATACATATTTTATTTTCCACTATTTTATACCGCTACTCACTGACATTGCAAAGGGAAATATTATACTTTACTCCAGTCCATATTCTGCATAATAGCTATTTCCTTTTAAGAACTCACTATTAAAGCGGATGCTTGTGGACCTCTTACTTGTTAGCAATTACTTTTACATTATGGTTTTCCTCATCTGATATTCTTACCTCTGCCAAGGAGGTTATGTTTTTGCCGGCGTTGGTTGGTTGGTTTTTGTACAAGATGCCTCAAAAACTTATGATGGATTTTGATGAAATTTTCATGGTAGGTTGGTAATGGAGAGATCTGGGAAATTATTAGACTTTGGTGGTGATTTGGGAGGTGGGAGATGTCTACCTTGGCGGAGGTCTTCGCTCTCAGAGTGCTTTTCTAGTTATAGATTAAATCTACTGCTGCAGTAATGGCACTGACTAAGACAAACTGACATGGTCATATACCAGTGGACAACAGCAATAAAAACCTCATTCTAGCCACAGACCTCAACAGGAACACATGACCCCAATACTGCCAATTGTGTGGGGTTTAGGGTAGATCATATAAGATCACACATGGTGCAATCAGGGAGACGTAGTAAGTAATTACAAAAACTATATAGGGGACTCCTGCAACCACGTTATCAGAGGCCACTGGTTGCCATGGATACCATACCTCTGTCGAGCCAGCTGTTCCATACATCTCTGTTCCTCCATCTGCCGACGCAGTTTCACCATCTCCTGTTGAATCATCTCCTCTTGTCTTTGCGCCTCCTGATTCTTCCTCCTCTCCGCCTGTCGCTCCCTCCTCTTTGCCTCCTCTCTGGCTGCCTGCTGAGCCTCCTTCTCCCTCTGCTGCCTCTGCCTCTCAGCGTCCCGCCGAGCCTTGTTCTCTCGCACCTTCATTCGCAATCAGGAGCAATTAGTGTTCAGAACACAATTTGGGTGCCCATCTCTCCAGTTGATTCACTCAGGGGAGCATACATTGACACTTTATCAACCTATAACATATATCACCTTTGTAACTCAAGAATCCTTTGCACCACTTTACGGACATGTATACCTGCTGGTGTCGTGCCTCCATGGTGATGACTGGATCTCTGAACTTCTTCTTTGTTTGGCCGACATCAAGAGCCAGTTGCTCCATCATCCCAGAGTCCAGCACATCTTGCTTCATCAGGCCTTGTAAGAAGTTACTAACGGTGCTGTGTTCTTCTTCCTCAGCCAGGTAGTCATATAAGTCTGAGTATGTTTCCATAAGTGAGGTGAAAGAAACATATTTCTTAATAGTTGTGGAATGTTTAAAAGACTATATAATTTAATTCATCTCATAGCTGTTGGTGCTTTAATTTTACTGTTGACCATTTTGCACATCATATAATATATTTTTTAATTGGTTTGATTCCAGACAATTTCTCTTTGGATTCAGTTCATTAAACCATGGTGAGAAAAATCTATGTGAATATATTAAAAACTTTAATTTTTTTAATTTAGCTCAGGACTAAAATGTTAGTCCTGCAATAAACAATTACTTTCTTATGCATAGAATATATTTTCAAAAGAACTATTATAATGAACAAAAATATGGATTTGATAATTACTCAAGTTTCTTACATGCAATGTTTTGGTTCAAAGTGCTGAAAAATATTGCACCACATAACAAAAACTATAATAAACAGCAGTTTTTGTTTCCAGGGTTTAATCATGAATACAAATACCTTTTTGGTATTTCATTTTTTTCATATCTAGATTTTTACATAGGTAACTTTTCTATGTAAAATAACAAGTTCATATAATATATAATACATGTACAGAAATGGATAAATGTACCTAATATTTTTTTTCCCAGTTTATGTATTTATCATTATAGAAGGAATAGAGTGGAAGGCAAACACTGTGTTATAAATGATCAGCCTAAGGTTTTTATAGTATTGTGGGTAATAAACAGAGTACCATTGAAGTTGTCATAGTTTTGGACTGTAGACTGAACAGAAGCCACTGGAACAGGGGTCCTTCTCTCAGCAACACTCATCAGTTCATCTTCATCCATCTCAAGCTCCAGCTGCAATTTGCTGCTCAGCCAATTATCTAAGAGAGTCTGAGCTGTAAATACATCAACCCAAACACATAAGTATTCAGCAAAGGCTCAACTTTCTATTATAAAGATAACATATTTCTGGTGACCTTATTGACCTACCCTCACTATAAGCATCATTGTGATCTTTTAACTGGTCAGAGCTTTGCAAAGCTACAGCCAGACGATTGGTGCCAGAATGAGGTTTCTTGGGGGAGAATACTTCAGAAACAGCAAACTCGGAGGCCATCTCCACACGCTGAGTGGAAGCAATTTCATAAAAGGAGTCAAATTAGAGGTAGGTCCACTCCTATCTTCATTATTTAACCTATTGTTTATATTTTTATGTTGTGAAAAGAGACAAACTAAATGAAATAAATTCATCTTACCCTCCTCCACTGATCAATATTATCATTCCTCAGATGCATCTGATTTAGGGAGCAAAGTATACACAGATATCAATTGCAAGACAGAAGTCTACATCCATGAAAGAATGACTTCACAGTCACCTTTGCTATCCTAAAAATTCCCCGACAAGCCTGTTGAAACCTTGAGCTGCAGGAACAGGGTGTAAATTGAAGCCTCAGGATTATTTTAGACGAAAGCTTAGCTATTTCCTTAAATCAGCAGATTATGTCCAAAATCATTTCCCAGACATGACAAAGTAGGTACTTTACAGGAAGCAATTCAACTATCTCTGTGGGTGCGAATATGTAAGGCTGCAGGCATGATCAGAGAAAGGCCATCTCTTACCCTTTCCTTTGACATGGATGTGATTCTATAGGCACCTTTGAGCTTTTCTTGCATTCATGAATCCAATAGGACATGTTCACAAATACAGTACGTTTTACCGCCCCACTGGATTTTATTAATCCCAGGGAAAAAGTAGGAAATATATATATATATATATATATATATATATATATATATATATATATATATATATATATATATATATATATATATATATATATATATGAGGTTAGTGTGCAGTTTTTTTAACCTTCCATCTGTCCTTTTTCTTGTTGTACAGTCTGAACGAGTCTTCATGTTGACACAATTGACCTCTCATTTTACTGAACATTATTCCAAACCTGTTTTGCCTTTTCTGTAGATGTGCCATGCTGCCGTCTTCTAAACAGGTGAGTATTGTGCCCGGGGAATGCCATAATCCGATTTGTTACTGACTGCAACGGCAAACTTCGATTTACTATCCTCCTCGGATCATTAAAACCCTTCAACAGCCAAATTAATTGACTAGTTTGATCTTCTCGTGGGCTCAGAAGTCACTATGAGCTCTCGCAAAACCCAAGACGTTCACACATAATTGATTTCAATTTGGATAGCAAAGGAGTCTGGGTAACGTAGTTAATTCAAGTAGTTTAACATGACCTGTTCCGATATGACATGACATTTTAGAACTCCGTGTCCCATCATACTTTGTTTGTTGTTCAAGCGTCTTTCGTAACCATAGCAACATCGAAAACTTTTTAAAATGTATTACATTTGCGTTGAAATATAAAATAAAATAAACATTAAATTAGAAAATCATTGAGATATTAACTATAATGTACAATTGTGTGTTTTAATTAATATAATTTTGTAAGTGCAGTCGCAGATGATGACGACATATTTCCACGACTTGTAGATCCTGCATTTTGTCGCGGAGTCCTGTCTAAGCGGAATAATGACGCTCTGAAATGAGAACATGCTTATTTCAAGTAGACATAGACGTAATCATATGTTTTAGTTTAATCGCGTCACTTAAGAAGACATTTCTCATTTCCGAAATCACCAAAAATGAGGTAGAAATTCGTCGCACGTGACCGCTGTGACTCTAATATAGTTAGCTAGTAGCTAATTCACATGGTCTGACCGAATACTGAACTGACAGTCAACTTTAACCCAGACCATTGTCTTTCTGTTTCGTATATGCGAGATATTATAGCGAAACCATTCCCTCTTTCCGACTACACCCACTGCAACGAAGCACATGGCTGCCAACCGGTTGAAGTTGGAGCTGACCAAAGTGATTCAGGGTAAAAGTCGACTGGGTGCCTTGAAAGGGCTCGGCAGGATGGGACAGCATTCCCTGGAGGTTCCGGGTTGTCTGCTGTACACACATTTTGGCACAGTTCCTCATCTCACCCAGGACACACTACATACCCTGAACAGCCTCCCGTCTGTCACCCAGGTCACTCTGTCCACAATGTAAGTTATCACCGTCATATAAACACACACGAGTCTTCTCACACAATCTAACCTCTGTTATTTCTCATGTATAGCGCAGAGCACCAAGAAGTGTTGGAGAAGTTTAGGGGTGGATTCATGGCGTTTGCAGGTAAGGGTATTCTATTCCAAAATTACTAAAGTCTTCCAAAATTACTAAAGTCTCCCAAAATGTTGGTCCTGTCGACTAAAACTACCAAGTATGCCAAAGTGCAGCGGTCAGGTCTCTTTGGATTTTTTGGTGAATCTACGGACACATGTACACACAGCCCACTTGGCTTTTATAATATTGATATTTTATTTTTCATGTAATGGAGAGCAATCAACAGGAGGAGAGACAGGGTTGTAATGCAAAGCAGAAAAAAAGCAGCATTCATAAGGGCGTAAACACAATGCTATTGTAATATATCCTAATGTATTCAGTTTTGCTTAAAAGGTAATTATCACCATATTTAAAATTCCCTGAAGTTGATGCCAGATAATTTACATACTGGAAAAAGCAGTGGTGAATTACACAAGAGTAATTTATGCACTCGTAGAAATATTATTTGTTATACTTACTAGAATTAGTCACTAAATGTAGACCAATCCATAAACAATCTTGGCAAGTTTAGATGCTATGCTTACTTTTAATAATATTTTCCATCAATGTCAGTATTTCAACATGTGATCTCATCAACCTCTAGCTAATAATGGCTCTGCTAATAGTTTGTAAAATATCCTACTGGTCTATTTCATTATAATGTGCTCTCAAATCAGAAATGGTTCAATAATGCATATGTCAGTTAAACAAGAAAAGTTAAAAAGTGTGTGAAGAGGTATGGATGCATGGTCTGGTTATCTTGGGAGTCATCTCATAGGCCAAGCGAAATTATATTTCTCTTAATGGTAAAACTAATTTTTGAAAACTGATTCCTTAGCATTTCCAGATCTTGTGAAGTTTTGTTGTTGGAGTGTTATTTGAAAAAAATCTTGTAAATTGATTCCTCAATATGTCCTTTAACTTTAAATTAGACTTTGCTGAATTGGAAATTTTAGAGTGGGTCTTTTCTTCTCTGCTTTGCTTATTGTTATTTTATACTCAGCATTTCAAGTCACCACTATGCCATCAAAAAACTCTTCTAGCTTCAAAATCCCATATTGGTGTGACTAATGTAAATGTCACGCCTAGCATGATGCATACATTTGCTCTAGAGAGTAGGCCATACATGAGCATAATATCCACTGACTAAATTGGAAACACTGGAACAAATTATGGAGTTTATAAATATACTATATGTTGGGTTTAATAAAGAAAAGCTGATTAGCTGCAAGAGCCTAACTGAAAAGTAGTATTTATATAAATGCCCCAGAAGAGTGACCTCATTCAGCTCTGCTGTACAACAGTAGTTATGGTTTTACCAAGCCTTAGGCAGCCAAATTTGAAATTGGAAATGTAATCGCTGTAGCGTCACTTGTAAACTGTCAGGGGATTACTCCCATGTTGTCTCTAAAGTCCCAGAAGGGCCATGAGCGAAGGAGCTGTGATTGAATAATTAGAAATAATAACAGCATTTGTTGTGAGGGCTTTTGTCTCCTCACCTTTTGATCTACTGCTCCAGCTGTGTTTGCTGATAAGACCACACATCATTTGTCTCTCCAGACTCTGTCACATTTACATGCTGTAATGAAGCGTCTCACTCTTTCACCTTTGCTGACTGTATCTCCTTGTCTAATTTGGTTCTTTGTAGCCGATGCTCACTGTTGTCTTTGATTTGTGTAGGTCTTCATGATACTGTGATGTACTGTTCGCTTCATGACCCTGCAGCCCCTTGTCCAACAGGCTATACTACCAACAAGGTGAGAGGAGCAACACTTTCAATTCAGCATAGTGTTTGTTTTCACATTTGTGTCTATTTTAAGGGAAATTGTCTTCTGTTTGTGGGTAGACGGTGTCAGTGTGGGGCAGCGGTGGACGGATAGAGCTGACAGTTGATAAATTCATGGCTCTGCAGAAGACTGTGCAACCAGACTTTTACCAGAGCATGGCAGACGGTGAGACCTGGCAGAACAACACCTCTCGCAAAAGGGTTCGAAAATCAGTGGATCGAACTCTAGCTCACTTGGACGAATGTCTACTGGTGCACCAAAAGGCACAGGTAAACAAAAGTGGCTAGCATAAGCACACATCTACTCCCCGAACACAAAAGACATATTGACTTCGTTCTTAAGTTGGTGGTGCGTAGCACAGTACACAAGACGAGGATTGAGGTGTAATTTTGTTGTCACAGGAACACTGTGCAACTCTGCTACGGCTGGAAATAGAGAAATGAAGTGGAATACATTATCACTAGTTGTGAAAGTTCGTCTTTAAAGGCAGTGCACTTGCTTAAGACTTCAAAGTATACCAAGACAAATTCACAAAGGGGAAACGTTGAAATACACTCTTCAAGTTAGCAGATTAAGCAGTTTGGCCTTTTGGTTGAACTGTCGGTGGTTGCTGACTAATATTGACTGACATTACTGACTCTGAGAGGAGAAAATGACACTTGGAATGAACTACAGCTTTTTTTTTGTTTACATTTGCCTATATTTTTTTATTATTACATTCTACATTAATTACTTGATGTTTAGAGCTGGCCATTTGTTTTATTTGTTGTATTCGACTTTCATCTTAATATTTATTAGTTTCTGATTTCTACTTCAAAAGTTTATTATTATATTGGCCTTTAAAAGTCAACTTTACTTGTGTGTATTTTGGGTTGATTTAATTGTATAAATAGGAAATCATTATGCATTACTTTCAGTATAATCATCTGAATATTTGAGCCCTTGTCTTTCCATTAACTTAGACCAGGGGTCTGCAACCCTGGTCCTAGAGAGCCGCTATCCTGCATGTTTTAGATGTTTCCCTCTTCCAATACACCTGATTCAGATGATCAGCGTATCATCAAGCTGTGTGGAAGACTGATAATGTCTGTCAGGTGTGCTGGAAGAGGGAAACATCTAAAACATGCAGGATAGCGGCTCTCTAGGACCAGGGTTGCAGACCCCTGACTTAGACCATCATTTCTTTGCTTTATGGTGGGTGGAAACAATTGCCAGGTGATGAAATGAGCTCCTATTATGAATGCGGATTAGAGTTAATATCCTTTCAACTGAAAAGCTTAAAGTGGACAAATCCTACACTGGTTTCAATGAGGACATGCTACGTCAAGATGAGAAGACGATCAAGTGGTACATTCTGCAATTTAATCTCGAGATTTCACTAAATATTCCACATGGGTCCCTTTAAAAACTTGCTTTGGGTTGTCCAACACATTGTGATAATTCACAGCACTCCATCATTGTGTGTTTCCTTGATGCTGTTGTTTTTATGTGATCTATATTTTATTGCCTTTACTAACTGCTGCAGTTATGTGTTCTGCTGTGAATTGTATTGCTTGGCTGTTCCCCTTGGGAGACCACAGTTAAAGTGCAGTATAGAATATTGGACAAAGATCCAAACAGAGGCAGTATGCCTGGAAGCGTACTGCAGGTAAAGCCTGACATGAACGTTATCGTGTGGAGCTTGATGGCCCCTGAGCACTACTCCCCCACTGTGTTTTTCATGCTTTTGATGTGCAGTCTCGCTGCTTGTCAAGTCATCAGAGGCACTCACAACAATATAATTTTTGCATTTTGTCTCTGTAAAACGCATCAAAAGGAATTCGTACTAAAAAAATAAGTCGCTGTCGATTTCTAAAGGCAGTCAACAATGGCTACAACAATGGTGTTTTATGTGTACTTATCTAAATAGCTTTAAATACCTGTCATCACTCGGTCTTCAGCTTTTTCATGTGTTGTTGATTTTACAAATTGGATGCCCTTGGCAGGAGCTGGAGGGAGTGGAGGTATTCGGAGTAGTGGAGGGAGGAGACATCCTGGAAGAGAGGGTTCGCTCTGCCAGGGAGACGGCCAAGAGGCCTGTGGCAGGTTTCTGTTTGGACGGCCTGCAGACAGGCTCCATGGACCAGACCCTGAGGACTCAGCTCATCACTACAGTGAATAAGGAGCTGCCAGAGGACAAACCCAGGTTAGCTTTTCTCATAAGAGAGAATATTTTCAGCTAATTACCTCCGCCAAGGTGGTTATGTTTTTGCCAGCTTTGGTTTGGATGTTTTTGTTTGTGTACAAGATAACTCAAAAACTTCTGGATGGATTTTGATGAAATTTTTGGTGTAGGTTGGTAATGGGGAGATCTGGAAATTATTATTAGATTTTGGTGATGATCGCGGGTGGGGGGGGGTTCTACCTTTGCTTTTCTAGTTATATATAATTTTTAGAAAATAATGAAGCTACTGCAGCTCAAAAAAGAATGCACTAGATTGTGGATAACAGTTTCAGTTGTTAGCTGCATGTCTATTATTCATTATTGTCGGTAGGAGTGATGTAACACAGAGGCATCACTGGGTAAACATCAACCTGCTGGTGCTACATATTTTAATTTATTTGACAGGGATGATGCATGTTTAGAAATAATACATAAAAATAACCAGTCTAATACACTGTATATCCCTTTAGGTAAATTGCACATTTTCCCCCCAATAATGCTTATAAGAAACAACACAACAGAGCTTCCCCCGTGGAAGCTCATTTGCTATTATATTTCAAAATTGTTTGACCCTTTCTGATACTGAGGCCAACTAGGAAGATAAATGTAATGAATGAGAACTTTATAAAATCTGCAAACCTTAATTGGTTTTTTCAATTCCATTATTCATAAGCACTTATTCCAGATCACAATCTCGTCATTTAATGGAAAAAAATGTGGAAAAGCAAGCAGGTTTAAACATTTATGAACCTGTAAAAAGCAAATATTCTGTGTTTACTAATGAAGTCGTTATTCAAGACTGTAGTATCTAGCAATTCTTTATTAAAGTATCTAAAATGACTAGTTTGTCTAGCTTGTTTATTTAGTTTATAGGAAATGCTTCCAACAATATTAAAATTCCAAGGAATCATTCAATTTAATCAGCGTTTCATTAGGCCTTCTGTCAGTGGTTTCAAATCCTCTTTACTACTACTGATGTTTAATGTTACTTGGTATTTTATTAAAAAATATTGAAATGATGTGATGTGAATATATGCCTCTAATGTGAATGTGGGAGAAAAAACATGATTTCTATCTGAGTCGCATCAGAGGAATATTCATTAGCAACAGTATTGAAAACAACTCCCATGACTGTTTTTTTATGAATATTTTGATTGAGAAACCCCTCCAGCATAATTACATACTGTGCATTTAATAGTCTCCAACACAAGAATATTCAGGATAAATAAGGTGATTAAATGTGAATTTTGCGGAACCCTAATTTGTTAATTTATATTCATATTAAGTCATGCATCAGTTTAAAGTGTTGTGACTGAGGCAGGTTTTGGCCGTCTGTGTGAAAACAATGTGATTCAAAGACTGACCAGACCCAGTTGGTGGGTTCTGCTCAATCAATTAATCATCCCGCTTGATTGATTGTAAGTGAAAACCCAGCAGCTTTGCGGCGCTACTGAAACCCCTCCACAGTGAGCGAACCGTCATTATCTCTGCCTCGACCTTAAAGCTTCAGTGCACAACCTTTTTTTTTTTTTTTTTTTTTTTTTGAGCCTAAGAACAAAAGTTTCGTAATTAGCCTACCTTTTGAGCATTTTGAAGTTCAGGTGGTCTGACAGCAAACAAGACCTCTGAACTCTCCACAGACTGTAGATTTTGGCCGTTCATGTGTTACCAGAAAGGTTTTGAGGTTTAATATGTGATTGACAGCTGATATTATCACTTCAGATATTCACTGTTAACATTCAGACGTGATTCGACTGGTTTATTCTGTGGCATGTGATGTCACTGAAGCCAAACTGTGTCTCCCATAAACATCATATTTTGGCTTCACTTTCATTTTTATCCAGACTTTGGCTGAGCATTTTCTAATTCTTGTGCTTTCCCACTGTTTTTTTGTTTGTTTTTTAGCTTTAATTGATAGTCCCAGGGGTTATTATCCTGCATTCATCAAACAATAATTCCACAACCCCTTATGAAGATTAAAACATAAAAGTCTCCATTATGACTTTCACAATTCCTAAGGACCCCAAGTTTGTGTTTGCTTTTTTTTTTTGGTGGTACTACTGTCAGCAGATGTATTAGACCAGAGAAAGAAGACAAATGCCTCTATAAAATTCTTATAATTGCTTCCTAAAAGACCTTTACAAGGAACTAACTCAAAACAGATGCACCCCATGTGTATCAGTGACTAGCTACAATAGAGGAAATGCACTCTATGGACTCTTATCTCCAGCTCAAGGAACATATCTTTATAAAGCACTGGAGAAAATGGATGGATTATTAACAAAACAATGCTTAATTACTACTGTCTGGTATTTAAATATTTTGTGTTCAACAAGTGACCCCTAGTTTCTCTGTTGCATTGCCTGTTGGTAAAACAAATTTACAGTATAAAATACACAAAAACCCAAATTAGTCTTTTTTTTTTTTTAATGAAGACCTCTGATGACTTAAGACAACCCAACAAAAAAGGAGAAAGTAAGGATAGAAAGACAAATGTCATTTTTACATGGTAGGTCCTTCCATCTTCATCATGCTGTCATGCATCAGAGCCTTTTCACTGGGGACCCTCCCAGATTAACACTCCTCTGTTCAGGATGAAAGCAGCAGGGGCTCCAAGTTTGAGAGAAGCAACCTGTTAGGAGCTCTTGTCTGTATCCAGGAGCCCCCTGTGAGCTTTGCAAAGTTGACTTCTGAACAGGCTCAATCTCAAGTACCGTGGGGGCACCATCCCTGCTGGTTGTTTGGGCTGTTAGGAGGTGCAGTCTCCCACAGGAGAGTGGAGTGGAGTCATTATCGAATACTAAATTGGGCTCGACCTTGACGCCTGCAGGCAGAGTTGGAGAGAGCCAGTTAACGGGAAACCCAAAAAGAAGGAGGCAAATATAGCGTGCCCATTTTTGTTGTCGGGAACAGAAATGTTGCTTGTTTTTGTCCAGAACTTTTCTCTGGCATTAATATATTGCTCGCAGAGAACTTTGTGTTTGTTACAGGAATATATGTGTGTGTGGTCTTGGACGCAGCTAAAGTAGTGCTTGTCTTGCTGCTGGGTTTGTGTCATGTGTGGTTGTTGACTGTGTGTTTGTGCGTCATTCCACAGATTGCTGCAGGGTGTGGGTCGGCCTGATGAGGTACTGGCGTGTGTGGAGGCCGGCGTGGATCTGTTTGAGGGTTTCTTCCCCTTCCAGGTGACGGAGCGAGGCTGTGCTCTATGCTTCGACTTCGATATCTCTGCGGACCCGGAGCGCGCAGGTACAGCGCCCCCTGAAGGTGTGGTGAACAGTTTAGTTGATAGCCTTGTTAGAACAGTTTAACCTCTGACACATTTCAGCTCGAATTGCATCATTTAGAACAGATCTATAGAAGAATCGGTATGAACAGACAGCTGTGCACGTGATAACCTGGATTCATTAATCCAACAACCAACCAATGATCCAATTTTTCCCAGTAAAGTATAATCGTACACAAGTGCTCGCTGCATTTAAACAGTTTTCCTTAGATCAGTAGATACTGTGCTTGATTCTCTTATGTGTGGTATAGCATTATTAAAATTTAAAGAATGATGGTTCACTCTTAAAACATCTACATGGTAAAAAGTTTTTCTCAGCCTAGTATTCTTATTGTTTTCTGTACTGATGCACTTTAAAAAAAAAAAAAAAAAAAAAAAGCATGACTTTCCCCAGAATGTGACTGAAGTCCTCTGCTGTATCTATGTTTTGCAATATTATAATATAATTGCAGTGTCGATGGTGGTGTGCTGCTTTGACCACAGATTTAACACGGGAAGGAAAAAAGTAGTTCCACTACTCGGTGTTCGGTTGCATGTTTGATGGTTTCATGCCTTTGCTGCTAAGAACATCCTCACTCGTCCGACACTGTCCTGCTCCACATTTTAGAATAACTGGATTTTACTGTGTTGCTGAAGTAGCCGTCAGCAGCTGTGCTCTGCTCACTGTCGTCCACTTCACTTTCTACACGCTGGCTGTGAAATGCCTCCCATTTTAAGCTGCAACTGCAGTGTTTTCGAGCAGTCAGTCATCATTTTGGCTCCCTCCATGTACTGTCTTATCATTGCAGTCTAGCGTGAATCAGTTAATTGACTTAAAAATGTTGAATCAAAAAGCCATTGGATGAGAGATTAGCTATCTTTACAAGACAAATGGCTAGTCTGCTCATCTATATTAATATTTTTGATAGATTTAAAATATATATATATATATATATATATATATATATATATATATATATATATTTTTTTTTTTATTTATTTATTTTTTTTTTAATTTATTTTTGTTTTGTTTTGTTTTTTGGTCATTTCAAAATATTTTGGAGATTCTTCAACCATTAATTTAGAGGGTAAATGATTAACTTAAAAAATGGAATGAGTTATTAATGTATGTGGGTCCACAGGGAGTGTAAAAGAACTTAATATATAGTTAATGGTTTTCATCAACTTGTCTTTCTGTTGTATTTCAGCCTCTTAAGTACCTTTGAAGATTGAGCTCTTTTTCATGTGATGGATCAAACAATCTGTATTGTTTTACACATGTTTTCTGCATTTGTTGCTTTTTTTTTCTTGGGTAGTAATTGATGTAACCGTCACTGTGTTCACAGATATGTAGAATATAAAGTAAGTCACAGAGGGACAGATTCAAAACAGAGATGCAAAGGGATGAAGAAAGAGAAAATGAGAATATTTTTAAATTGGCAGCACTTTTTGTCACCATTTTTCTCTTGTCAATTCAGACGACCTCTCAGGCAAAGTAACCTTGCCTAAAGCAAGATCATGTGAGGTTTTTTCTCTTTCTTTTCTTTTTAAAAATCTGTGATGAAAGAAATTACACACGGAATGATCGAAAATGGTGGCATTGTGTGCCTAAAGCAAGCTGACATGTCACTGTGTAATTTGTTATCTTGGATAGGTGGTCTTGCTGGCCAGATGTAGACAGATTAAAAAGAAATGTGGTTGTTAGTGGTGCACAAATAAGATTTATTTTAATATAATGATTTGCATTATTTCTGTGCGGAACACATGTGTTATGAGATGGTGTTTCATAAATATGCTGAGACAGTGCAAACAGCAAAGGAGACAGAGCGACAAGTTTTGTTATTAATCATCTTTAATAACATAAAAGATGTTTGTGGAAAGCACAGAGCTGATCATTAAAGTTTCTCAATAAAAGGCCCGGTATGTCTCTGTTAATTTTTGTAAAACATTCCAATGAAGTGTTAAATGCTCACAGAATAAATGTTCTGCACAAATGTAAAGAGGCTTTTATCTTCATAATACAGGGGCTTTGTGGGGATTTTTTGTATGTGCATCCTCTTCAACCGACTTAAACGATTGTTTCAAGATCCTGCAGAGATGGAAAAACACTCTTTCATAAACAAAAAGGATTGAGTGCCTTTACTTGAAATAAATAGTGTTTGTGTTTACATGTGGCAAATGAATCTGGTTTGTATTAAAATCCTATGGAACTGCAGTGATGTAAGGGTTATCCAAATTGCATGTGTTTGTTTGGTAGATGGTGTACCTACTAACCCCAGGTCACTTAAAATAATTGGGCAGAAAAATCTAGCTGGTGAAATGAAATCAATGGCTCCAGTAAGGTAACAATTAAGTCAGTTGCCGCGTTCTGATTGTTGTCCCAAGTGAACATCTATAGAAGTGTTATGACACGAGCTGTGGGAGACGTGGCCAGCTGCAGACTTTGAGCTTCATTAAAAAGTTTGCGTTAAACTCGTCTGAGTGAAGTTTGCGATCCGGCAGAATCTAGTGTCGGACGGCACTAATCGATTCTGCACAGGGAGCATAATGGAGTTCAGTAGAGGTGAGAACCGCACTGGTGTCAAACCTGAAGAGAGGACTCTAATTCCCCTCTCAGCCAATTACAAGGCCTCATGGGAGGTGGGGGTGCCAGCAGCTACTTCCCAGTTATGGTCCTTTTTTGACACGGCAGATCATATGATAATTTACCCCCACCTGTCCTCATTATCCCCTCTTTCCTTGTATTAGTTCACTGGTTCAGTCGAACTTCACTTCCTGTTTTTCATCTGTTAGGATGAGGACCTTATTTTTGGTCTATTTATTCCCAAACAGACAAAACCACACAATAATGTCCTTTTTCTGCTTTGTTTATAAGCGTTCCCCTTTTTTTCCCTTCCTCATCAGCCTATTTTACAGAATTGTTGTTGTTGTTTGTCTTTCATCATGTGCACCACTATGAACCTCCTTTCTCCTGCTTGTGAGCATGTCTGCCTCTGATGGTTTTCTTTCGTACCCTTGTTGAACCATCTTGATAAAAGATGACAGCTCATCACAAACTCTAGTAAAGTCACCTTGTACTGATGCCGATTTGTGTGAGACCAGCATTGGAATCAAAATAATGTAATGGAGTGGGAATATAGGACGGATTAGTATTAATAGAGATGGTGTTAAACAAGGGGATTAAATGGCATCATTAACTAGTTAAATGTTAAAACAAAAAAAAGAGGAATTATATAACCACACAGTTACTGAGTAGAATATATAATTAGAATTATTCATCAAAATGCTGATTACAAAGGACATTGATCTAAGCATATTCTTTTAAGTTAAAGCCTTATTTGTAGCGGCATTACATGTTGAGTTCAATCAGACTGCACTGTTTAAATGGGTTTTTTTGTTTTTAATCACCCACTTTGAAGTAATTATTGAAAAAGTAATCAAATAAGTTGCATTAGTTTGAAATAAATGGAATCCTTTATGTTACATTAGTAACCTTTAATGTATCATAAGCTTTGTTGGTATTGCTGGTATTTTTCATCGCGCTACTTGTGGTTTGCTTTCCACTGAATGTTATGGGGGTTGTTGTTGGTGTCTTGGGGTTAATTAGATGTGTGCATGTTTCGGCAGTGCTTGAACAGAATGAGGAGAGGGACCCAGAAGGGGAGGCGCAGCACAATGGAGACATAAGTGTTGAAGATCAAACGCAGATGACATCCTTTGAGATCAATCTTAAAGATAAGAGGTTTGTGGCTGGTGGCAAATCCCAGACGCTTGTACGTCGAGCAGCGTGTGCAGAACATGTCGCGTCACTGCTGTACAGGTGGTTTCCCTTTGATGTTTACCTTCACACACTCTTTCTTTGAACCTTCTTTGCAGGTACCATGATGACTTCAGGTCCCTGGTGGAGGGGTGTGGCTGCTACTGCTGTATGAACCACCAGAGGGCGTACATACACCACCTGCTGGTGACCAATGAGCTCTTGGCTGGAGTCCTGCTCATGATCCACAACACAGCCCATTATCACGGCTTCTTCAGTGCCCTGAGAGAGGCTTTGGCCAACGATAAGCTGGACCTCCTCAAGAGACGGGTCCTCGGAGCGAGAGGCCAGATAGAAACAAAAGAATAAGGATAAACCTGACAGATAAGTGAGGGATTGATGTTGTGGAGCGTTCCTATTAGGATGATAACTGGAGCGGCTTAGGAACTGGTAATCACAATCAGTACTATGTTAAGCTGCAGGGTTCAGTCAGAGGATAAAGGGTGATCCTGCAGAGACCTGCAGATTTGGCCAGTCCAGTGTTTTTAAAAGTCTCAAGAGAAGGTATGGGAGGGGCGCTGAAGGAGAAGAAGAGCAGATAAACTCGACCATTTAATGTTCACGCTCTGGCCTCGTGTCTGGGTTAAATATCAGGAGGTTTCACTCCTGTAAGCTTGGTATCGATTTGACCAGATAGCGAGGAGATGAAGTCCGAGATATCCAGCTGAAGAGGGAAAAGAGCCTGGAGAAAAGTCGAGACAAATTTGCATAGAGGTGTGAGGATGGATGGATGGATGGATGGTGGGCTATTGACTGTAACCGTCTCCATCTGCTCCTTGATCTGATCTGATCTAATTGGTCAGTACATGACTAATGTTCCTTCAGCTCATTAACATGATATGGCAGCAGGTTCTTGGACCAAAAGAGATTCTGCTTTTCTTAAGGTTGACATTAAATAATATTTTGTACCACATTTCATTGAAACTAGGTGTATTTTGTTTGTCTGCAGTATATTACCTGACAGTATACAGCAATGTATTTGTAGTTAGATCTAAAGTATTACCTTGAAGTCAGATTTTTAAGGCTGATATAATAACTTGAACCGGGAAGAAGTTCATAACTGACGTGTAATGGAAACTGTCAGTCACGTAACACAACCCCATCACACCACTATCTGTTGAAACACATCAACAATCGGCTACAGTGGTGTGTTAATGGGTAGATTATTTCCATCTTGTACAAAGAGTCATGAGTAGAGGTGTGCCTTGGTACTGGCAATACAATACGATATATCATGATACTGTTAAAAAGGCTAGTTTTGTTTGCTTTTCAAAAATGGACAAATTGAATTACACCAAAAATACCTACTAACAGGATCTGATGGTATATCACAAACTATTCCTGTTAAAAATTAAATGAGGTTTTACAGACGTACTGTATATATAACTGACTTATTTTTCTGTAAGCTGTATTTCAAGTGGTCTGATGGAAAACTCGACTTCACCCCCCCCTCATGACTGGGGGTTTTAGAAAATGGTGTTTAAAAAAAATAAAAATATATATATATATTCCTTTTGTTCAGGCAGTCCAACTTATATTTACAAGGCTATAATTAATACTGAAAATTCAGGAATTCCAGCTATAAATTATGAAAGAGCTGCAGCATCTGAAACCGGCCACAATGAACATTTGACAGATAAACAGTACCTCAGTGTTTTACTTTCAGACTGTTTGTCTTGTTTGTTATGAATTCTGACTGTTTCCATAAAGTCACCATTTATTTTTTTCTTAAGTTTTTATTTAGTTATTTAATCAACCATGGGGTCCTGACCCCATGGTTGGGGACTGTACTCATCTCAAATCTAATGGCAATTTTTTTTCATTCATATTTCTAAACTTAATTCAACATAGTGCCCTGCCCCTCTTACTGTTTTATTATTTTCATGTTTCACTTGAATGGCTTTAATAAGATCAGTCTTCCGGCTACATGTGGATGGATTCCATGTAATGTTTGATGTGCGTGTGTGTTGGTTGAGTTAAGTGCAGCCGCCCTATGCCCACTTCATGCAGATGTGGCAGTTATTGTCTCATGGGTTTTATGGGAAGGTTAACTGAGGTTTGCACTGACAGTTCGTCTGCTTTTTGCAGCTGAGAGGATAAAGATCAGATAAAGATATGGGCCTCTACTGCCTCCCATGCTGAGGTAGACGGAGGCTTTTTGAAGGTGAGGGGATATAATTGACTGCCAGACCGTGCACATGTCTGTGGGGCACAGGGGATGGACTGAGAAGGGAAAGACTGGCAGATTTATGGAAAGGCTATGAGGATTTTTTTTTGTACTTGTGGGATACCTTAACCATATCCAGCATTATAAAGAAGTAGGCTGGCAGATTTGCTGTCATCATAACGTGGGCGCAGCGCATAAATCCTCAAGTGCAGACATAGAATGAATTGTGTAATAGGAGGAATGGAAATTTATAAAAAAATTTCAGGCAAAATGGGTGAAAGCGAAGCAAGCAGTGACCTCTAGACTTTTTTTTTTTTTAACTTAAAGGATAACAGTTGACAACCAAAGTGGAGGAAGTTGCAAAGTCAATCCTCAAGATTAGTGAGTAAATATAAAATAGGTAGTGATTACCCCCCTCACCCTGGAAGAATTCTAATATTTAATTTAAGAAATGCTTCAGTGGATATGTTCAGCAGCCGGCTTATAAAAATAGAGGTTATCTATGTGAATGCAGTGTCTGACAAAATACCTTTTAAGAACATGGTACCTGTGCAATAATCCATACAGTTCACACCGGTTGGGAAAACAGGTTATAGTTCTGGCTGCTACACACTTTCAACTCTCTTTAAGTGCAGCTACTGATGTGTGAATGAAATGTTTTTTAATGAATCTAGATGGCTACACACCAGCAGATTATTCATTTTGACATATTATTTGTCAAGTTTGTGACCTTCAACTATTCTATAAGTGGAACATAAGTGATTGCAATAATAATGAGATCTAGGCCAATGAAATAGAATATAAATGCGCTTCCGGTAGCACCATGAGACCACAGCTGTCATATTTTTGTTACGATGTGAGACATTGATTTGATAATTAAGCTATGTAAGTGTATGCTGCATGTGATAGTTCATCATGGTTCAATTAACAGATCAACGCATACCTTGAATATTTTCGAGCTTTGTGGGTTTTTTTTCCATTTCTGGGAGAAAGTCAAAGCATTTAATTTGCTGAGGAAACGTCTTTGCTTGGTTAGTTTTCTCTCTCAAAGTCATACTTCATTTTCTCAGCTGTGCTGAGTCTAGAAAACAGACTTATAGTAGGTTTGATGGAGCATGGGAGAAATTAATGTCCTGAGAAAAAAACATATGTTGAGACTCTGAAACAAGCAGTGGAAGTGTTCCATCATTAGAGGGTCTAGAATAAAATTAATTGAAGATATAACGAGCAGGGGATTCCCTAAATTCCATTAATGTCTGTTGTCTAAGCAGAGCTGTTCCAGTTGGCTGATGTTCTTCACAGATTTAATGTGCCGGAAATACTGATTAGTACAGAAGTGAGGATTTTCTTGTTTCAAAGATACATCCTTAATGCAGATGCCTTAACTGAATTGTGTTAATATTCACATCTCTACATTTTTGTAAATTTTATATCCTCAGAGTCACTGCTATTCAAAACCTCTACCTGTTTATGTCACATGTTTGTTTTTAATATGTTATAAGAAGTTTGGTTGGGCAAGATTATTGTACAGTAATCGTTGTGTTTCTGCAGAGATGTATCGCACTATAACTCAATAAATACTTGAGATATAGCCATGAAGTTACATGGGTATATACATATAGCTAATGCACATCAGATGCAATGACCCATTTGAGTAAAGGTCAAAGGTCAAGGTCACAATTAACTAAAAGGTCAAAATTACATTATTGGTTATAACTCAAGAACTTTGAGATTGGTACCAAACCATGCAGAATGAAGATTTCTCATAATTAGTGTTATCACTTACAACCAATAGTTTTGGAGATCTCTGGAGGTCAAATGTGACATGTTTACAAAATTAACTTCTGTAACACTGTTTGTGTGTGTCAAGCATAGACATATCATGCTATAAGTTAATCAATACTGGATATATTATCATAATATTACACACACTGATGCATATGAAATTATCAATATTGCAAACGGTCAAGGTCTCATTTAGCAGAAAGGTCAAAATCATAATATAGGTTCTAATTCAAGAACAGGTTGCCATAGAAACTTCAGATTGGCACAAAATAGCCGCAAGATTAGGCATTCTCTGAATCCTTATGTTAAATAAAGTTCAGATTTACCTGCGTGGATGACATAGTCCACAGGTCTGCAACCCTAGTCGTAGACAGCTCCTGTCCTGGATGTTTTCGATGTATCCCTCCCTCTTCCAGTACAGGTGTGCTGGAAGAGGGATACATCTAAAACATGCAGATAGTGCCTCTGTAGGACCAGAGTTGCAGACCCCTGAACTACTCCTATGCAGTAATAGAAATGTATAAAGAAGGTCTGACAAGCAAATCTTAATGGAAAGGGAACACCGGGTCAGATCACTCCCACCACTACTAATAACTTCAGCTCTAAAGAGGAATTTCTACACAGGACAAAAATTGCTGGCAAGTCAAGACAAATTGAATAAAATTATGTTCCCCAGACTTATGTATTCATCATTTCTTCCATGCTAGAGCACATTGCCAGAACACTTTATAATTCTCAAATCAACATTCAATAGGAGTCAATTTTCATCAGCACTTGAACCTTTTTGAGAGGTATTGGTCATGCTCATTCTTGTTCTCAGCACTGGTTTAAACATTGTATTGAGTGACACTGGGCACAATTTCTACATAAAAAGCATTTGAATGGTTCTCAACAGGTGGTCCTGATAGCTCATTTCAACCAATTATACAGATGGAGAGGACATTCAGTCTGAATCGCCTCAACTTTCTTTTCTGTCTCTCCACTCTCCTGGACAACTTTGCAGTGTGAGCCGCGACTTCACATTTATCTTATGCTTCACACAGTGGCTGGATTGTTATCTCCTGTTGTGGCATCCCGGCATGAAAAAGAATGAGCGTCACTGCTCTCCCAAAACAATAGAAAGCCTCATAAAGCCTGCAGTGCAATGCAGTATCATGAAAGGAATGATGGCCAGTGAGCAGTTTTATCAGTGAAGGATTGTGTTGACAGCGCCCAGCTTCCGAAGTCTTTACAGTAGCCAGACAGGCCAGCATTTGTCACTGCGAGAGGCAAGTGTCAGTGATGTGTTAGAGGCTTAAATCATTGATTGGACAAGGTGTCACAGTCTCCACAGTTTCCTCTTAACCGCACTCTGTCAGAATATAGCACCATACTGTCACTTACCTGACAGAGTTCCTTCCTTCACTTCACCCAATCAGAAATATGAACAACATACAGTGATATGGTCACGACTCACTCAGTAGCCCTAGACATTCTGTCTTGTCCCCATGGTAACCCTTGACCAACAGCGAGGACCAGCCATGATAGTTGACATCAGGGTTATAAATTTGTGCTCTTTAAACTGAGGTCCACTGCATCACTAACTCCCTGATGTATTTCACTATTCATTTATACACATAAATCACCAGCCAACATTGTTTTAAATCAGCAGGGACCCTCTCGCTCCGTTAGACACCTTGAGTGAATATTTTATCAGGACTGCAAAGCATAATATAAACGAAGGCTGAGTTACTCTCCTGAAATATAGAGAGAAGGTCATATCACTTTAATCCTGCAGACCTATTGGTTAACATATCTGCTGATATTCTGCCCTAAAGTGGTGTATGGGTTTAATAGGGACCAGTAAAGGTTCTATTTCCATGTTCAAATCACACCCATGACTGGTTGTTGTTTCCTTACAGCTACGTGTCTTCTCTAGTATCATGCTTCTTTATTTTATGATATTGATGTCACAACAACTATTACTATGTACCGAGGGGAAGTAAAGGATGCTATGCCCATATTTTGGAGAAGTCTATGTTCTTCAATACTGTGCAGCGGGATGTAATGAGTGTGGACATCTACTATACTTTATTGAATTTAAACAGGCAATGTTTTGACTCTGCTGTATTGGAAATGTTGGGGCCAATTTACCTTGATATAAAAAGGGGATTCACAAGAGGATAAAAAAAAGTCCAAAAAGCAAAGATAAGCAAAATGAAAACCAAATGTTGATGCTTTCCATGGCCTAAACTCTAACGTAGTCATATCACTTACTATACTGATTATTTTCTTGGATTATTGCTCAGTCTGCACCATAATCATAACAGCATGATAGGTAAACTCATATTTATTTTGATTATCTCATTTATGTCTTGAAACTGATTTGTTAGAAATGGGGAAAATACACAAAGTAGGAACTTTGATGAGGGTGAAACTGTTGTGATTAAATCAGTGTGTCAGAGGGCATCTGCAGATCTTGTTAATTTTCAGTATCTACTAAAAGTATCTAAAGAAGAAAAAAAATCTACACACTGGAAAAAAAAAATCAAATATCACTGTTAAAACAAGTGGTGCCCAGTACAACAAACCCCACCCCCCCTTGCATACATTTTGCCTCATCTGCCCTATTTCTTATCATTGTGAAAACACATTTTTGGTGACCTTTGACCTACATTAACCAAATTTTAATGGGATCTATTCTGGACCACCTTGCAACTTTCTTGAAAATATCTCAAATACAATACCCCTCTCCCCTTCATGGGGCAGGGTAATTATCTTGGTAAGATTTCTTGACGTTACTCTTTAGGTGACAATACCTTGATTAGATATTTTGACAAGAAATGAGAAAAATATAATTGGGAAGATTTGAACTTTTGCAGTGCACCAGTCCAGCATCTGTAGGAATGTGACATTATTTCCACGTGTTTAATATTATGTAGGTTCCCCTTTTTCCACAAAAACAGCCGTGACCCGAGACCTAGGCAAGACCAGGTTTATTTGTACAGCACAATTCATACACAGGGTAATTCACAGTATTTCACAAAAATGGAAGAGAGACAGGTTAAATACACACAATTATAGTTAAAACATAATCAATAAAACAAGAATATCAATCAATTAAAATCAATTAAAAGGTCAGAGTGCAGATAGAACCCGTTCAGTTGTTCTATGCACAGTTGAACAAAACTGTTTTCATCCTGGACTTAAACATGGTCATGGTTTCACATCATCAGAAATACTGTTCCTGAGTTAGCTGCATGGAAGTGAAATGCAGCTTCATCCTGTTTAGTCCTGACTCTGGGCTCCAGCAAAAGGCCTGTCCCTAAGGTTCTCAGGGTCCAAAAGGGTTCATATGGGACCAACATGGCACAGATGTACTTTGGTGCTAGAGCATGGACAGACTTAGAGCTGTTTTAAAGTCAGTGCACGAACCTGAGCACAAGACCAATATGGTGGTACTTCTTGGTTATAGTCAGGACCCGAGCAGCAGTGTTCTGGATGTATTGCAGCTACAGAGAGTCCAGTCAGAAGGCCGTAACAGTAGTCTAACCTGCCAGAGATCAATTAGTGGATAAATCTAAGTCTGGTTTAGACAGTAAACTGTTGATTCTGGCAATGTCTTTAAGAAGATAAAAGGCTGATGATGATATTGATTTATTGTGGTTGTTGAAGTTTAGGTCTGAGTCCATTATTACCCCTAGATTTCTAACGCAATTTTAAACTTTAAAGTAAGAGATTCTAGGTGACTGATGATGCTTTCTTTGAGTTTTTGTGGGCGAAAGAGAATGACTTCATCAGTCTTGTCTGAGTTTAGTTGGAGAAAGTTTTTTTTGTGACAAAGTGAGTCCACAGGCCCATGTTCACCTGCTGTCAGTGAAATGTACATCTGAGTGTCATCTGCATAGTTGTGGTAGGACATGTTATTACTACGTACTAACTGCCCCACGGGCCACATGTAAAGATTGAATAAGAGGGGATCCAGGATAGACCCATGGGGGACCCCGTAGGTCACTGCCGAGACTCCACCAGACCTCTGAAGTTGAGTTGTGGGACCAAGGATCCCTGAAGTCCTGGAAGTAGAGCGGTGGATCTCCATTGATCACATTTATTTGTCCACTACTTCTCATGTGATCGTTGGTGCTGAGGTTAGGATGTCCTTCCTTGGTCCATATTTCATCGGTACTAACCGCCACAGTCCGGCAACAACCAACAAGACCTGTAGTTGTGGAAATACTCTGACCCAGTCCTCAGCAGTACAATATGGACCTGGTAAAAGTCACTCAGTTCCTTATGTTTCCGTTTCAGTTTAGTTTTATTTCGAGCACACAATAATCATCAAAACATCATTGAAAATGGTCAACTTTTTTTTTTTTTTCCTTGTACTCGAAAAGGTGTTTTTAATTTTATTTCTCCAACATATTAGCATTAAGGGCTAAATGTTGACCTACTAGGTAATATGTCCAACTCAGTGAAGGGACCATTGTAAAGGTATAATTAATATTAACACGTCTCCTGTCAGTGGACATAAAGTCATGGCTGAATAGACCATATCACAGAAAAACATCTGGAAGTCCATTCATATTGTAGGTGTTGTAACACGCTTGTGGCATAAACATCTGCTTGGGAATCTAATCCCTAACCCCCCCCCCAATAACAAGGCTACACACATTGCCTATAACAACATAAACAGCCACAAAAATAAATTACAAAAGGAGCCTGCAGGACGGTCTAACCCAGAGCTGTATTTTATCACATGAAGTTTTGAAGTATAAACTTCTGACTCAGCAAAAACTGTGCTTCACAGTAAGAAAAATGGTTGGAGTTATAAATAGCAAAAAAAAAAAAATTTCTGTCATGTATTTGTCAGACTGATCGATAACAGAATATAGCCAGGGAACAAGGGTAAGGGCATTTTTCATTCATGACATCTTTAAATTGTGAAAGTGATGATCCATCTGTAGAGAGCTTCAGTTCTCAAAGACAAGATGATTGTGTGATGTGATAAAAGTTGTTAACTTCTGGGAAACTCACACACTATTGTTTGAACTGTCCCTTCCATTTTCAATCCTTACATAAATATTGTCATTATGAGATTTATTAAGCTGAAATTTTTGTAATTATTTTTTAAATAATATTGAACTGGCACAACCCACCCTGTTGAGTGGACAACTTTATTTTAATTCCATTTTGTGTTTTAATAATGATGTCAAGTTTGCTTGTATAGAGGGAGGGCTCATATAGACAAAAGTGTACAAGGACAGGATGAGATGAGACAGTAGGACAAACCACTATATGTGTTTTTCAAAGGACATATAGCATTACAGCTTGCACAAGCTTGTGTTTTGGTATTTTCCATGCTTGACTGGACCAGGTTTTTTATTTTTATTGCTCTGCTGCCCTAGAGGTCACTGGAAGTTGAAGCAAAGGTCAGCAGTGTTCAGTTTAGTAGGACAGTGGACAGATGAAAAGGCCATGTAGGATTTGACCTTTCCTGATGAGCGTCGTTGGTTAACACTTGGAAAATGTGGAAGAAACACCTCATTCAACTTAGCTTCAGGTCTGGAGTATGTGAAGAAGAAGCAGGAAGAAAAGATGTGTGAAGGCGCAGAAAGCAGGAGTGTTATGTGTAATATTAGAGATACATGGGCATGTATGATTTCTATGCATTAATGCAGAATAAGTGTGAGAATTTAATTAAATACACTCTCCCTTCTACTGCTCTCCAAAATGGAAAGACTGAATATATAAAAAAAAAAAAACATGACTTGATACCTTTTCTTCCCATCATTGACAAATTAACCCAAAATATCTCTGGTAAAGAGTTGCTATTTTGCATAACTGAAAGTTATGATGGTATCGGCTCAACTCATCTCAGTTTGATTAACTTGATTTAGTTTTGGCAGCAGCACATTGTTACAGTAGGAGTCAGGGTCTGCTTCAGGTTTCCGCCTGTTAAAAGGTTTTTCCTCACCATTGTCACCAGTCACAAGTGTATGCTCCTGGAGGATTGTGTTGATTGGCTTCCAAGTCTATTTTCAACTGGCTCTATGTGTAAATGAGATACCCTTTTTGAAAAATTTCATTTGATTTGATTGCATTTCCACTGCAGATATAATCCTGCCTCATCACAGGAGGTCATGGTAGAAACACAACTGTGACTGCAACAATGGGAGAAGTAAGAATAGATAGAAAAAAGCTTCAAAAGATTAGTGAAGTGTCAAATTAAGAATGTTTATGCATCAACTTATCAGGATGTAGAATACATACTTGACAATCTATGCAGGCAACCTGACATGAGCATGTTTTTCTGTCACATATAGTACTGTTTGGCTCATTTGGAATATATGCATCATGGTATTAGACATACACCTCTGGAGAAAAAAAAATGAAGCGACCACTGCAATTTCCTCTGAAATCCCCATGTCTGTATGTGTGACAGCCATTCCCTTCCTGTGTCTGCTGAATTCCATGTAAACACAATTTATTCTACTGAATAAACACCTGATCCATGTCTTATTTAAGAAGAAGCATAAAAATCACTACTGTGACCATCACAATCTTCTTACAATAGGCAAAAATAGGAGGATTTTTACCACAAAAGTAATTGGAATGAAAAAATAATTCTTGAAAACTGCTGGAAGTCTGCTCTGACAGTGTTTCCACACTCTGAGGACTGGTTTTTGTAACAGTACAATACTCCTGGCCTGAACTAGATCAATAAAGGTGTAGATGTTGGACCATCAGAAAAAGACATGGCCCACCCACTTTGCAGAACCCACTTTGAAAAGGATGGGTGGGTGGGTGGGTGTTCCCAAGTTACAGCATTAGTACGTATAGTGTTATTTAGAAATTACTATGAAATTTTTTTTTTTGCTTTAGGTCTGAAAACACCTGCATCTGTTTGTTATTTTGACCATGTGTCATATTCTGACAATATATGCTGTAAATAATATATGTATTTGGAATTGGAGAAATGTTTAGTGTAGTTTAGAAAACAAAATCAAAATGTTAATTTTACTCAAACACAGCTATACAGCAAATGGTAAAATCAGAGGAAGTGATCATTTTGCTGTGCTTTGTTTTCCTCCATATTTGTACAATCTGCTAATACCATGTTGTCCCTGCTCTGACACAGTAGAAACACTAAAAACACAGTGCCAAGTTAATGCAACAACAATAATAGCAATGTTTACACTGTTACATGTGTGTTTACACTGTGAAAAAAATTTAAATACAAATTTTATATATATATATATATATATATATATATATATATATATATATATATATATATTTATTTATTTATTTATTTTTAAATTTAATTTAATTTTTATTTTATTTTATTTACCCTTTCATATAGAATATCTCTAATGAGCTACAATATGTGCAAGGGTGGAGTTTGTTTGTTGTATACTTTTGATTGCACACTATTTAATATTTTTTAATACATTCCTTTACCTTTTGTCTTGTTATTTAGATGTAAGTGCACGATTGCAAGTAGAGTTCACCTGCAATTTTGTTACACAACTGGTGTAATAACAATAAAGCCTATTCTGTTCTGTTCTATTCTATTCTATTCTATTCTATTCTATTCTATTCTATTCTATTCTATGCAAGTCGGGCTGATACTTTTGTGTAATTGTGGCATACAGACACTGAACTGAACATTTCCTCTATCTCCTTTTTACTCAATTGAAAAACTATGTTGTCAGATCTTTGGATGAAATCATTTGCTGCATCTGACATCTTTACAACTGAAAAAATTTCCAAGAATGTGTGAAATCGACTGAATATCATCTTCACATCAGGTGATAAGCAATGATTAATAGATTTATCTTTTCCTAATGATGTGATCCATGTGGAATATAACACTAGGAAATGTTGGTGAGGTCATTTGTTGTGCACTTTCAGAGTAGTCAGCTAGCATTTGATTGCCACAGTTGTTTATAAGGGTTTTCTTGAAAGAGGAAAAAAATGACATTCCGTGAAGAAGGCCTCAATTATAGCCAGTTTATATGACTATCTTCTGTCAATCATTCACATGGACTTGTACTGGAAGCAATCTGTTCAATTTTAATGTCTTCTGTAACGTAGGGTGGTGTATTATCATCAGGAAAGTCATTATTTATGAATTCAAATGATACTTACGGTGTCATTTGCATGTTATTAAGTCACTTTTAGATTTCAAGAGGTAGAAGAAAAATGAGTCGTAGTTTAATTATGTCAAGGATGCAACCATTAATACACAATAGCTGCAATTAAATAAATATATGTTCTGCCTCACAAACAGTGACCAGTCTGCTTCATTCACAGCCTTTATCAGAGGTGTGAAACACAAAACACACTGCCATCATATACAGTGCATATTTTTGTGCATTATATAAGTATGTGTGGCCAAATGCTCACTTTTATTTTGGTTTTCTACTGAGTTCTTTTGTTCACACATTCTCATCGCACTGATTTGGAGGCGGCCTAACACTGACAGTGACGTCACATACAATCAGGCTGAAATCAATGCAATTTGATGGTAATGACAGCCTTGATAGTTTTGTTCTCGAGAGTGATGTGACACATTGATCTGTTTACATACAAAGCCTTGATTAAAAAGTGATCGTATTTTCAAGAGGGTTTGGCGGTTTCACATGCTGATCAAGCGTAGTATCTATGTTGTATTAGGGCAGTGTCACTGTGCTCAGTGTTGTAATATACTTGAAGGCTAGTGTGTGATTATTTTTTAATGTACAACTTACAGTGTCCTATAGGAGCAGTGTCTCTGTTTAAAATTGCAATGCATGCAGCAAGGGTTCTGAGTATTATTAAAGCATGGGATGATGTGGAGCCAAGAAGCAGAATGAAAATAGGGACAAGTGGGAATCAGGGATGATAGAGAAATGGCAGTCAGCAGCACATCCTTTGAGGGGCCAAGCAACCAGCATAGAAAGTGAATTTTTAAGTGAGAGAAATGAAGAGCGTGGAGCGAAATCCGATCATCCTAGGTCTTAAACATGAGATTTTCTTTCTTCTTTTTTTTTTTCTCCTTTTTCCTTTTAGTGGAGATAGCCGTTAGCAAAGACTTACAACTTCATCTAGATTTGAAGGAACATCAAAAGCAGATTCGCTTGTCAAATTCTAAATCGCAACGCATATCTTTGTGTAGAATAGATGATCTGCAACTGGTGGAATTCTAAAGCAGGTTTTTAAAGATACCCTCCAGAAGTTACCAAAATAAGCCATACTGAGAAATAATTTGTTCATAATGTGTTTTCCATAAAGAGAAAGTTTGGTAAACAACTGAACGATTCCAAAAAAAAGCACTTTGTCTTTTTTTATTATCAATAAATGGACTAAGTGGACATGCAGCTGCCTCAGGCCTTGTGCTCCACCCAGAACACCTCCTCTTACTGTATGTTATTCTGAACACGATAACGACCTTACACAGACACTGAGGTTCTATTTTATGTCTCTGCAGTGAGAGATGATTCGACTGCAGCTGCAGATAGTTTGATTTTGTTAACACAGTGCAGCTGTCATATAAAACTCACTGAGTCTGCTTGAGAACTTGCATAAACTTTGACACACTCTTCATGTGAAAATGTAAGCTAAGCTAAGCAATTTTTTTTTTTTTTAATTTAATTTTTTTTTACATTTGGTCTAAACTGAATGAATTATCAGCCTGACAACAACCGCTGCAAATCATATCATGAATTGTCAGCACCAAGTGAATTTTCATGTGCTTCCTGAAAAGCAGCTGATATGGGAAAATGATCAGTGCCTAAATCTCTGACCATGCTGTGACTATCAACAGCTGGTGGTGATGAGCCAACAATATCAAAGTCACGCAGAGCGATTTCTGTAAAGGTCTGCTGTAAAAAAAAAAAAAAAAAAGGGCCAATACTGACTTTCAGTTGAAGGTGTCAGACTCATCTTGTTAGCAAATATGCCATCTTGTCTGTTTCAATATGCTAATCTTGATTAAATCATTGGATAGAGAGCTCACTCATCAGGGTGGAAGCCTAAAACTCTACAATCTTCCATGTTTAATTCAAAAGATTAACCATTTGACACAGGCTGTGTGAAATTTCACAGAGACACTTTTTGGACCATTTTGGCATCTGCTGTTTATGATGTCTCAAATTGTGCTCACACAGGCATATCTTGTTGGGAACAATGTGTTGTTTTTGGCAGGAAAAGAACAGCAGAGTGACTGGAGCTGCAAGGTGATGATGTTCATTGGGTTTGAAGGCAATTTCCTGGTGCTGGGTTCTTCATTAAATCATGAAGCAGACATTGTAGGGGTTCACCTGTGCATACCATAGGGACAATCATCCACTTGGACTCCCCTTGTGTCTGCCTCTGATTCCTTTATTTATTTTTTTATACGGTTTGGAAGGTACATTCTTTACCTCATTACTCTAGGATGAAGGGACTATGTGTTTCTGTGACTGATGAAGCCAAAGCACTCATCCACACTCTGGCATTCGTCCAGTGTTTCGATGCCATTGATGAAAAGGCTGTCAGGCAGCCACGTGCAAATGTCTGTTGTTGTCCTTTTCTTGCCACCATCAAGAGTTATATGCAGATCATTTACTCACACCACCTGGGAGATATACTAGAGAAAATAATAGTAGCACTGTGATCAAAGAAACAGATAAGCTTGCACTCATGTATGCTGAGGACATTGATGCACATCTGTTTTTCAAGTACATCTGTCTATAATACCAAAGTCATTAGAAATGCATATGGTGGGCTGTAGTATACTCATGTTCAATCAGTGCTGTCCCACCTGCGTCCACCGTCATTACAGCGTTAAAGTGATGCTAGTGACACTGTGTAATTTACTGTATGCATGCGTGAGCATAGAGTTGGTTTAAAGCGTATTTCCACTGCGGTCTCTTCAATTTCTCTGGTAGTTGATCTTTTTTCTGTTTTGAGCGAGCCAGAACAGATGTTGATAGATCGAGATAATTCCAAGAAAACCATTAAAACATTTTCTGCCTCAAAACTTCACAGTGAAGGACACTTTAAATGACTACAGGTTTTTTTTTTTTCAATTTGCCAGATAAGTTTAGATATTTTGGCGGAAATAGAGGAATGTGTTAGATAGATGATTTATCATAGTTATTTTTCCTTAAAACTAAATTCCAGGGCGTTGATTAATGCTTCTATTCTTAATTAATTACTGGTGATTGAGAAGACATATATGAAACTGAAGGAACTAATAACAACTGGAAGGAAGGAAGGAAGGAAGCAAGGAAGGAAGGAAAGAAAAATCTCTGAAATGTCAAAATCACTCACTGGTGAACAATTCTAAAATTTTGATTTGGATCATCTTGGAGGACTTAATACGTGGCCCAGATTGACCATGTGTAAAATCAACATCTGCTGTGGGTTTTGAGGTACTGGACCAAATAGACAGACAGACACGGTGGCAATACTCTCATGGGGAGGTGAGGTTTTTAAAAAAAATCCACACTTGTAGATCACTTGGATATAGTCAGGATGGAAAATGTTCCAGGCGTATTATTTCAGCCTGTATCCCTGAAGGCATGTTTCCCAGACCACATGCCTCCTGGATGGATGTGATATTGTCTCATCATCTTATACTGTATCATATTCCAGCCTCATTTGCATATTTTATCTGAAGGATTATCCATACCACCCTGCTGTATTTCTAATTAATGGTGCTGCCTTGGACAAAGCATGATGACATGATCTGATGGGAGAATCATTCAGAACTGTTGTTTTGAAATAATGTCCCATACATTAAAAAGCTGATTTATGGCCTTGGAGGAATATTAGATTGAATTAAATCTGTCTATGCATTGGACACTAAATCCCACAAACAACCATATAGACAAAGCAATAAAATGTCTGTTGGGAAATTCAATTACAGATGAAGATAAACAATGTTAAAACATAAAAGTACTGTCTCTACTGAATATTGTTGTTAGAGCTTTCACTCGTTTTTGCTTGTGACAAAGTGTAAAAGAGGACCCAGAGTGATTACACCTCAGATGGATCCATAAATCTGGATAAAACATCACAGATGTCTGACTCATCACCTGCTGAATGTTGCATTGGTCTTGATTTAGACTTACTCCCATTTAACATAATGCAGCTGGGTTTATTTCAAGCAGAAGTGTGTGCCTTTTGAATAAACTAGTGGTTAAATGCAAGTTTTTTAGGGAGTGTGTATATATGTGTATGTGACGATCCTGTCGACTCCACCAGCTCACTAATTCTAGATTAATGAAATAGGAAACACAAAATGAGCCTGATTTTCCCGCCTTCATCAGGAAGTGACACTGATTTTCACTTATCATCAGTGACCACTGACTGTTGCCATGGAAACACAGCTCTTAGCTCTGGGATATAGTGGCTAGCTTTGTAGGCTAATAATGAATTTAGTCAATTCCTTAGAATAAGTCTAGAAATAAAATGACTTCCCTTCGAACATTTTTTTGTGAAACAGCCAAAAAAGTACAAAAACAAACAAGTGAAACACAGTTGGTCACTGAGAAAGTCTTTGTGAGCGCTCCGGGAACATTGGCTATTTTGAGATTAATTGTAGTGTCTGTGATGACTCAAGCCGATGTTTTCTCTGTGACTTTGCATTTCAGTGTGTTTGTTGTGGGTACTGCTGATGTTTGGATGTTTGGACCCGCTTGCAGCCAGCTGCGATGGGTTGTTGTTGCTGGAAAAGTGGAGGTCAGACACAGAGTTAGCTGCAGGCGCAGAAGAACAGCTGGGCAAATCTGGGTACTGCCTGCAGGCCAGCCGCTGTCTGTCTGTCTGACTCCCAAATATGTGTGTGTGTGTGTGTGTGTGTGTGTGTGTGTGTGTGTTTGCACATGTGAGCATGCATCACTTCATGCATACATATTTTCTTCTTTTACATGGTTAGACACAGTTTTAACCTAATTTGCATGTAACCTCTGTTGTGTGCTTTGTGAAGTGCCAGTGATGTGGCTCTGGCTTTGGGAATCAGATGACAGCCGCTGGTTAGAGAAAACCTCCTCCGCAACACATCAGGTACTCATTAAATCTCTAGAAGAAGCTAGAGACTTTCCTGTTGTAGCTGGCAAATATCCAGAGAAAGAGTGGAAGGGAGAAAAACTAGGGATAACAGAGCCCCAGGGAATGTTTGAAAAGAAATAATAAAGGCACCAAAAAAAAAAAAAAAAAAAAAAAAGAAACAAAAATAAACAGTATAAAATATATAATGTCTGTTAGGAATGCATGGAGGCAACAGGAACATGTATATACTTTCTGTGACTGAGGGAGATAGTTAGCATTTAGTTATTGATTGAGATTGCTCTTGTGCTGTTTAGTTGCCCCTTGTTATTGTAGTGCACACACTTGGTCTTCAATTGGGCCAAAGATTGGGCAAGCATTATGGGAGGAATTGTGTGGAATGAAAGTCATCTATTTGTGCTCATCGATTAAACATTGTTCCCCAGGGTCTTCAATCTGCAGATTTAATTAACAAGTTTCACAGGACTAACAGGCAGCAGGGGCCTGCAGCTGGGAGAGCGCAAGTGGATTATAGTGGCTGGAAAAGGACGAATATGAAAGAAAGAGAAGGTGTGAGAGACAAAAAGGCAATTGGTTTAAGACCAGAGCCCTGGGCAACAGAAAAGAAAGGACACTGGGTTGAAGAAATTGATAGATTAAAGTTGGGGAAGGAAGATCGCTTCAATTTCAAGCCTCAGTTATACACTCATGTTGACTGTGGGAGATGCATGTATCTGCCGAGTGGTCAGCGGCAAACGCACATGCAGTCTCATTGCGGGGAGACACCTGTGCATGGGTAAACAATCAGGACAGAGAGCATGGAAAAAGCACACGTTTGATCACAAAGCAGAATGAGTTAGACGTGGAGCAATTTAGAAAGTGTTGACATAACAGAAGGGGAGAAATGAAGAAGGGAATAAGAGGGGGACGGGGGGGGGGCACTTTAGTATGACTCTTGGGCTGCAGTCACATGACTAGAACAGAGGGGGAAACTGAACCTGAGTGCATGCTGGGCTGATAGCAGTGAGGTATACCATGAAACACAGAGATGGAGCATATGTGTGTGTGTGTGTGTGTGTGTGTGTTTATCTGCTGATTAAGACAACCACTTAGAACCAGGTGCATGTGAGGCTGTGATAAAAAAAAAACTAAAACTAAAGTGTGGAAAGATTTCTGAAAAGAAGAATGATTTCTTGTTGCCCTTCACGGTCCTGGTTGAAGTATTTCCTGTCAAAGTATCAGCCTCCTGCTTAAAATGGATGATGAGCATGAGACCACTGGTGTGTAATTAGTGGCTCATTATGGTAAGTTATGTCTAAATATGAACTATGTTAGACTCTATAGGAGGAAAATATAATGACCAAGCTCTTGTGTGAATATTGGTGTGTTTCTGTCTCACATGCAATCACATGAAACCTTGCACAGTTGAAAGCGCATTTTTCTTTTAAAGCTTTCACACAGCACGTCATTCCTGCCAAAGTGGTGGTGGTGGGGAGGTCTCACTTTAATTGCTGGACAGATTGACAGAATAAGGAGAGCCCAGGTGCTAAGGGTCCAAAGCGAGAGAGGTGTGACCGTGCATTGAATACATTACTTATGCATGCCAACTCTTGATATATTATTGAATGTGTGCTTCTATTTAAAAAGTGCTGCTTATCTGCAACTAAGTGTGAATTTGAAGATATAGTGTCATCTTTGGATTTAAGTTAAATACAAATTTTATTGCCCATAATTTCATGCAGAATTAATCGATTTCTCAGGGGAAATACAGGTGCTTTTGAAGGTGATTCCCTCTTTAAGCCTTCTACCAGTAAAGGGGAGAGTGAATTTGTCTTCACATGAATCCTGATAGGTATACAGTGTGATTTGCACTGCCTCTATCTATTTCTTGCTTCCGACTGCTCATTAACTCCAAAGGCAGCTCCCTGGTCGAGACCTTGCTTGCAGATAATAATCGTACAGCCGCATTGTGATGCTAATTCTCAGGGCAGCACCCAGTTGCCCTTTAATCTCCTCCACCAGCGAGGATCTAAGGTAGCATTAAATCGAAGCACTCACACACTGAAGAGGCAGAGTACTCCAACTATTGTACAAGCGTTCTAAAAAAGTCTCTGTGTCTTCTTGTGTGCTTGTATTAGCATAGGTGTGTGTGCAAACATGCAAACTATGAGGGTTTCATGGGAGCTTGTTGTTGAATCCCTTGTTGCATGGCTTAATTTCACACAGCATAAACAATGAACTACATTTGGAGCGTTCATGCTGGATCTATTTGCATACGAATGTCAGAGCATTTGCTACAAGTGTTCTCTGTTCTTCATTTTTAATTCATAACTCAATGTGGGGAGAAAAAAAGTTGGTTTAAATTTATTCCTTGACGAAACCATTAACTTTCAGAAGTCCTTCCAACATCACCTTTTCCCCTTTTTACACACACATCGCTAACCATCTAGAACTAATTAAGTCTAATCACATTAAATTGTGTACCGCAAATCCCCAGTGCTACTTATACATGTTAGTCATGATCCACATGAAGAACTTCCCATCAATCCCTCCTCGTCTTAATTCCTTATCACTGTAGGGAGATAAGTATGGAATGCAGGCCTTCCTAACAGGTATTATGGTCTTGGTGCAGAAGCATGTGAGTATTTGCATCCTATAGGAGAGTGGCTGGACTGCTGCAGAAGATAAAACCACCTAAAGTCCACTCACGTTACGTCTCAACACTCAAAAAAACAGATAAACAATCAATATCTGACCCAGAAACAAAGCAGGGTTAATTACGTCAAAAGAAAAGCTAAGTCTGAAACAGTGAAAGAGTGCCTTATACTTGTAAGAAAACTAGTTTTGGTCAATTAGTCTTCACTTCCAAGGCAGCTGGTGAGTGGAATACTATCCCAAAAAATCCACTTCATACAGATAATTTAGAACGCAACTCAAAAAATGGCTGCTACACAATCAAATCTGTCAGCAGTAGTGATGTTCACACGTCACGTTTTACAGTATATAATGATTGATTTATACATTTATTTAATGTTTTATGTCTTCACGGTCACGATTTATATACTGAATTCTATGTTGTATGTCTTTATTGTTATGTTCTAATTTATTGGCAGGGGGAATATCATTGGAAATTAGCTTTTTGGCTAAAAATGGGTGCATTTACATTTTCCTTTTCTATAAAATGTTTATTAATGTACATTGTCCCTCTATAACAAATAAAGGTTAATAATAATAATAATAATAATAATAATAATAATAATAATAATAATAATAATAATAATAATAATAATAATAATAATAATAATAATAATGATAAAGGGATAACATTGAAAACATCTTCAGTATTTGTTAAGGGAGATTATCGGAAATTATTAATACCTTTTGTTCTAATAAGAATACTGAGAGTGTTTTGTCCACTACATGGAGTATTTTAGATCACATTTATATAATAAATTAGGACAAATTTAGACCAAGTAAAAATCATTCCATTTCTTCACCTGAACATGTCAAACAACAGATATACAGGCAGTGCATGACCCATAAACAAAGCAGGGTTAACGACACCACAATGTCTAAAATAGCTCAAAGAACATTAATAAAAAGGCTGACAGTAGCTTAGTCTTTTATGGTTTGTACAACAAACACAAAATGGATGAATTTTTAGAGCTAATTCTAACTTAATGTTTTTATTCTTACAACTTTGAAATAAAATAGAATTAAAAAAAGGAAATATTTCCCCACTGGGATTCTTCATTTTAGTATTTAAAGAAGACAGAAAATATAAGGAATACTCTTGGAAATTTGAATATACATTATGCATTTTTAAAATAGTGCCTTGTGTTATTTCCTTTCACTGAATAAGATGCCACAAAGCAGCAACAATTCAGAATTATCTTGTATTTACTCAGTCGTTTAGCAGCTGAAAGCAGATGAAAAGAAGAAAAAGATAAAAAGTGATGAATGTATTTTTTGTCTACAGTTGACAGCATTTCTAATGATAGTGGCAAAATCTCCTTCCCTATCCTTTCAAGAGGGAGCTACACTGACAGGATGATACTGATCGAGCAAAATTTGTTGCTTATCACAGTCCTTTTGCTCTTTTTTAGTGTCTGAAGGAGTGTAAATGTGAGCCAAGTGTTTGTTTCTGAGAGAAATCCAGTGTGTAAACCGATCAGTAGGGATCTGACGCTGAACACATATTTGTAATAGAGAAATGGAGTGATGCCATTTTCAGCTCTAATCCTTTACAATTGTTTAACATAATAAAAAGGCTTTAATAATGTCCCCTATACACATATTATATATTCCTCAGAGTTTGCTAGTCTTCATATATCACCAGGCAAACACACACTTGATTTTGTTACTTAATGTAAAAAGACACATTACTTTGACAGCTTTTCTCCTCAGGCCAAACTTTATTCATAAGGTGATAGAACCTCAGTGAAAACCTTAACCCAAACATTAAAGATAAACAATGTGGAGACAACTTCAGGAAAAATGTGGTTTTCTGAGTCTTTCTGCTCTTTCTTTCTTTCTTTCTTTCTTTCTTTCTTTCTTTCTTTCTTTCTTTCTTTCTTTCTTTCTTTCTCTCTCTCTCTCTTTCTTTCTTTCTTTCTTTCTTTCTCTCTTTCTTTCTTTCTTTCTTTCTCTCTCTCTCTCTTTCTTTCTTTCTTTCTTTCTTTCTTTTTTTCTTTCTTTCTTTCTTTCTTTCTATCTTTCTTTCTTTCTTTCTTTCTTTCTTTCTTTCTTTCTTTCTTTCTTTCTTTCTTTCTTTCTTTCTTTCTTTCTTTCTTTCTTTCTTTCTTTCTTTCTATCTTTCTTTCTCTCTCTCTCTTTCTTCCTTTCTGTTCTTTCTTTCTTTCTTTCTTTATCTCTTTCTTTCTTTCTTTCTTTCTGTTCTATTTTCTTTCTTTCTATCTTTCTTTCTTTCTCTCTTTCTTTCTTTCTCTCTTTCTTTCTTTCTTTCTTTCTTTCTTTCTTTCTTTCTGTTCTATTTTTCTTTCTTTCTATCTATCTTTCTTTCTTTCTTTCTTTATCTCTTTCCTTCTTTCTTTCTTTCTTTCTTTCTTTCTTTCTGTTCTATTTTCTTTCTTTCTTTCTATCTTTCTTTCTTTCTCTCTTTCTTTCTTTCTTTCTTTCTTTCTGTTCTATTTTTCTTTCTTTCTATCTTTCTTTCTTTCTCTCTTTCTTTCTTTCTCTCTTTCTTTCTTTCTTTCTTTCTTTCTTTCTTTCTTTCTTTCTGTTCTATTTTTCTTTCTTTCTATCTATCTTTCTTTCTTTCTTTCTTTATCTCTTTCCTTCTTTCTTTCTTTCTTTCTGTTCTATTTTCTTTCTTTCTATCTTTCTTTCTTTCTCTCTTTCTTTCTTTCTTTCTTTCTTTCTGTTCTATTTTTCTTTCTTTCTATCTATCTTTCTTTCTTTCTTTCTTTCTTTCTTTCTTTCTTTCTTTCTTTCTTTCTTTCTTTCTTTCTCTCTATCTCTTTCTATTCATTCATACCTCCTTTGACTTCCAAGTGGGTTCAAATTAACAGTGAAGGCTCTGAGTGTCTGAAAGACAATGAGAGACAGATAGAAGAGGATGATTACTGTGTCACATTTGACACGTGGTGGGAGGAAGAAGATGGGTAGTGTTGCTGAGAAAAAAGACGGACAAACTAAATGTCAGTGGCTGTAATCAGACTCTTTATCCATCATCATTTACCCGTCTTAAACATCTTGTCTTCCACCCACATTAATACAAAGAGTTTATCACATCCAAATAAAACAGGTAGAGAAGGCATTGATATGTGTCCTGGAATTAGAGTAAGGGTTCTCCAGTAGTCCATCTCTTCATATTAATACTCCTCCACATGTTCAAAACCAAACACTAAACTTAGATTTTTGACAGCGACTGGCATCTGACCTGTATGTCCTGTTCATTAGACTGTGTGCAGCTGTCACTCATATGAGAATTCTTTTCATTCTGTAACCTGCTGATAAAGAGGCATATTCTACATTGCATTCATCTTTCCCTTTCTTCTAAGTGTCATTCCCCAAACAGCAAGATGCTTAACATACTGAGCTGTGCATCCAAACCGTCCCTCTGCTTTTCACTCATGAGTGGACTTCTTCATTTTAGGTGTTTTCCATTATACACTCCACATGAATGTACTAAAAAAAAAAAAAAAATTATTACATGTTTGTGCTTGCATGCATATGCTAGACCTGTGCATGTCACAGAACAAAATATATAATCTGCCCACGTTTGTATCATATGCATAGTAGCATCATATTCAAATAGAAGATGCATGAAATGCACCAGAGGGTAAACTCACATAAAATCAGATCCACACTGTTTAAACATATAAATTCAAGGATGGTTTATCATGGAAAGTGCAGAGGTTGGGTCCATTTCTACCCCCCCCCCCCCCCCCCCCGGCCATTAAGGGTCTTGAGGTGACCGTGTTAGTAGCAATCACAGCCAAAATTGTATTTGTACATTTCTTTTTTGGGGGGGTCACCTAACCTCTCACCTTGACACCACTCTGGGCTTTTAACTCTTTCAGCTCCCGCTCTTCTTTACTTGCTGTTGTGACACATACTTCCTCTATCACCACACTTCTTTACAGCAGACATTTAAGCACTGGTGTCACTGATAAGCTTCACAGTGAACTGAAATGAAATGGAATTAAAACACGTTTAATCGTATTATTTATGGCTGTGATATCCCTACTATGAAATGTCAAAATATCATCAGTGGAAAAGATTTCACACATAATCCTTGATTATTTTACTTTGCATTAACATCAGTTGAAGTAAAGAAAAACCTCACACCATTTTACAGACTTAAACTGAACATGAAATTGCTGCCTCTTCTGCACAAAATGTCAACTTTGCACATGAGGCGTTATTTTTTGTTTTGTTTTTGTTTTTTAATCTAACAACCAGATTGCCATGAAATTGGAAGCTTACATACATCCTCCCAAAGGTTTAAAGTCTTTTGTTTTTAATCTCTGTAACCTTTCCAAAAACACCACCTCAGGACAATCTTAACATTTGTATTCTCACTTCCGGTAAAGATGGACTGCCATGTCATCAGTGTGTGTGATGCATCGAGCCACTGCACATCATGAGGAGTAATGAGACTCGTGTCCTAAGGGTGCATTAAAGTAGCTTCAGGCTACAGCACATGAACCTAGCTGCAAGGCGTTCGAGCCTGATACACATTGTGAAAGACATTAACTGAAAGACATTAAGTCATATTTACTACACTTAAACAAAAAGAGAGCAAACATCTCCTTCTATCAACAAGGATTTATTTTTACATGAACACTCTTCAACTCAACGTGAAGTAATTAGTGTTTGTATGGTTTTGGAAAATGTGCTAATACTGAACTCAAAAGCTCGAGATTCTTTTGTCATTACACACACTGGTGCATCATCATCATCATCATCATCATCATCATCATCATCATCATCATCATAAGTATTCTTGCTGGAATGAGTCAAAGTGGAAACAGTGGTGCATCATGTCACAGGAGCAGGTGTTGGTGCCTCTCAGAGAAATGTGAGCGCTTGAGACATACGCTGAAAAAAACCTATCGCCTCCCATCAAACAGCTACCCATAATCCATCTACACTCATTTCTCTCCTATACTCATCTTTTTGATCATTATTCTTTAAGTTCTTTCTGGTTTTTTTTTTTTCTCTTTATGGTTTTTCTTCTTCCCACTAAGCTATCCTATCATCCTTTATCTCTGTCTCCTTTGGTGTCACTTCTCCTCCTCTTTAAAATCATTTTGCCACTAAATCTCTTCACTATGCTATATGTTCAGATGGGATTTGTTCCTCCAAGAAATCCCGCTTAACACTCTACTGACTGCTATCTTGTGATATTACTAATCACAAGCAGCATTCATACTTGCACATGTACTGTATAAATCACATGTGTAAAACTGTGTGCAAGTGTAGAGATAATGGCAAGCTTGGAAAACATTGAATCTCTCTTTATTTACAACACACTTGCAGCGATATTCCGTCCATGACAGAACTGCCCACCAGTGGGTTTACAATCCAGCTTGATTTGTTAAGATCACAAAGCTGCTGCCTTCATCAGCACACTGGAACAGCCAGCAGGCAGCTCTAAATCACACTGTGGCTTGCCAGTGAACACACATTCCTTAAAAAAAACACAAAGTATTTCCACTGTGCATTACATCAAAATGTCCATGTTTAATTCTAACAACTCCACACAGAGCACAATGCCTCCACATCAATACATATGACAATCTTCAAAATGATGGAAGTCCTGACAGGAATCAATAGAATCCTCCCAGCACAATTCAAGTGAATTGTGAGTGCGCATGCACTAGTGTGTAACTGATGACAATGATGACGATGAAGGGCTGTAGTGGGGAAGGTGACTAACATTAGTTCATCCACACAGTATGATGGGTGTAGGCCTTAGAAATAGCTCACTGTCAGATTGATTTAGCAATCGTATAGCTCCATTGTGACTCTTAGAGTTTCTCAAAAGTCATGTACTGAGGAACTGTGCCAATGAGCAGTACACCTACTGTACATTATACATCCACAAGACAAGTCAGCTTCTTGTGCAATTGATAAGATGTAGTCTTACAAACTGTCCGAGGATAATACCGTTGACTCCAAGCCCTGTTTGATTTTTTAAAAAAAAGGTAAAAATCCTCTTTCGTATTAGTTTATTGTGTATCACAGTGTCCAGTATACATCTACGACCCCAGAGTATGACCTCATTTCCATTTTCATATCCCGGTACTCCATTCTCCTCAACAGCTCAGGATCTTGATGAACGCTCGTCTGAACTCGATGTTGAAGGTGGTGTAGATAATAGGATTGAGGGCACTGTTGACATAGCCCAGCCAGGTGAAAGCACTGTAAAGTTCAGGGGGCACGTAGCATGTCCTGCAGTGAGTGTTCAGAATGTGAGTCACAAAGAAAGGCAGCCAGCAGATGAGAAACACCCCTGGAGTAACCAGAGGGTGGACAGGTTAAAAGAGAGGGTGATATGAAATGGTAGTAAGCAGAGCATTGGACAAAAAGAAACCGACCAAAAGCATAAATAAAGAAATAAAATATGAAAGTGGAAGGTGGGAAATGTATTTATAAAAATATAAGAACATGGGAAGTGGTATAAAGAGTAAAATAGATGTGGAAGAAAAGAGAAAAAGGGAAAGAAAAAGAAGAAACCCTAGGTTAATCATGATCAAAATTCACTATTTGCAACACATCATCCCTGAACAGCAAGATTCACAACTATAAAGCTAAGCATTGTAGTGGAAGGCATAATATGTAATATATGTGTATATTTATGAGACTGAGCTGACCCAAAGATGCTTAAGAATAAGATGGTCCATCAGTAATTTAATAATGAGTCATTTCATGTTTTTATACTGAGGCTGTTTGAGTCACTCCATGAACACGATCACAGACTACGACTGATACTTTCACATCATAATGACTGAGGTAAATACTTTTTATTTTATTATATATTATATATTCTATTCCTATTAGACATTTTATTATATTGTTAGGTATTTACTTTATTACAAGCCAAATATATTCAGGCATTAAAATCAGCTTTTATAGACACACAGATGAAGAGAAACCCTGCTCTGTCTCATAAAGCAGGAAAATAAAGCGAGTGACAATAACCATAACATAATGTCAGTTACTAATAGTTACACACGCCCCCTGTTGATGACTTCTCTGTCAAGAAGTCAGCGCATTAGATCCACCTCAGGTGATGATTAGAGGCAGGGTATAATGCTGCATTTCAGAGTCCTGGGAAATGAGAAGCTTCTGACACTTAACTCTGTAAAATGTGATGGAACGTAAAGTGGGGTCAGTTCAAAGTACCTCATCGTAAACTACAACATTATGCCGACACAAGTGTGGTGGTATATAGTGTGCAAATTTGCAATGAAAAATAACTTTACAATGTATAATTAGCACAATTAGCATAACACTTCTGTCCACAGTCAAAATGCCTCTTCAGTAGAAAAGCAAATAGGAGCTTAGATGTTCGATCTGCATGTTTGTTGTTTATGTTCAACATGGATCACTTGGGATAATTTCAGGTGTGATGTACTTACTACTACCGAGATACTGTATATTGTATTTTACAGCACTCTGGGAGAGTGAAGTGAGAGAGCCTCACATGAAGACATGTTTCTGCTTTGTTAACCCCCCCCACCACCACCACTAGCACCACCACCTGCCTGATGGATAGACCTGAAATGTGCTCAAAGTACACACACTGAAATAATTTAACTAAAAATAAAATAACACACAATGTAATTTATGATGTGGAAAAAAAATATTAACTTTAAAACATCAAACATACAAATGTGCATTAAAGATGGCACCTTATGGTCAGAAGAGATAACTGCACTAGGGGTGGGAATGAATAGGATTTTATCAATATCAATGCCATTATTGATTCTGCTTACCAATCCAATTCCTTATCAATTATCCTATCAATTCCTGAGGCCCTGCTATCAAACACTGTCTGTGCAGCTGCCTTCAGCCATGTTTTCACAGGACAAACATTGCAAACTGTGCATGCAGGCCTGGAGGACTGCTGCTTCTCCAGGAAATGACCGTAAACCACTGCGAGTTTTCAAAGTGTTGTAATCGAACACGGTTCTAATGATAACTTGAATACTAAAAGTCCAGAATTTTAAACAGTTTATTGTTATATCGCAGGGCTCTACCCAGAAATTCAGAGCAAGTAGGCTTGTTGGACCACCCCCCCAGAGCTGTGCTTCATGGTTTGTGGCCCCCACCCCCCTTAAAGTGGATCATCTTCTGGTCAGCAGGCTTTGTGTACGCCATGCTGCGTGTCAGCTGGTATTGTTTATGGAAATTTAGGTGCAAAATGTTTTTAAATGTTGGAATAACCATGACTATTTTCACTAATGACAGCCCTTTATTTCTGACGTCACACTTAACTGACCAATGAGACACGCTTTGAAAAGTCATGAGCTGATGGCAATTTGTGAAAGTTCATTAGCATGACACCAGCACCAGAGGGTAGAAAAAACACAACAACGAGGGCTTGTGGCCCTTGTGGCCATAGACATAATACTCATGTCTATGCTTGTGGTAAGGAGAAGGGGTGAATTTGAGCTGGATCCTGATGGAAGAGGATCCGGGACCTCTTCTGAATAGAAAGAAAACATTATATATATATATATATATATATATATATATATATATATATATATATATATATATATATATATATACAAACCACGCCCCAAAACAAGGAACAAAATGGAAACCTAGAAAATTCGCAGGTGAGGAGTAATTGAATCTAGAGGAACAAATGAATGGTGTTTCATTTTCAACAACATGTCTAAACAACAGATGAGTTTGATGTCCTTTTTTTAAGACACAGGAAGGAGATGCTTCCAAACAATTTAAAGTAACTGTACGATGGGTTGCATGCATCATGCTCTCATGCAGTCACAAGGCAAGTGATGAAGCTAGTATGGCTACTGCCTCAACAGTTAACCTGTAGGTTCATGGACAGTTAGCCTGTAGGTTCATGGACAGTTAGCCTGCAGGTTCATGGACAGTTAGCCTGCAGGTTCATGGACAGTTAGCCTGCAGGTTCATGGACAGCTAGCCATGGCTGATACTGACGATACAGCAGGGAATCAGGTTAATCGTACATGAGGTTGTGGGTTTCCAAGGGACATAGAAATGCTACGGACACACGCAGTAAAACCCGAAACAGGGAGAGGGAGGATAATTCAGCATGTGCTGTGCAGAATATAGCTAACCTAATTATTGGTTAATTGTCGTCATAATAGCATATAACAGGGCTGTTTTCTGAAATTTAGGCTTTTAAGTGCCACAGCACAACAAGTGGCCATTCATGTGCTGCCATATGTACCTTGTGTGTCTGTACATTAGCATTTACAAATGAAGCACTGGTAAGAAGGCACTGTGCCCATATGCTACTGCCTGGGGAGAGCCCTGTACGGGTAACCATTACATCTTTAGTTATGATGGGTAATCCCTTCATGTGTGTCTCTTCTCTCCCTGATGTGCTAATCACTCTGGAACAGGATCAATCAGGACTCCTCAGATCACATGACTTTTTGACGATTGAAACACAGTCCAATCTTTATGCACTTAAAATGATTGTTGTTTAAGAAATGAGAAGCTACTGCATCAGTTAGGGTTAAGAAAAAAAAAAAACCTGTTGGAGTTAAAACATAATTATCCTGTGGAAGGATATGAGCTCTTTTCATCTTCAGTCCAGTCTGTTTATATTCTAGAAGTAGAATTTGCATATTATATCTTCAAAATCAAGTGCATGTGTGAGTCCTATAATGAAAAGAATGACTGTAACTAAAGGCATCTTGCTTTTAGTGAGGTCAGTTACAACACTAACAGACCTGTACATTATGGATTATTCACAATGTTGTGGTCATTTAACACAGAGCAGCTATCTTATGTTTATTATATATATAGACAGCTGTACAAGTTTCAAATGAAGTACCATACGTTGTCAGTGATACAGAAAACCAGTGGCCTGTGGCTGCAACTACTGAGAAGATTTATGTGCATGTGTGCAGTTTTCACTGACACCAGTGTAATGTTGTAAGACGCCTCTGATTACATTTTTGTCAGTAGGACCTATGCTGTGTCAGACATAACTGGATCGGATTTATTGCAAGCCAGCTGATAATTGGAGTGTGTGGAAGCTGTGTCAGGAGCCACAGCACTGGTGTGAAATAACACTATGAAGTCGAAGGCAGCCAGACAGTTTTGACATTTCAGCTAGGCTTACAGTGGCTCTGCAAAATATGAAGTGAATGCACACAGTCTATGTAAATCTGTGGATGCTATTGTGTCCAGAATAGAGAGCACAACAGGAGACCAGGAAAGGTGATCAATAATATGTTCTGGGATAGCTCAGTCTGATAATGCATCTGTAAAAGGTGTTTGAATTACATTTCTAATTAATTTCCTTAAGACACTCACCAAGCACAATGGCCAGCATCTGAGTGGCCTTTTTCTCTCGTGCGTGCATGCTCCTGAAGCGTGGATTGTTGATGTGAGAGTGAGAGTGAGGTATCGGCCGCAGTGACGTGTGTGTTCGCCCATTGGACAGGTCCTTGACTTCACAGCTCATCCGGACAGGAGGATGGTCACTGGGGTTGCTCCCCTCTTCCTCCCCCTCCTCCCCTCGTTCTTCCAAATCCAGCTCGGTGCGTCCGCAGGAGGCATGACTGATGCTGCAGTAGTTTTGTGTGTCCACCGGAGGCAGGACTGAGTTTTCCACAGGTCCAGTTTTTGGACGTTTGCGCCACAAACATCCTGACAGCAGGTTTGGCTTTGAAGGACCTGAAGGCTCTACACTCTGCTGTCGAAACAAATTACACACAATTATCATCTGCAGTGCTTCATTTAGTGTCACACAAATCATGACATTTACTTTTCAGTAAATTGTAATTCAAGTGTTCTCAGAGATATCGATCTTCTCAGGAAATTGCTAATGTACCCCGTGATGCCCTGATTTTGCCTTATTACTGGTCTTTTCAAATGTTCAGATTTTGTCAGATCTGACCTGGACATGATGTTTATTCTACTCAGTGTCTAGACAAGTGTTTTCACCTTTCTAAAATAATGTCAGGTAATCTGTATTCATTTTTAGTCTTTTCTTTGTCTTCTGATATTGTACCTTCTCATATTCAGTGCATTAAAATGCATAGAAAGGTTGAATTTTTAACATTTGTGTTTACCTTAGAGTTTGTGCTCAGGGATCATACTTTTCTGACATTATGACTCCATATCGAAGCTAGTAGGAGGTGTTGCAGAATGTTGATTATGTAGGGCAACTGGCAAAGACTGAAGAGTCAGTGTAAGGATTTTTGCAGAAAAAAACATGTCAATAGGAGCTTAAATGTTTATTTTTCTGTGTTGTTTATGCGTTGGGTTGCATGAATTATTTTGGTGCCTATTACTTCCACTCCCTTACAATCCCATTTATTCTCTTTGTGGTAATTTAATCTATAGTACTCACTTCACTTCATAGAAAACTAAGTATTATGGCTGTTGCCATGGTATCACATTTGTTTTGTAATGGAGATGAATATGTTTTTTGAATGACCATCTCCCAGCACAAAACAGACTCCAATAAGAAAGTTTGTTCTGTAAATGAGCACATGAAAATAACGTGAAACGCTAAAATCACACAATCAGAGTGTAAAAATATGGTGGTTCTAATCACTGTGTGAGCACAAAAAAGTGTAGCTCATTATGAAAAATTAATAGAAATTAATTTTGACATTTTAATATCAGGAAAATCATTTCTAAACACAGCAGGCAGAAGATGTTCGTATAAAAGCTTTAATACCACTGTAAATTACCTGCCCAGCATTAGACAGCTTCTCTGTAGTAATAGTTAATAGAAGTCAACTATACTAACCTCTATCATATACTACTTATAAAGTAGTATATAAGTTAACTATACTACTATACTAATAGTAATATAGTTAATACTACTATTATAGTATAATAGTACAGTTATACTATAGTAGTATAGTATAGAAGTATAACTTCTATACTATACTCTAATGCATGGTAAACATATATATAATCAATATTTTGAGAACCAGATGCTTTAGACAAAAATAGATTGAAAGATTGGAGCAACATTTGTCATGTAGCTGAAAGCACAACGCCACATGATTACTAATGTTCCATGTCTTTTGGATGTGTAGATAGGTTATTCAATGACTTTCTAACATGAATCATTATGTGTCAATGTCATGTTTTCAGCTTATTCTACTGCCTCTAAGGGCCAAAAAATCAATGGACCCCTGACATTTAGGGAAAAAAATGCTGATTACACTCTTTTCTCTGTCTTGTCTCGTATAATACTGAATGAGTCCCTGAGTTCTTTTCATACATAGATACTGAGTGGGAATTTGAAAGCAGAGGGCCCCTGAAGTAATGGTAAATATGCAGTTACATGATAAATACTCAGAAAATCTGAAATCATTGCCAGCACATCTCTCACTGCCAGTATGAAACCATTGAACCGTTCTTCTTGGACTTTAAATCTAAGTTTTTTTAATCACTGTTGTGTGGTTGGTATTCACAGAGGAAAACAGAATATGTGACATTATACCCGAATGGAATCTGTCATTTTTTTATTAGGCCTATTCATCTTTTTTAAATACTATATCCAATACATTTTAAAAAAAGTACAGCTCTATTCATAAAGAATTCACACCCAAAACTTTAATTAAGTTTCCTTTTAAAAGTAATTATGCATTCTCTGGTTTTAAAGGGTGAAATTTCATTAACTATCTCAAAAAGACCCTCAGGCTGAGACCACACAGAGGAACACAAACTCAAGTGTGCATGAACATTCAAACCAAAGGACCCACATGAAGAAGCTAAAAACAGAAAGGCCTTGTGTGCCACCATGTCACCATCCGCCGACATAGTATGAGAGGTAGTCAGGCATTGGGCTGTATTCAGTAAAACTAGAGCACTCAAAAAATACATTCACAGAATCTCATAGGGGAGTTGGATCTGCAATTGAAAATAACACCTACCACTTTAATCCTTATAGGTGACAGGTCTTGTTTCGCTTTGGGAGTTTCTTCTTGTAGACAGGTCTCCTAGGAGATCAAGGGGAAGTTCAAGAGAAAAATTATACTTCAGGTGAATACTTGTTTGTCCCTCAAACACAGGCACATCATTTGTGTCATTCACTTCACTTGTTCTCCTCAATAGATGTTTCTAAAAAAAATTATCAGTATGAATTTCTTCGTTCAACCTCATCCAGAGTCAGACTGTATTGTGTTGAATTAAATGTTTAGTATTGGATATTTAAAGGTGTCATTCTTCATATATGTCTTTGACACAGTGACGAGGCATCTCTGATTGGATCAGAATGCGTGAAGGAACACTCCCCCCTCCCCTCTTGCTCTCTGTATGTGTTTACCTTTATCAGAGTACCATCCAGCTAGGTTTCATGTTTGTTCTGAAAATGTGCAGGAAAAAAAAAAACAGGCTTTATTTCCACAGAGAGCATATGAACCAGTTTCATCCTAAAGTTTGTGCAGCAGCTACTGTGGCACCGTCTTCTCTTGTAGATGCTAATGCTGATGCTACTTCAGATTCGCTGCAATGGGCGACGGGCTTAACCCCACGTGGGTGACGGTAAAGTCCATCTGACATCAGATGGACCGGCTTTTTGTAGGTCCCTCGTTCCTCTCGCACTGTTGCCAACTTGGCGCATTTGTCGCTATATTTAGCTTTTTTTCAGACCCTCCCCTCGTGCCCAAATTTGTGAAAAGCGCATGGCGCAAAATCTAGTGCTTATTGGCTGGTGAGTTGGGGCTCTCTCTAGGCACTAGAGATAAAACCCTTGTTTTTCATACTTTTTCCTCACCTCCATTTGCTGCCTGTACTGTGCTTGCCTGGCTGCTCGTTCACAAACAGACGAGACTCACATACACACACTGCGCACCGATGTGCAGACCATTCAAGTATAGACGGAATTACGACAATGATTCCGTCATCCCATTCACATTATGGGGCCAGTCCAAAGGCGGCTCTTCTGCATAGACTTCTATTAACAATAGGAACAAATCGCACGCCTGTGACCCAGGCTGCTTCTGTCCCATCAATATCGCAACAATTCTACTCAGGCAGGCAGGCCAAGCAACAACTCTCGTTAAAAAAAAGAAAAAAGAAAAAAAATCCTCTCCTAGGACCATGACCTTAACGTGGTGGAGAGGTTTGTGTGCCCCAATGAACTCGAGAGCTGTGTTGTCTGGAGTATTATAGGCTAGCCTGGAATCCTATATTCCAGCAGGCTAGCCTATAGTCTCCCATGGCAAAGAGGTCTCAGGGGAGGGGTCAGACAAAGTGTGGTCAAGTAAGAGAGAGAGTGTGTGTGTGTGTGTGTGTGTGTGTGTGTGTGTGTGTGTGTGCTCCAGCAGATACCAGGAACAACATCAGAGATCTCTGTACAAAAGAGCGCATTTCTAGGAACAGCTAAGAACATGCGCAGAACCCTCAGGCTCCCAGGCCTCTGGTAGAGGACCCGAGTCTGAAGGAGACACCGCCCAGGTGGGGCGAGAGGAACATTATTATTTTTTTATATACCCTAGCGCATTCTAGTGCATTTTGGAAGTGCCCCTAGCTTTTAAGACCTTTAAAGACACTACTCAACTGGTAAAGTTATAGATTATACTGCACAGCCCACCTCACCTCACCATGACTTATTGTGGTGATTAAAAATTTAAAAAGTCCTTTGTTAGAAGTAATGATTGAACTGTTCATTTCTGTTCTTTTAAGTGAAGCGTTATTAACTCAAACACAAATAATAACAGCAATACACGTCAACAATCTAAATCAGAAAACATAAAAAGGGGTTATGTTTGTTTTGTGCTGGTGTAGAAAATCCTCCATACAGATCAGGGGGGATTTAGAAATATACCCAATGGTGACTGAAAAATAAGTAAGTTTACTCTGTAAACTGTCGTATACCCTGGACTACATCACTGATTATACACTAATAAAAAGATTATATTCCATTTACTATGTTACTAGATCCCCTTAAATCCCTGTTAAGTGTTTCACAGTGGGCCTTTAAAGCTCGCAGAAGGGCATTAAAAAGGTGAAAGTCTAGCCTCCTTCTCTCTGAATACACCGTATGTTCCTACAGTTGAGTCGTATCACATTATTCCACACAACACCATTCCATTATAACCCTCTCAACCTGAACTCCTCTAGGGTTTGGATGTTTTAACGAATGCCTCCACTCATGGATGAGTTCCCTGGCTCAAACACAACAAATTATCTGTAACCTGCTGTTAAAATACAGGACTTGACTGTGAATTTGTGTGCAATGAAGGGGGGAAAATGAAGTGGAAGAAATCCAAGCACATTACACCGGAAGTTTTCCCAATGTGCAAAGGCTGGTCAAATTACTGGACTGACTAATCTAATAGTTTTTTTTATATGCAGTAATTTAAAAATAGGGTAGATACAGATGCACACAGCACGACCTTATGTCTCCTTGCCTGTGGATATTAAGATAAATCCATTGTTTATATGATAGATGTAACTGGGACAAATATTAGAGTGATGGATGAGATCAAAGAACTGACAGCTGTTTAGGAAGAACATTCATATTTATGCTATAATGACTTATCAGACATTTAAAAAAACAAAACAAAAACAGTGTCATCCTGAGATTCAATCACTGATATGGAAACTTTATTATGCTTTTTAAAGACTAAATATAACATAAGGGCTTGGTCTCCAAAATAAACATGAAACTCTATGTAGGGAACTGTCTGTGATCCTTATGATTCCCAATTCAAAGAAATGTCAGTTCCACAGAGACGAACCATGTCAACCACAAAAACAGTCTAAACATCTACACTTCAACTTTGATCTGCATCCTTTGGAAAAACCTTCATCCGGCTGCCTGTGTTTATTCAGGAGTTGCATAAAATCACAGCTTTTTTTCCCTTGTTCTTAACAGCAAAATAATCATCCTCAGATTTCCTCTGCCATCTTTAACCTGTTAATTACTAATACATGATCATGTGGAAGAGAAACAGGACTTGAACTGGATTTTTAATTAATTTGAAACTGTGTTATGTTTAAAGTTTCTAATCATTGACACTTTACAGTTGTAATATGACGACAGGAAGATGTTGAAAACTGCTTTGATGAAGAAGCCTGTTAGTGGTAGTTACCGCTGTTGTATAAAATTAAAAATGTAATTAAATTCAGTGAATGAATTTGAACTTAATTTGACTCCAATTTACAGAATATTGAATTGAATTGGAATTACAGGAAGTGGAACTCGATTTTTTGCAATTCATTCTTATCACACATCAGTGAGAATGTGATACTTTTAACTTATATTTTTCCTCTAAATCAAAGTACAAACACTAAAATTAAGCATACATCCCCTTAATGTTGAATACTTAGCAATATCTTCATTTCAAACTAATCAAATGAAACAATGTTTTGATAAATGCAACTATCATCTATTACAGTACGTTATAGGGTAACAATATTGCATCTAACATTCAACAGTTCCTAAAAGGTTTTGTCATACAGGCACAGACGTCCTTTTACATCTGTTGTCATTTTGCTGTAATTAAAAAATAATAATAATCAAAAATACAAACTAGCTCTGGCTTGAAATTAGACTATTTCACTTGAGTACATTCAAAATTAAATCTCCTAAATGTTTGGACAAGTGTTTTTGAAGACTGATACAGCAAGGTATTCTGGGAAATGAGGTGCTGTCTTATCAATTTCCATAATTTGAGGATTTTTTTCATAGAGTATGCTTTTAATGTTTAATTTGTGGTTAAAAGACTAGGCCTATTTACTTTAATAAAGTATTGTGTACATAAAGTCCATACAATAATATCTGTATTCAAGTTATGTAATGTTATGCAACATATAATGTAAAGGATTAAATACACCTTAATACACCATAATTATGTGCCATGAATGTCTTTGAATTTCACAGACTTTCACTTGTACTTTCTGCAGTTTCAATTTACACTGTAGTTCTACACAGGGTCATTCTGAATTCAGATCTAAATCTGTGCAGCCTTGGTAGGTACACACTGTGAATGTATCACAACAAAATGGCCAATATGAAGGCAAATAGCAATTTGAAAGTCATTATGAAGAGTCATAATGTAGGTGAGTGTACACAGGCAGAGAACAGCCCATTCAGAATGTCAGCTGCTGGGGAGGTACAATAAAATGCAGCATTATTTTATAGCCATCCATGACGTTTTCGTATAAGTCACATTTATTACTGTATGATGGGTTTTTTCTTGAACAGCATCACCGCAAGACTTCAGTTCAGTCCTATGAAGTAATAATTAAGAGAATTGATTGCAGTTTAATAAATCCCTTAGTAACACTTTAAATCTATTACAGTCTCTTAATCAGAAAATGTGAGCATTTTTTCTGTTTTTATTAAAGAGTGTACAGTAGAACAAAGAAACAAGGGTAGTGTAATGACAATGACATACAACAAGGTTACTTGATTCATCATCTGCTCCATTAACCAGGAGCAACAGCTGGTGCAAATGTTATTAAGAATGACATTTGGTTGTTGTTCTTTATAAAATGCCTGTAGTTGATTAAAGTACTGACAGTAAATTATACATAAAGCTCTGATGAGGGTATTAGTTATGGTTTTATAATGGGATGATCTGGGTTCTGAGAATTACTGTAGACATTCTGCACTACCTTCTAATTACATGAAATAGGTAAAAACCTCATTGCAGCCTTGTTTTTTTTTTTTTTTTAAAGGATAACCTAATTAAAATATGATCTACAAGTATAAGCAAAAACATGTCTAAGAAAATAGGAAAATGTTGTTTTTTTTCACCACAGATGGTGGAATCGAGCCTGGCTGAACCTTCCCGCTGGTCTGACCAAATGTGATCCTCTTCCGCCTCATCCTCAGGAAGACGTAGATGCGGATGTAAACCAGCAAGGTGACGATAAAGGGCAGATAGAAGGACACCACCGAGGAGTAGATCACAAAGTCTGGGTTGGAGATGGAGCACACCATCGGGTCATCTGGGTCCAAAAGAAAAATTCATTATATTATGCAGATTAGGTCAATTAAGACACTGTGGGGGCATAGTCTACAGCTAACCTCTGATACATGCCCTGGATCTTAGAGATGTCCTCTGTGGTTTGAACATTCTCAAATGTGCTTTACCACATGTGTAACCTGACAACCATGACTGAGAAACAGAGAAATGATTGATTCATCTGTAATTGTTCCATTAATTCAAGACAGGAGACCATGTGACATAATAATAATAATGGCTCATGGACCAATTTTTCAATCATATTTCTGAGTCAAATAGCTATCAGTGAACATCCAATCATACTGTAAATTGAAGGTGAAAAAATAAAAAGAAAGGTGACAATGACCACAGCTGTGGATTGCTTATTCCATGTCAGTGGCACGAACAAACTAGTGATTTGCTTCCCCCTGTATGTTCCCCTGGATCAATAACACATACCTCAGTACACATTGAGATGGAAACAAGGACAGACAGATACAGTCTATTTCTAGCCACTCTGCAAACCACCTTCATCTGTTAGACTTGTGTTATAATGTTATTTTACTCTGCACTTTAAAAAGTATTCATCTGTCAAAAGCCTCATTTTCCCTTAAAGGACAACGAGGGGACCTGAGGTGATCCCGTATTTGTTGCTTCTCTGTGAGATGATGGGGTCACATTCTAATAAAGGAGTGGGCATTTTATAATCACCAACCACTGTTTTGCAATGGTTGCAAATGGAAAACATAACGTGTTGTGCATTTTTAATACCTCTCGGGCAAATATCATGATTATATTGTTGAACAGGCATGTCACCATGACCTTGAAAAAGTAGATCAAGGTCACCTACAAGATGCATCTACAGTATAGGTTTGATACAGATATGACAATGCAATGTTGTAATGTAATAATGTGAATATATTGTTGAATGGACAGATGGACGGATGGACAGATAGACTGATATACCAGAAAATGATTACAATAGCCCTTTGGTCTGAAGTTAAAACCAAGCCTCTCTGAGAGCATCTTTACATTGGCTCTGACTAATGCCTTTAATTGTGTGAGTGCAGTCAAGCACTTGTGCCACTGGCCACTGAAATGAATATAGCCACTGGTGATATCGCTCAGATTTCTCATGTGGATAGTTTTACTGTTTGGTTCTTGCTTTATCTTGTCCTTACGTCACACTGGCTAAATGCAGAAGACACTATTTTCTAAGCTCAGCTTTTTTTCTCTCATGTAGGCTATAAATAATGCAGATCATTGTAGAAAATGATACCATTCCTCTGCCTACAGAAGTCTAATTTAGCAAATATATATATTAGCAAATGTTGATGATAAAGAAAAATACTGAAAGATGTCAAACCTTTTAATGACACAGACATATCGTTCCTAAATACACAAGTTGAGTAACACCTTTATTTAGAAAAGTATAACCTAATAATACTGTGAAGAACATCCAACAATATACAAATTGCATCCTTCACCATACGCTCTTGAGGGACTCCACTTATTATAACACATACTGGGTGACTCATAGACGGCCTCAAAGAACAGGGATCAAATCAAAGCAGCAGGTGCAGAGATACCATGTCTTTTAGTCCCTATATACAGTAATAACCAAACAATACTAGGTCACACATCATTTTGACTCCTATAGATTATATGCCTGATGAATGAGCAGTATCAGAAAATGTTCTATGTTTATGACAACCAACTGATGAGTCCATTTGTAGTGTACTAGTACATAATTAAACACCCTCTGCTGCACACATGTCCATGTAAAGCATTCAAATAATCAATACACATTCTAAGTCACAGAAAAATATGCTCTGAACCATCAAATATGAAAAATAAAAAAAATATTTGAGTAACTGAATGTCATTTAAAATTGCTATGAAATTCCAGGAATGAATCTGCTGAAAATACAATTCTATCTCAAGTGTCAAATAACACTATAGTCTGGAAAATGGATGCTGCTGTAGTTTTATTGGGATTGTGCAGCTGTACATGTCTGAGTCACCAGAGCTAGAACACAGTTCTCAACCAGAGGACACTGACCTACCGGAGAAGAAATCTAATTTTTTTTTATGACATCTGGACCATTTAGCAAAATCGAATATTGACTGTCATAACCTAGCGTCACTGTAGTAGGTATAGTAACTTACACTCTAGTAGGACAACCACTGATGCAAATGCGCTCTAGTTTTTACAGAGCAGGGGTCAAGCTAAGTATAGCTCTACTCACTGAGCCATGATTTCTAGCTCACCCAAAAAATACCTCAACATAAATGATCAAAAACAGTTCAGAACAACATCGGACAAAGTGTTTTCATATTTTCCCAGTATCTAATGTTTAACATAATTGTCTCTGAAACTCAGAAATTAATTCACACTGACTTTAAAGATTCAGTGTGTAATATTTTCTGACATCTACAAGTGCATATTTTACTAGTCTGCCCTCACATTATTTTGTTCTAGAATATAAAAATGACTTTGGCCTGTGAGTCAAGGTTTGTTTTGCTCTTTCTGGGCTTTTTAGTTGAGCATCTATTGCATCTAGTTCACACTGAAATATACAGTCATGGAAAAAGTATTAGACCACGCTTGTTTTCTTCAATTTGTTGTTCAGTTTAATTCCTGGTACAACCAAAGGTACATTTATTTGGACAAAAAAAAAAGCTCATAAGAGTTTCATTTCACAACTGATATTTATCTTCCATGTTTTCTTGATAATAACCAAAATCACTTCAGTTCTTACACCATTATCTCTGGCATTGTACTGACAAAAGGAGTACTTTTAAGCATTACAGGCTTGTTTTAGTCACATGATACACACAGGAGTTAGATTTTATTACATAACCATGGTTTTTGATGACTTTTGATGATGGTCAGTTACAGTTACAATATAAGTTACAAATATTCACATATTTTTTGGCCTAAATTGAAAGACTGCATTTATTTTTCCCTGTTACATTTTGACAGTTGACGAAACCAACAATGATGTCATTAGTTACAAATTTACTCACTGTGAACTACCAAATATTTTTTATTTTATGGTCTAATCATTTTTTCTGTAACTGTAATATGTAGGTGACAATAATGCATCTTATCCTGCCAACCATATGTTGGAAAAAAAGAAGAAGAGAGGTCTGTAGAGACTGATTGTAAGCATAGCTTTATGGTAAATTTCTAATAAATTGATCTGACTTTTCCCCATTTAAGCTTTTGGGAATGACCCCTTTCACCTGTTTTATATTTTCTTTACATACATGTGCGTTGTTTGCATTATTCCTTGTCCATTTGTAATGCCATTCAACAATTTTATGGGTTAATTTATATTGAAACTTGCATTTTGTGGAGTTTTACATATTCACTTTGTAGCACAGTGTTTGGACCCAGTGGACTTTTTTTTTTCCTGCCCAAACTTTCTTCTAATTTACTTTCAGACCAAGCTGGAGCTTAGTACACATGTTAACTGTTGAACTATGCTTGTGTAATTATTTTTTTAGAAGTTAACTGACAATTTTTTAATGAGACGGTGTACTTTTCGGCTTGGATAGGGGTAGCCGGTGGGCTCGGTCAATGAGTGACTTGTCATTGAGATCCGGTATGTCCTTAAGGAGGTTGGAGATAAAGTCTGTCGTGGTATTAGCCCCCACTCTCTCAGGAATGCCAACTATCCTCAAGTTGTTCCTCCTGGACCTGTTTTCCAAATCGTCGCATTTATTTTGCTTGTAACGCTTGTATTTCACCTCTTATTGCGGTCACGTTAGCTTCAAGTTCAGTCAGGCTAACGCTAGTCTTAGAAGCAGCTAACCTCTCCCCGTCGTACTCAACTTAGACCTGACAGCAGCGATGTCTGTTGGAACTCCTTTGACTGCGGACTCAATTATACTGCGTACGTCAAATATTAAAGATTGTAGTATCTCACGAAGCATGGTTGCCGTTACTTCTTCATTAGCAGTAGCATGGGTCTGTTGGCTAGCAGAGCTGACTTGACTTTGACATTGTCCCCGAACCCGACAACAAGAATGGATAAACACGTCAATAGATGATGCGTAGATGTTCAATACATGTAATGGAATTATTTTAAAAAGTTAGAATAAACTTGTAGGACTTTTTTATGCAATTAAAATTACACCTGTTGGGAGCTGTAAAAATTCACATCCTCATAGCGCAAAGATGGTGTACTTTTGAAGGTCCTTCAGTTGACGGCCTGTATGTGTGGTGTGGATAAAAACATATAAAAACAATGGAATCTGCAGAGTGTTGAATATGAAGTCAGGTTCCTGCTCCACTTTAGCCCCATTGTGTCAGTGTTGTCTTGACATTTTTTTAAACAATTTGTTTGCTCTATTTTTCATTGAACTTTGTTGTATTATTTGTGTTTTATGGAAAACTTAACTACAATTCTCACTGAGTGGTCAAATGTTTTCATTCTTATTTTACAAAGACAGATCAGTTATGTAAGTTATGTGCCTACTTTGTAAGGGATAATGTATTGCCCATGCGTTACTATCAGAAAAATATTTCCCGACGGGGCTGAACAGAACCCTGACGCCGACTGTTCGGGGTGCTGTTCGGTAAAAAACAAAACAAAACAAAACAAAAAAAACCAGCACTTCTCTGAACTCTGCCCATTACTGTTCCATTGTCCAAACCCACATGCTTCCTTCTGGGTGTTCACTTTTTCATAGAAGTCAAAGAAAAAGAAAAAAAAAAGAATCTGATAAATTCTTTTGTAAAAATATGATTTTATTTTTGTTTTTAAACCGAAATAAAGCATTCATTCATTCATTCAAGAATGCCAAAATGTTAGTTACTTGCACTAAAGAGGTTGTTTTCATTGGTTGTTTTCAAATTTTGGTGGTGATGGGGAGGCTAGTCTAGTTATTATTTTTTTTCTTTTTATCAATATATGCAAAATAATATTTCAATTTATTTATGTCTGTCAGATGCAGCCACATGTTTCTGAAATACAAAAAATATTTTGCTTCAAATATTTCATGCTAATATTTCAGATCGAGTACAATTTCAAGGATGTCTGAGAACTTTTTTCCACTACTGTATCTAATGAAAATATGATTAGAATATTGACATTTATTTCTCAAATTAGTTCCCAATAAATCCATCTAAATCCGAGAAAACCTGGACCTTAAGTAAAGTGAGAGTTCTGGTGTAGTGACTTCCTTCTGGCTCAAAAATTCAGAACAGGATATTATATATTTTTCACTCTATTTAACAATCTGCACATTTTTGATATTCAGTACAAGACGGTGAAGTAGAGATGTTTTGCTGACCTGTGGTGTTGAAACCAAACAGCAGAGGACAGGAGACAGTGAAGGCTAGGACCCACACAACTGAAATCATTGCAAAGACTCTTTTCCTGGAACGATGGGTGGTGTTGTACAGGACGGGCATCACCACTGCTGTGTACCTATGAACACACACACACACGCACACGCACACACACACACATACACTGTCAGGCTTCAGTTTTGTGTGTGTGTGTGGAAAGTGTTGACATTTGGGAAGAAAAGTGCTGATATAGTATCATAAATATAGAATAATTAAGTCTACAAAAAAAAACTGAAAAGAATAAGGCGTTGGGAAGCCAAGAAATCCACTGCTCTGAGGAAAAGAATAATATATACAAACAATGAAGGAGCCCACCAAGCACTTCTATTTAGAAACAATTTGGATATTCAGCAGTAAACCTATTGGAGCTTTGATTTAAGAGTTAATCAGCAAAGAATATGCCAAGAGTGTATAATGAGCCCTGGAAAACAAGGTTCAGCAGTAGCTCAGTCGAAGCCGCAATTATGCTGTACCTCAACCAAAAATGGAAGTGATGTTACGTTGTTTAGTGCCAGATAACTGCCATGATTGTTTATCTCATCACACTAATTATCTGGGTTGTCCTCAGGGCAAAATGCAGGGCGAGCCCAGGGCTTTACAGACACTGATCCTCACTAAAAATCATCTTCTCTGAGCTTTGATCTATCCATAGCTTTTTGTGATACCACTGTCTGTTTGCATAAAAAATATTTATATTTTTATATATATATATATATATATATATATATATATACTGTATATATGTGTGTGTGTGTGTGTGTGTATATGTATTTATATATTGTATATGGATATTGTATATGTATATATGGTTTATTGAACAGAACATGGCTTGCAGAAGAGTACTATCTAACAAAGTTGTTCACCTTGAGCAGTTTCCTTTTTTTTCCAACACTTTCCTCGGAATAGTTCAAATTGAATCCATCTTTCTTCTTTTTATCAGGCAATAAATCATTTCCTCGATCACAGCAGCTAGTGATGCACAGTAAATAACGATGCCTTCACAAAGGTGTTACAGGTGTAATGTGTATTATCAGTGAAACATAATGCCCCTGGTGCTTCGCTTTAATTTAGCACCTCAGAAAGCATGATGACCGTGTTGTTCACTTGTCTCATAATCGATCACCAAGAGGTATAGTGGTTCAGAAGAACTTCATCGCTTAGAAGAAAATTACTTATTGTATAAAACCCTGTGGGACAAACTTATTGTATGTACTAGCAGGCACGTAGCAACATCCAATTACAGTTACAAAATATGCCAAAAGTGTTCATTAATCAATGGTCAGAAAAGCATATTTCGTGTGTGTGGGGAATGGGGGGGGGGCTCTAGCCTAGGATCTAGACTGTCCCCAGTGGCCGCAAATGGTATTTGCTACAGGGGAAAGTCTAGAAAGTCTAGGCGAATTTGTGGGCGGGATAACCGCTGTCTGTCAAGTTTTCTCTTTACACAACGCCACGCCATTGGATGGGTAACCAGTCAGAGCCAACCAGTCAGAGCGATGAACATGGATTTCGTAGACAGCGTCACGGGAAGAACACACCAGAATGTAGTCTCAAAACGAGTGCAGCAGCTTAGCGAGGACTCCCGTACACTATTTGGCACCGGCCGCTTCGGATCTCCTCCGGGTCGCCTTACGTACAACATTACGTGTCGTATTTGTGTCGCCATGAGGCAGGGCGGGCTCCAATCCCGCCCCTCGCGATTTGATTGGTCCGGTCCATTTTGGATTTTCAGATCCGAGGCTGTCTAGTCTGTCTCCCCGTAGCAAATACCATTTGCGGCCACTGGGGACAGACTAGATACTAGGCTAGGGGGACTCTCTAACACTGAAAAAAGTTGAGGGAGAATTTTGAGGTTAATAGACATGGATTTAGAAGGAAAGCAAGAGACAAGTATGTGAAAAACCTTGCTATAACCGAGACGTGATAGAATTCTCTTATCCTACTGAGAGGGATGGAACCTTCAGCTGAACAGAAACAGAAATAAAAAAAAGGAATCTTTTTACTACACAGAATAAAACTCATCAAAGCACATTTTTAACTAAAGAGGAAGAGAAACATTCACTCTTTCATACAACCTATATCCCCCTGACACCATCAGCTCTTCCCAAGTACCTTATTCTCTGTCAATGTAATTGTGTTGCTTAAGGGTTGTGAGTTCAGCCCCTTCAGACTTATTAATAATTAATGGAGACATTACAAGAAAACCAAGCAAATAAATAATGGAAATACTGCAAGCAAATATATAGGAAAGTAGTGAATGGTGTTGTTTCGGCTATGTAATTGTAAAAGTATAGACAATAATTAGATGCAAACCTGACCCTGAACATCAAATGGAAAAACCTCAACAATCGGACAAAAATAAATGAATACATTTTCAAAAAAATTTTTTTTTTTGTACAGTTTCTGTTGTCTTGTGTCACGTGGATGCACTGCACATCTATCAAGAGGATGGATGAGATAGGAAAACATTGTCTTTCTGCTGGAAATTTTAAAATATCTATGAGGCAAGGTCAGAAGTAAGAAAATAGACTTATTCATTGTGAAACCTCATACGGATGAAATTAATACTGGAGATGTCATAGCAGCATCAGGTAAGCCCACAGATGCACATACCGCACACTCACCTGTCAATGCTGATAGCACACAGGTTGAGGATACTGGCAGTGCACATCATCACATCCAGCGTGACAAAGATGTTACAGTAGAAGCGACTGAAAAGCCAGGCACCGCCGACCACCTGCACAGGACAGACAGGAAGATTAACAACACATGCGAATCTCTCCCTTCATTTGCACCGTGAAGTGTGAAGCAATGATGGACACACTTGAAAACCCACATGTGACATTAAAAAAAAAAAAAAAAAAAGGTTTAACAAAGACGGAAATATAAAGAAAATCACAAGTGTGCAGCAAAATACATTCCAACATTGGCTCTGATACATTACATATGCATGCATACAAATCAGGTTGTTAATGAGGCTGATTTATGCATGAAGTAACAAATATACATGCAAGTAAACAGCGCTTGACCTCCTATTACAAAAGGTGCTGTGAAGAGAGAGTCCATCTACGCTGATGGTGCAGTAATCCACAGCCTGGTGTTAAAGAGCGCGTGTCGGGGAGTATGTCAGACAAACACAAGGTCTAATTATTATCAAGGTTGTTTCCATGTTTTGAAAAGGACATTAACCCCCAGCTAAACTAATGCCACCACAAACACACACCCCCCCCCCCCCCCCCCCCCGTCTGGACCCCCACTGCTCAGTCCTGCATCAGACCAACAGGCTTTCACTTAAGCCTGTAATGCCTGGTAATAACCGTCTGACAAAGATAAATGGGATCCAAGCTCCATTGCCTCAGTAGTGAATCTAAAAATATGGGGATACACTGTATACGTACCAATGAGTGCAGGAAGTATATATGAATATATATATATACAAGCAGGTGCCAACAAAGAAAATATGTTCATATTCTAAAGCTGAGATGAACATATATATATATATTTGGGGTTTTTTTGTTTTTTAAATATATATATATAGTTAGTGTAGTGGTTCTCAAATCCGGTCCTCATGGCCCCAGTGTTCTGCATGTTTTAGATATGTGATCCTTCAGCACAAAACTAGTCACTTGGGTCAAATTTCAGAATTTCATATTTTATATTTATCTGAAAGCTTATTAAAAATGCTTGTGTGACACTAATTCAACCAATCAGAGGCCGTTTTTCAATACCGCCCTAGTAACAAAGGATTTTGTTTACTGTAGAAGGCTTTGTTGTGAGGCCTCCCATTGGTTCAAATATATAATTACATAGATTTCTATTTAAGGGTTGTCTAGAGGGAATCCCAATCTTTCCAACGGTAATGTGAGCGCGAAGGAAAGCCGTGCTTTGAGCTGATTTTTTTTTTTTTGTTTTAGACTTAATTACTGTCAGAGTCAGTTGTTGTCCTTCCTAAAGGGCATGATTTGAAAGACTTAAGGTAGGAATTTCACAAAAGACTCATAGTTAGAAGTGTTCAGGAGACATTTTACTTGGATTTTATACATAAACTTCAAATTTGATCATTTTGACCCATATAAAGTATTTGAGGCTATAGCTAGAAATACTGCTGTGAGACTTCTGAATAGTTTTGTGCTGGAGGGTCACATATTTCTATCTTCTATCACGCCTAGTTCAATTATTGATCAGCTCTTCAGAAACCTGATAATAACGTAATGACTTCCAGGTGTGATGGAAAAGAGAGGTTATTTTTTTATTGTATATTGAAATACTTTTTAAAATGTAATTTAAAAGAAATTATTTATATATAAAATGTATATAAATATATATATATATATATATATATATATATATATATATATATATATATATATATATATATATATATATATTTTTTTTTTTTTTTTTTTTTTTTAATTACAACAACTTAAATGTTAGTTATGCAATTATTTTTTATTTTAAAAAAAGAAGAAGAAAAGATTAATTACTTCAGTTGTAACTTTCCTGAACAAACTTTGCAGCAGGATTGTCCAATTAAAGGACCCCTGTTTGTTTTGGCCCGTGGTATTTGACAAATGCTTTCTGTCCTTTTGCTTTAAAACGGCTGCAAAGTCTTAACTATAATGACCATGAAATATGCATTTGTGCAGTTTAGTTAATAATGGAAGCATGACGGTAATGCACCCCACAGTACTGCAAAGTTTCCCTACTATAATTAGTGTACAGTATGTTACAGAGGAAGAATTACAGTTTCTTCTCTAAACCTCATTTACATGATCTTGTTTCGCTGTCAAGTTTTTGTCACAGCAGAAGAGAGGCACAATTTTAAAACACCGCTTGTTGGAAAGAAATTTACCGCTTAAAACTTATGTCTGTGGCTTTCAGTCAAAACAGAGCAATCAAGTCAGTGACAGTCAGGAAGAAGTGAGGAAATTACTATTTTACTGTCAGGGAAATACATTTAGATGTCATCGTTTACTGATATTTGCAAGTTTTTTATGCTAAATTCACTTTTCTGTTGTTGATTTCAACAACAAAAAAGTTGTAAAGCACTTTATTTGCCTTCACATTTTAAATATGTTAATGTCTGTGAAGAGATGCATATGGAATATTTATGTTTAGGTCAATCTCTCTGTAAATGACTATTAATACTTTTTAGCACATGAAAGACAGGTGCTTTTAATATTCAGAAAACTTGATTCATTTTTAGCCCTATATCAAATTAACAATATCCAGAAATTCTCCTTTAATTTCTTACAGCATTCGAGCTCTACTCATTAAAAATCATCATTTGTACTACTTCCTGCCCATGCTGGTAAATGGTTTGTAGAGGAGTCCCATCACATCTGAGAAAATCAAACCTGTGATGTCACCGTGATGTAATTAGGGTTAAATCAGCTTTACATTGGATGTTGTTCATTTCTAAAGGCATCACAAACCAGAGGTATGGTTTAGAAGCACTGGGTATTAATCATGGGTCTAATGAAAGATGACTGAGAATTGCATTATGGGAAATGCAGAATATGTTTTTTGAGTGGGTTGTCAATGCACACTATTGACCAACAACAGCACAAAGAAAATTAATTATGTGCATATAGCAGGCAGTGACATGGGAACAAAAAGACATTTTCAGGCTGATAAATTATTACAATGTATCAAATAAGTAACTCTGCTCTCTTGAAATGGAACAGATACACTATAGATGGAAATTTATCAACTTACTCAAAATAAACTTTTTGGTATCTACAGAAATTGTATATTGACGTAAAACATTGAATCTCAAAAACAGTTGTTTAGATAAATCTTAAAAATAACACATAGTAGCCTATATGGAGTGACTATTGTGGTCACATGGTGAGAGTTTGATTGTGACTCTGTGGGGCTGCACGATAAGCCATAAGACTGTATATTCACAGCTGGATGTGCACTTTCAATGAAAAGATACCACAGGACGTCAGAGTCTTGTTCGGACTCAGATACAAGACACCAAAATCTATCAGATATCCAGGCAGTTCGATAAACAGTGTTGGGTGATATTATCTCTTAAATATGGTTGTGAAAGAGGTTATTCACGAGTCAGGTGACTTAGTGGATTTAATCACTTTTTTAATTAGTTTTCATCAGGAACAAATTGCTCTACTCCCACCAATGAAAGGCCATTTTGTCCACACTGTTGCACATAAAGTTGAAATAAATTATTTTTATCTCATCAAATGATTGTGACAATGTGATTTATTTTTGATAGCTACAGTAAAGTGTAACTGTGATTCAGTATGTAATTATTGTACCAGGTCAAATGTGATTATTGATGTGCAGAAATAAGAACAAGAGGAATGTGACTGAAAACTAAATGATTCCAACTCTATCAGCCACGGTGTATTTACAGTATGTTGTAATTGGCTTTTCTCTCTCTTGTATTCTACTTTTAACACTGGTGATGAGATAGTAATGAAATGTTAGATTTCATAATATTGTGGCTTTTGTAGCTTGATTCTGTCGTGTATGTCACCTCTGGTAATTTATAGATAATTAATTTAATACCTGGAAGTGTTAGATGTATGTTACCATTGTGACAGGGATAAAGCAATATGTGTGCTGTGTGGTTAGTGTTTAACATTAAATCAGAACACTACATTTGGCAATGAGGTTAAATCAGATAAAAATGGGAAGAAAGAAAGAAGACAATGATAGTGATCGATGGATCTGGATATTGTTTTTCTTCTTCTTTTTTTTTTTTATTTTATTTTTTACATCTGCCTTAACTGCTGACTAATACAAGCCACTAATATTTAAGTCAACATCTGGAGCCAATACTGATTTTTTTTCTCTGTCAAATAATTACAAATTTCAGAAAACCTTCTTTTTTTAATTAAAAATGTATTAAACTAAAAATAATATTAAACAACTACTAAAAAAAAAGGGATAAAAATAAGACAGAACAGGAAACATTAAGATTTCACATTATAAAACTTACATTTAGATACAAACACAACAAAGTGAACTTAATTCTTCAAGTCGGTTCTTTCCTAAACAACCATCAAGGTGAAGCAGAACAGATAACAGTATCTTCAAGAACACAGAGTGTCTGTTAACTTCGCCTGCCAGTAAATCATGGCAGGGAATAAAGATCATACCAGGCAATGCAACAGGAGGATACCGATACAAGCAAAAAATAATTAAATATCGGCCTGATATATCAGTCCATTATTAGGTTTACAGGTGGTAGCTCCTTTTAATGTGTTATTGGACTCAGATAATGTTGGTGTGTGCCAACAGGAGTGGATAAATAGTTTTAAAATGTGTTATTTAACCGCATCAGGAGTTCCTGACACTGCAATAAAGAGAGCTTTACTATTATTCTTATTCTTATTCTTATTCTTATTCTTATTCTTATTCTTATTCTTATTCTTATTCTTATTCTTATTCTTATTCTTATTCTTATTCTTATTCTTATTCTTATTCTTATTATCATTATCATTATCATTATTATTGTTATTTATTTAATTTTCTTTGTGTTTTGTATTGAGTTTGCACTATTTTTAAGCTGTTTCTGGAGCTGCTGTAACAGTGAACTTTCCCCACTGTGGGATTAATAAAGGTTATCTTATCGTATTTTATCTTATCTTATCTTACACTTTAGCAGGTGCCTAAGTCCAGGACATCTTCTCCACGCTAGATGACATGGGAGGAAATGATGACTATGACAGAAACAGTGAAATAGTTTGATGACTACTTAGCATCCCAGAAAAACATTCCATATGAGAGGCACATGTTTAGACAAGCCGAAGAAATGCAAGGACAGATTTGGACACATGGACAGATTTGTAATCAGATGAAAGAAGATGGCATCCACATGTGAGTTTAGAGACAATAAGGATGATTTTATCCATGATCATACTCAGTCGTGTTTTTTGTAGCAAAACCTGACTGACATTTAATAAATGTTGAAAAAAAAAACCCAGAAGGATGTAATGTAATTTTTCCCCATTAACTCAAAAATTAAATTATTTGTGTATTTATTAACACAAGACTCCAGAAGTGATTCCATAAGCACTAAATTAAAAAAGGATTTGTCTACCTGGTGTGTCCACACATACTGCGCCATATTTCTTTTAAAACTCTTTTACTTTACTTCTTGTAACGTCTGTCAACATCCATTTTTGTTCATTCACATAACACTAGTTTTGGAACAAGGTCTTTCCATTTCAGTTTTGCTTGATACTTCCTGTGTCTCCTTCTCCCACACAACAAATCTTTTCACAATCACAATCATTTTCCTTCCCAAACCTCTCCCCTCACACTTACTCTGCCTCAAACCCTTTTTTTCCTCCTCTCCTGTGTCCTCCCCTCCCACATTAATGTATTTGTATGACGTCTGGGTATGTCTGATATATATGGTTGTATATACTGTAACTTCTGAATTATCTGATGATGGGTAGCACCTCGAATTTGGCAGCGGCTACACTGTTTTTTAGAGGATCGTGTGTGCATTGTAATTTTTTTTGCTGTTACATGCTGCATGTTTCATTCTGCTGCTACATGCCAAATAACAATAAAGATAATCTAACTGTGCTATGCCTCAAAAAACACCTCTTGCCAGTGCAAGAAAAAATAATTAAAAACAAGAGTTTTGGCAAAATTGTTTTTTCCATTAGGTACATTTTTATGTACAAGTGATAGTCACGTAATTTGAGTTTCAATGGAAAAACAAGTATTGGCAAGTGCACATCAGACACACTGAGCAGACGCCTGCAGCATGAGAAAGATTTGACGGTAGCAGGGCTCTGAGAAATTGCAAGAGCAGTGGAGGCAGAACAATGAGCCAGAAAGATGGATAAATTAACAATCACTGTGTTGGAAACAAAACATGGCAGAGGGACAAGAAAGATAAAAATTCCAAGACCCTAACCTCCAGATATTTCTCCTAGTGATGTGAAAGGTATGAAATATTATTGGTGTAGTCATGCAGGTCACATGAGCCAAGAATGCGTCATAACAAAGGACAGAAAGGGCAACAAATGTGGAAAGAAGGGCATTTTGCCAAAGTGTACAAAACAATGAATGTGCATAGAGTGAGCAGAGCTTCAACCACACTCACAGAAGATGATAATAATAATAATAATAATAATAACAACAATAACAACAATAATAATAATAATAATAATAATAATAATAATAATAACAATAACAATAACAATAACAATAACAATAACAATAACAACAATAACAATAACAATAATAATAATAATAATAATAATAATAATAATAATAATAATAATAATAATAATAATAATAATAATAATAATAATAATAATAATAATAATGATGATGATTCAGTCGTTAGTAGTAATGATGAAGGAACACTAACTGTACTAGTTAACAAGCAACTACTCTGGTGCATGTTGTAATACTGCGAATGAGCCTACATTTAGACAGATCAAGCCTATGAGTGATGATAAACTAAAATCATCTGACAAAGTCTATCCATTTGGCTCAAGAAAACCACAGGAAGAGAACATAATGTTCACAGTTGATTTCAAAACTAACGAGAGGTCAGACACGACAGTATGACTGCGAAGAAACAAGTGATGGAAAAAGCTCAAATCTGTCCACTGTTAAATTAGAGCTTTTATACAATGGCTGTATTGATGATGTTTGACTGGTATTAATAAAGAGATATTTTACACGTTTTTCAAAGAAATAAAGCATTGTGGGAAGAATAATGGAGTCTGATGGTAATAAAATAACAGCAGAGGGAGTGCTTGTTAAACTGCACCCCCTAGTGGTGGAAGAAATTTGTAAAATTTCAAAGAAATGGAATGCTCGAACGAAAAACAACCCATCACCAGGGACGGAAGAAGGCACATTTGACACCAAACAATGTAAACAAATGGGGATTTTGATTGGCACGTATAAACCCAAAGATAAGCCAACGAAACGTGAAGCAAAACGGCAACGAGAGCTAGCGATGTTAGCTCTGGATAAAACACAAGGAGAGAAATTAAGAGAAGCTACTAAAAGCCATGTTCACAAAATGATAACAGAAAGAACAGGCAAAAATGAACCATGTAAAAACCATATTGGCAAACTGCCACCCTCGTATTGGGCTCGAATGTCAGTGAGGAAAGTGGCATTTGACAGAGATTATATTATACAATCTAACAGAGATTCACTATATCCGGTGCTAAATTTGGCAAAATCCTCTAAGGATCAAAAAGATGACAAAAAGTAATGGTCGAACAATTCCATTTTGGGATTATTTCAATTATTTCCCATTGTGGCCTTGAGGAAAATAATTGCTGATGGGCGAAACCAGAGCTAAACATCTTCGCCGGAAGCAGGCAGATGAGGAAGCCTTGCGGACACTGACTCAACAACAGTTAACGGAAGGAAGGAAGTGCAAGCAGTGGTGGCTGCAGGTTCTCCAACACCTCCACCGCCCTCACAGCAGGTGGCTCCCCCACAGGTATTCTATGTGCAATCTGGGGGTATGAGGGGACCCGCCCTAAAAGGGGGTGGGGAGGTAGGAGATTGAGTGACAGTGGTTACAAATGTCATAACTGTGGAAGAATGGGACACATACGTCGGAACTGCCGATTTCTCCAAGTTCCCGGACCAGAGATGACGGGTCCAGGGAAAAATAGCCAACCAAAGGGGGGTCAGGGTCCAGTTAATCCCTGGGAGGGACCCCCAGGCGGATACTAGGGACGCCTTGGGAATCCAGATGGGAGACGTCAGTCGGTGATGACAACCCAACCTGACGACGAACCGTTGCTGCAGGTTCGATTAGCAGCAAGAATAATTGGGGATGTGGAACATTTTCAAATGAACATCCGACCGCCAGAAGAGGAAATGGTGTATTGGCTTGGGGGACTAAGTGAGACATTAATGGATCCAGTCCAAGAATGGAAAGACTTTATCAAAGCCAATGTGCCAGAAGCAACTGTTCCCAAATGTCCACCTCATTGTACGTTACAATTTTTTAAATTTGAAGAACAGGCTGATCCAGCTGATTGGATCAGTGCCCAACCTGAAAAAGTTGAACTTCAATCAGGAGCAATTATATTGGATAAATAAGGTGTTGCAATGGAAATAATTGGAAATCCGTATTTGACACAGGAATTTAAGATGAAAAGAACAATTTACCACATGTCACGCTAATGGTTAATTCCGGTTACGAAGCAAAACATCTAGGAGCAATGATGGTCGAAGGAAAAAAAAGTAAACTATGTGGCAACAGAAAACAATAACATTTGGATAAGTGACGACAAATCATTCATAAAAATATCAAATTTAGCATACGGATGGGCTCAGCCACAAGCAGTTAGGCTGCCATGTCGATTTGTATGGAATGTACAACAGGCTGATTGGGGAAAAAGATTTGGTAGAAACATGATACTGACGTTGGGTTGGTTAAGTCAGCCCAACCGGTAGATTTCAAACTAAAACCAGGGTGTCGACCTCCCTGGAAACCTCAGTATCCGCTGATACCTGAAGTGGAAGCAGGTATTGAGGAGACAATTAATGGTCTGTTGGCAACAGGAGTGCTGGTGATTGAACCTGATCCAATTAGTAACACACCGTTGCCACCGGTACTAAAAGTGGATATGAAGAACTATCGGTTAGTGCATGATTTGCGTGCATTAAATGAAGTGACGTTGTTGGCAAATGTCCCATCTGATGCGAAATGGTTCACGGTTGTTGACCTGTGTTCGGCATTCTTTAGTGTTCCGCTGAGTCCACAATTTGGTCGACTCATGGGATTCACTTACAAAAACGAACACTACCGCTATGCAAGATTGGCCCAAGGCCTGAAGTATAGTCCGCATGTGTTTAACCAGGTGCTGAAAGCTGATATGGCCGATCTGGCTGATAAAGTGACCAGTACAGTCATTCAGTACGTGGATGACATTCTTTTGTGTGCTCCAGATTTGGAGACATGTCATAAAGACTCAATTACACTTCTTACAATGCTGGCAGAGAAGGGACATAAAGTGTCATTGAAAAAATTGCAGTAGTGTAAAGATGAAGTAGAGTACCTAGGACGGTTGATAAAAGACGGAACACGAGCTGTCTCGCCCTCTCAATTGGAGGCAGTTTCTGAAACACCGAAAGCAACCACAGTTAAGGAACTGATGACATTTTTGGGAATGACAGGGTTCAGTTCAGAATGGATTGATGGATACTCAACAATTGTCCAACCTCTCCGTAACATGATCAAAGAGAAAGGAGCTGGAAATTTGCGGAGTAAATTAAATTGGACACCAGAGGGGTCAGTGGCATTTGAGACCATCGAAACATTACTGCAACAGGCTCCCGCCTTGGCTCTTCCAAATTATGACAAGCCATTTCAGTTGTTTGTTTCATGCCGTTTAGGACATGCAGTGGGAGTTTTAACACAAAAAACAGGGGTAGGAACCCATGCACAATCTATAGCGTATTACTCAGTGGCGTTGTCACCAGTAGAGTTGGGTCTGCCAAGTTGTTATCAACATCTAGCAGCAGCCCACTTAATGTATGAAAAAGCTTCAATACTTACGATGGGTTATCCAGTGGAAATTTTGTCACATCATAAGCTAATAAATTTGATTGAAAGAGGAAAATTTGTTCTGACGATGCAAAGGTTAACTGATTACCATCGGTTGTGTGAATACCCAGCAAAGTAAAGAATCCAGTAGATTCTATACCGCTACCATTTGAAGGAGAACCACATGACTGCGTGGCGGAATCAGAAAAATATGCAAAATTACGATCAGACCTAAGAGCGACAGAGCTGGAAAGTGCAGACTTAACATTGTTTGGGGATGGATCCTGCTATAGGAATGAGATAGGACTTAGAGCAGGATATGCAGTAGGTGAATGCGAGGGAAGAGAGATTGTGATGATTGAAGCGAAAGAGTGTGAGCAACCGTGTTCTAGTCAGCTCACTGAGCTGATTGCTTTAACGCGAGCGTGTGAATGGGCTGAAGTGGCCGTGGAGTGGTGCCAAGGGTTGGTATCCCGGCAAGGATCAGTTCAGATGATGGAAAGGAGTTTGTTGACGAACCAGTGAAATGCATGCTGCAAAAATTAGGCATTAAACAAAGGTTTGGGTGTGTTTATCATCCTCAAAGCCAGGGGATTGTGGAAAGAGTGAATGGAACTCTGAAAAACGAATTATTGAAAATTTGCATGAGCACAGGCTTAAACTGGGTTGATGCATTGCCGCTTGCACTGATGACTTACAGAAGCAGCACTCACAGAGATCTAAAACTAACTCCGCATGAAGCATTGACAGGTCGACTAATGCCATCGCCAATTTACAAAATTGCTAAAGGTGCTTCGATTGATGTTTTGACAAATGACATAAAATCATATGTTAAACAAATGACTAACGTCCACGGGAGCATATCTGCTCGTGTTGTTTCTTTACAGGGAAAGGAGGAGCACGAGGTGGTAAAGGCCACAGCAGCAGCTGTTCAGGTGAAGGGGTCACCAACCTGGTACCATCTTAATCACTGTGTACAGGCTCCTGACAGGGTTCCAGACGATGACGAGGATGATGAGGAGAATGTGGTGCAAAGGAAGTCTCCCTTGCAAGGGGGGAATGATTCTCCTCATTCTGGGAATGACGGGAATATTGACAGTAATACAGCAAAATTCCCAGACATTAAACTCCCAAAGGGGGGAGGTGGTACAAAGAATTAAAAGAGCAGTAAAAGATTGGTCTGGTGAGGAATGGACTTCTATAGGAATGACAACATGGGATTATGAGATAGATCAAGTATGGGTGACAGAAACTGAAACGGACAAAAAAGACTGATAGTCTAGACCTGTATGTATTTTATTGAGCAGACGGACTAGAACAGCGTCAATGTGGAGTGACTTGGATTAGTGGGTGGTTTGTAGTTTCTAGAGATAATTGGGGACAATTGACTTGTGTTATGAGGATAAGGGAACTAAATACGAAGCCTATAACTTGGAAAATTAATGTGTGGTTTCATAATCCATATGCAAATGTGGGAAGAAATTTCTCAATAGGTTGGTCTATAGTTTTTAAAGATGCTAGACTACGGGGTATGCAGGAGTGGAAGAAATGTACTTCTACGACCCCCGGAGCGGACAGTGGAAAAAACACCTGAAAAAGTAACCACCCCGAAGGCAGGAGTTAGAACTTGTAGTTTGCCAACTACTATAAAGACGACCATACCTACTTTAAAGCCAACTACGAAGTCGACTATGAAACTGACTATGACAACTAAGGCTCCAGACAAAATTACTACAACTACACCAACTATCACTACGACTATGACTCTAGTTACAACCAGACGGATAACTGATGTTCGAACGACACTAAAACCTTTAGGTATTACCACTAAAAAACCTGATTCGGTTATTCTTCCATTGAAGGACTTGACTAAGACAGACGTAAAACAGACAACCTGACGACTATAGTCTCATCTACATTAAAGGAAAAAGGAGAAGCAGTATTTAGGAATAAGACCAGTCCTTATCACGATCAGATCATATCTGTGGCTGATCAATATTGGTGGTGTGGCCGCCAACAGGTGTATTCTATTCTTCCAACAGACTGGGCAGGAAGATGTGCTAGAGTTCAGATAGTACAAGAATTAATCGTTTTCTCAGCCAAAGAGCAAATATATAATAGTAGTGTTGTCAATCGAGTTAAGAGAAATTATGTTCCAGATCCTAAAGTGTACATTAATGCAATTGGCCAACCAAGAGGTATTCCAAATGAGTATAAAGCTAGAAATAAGATTTCAGCTGGATTTGAATCTATTCTTCCTCAGATATCCATTAACAAAAATATTGAGTGGATTAATTATATTTACTACAATTAGCAACGGTATATAAATTACACAGATGTAGCTCTTATCACTTTAGGTGAACAGGTGGATGCCACAAGTGCAGTGGCTTGGCAGATTAGCTTTGGATTGGCTCTTAGCGGAGAAAGGTGGAGTGTGTAAACTTATTGGCCCAGAGTATTGTTGTACATATTTACCCCGACATACCGCACCTGCGGGTGCATTTACAAAGGCTATGGAGAAGCTAAGAAATTTGAGATTAGAAGTAACTGCTAATGCAGGACATGATACAGGTTTAACTGGAATACAGGAATGGTTTTCGGAAATTGTTGGTGGATGGAAGCAAGGAATAGTGAGGATTGGATTGACGGTCCTAGCTGGACTGGTGGTGTTAGGTTTTATCTGTTGTTGTATTCCAATAATGAGATCCCTAGTGGTTAGCAAAGTTCAAAAACAGATGTTAGTCTTAGCTAAAGACGTTCCCCGTCAGCCAGACCTGTTCCCGATGCCGGACTGGGAAACAGGCCCTCGAGAAACATCCAGTGAGGACGAGGAGGATGACTAAGACGGGCAAGATGAGAAAGGGGTGAGATCGAGCGCCCTTCTCCAACGGGCAGCCAAGGCCCCAACGATGTGGCATGCTGGTAGATAGCCAGTGTCACCCACGAGGGATCTACACGAATCTCCAAACATTCAATCATGAATGGACTTTTGCAATACACATTCACATGTTTCAATGTATTCAATATATAATCAATGCCAATATCATACTTCTTCAGTATTACTGTGTTTGGTTATCATCCCGTACCAGTAACTACATTCAACTGCAATAGCTATATAAGGATTCAGCTACAGCTTACAGTCAAGAGTACTCATACTCATACTCATACTCATTGGTGAAATTATTTCAAGTGTTAATTGACTATGTATGAATGTACTATGATTTATTCGACGGGCCAGAGATGGTGATCGCTACGGGATCGAGTCAGGAATTTTTTGGCCAAGTAAAGTCACCTTGGTTTTTTCGCCTGACTCCTGTCACATAACATCTGATATAGATTTTATGTTTGAGTGTATTGAAAAATGAATATACACATATTACTGTTCTGTGTTATATTGTTTAAGGAGTTAAATAGTGTCTACGTGACAACGTGTCTATGGGGTGATCAGATACTTCCACGTTTTAGTCCTCGTGGCAGATTGTAGTAAGAGAACTTGATAATATGATGTAATGGGCTGTGGGGCAGCCAAGAAGGAGGGATGGAGATGACCGTATAAAACCCCTGAAGGGGGAAGGATCTGGGCTTTTTGACTTCCTGTCTTCTCTGTCTCTCTCTCTCTGCTCTGGTCAGATAATTATCTGAGGGTCATCCCTGGGGATTTCGAGGTTTGTAATTTAATGACTGATGATTGTTTATACACTTTGTTATATCTTGATAAATGAATGATTAATCTTAACATCTGGTCTTGATATTATTTTGTCGTCCACGGGGAACCCTTGGAGAGAAAAGACTAGCGACGACAATTGGCGTCACGAACAGGATGGGCTGTGGGGCAGCCAAGAGAGAGAGACAGAGAAGACAGGAAGTCAAAAAGCCCAGATCCTTCCCCCTTCAGGGGTTTTATACGGTCATCTCCATCCCTCCTTCTTGGCTGCCCCACAGCCCATTACATCATATTATCAAGTTCTCTTACTACAATCTGCCACGAGGACTAAAACGTGGAAGTATCTGATCACCCCATAGACACGTTGTCACGTAGACACTATTTAACTCCTTAAACAATATAACACAGAACAGTAATATGTGTATATTCATTTTTCAATACACTCAAACATCATCAGTATCAATCAGGGGAATACCATCCAATAAAATGAAAGAGGAGATTTCACAGCTGGGATACAAGAGAAACATAAGCTCTGTTTTCAAGGATTAGACAAAGTGAAAGAGTTTCAGCTATGTTTGCATGTTGATGATACTGTGAAGCCAATGGTCCAGTGTGTTTGTACTGTTCAGTGTGAGAAACAAGTAGAAGAGAAGCTCAGAGTGTTAAGTACGAGTTATGGAAGGACCCAAAAACAGACGGACTGGAACAGTACAAGCTTTATAATGATGAATAGACAATAAAACAAGAAAATGGACAAACAAAAAGTGACAGCAACACTGTACAAACAAGAGAAAATCCAAGCGGAACCAAGGCCGGTAAGTCTCTGGATGGCTTTAGATATCTAAGGCCGTCCAGGAAGAAGACAAGGTTGAGAGAGCAATTGTTAGAGCCATAACAATAGTTAAGAAAATAATTTTAAAGAATATTATAATTCATATATTTAGTATTTTGTCATTTGTAGTTTGTTTATTTCATGAAAGAAGTGAGTTCCGCATAATTTAACAGGTATTTAGATTCTGGACTTTTAATTTGATTGTGTGGGAGGAGCCAGAAGGATTCAGTAAAGTATATAGTAATGTATATAGTTTTTATACCGTGCTTGCTGTGTAACTTAAATATGGAAATTGTATTGAAGACTTGTTTTGAAGACTATTTTTAATAGATAAAGATTTTTGTTGAGATCTAGCTTGAACCCAGCTTGCTCGTGTCCATTCTTTTCAACAGTGCTCTACTGAATGACACAGATATTGGATCTACTGCCATAATAGCAAGGAGCGAAGGAAAGAGGACAACTTAAATCGTGAGGTGATGATAAACAAATAAGAAACAGGACAGAAAGAGGGGAAAGGTGACAAGAGTCAGTGATCATGACACAGAGATGTGTTAGAAAAAGTAACTGGACCGACACCATGGGCGTCACTATTAGTTGTAAATAAGAAAGAGCCAAGACTATGTGTGGAAATGTGAAAGGCATCCCACTCCCACCATAGATGACAGACTGGAGGACATGAAAGGAACCACAGTATTTTCAAAATTGGATTTAAAATGGGGATTTCATCAGGTCGAGTTAGAGCCTGTGTAGGGCGCACTGTCAATGAATGATTTATTTTCAATTTATGTCCATATATAAAGTACACTGGACTATAAGGTGCATGAAGCGAAACAAAACAGTCAGATAAGTCAGTCAGTAAAACTTTATTAAACATGTTCACAATAACTCTCACCTTTGTTCAAATATTAATGAGTGTATTCACAATAACTCCCAAACTCATTGAGTTATAACAAAACACTAATTCAGCTAAATCATATGTTAGCGTATTCACAATAACTGTCAAAAATATTCACTTATGACATGTAAAATCCACTGGCTTTTTCAGTTCAATCCTTAAACATACACTGGAATATTATGGTATGTACAGTTTATGAGCGCTGTGTACGACACAAAATAGCTTCCAAGTCACTAAGCACAATTAGAATTAATCCATATATAAGGTGAACTGTCATTTTTGAGAAAATTAAAGGCTTTTAAATGCACCTTATAGTCCAGAATATATGGTAAATTTGTTACACACACAGAGCTGTGGTGTCATAAGAGACTAATGTTCGGCATTTTGTCTGCCCCTGAGATTTACCAACACATCATTGGACGTAAAAAAAAGTTTGCTTAAGGAGCGCTACCTGGACTCAAAATAAGTAATAATAATTAGAGGTGCTCTATTGGATAGGAAAAAACAGCAAAAACAAAAAGAAATTCCAAGGCACTCTCTTAAAAGTGAAGAATAAAAAGCCTTTATTAAACTGGCTTGGTTACAAAAACCTATAAAATCATATAAAAACATATAAAAACCCCAACGCGTTTTGGCATAAATGGCCTTCATCAGGGAGTCAGGAGACATCATTGGACGTGTTTTACAGGGTATACCTGGTATTCATAACGTCGCTGATGACGTCATAGTTTCAGGAGAAACCATAGAATAGCATGATGAGAAGCTGTACCAAATCCTTCAACGACTGTAAGAGAAGCAGCTGACACTAAATAGAAAAGAGGTGCCACTTTCAAATGAGAAAATTTGAGTTGGTGGGCCGTGTGCAATCTAAAAACATGTTTGGAGTAGCTCAGTCAAAGATTGAGGTAATGGAGAACCAGAGGTGCTCCAAAGAGTAAAAGTCTTGCCATGTATTGGTTCTTCCTGTTCACTTCCTACAGGTGATTCACTAAATATCCATCTACCTGGATCAGGAGTTGTGCGGTTGGAACAAATACATGGCAGGACTTTTACTCTTTGGAGCTGAAATTACCCAACTCTGTGGAGAACACACATCATCCAACAAATGCTGCGGAGGTGATTAGTTACCTTGGACTTTTTTTTCTGATCAGAACCACTGAGGAAACTCACAAGGCAATAGTGAAAATGGACGTAGTTTGGACGTAGACAGAGCATTTGTAGAGCTGAAGAAGCAGTTGGCTAGTTCACATGTAATGGCATATTTCAATCAAGATGCAGACACATGTGATAATTGATGGTAGCCCAGTAGGACTGGGAGCTAGTCTTACCCAGAAGCAAAGTGATGGAACACATAAACCTGTGTATTACACCAGCAGAGCTTTGTCAGACATAGAATGTCACTACTCTCAGACATGAAGAGAAGCTCTCTCTATTGTATGGGTATCTGAGAAATTCCACATTTTCTTTTCTACCATTTGTTTCAACATACAATACCAAATGCTTTCACTCAATAAAAACTTGAAGAGTTATCAACAGTGAATCCGACATTAGGAAGCAGTAGGACCAGTGACGGGTGACCCAGCCTATGGAGTTGTAAAAACAGACCTTTCTGCTGTTGGGACAATAGTGTTGAGAAGTTCCCAAATAGTGATGTGAAGTGGATATTCAAGCATGTGTGTATTTTGGATTCCTGAAGTCACCTCCATTAATTTAGTGATTTTCCACTAGGGAACAAAGTACTAAGAATTTCTTTGTTTTAACTCAGTATTTTCCCACCTTGGAATAAGTCACTCCTTAGAAGTAATTTAACCAATGAAGTGTTCTTATGAAACTGTGTAATATGACGTTCTCCCAACCTACCAATCCCATATAACCACATGTCCTTTTTTCCTGTCCAGTGAGTGACGTCACTGGACAGGGCTTGTGGTTTCAACAAAACTCTTTGCTGAGAGGAGGAACCCAGAAATGAACCATTTGAAGTCAGCCACATTGAGCCTGGGTTGATCCAAGCTGTCTCTCCTGGTTCTTCCCCTCAGCTGAGATGGATAGAGTGACATCAACGGTTTTCTGTGTATCTTTGTTAAATGAAATAAATGTTAAAACTTAACAAGTGACACCCCACGTCACAGAAGGTCAGACTCTAATGTTAGGACATGAAGGACATCAAGGCATTGTAAAGACGAAAACAAAGACTGAGGACAAAAGTATGGTGGTCAGGAATAGATAAAGAAATGGAGGAGTTTGTAAAGTCATGTCACGCTTTTCAACTCAATAATTCAAGCTCATGGGAGATTCCTACTATGAGGACAGACCTCCACACTAAACCATGTTAGACACTTGCTCTCAACATGTGTGAATCATTCCCTTCAGGAGACCATCTTACTTGTAAAGATTACTATTCAAGGTGGATGACCGTAGATATTCTCTGGAGTCCCATTACTGCTAATGTATGACAGTCATTTACAACTCGTGGCATCCCAGAGTGCATCATAACAGACAACACAGTTCCATTTGTCTCAAAGGAATTCAAGACAAACCTCCAGGAAAGTGACATCTCGCCTTCCTGTTTGACACCATATTCACCAGAAACAAATGGTGAGGTTGAAAAACAGAACGGGACTCTTTCGAGAGTCTAATACTGAAGGCAAGGACTGGCATGCTGAGCTTGATGTCTTCTTAATTATCTACCACAGCATTCCACACAGTATTACCAGTCATAGTCTGGTGGAACTGCTCTTCAACTGCCAAAATTAGGACCAACCTTTCTGAACTGTCAGGCTTCAACCAGCAGTTTCCCTCTGTTTTGATAATACCGTCCACATAATTGATGATGCGAGGACGGAGAAGGGATGTGTGGAGGCAGACAGATCCAGATGTGCAAAAGACAACACTGTCCAACAAGGTGACAAAGATCTTCTCCAACAGTTAAAATCCAACTGTCAACACTGTTTGAAAGGGACCTTTGCACTGTTGTGGACCAACTTTTACTCGTTTTGGAAAAGGACAACAAGAAGACAATGCGTCATGCAACCTTTGTGAAGTCAGCCAACACAAGAGTCATCCAGCACAAATGGAGAGAGATTGAATGCGCGACCAATGAACACTCAATCTGCGGAACCATCTTGAACAGAGGAAAGTCAGTCATGTGAACCACAAGTATCACCAGATAAAGTGTCTCAGCAGGACATTCAGTGTCAAACAGCTAAGTAAGAACCAGCTCATCTGATGGACTATCCATTAATCAATCAAACTTTATTTATATAGCACTTTTCATACATGGTGCATGTAGCACAAAGTGCTTTACATCAGACCCCCCCATTATCCCGCAATTGTAGGACAAGTTCAAAGATTTACAGTTTTAAAAAAATAATAGAATAAATACATAAACAAATAATAGTAATGAAATAAAAGTAAATACATAAAATAGCGGAATGAAATAACGTTAAGAGTAAAATTTAACTAAAAGCTAAGTTAAAAATGTCAGTTTTCAGTTTACCCTTAAAAATATGAACACTCGCAGCGGACCTCAGATCCTCAGGTCGACTGTTCCGTAGTTTGGGGAAATAAAAACTGAATTCGGCCTCACCATGTGTTTTAGTGGTAACTCTAGAGACAATTAAACGCTTACTACCCAATGACCTGAGCGTCCAAGTGGACTCATAATTTAAAAAGCAGATCCAATAAATAAACAGGGCTACAACCATTAAGACTCTTAAAAACCAATAACCAACCTATCATCATGTTACGGACAATGTTACAGATTAGAGAGATGTTGCCATAAAAGAGCAGCATAGGTCCAGACTTGTAATTCAGATTGTGGTTTCAGCATATGTAAAAACATACATATATACTTTGTTTTGTTTGAATTAGAAGTCATAATATGCCTTTCCCCTCATTCTTTTCACCTGGTTCTTGTTTAGTTCTTGCCCACCTGTCCTCATCACTTCACTCTATTTAAGTTCTGTTCATTCCTGCTCTTCTTCTTAGTTCATCGTTTATTCTCTGGCTGTGTTACCTCTTGGTCGGCTCCCCAAGCTCCCAGTCGACCAGACTGAGTTTCCAGAACAGCTTGGCTGTAAACCTTGTGCTGTATTTTTGTATAACTTTTCTGAATTGTGCTCAATAAAGGAGCTTTTACACTTTACCTATGAGTCTGCATTTGGGTCCCTCACATCATAATCCTGGCACTCTCCATAAAAAAGCCTCCACATATGTTCGGTCGCAGAAAGTTGAGCATCGAAGAAATTATTATTCAAAGTTAAGTCTTTGTTCTCAGAAAACTGACCTTGAAAAGTGTCATTTTAGAGAGCGCTGAATATGCTATTAATAATTTGAAGGGAGTTGGAATGCTAAAAGTAATAATTTGTAGTCAGATTTGTCACTGTATGTTTATGTTGCAGATTTTTTGGTAAAAATCTATATCTAAGAAAGGTAGAGATGTAATTAACACCACCTTCTATATTAGGTTGTTACCCATAATGAGTAGGAATAAAGCAGCCAACTGGAAATATGTGCTGTGTGGTTAGTATTTAACAATGAATCAGAACACTATAGTTTCTCAGTGTGATTTGATTTGATATTTCACAGAATATTTTTGATCATACACTCATGAAAGTGAAAACACTTGACCTGAATGTAGTGACAATAAATTGAGTTGTTTCATGGGATAATCACACAGACTGATTGCTTGAACTATAAAACATCAAGTGGATAGAAGTGTGTAAAGTGAATATTTAGTAATTTCTGCTAATAGAAGCGCTTGTATTGAGTGCAAGTCATAGATCAAATTTTCCATCCAGGGATAAAGTGGCTTGCTCAAGGGCACGTGATTAGTACCTGCTGAGGTAGTGGGGATGATAGTCACTCTTCCTGCCAAGACAAGGCTGTAAATGAAAACCAGAAAGCCTCCTGTCAAAACAAGCTAATCCCCTGTCCCTGTGATTACAACTCACAGGGTGATGGTACTCGCAGTGCCAGTCTAGGGGAGAACAAATTAAAATTCAGAGGAAATAATTTTATTTAATTCTTTTTCGTATCTGACCTTTACATTGCAGCTAAATTAATGAACATTGCACTGTATCGTCATGCTATCTTTTAATGACCTTCTCCTTATGGGAATGCATTAAACCTTAAATGAGGAATTATACTCTAATAATAAAAAATGCAGCAGATCCTAGTAGAGTTTCACTGCCTGCATGGAAGTGAAACTCATGACTGGCACCCTCTGAGACTCCTGGTTTCTTTAGTGCACCTTTCATACAATATAATCATCTTTAATTTGTCAGCTCCTGTTCACTGAGTGTGATATTTTTTTCTGGTTGACCTGCTCTCCAATCTCACACATACACAGTAAGAACGAGTGCATTTTGCTGACAAAGAGCAAACACCGGTCAGCAGGGTGGCCGCTTCTTAAACATAACTGGACTTGAACCAGATGATTTTTAGACCCCATGTCAGCAAACACCTGCCCCTGAGCAACACGCTTGGTCCCTCAACGCCTAGAGGATGCTGTGGGAGCTTGACTGATTACATAAACAGGACACCTCTGCTGTGTATTCTTAGTGTGTTATTTTGATTAAATGTGGATGCCTGAGGGTCATGTGCACCAGCAAAGTTAATGAAGTAACTGAACGGCAAGTGACAAGTGAGAGGGAGGACTTGGAAATTAACAATTAGGACACATACACTGACACTAGCAAGTAATTTATGAAGTGCAAACAATAATGGGCTGAGGCTATAAATAACAATTTGCTTCAAGATTCACACGTTTTCAGTCTTTGTCATTAGAATTTCAACCAATTATCCAAGCAGATGAAGTCCTAATTTCTTAATATTCAAGACGGTCTTCAACAGTTATGCATAATTTACAGTAAATCCCAATCTAAAGTGCCTTTCATCATCATTACGCTTGACACCACACTGTTAACACAACATAATTGGCTCCAGATAACCCTCAGCCCTTTTCTCTTTGACTTTTGACCCTTATTGTGAAACTATTGTCCACATTGCTTCCCTTTTTTTTCTTGTACTTTTTGTCCTTTTCCCTCTCCTTCCCAGCATCATCTCAGGCAAGATAGTTTTATTTATGTAGCTGATGTCACAAATCACAAATTTGCCTCAAGGAGCTTTCATATCTACACAATATATGACACCATTTGTCATTCGACCCTCAGATTTAGAAAGAAAAACTTCTCAAAAAGTGTTAAATGGGGAGATAAATGGAAGAAACCTTATGAACAGCAACAAAAGGATCAGTCACTTAATACTTACTCTATATATTATTTTCCTTTTCCTTTAAATCTAATGCTCATATAGGGCTTTTAATGCATTATTTATTTTAAGGTTGAAATGCAGCCATTTAGAGCACCACTGATGCCAATGACTGTAAAAATCTAAAATAAATTGAATGACTTCTCCCAGATTGAATAGTTGTTTGGTCCCATTGGACTATGTTTTTGCACATTTGGGGAATTTTTATTTAATATCTGTTCTGGATCTTTCCATTTTTGTACACACATGGTTATAAAAACGGCCCAAAATGATGGGAAAGGATACATTTTTCATTGAAAAATATAAATATTTCATGTTGTAGGACTCCCAGACCTCCCAACTGTAAGGCTTGGGTCTGCTTATATCTTAAGGAAGCCACAGTAATAGTGTAAAAGTGACTGAAAGGCAGCGTTTAGTTAGCATTACAGCTGTTAATGAAACCTAATTAAAATGATGATGGCTTCTTCAATGGGGACTTCATTTGTTTTACATGTTAAACTGAAACTATTGGATCTTTTTTTTTTTTTTTTTTTTTTTTACCTTGAGTGTATTGTTAGTATTGTTTGCTGGAATAACTACTCATAAACAAACACTCCACTGTGTCATTTAGTAAGAAGATAAGAATAAGAATAATGATGGATTAGAGTAATGTCTATTAAAATACTCAAAACTATACAGTGGATCCATTATTCATTCACTCTCACATTTTCCCTTTAGTGGTGATAAACTAGCCACAGTTGAATGAATGTATGAATGAATGAATGAATGAATGTGGAACTGCCAACATTAACCCTTAATAACCTGCATGTTATACTCCTCCGTTAACTGGTCACCGCTGCAGACACGACGCAACATACACTGGTACACACTCATCCACAAGTCCCTCCTTGGTTTGCCCCCCCCCCCCCCCCCCCATACCTCTACCTCTGTAACTTACCACAACTCGCATCTGCCAACTACAACACTCAGTCTGCTCGCCTGATCCACCTTGAGGTCCCCAAAACCACATCTACCATAGCTGCTGCTGCCACTGACTGAAACAATCTACAAAAAAACACTCAAACTGGAAACTTTTGTCCCCAGATCCACCTTTAAAAACTCTATTACAGCCATCCTTAAGGACACCTGCCACTGCTTTTCACCACAATAACCCCTCAGCCCCTGTCCCCCAGTATAAGTGCTATATATATGCTGCTGTCTGCTGTGTTTTATGTTACTGGATGATCCAGAAGTGTTGTGTGTTGCATGTTTTTAACCATCATTTTATGTGAAAATGTTGTATCTGTTTTTAGTTTGCAGCCCTCTACCCTTTCCCCTCAAGTGACTCCGGTCTCTTGACAGGCCGTCATTGTAAATAAGAATCTGTTCTTAATAACTTGCATGGTTAAATAAAGGTTAAATAAATTTGACAAACACTCCTCACCTCCAGATACACAGCCCAGGGCATGACCAGTGAAGCCACCAACAGATCAGCCACAGCCAGACTGACCACCAGGTAGTTGGTGGTGGTCTGGAGGGAACGTTCCCTCAGCACGGCCAGACACACCAGCACGTTCCCAAACACAATGGCCAGGATGAGCAGTGAGTACAGCATGGCGTAGTAGTTCCGCTCCCCCTCATCTTGCCCTGAAGTGTCTGTGCTCTCATTCCTCTCATCCCACCCGAGGCGGTCTGACTCGTTCCAGAGCCGCTCTGTGCTGCTAAACATCGCCATGGAGACGTCCCGGTGACATGGGAGATGAGATGTTCGGCAGACCTACCAAAGGAGAGGAGTGGGATCATTAGGATTTTCATGAAAAGAAACAATTTTTTTCCCTCATATGTGATTATTAATCACATCATCTGAAATCTGAAGTCATCTGACTACTTTCTACTTCTCTGGGACAGTGATTCATTTACATATTGTTGCCTTATTTACATTTTACGCAATGACACATGCTATTTTGCACTGTTCTTTTTCACATACACAATGTACATAAGATTTATATACTTAATCTTACTTCATATACATATTCTTGAGTGATTTATATTCATCTTATCTAGCCCAGAACTGCCTCTAAGAAAATGTTTTGTGAAGTTCACATAATGACAGTAAACATTCTTTAATCTTGAGTCTGGGAAAATGTATGTTGGCTGAAGATAACTGCAGTCAGCTGATGCATCTCAGCAGGAATGCTCTTTCTCTACATAACAGCTGCTTGTTGATACACAGACACAAGTGTTTTTATCCAGCTAAATAGAGAAGAAATTATTTATTGATGATAGCTGGCTCCTGCAGAAACAGTCAAGTCCATAAAGACTCAGCAGAAATATATGCTCTTAGTAACAAACTTCACAGACAATTCAGTGCATTTAAAATTGTTCCTGTAAGCCTTTTGGAAAGCCCCTTCTGGTAAATGGCACCTAACGCAACTAAAAGAAGATGAACCAACTACAGTGGTAACTTTAATGAGGGGTTGGCATCATGCCTTAGTGAGGTTAGTGCAGGAGCTCAGCTCATTGGAGAGGAGTAATAAGTCCAGGCTGCCACACTCTGAGAGGTCCGGTTGGCTCTGGTCCCGGGCACTGCTCCTTACACTTCATCCTTCCTCTCATTTATTCCCAATCCTCCCCATCTGGCCTGAATCCAGATAACAGCACTGTGGTAATACTCACACCTGTGTCGAGATGGTAAACAAACTGATCCATCTTATCCTGCCCCACTCTTTTTCTATGTGACAAAAATAGGGACAAAAGACAATCTAGAACCATTTTTAGATCTGACTCAAACCCAGAAGGCTTTTTAAAGATTTCTCAGTCTATAATTCCACTCAGTTCCTCGGTGGCTCCAGTATCATATGATTGTCCACAAGAAAAACCGGAGGGGTAAAACAAAACTGGCCACCGATACCAATCACCTTGAAGTCTCCTAATGGGAGCGCAGCATGAGTTTATTATTAAATCAGATGTGACAGGACCAAAAGAATGCAAATCATAATTCATTTGAGGTGTGAGCTTGGAAATCCACATCCACAGGCACAACTGTGCAGGGAGAGAAGGGGGTGGGTGGGTGGGGTTGGGGAGGGGGGCATGCACTCATGAATTTTTATCAGAGGGGACTGGTTTGTTTAGACCTGTAGAACAAAAGCTAATTGGAACTGATTTCCCACTTCACTCTTTTGTCTGCGGTCCTCCCTCTCATATTAAGCACCACCTGATCCTGCCCTCTCAATGTCATGTGCATAACTGACCTCCTCCAGCGCGTGTGTGATGGACATCAGGCTCACGCGCACGTGCATACACGCTCGCACAGGCTATATGGGCTTTGGAATTGTGTATATCTGCTCATTTATCTGAAGTATTGTTTGTGCTTTACTATGGCAGGACGCATTACTTGGTGTGTTAAACGACAGATAAGAACAAATAACTTAATTATACATCATGTCAAACTGCTTTAATAATAATAATAATAATAATAATAATAATAATAATAATAATAATAATAATAATGATGATGATGATGATGATGATGATGATGATGATGATGATGATGATGATGATGAAAATAATAATAATAATAATAATAATAATAATAATAATAATAATAATAATAATAATAATAATAATAATAATAATAATAATAATAATAATAATAATAATAATAATAATAATAATTCAATTTAATGCAGATTAATTGTCATGATGTGAAGCAGCCAGAAAGGACTACAATGACAGCAAATGATTGACTTTCCTGTTGATTTATCATCTTGTAAATTGTCATGTACTCTCCGTATAATTTTAATTTACGGTTGCACACGAGTCAAATCTTGATGGTAAAATTAAATTAAGTCCTGTGATAAGGCCACCTTATCAGATACCAGACATTTCTAGAGAAAAAAATGAGGTCAAATCTGTGTCAAGTAACCAGAGGCATAATTACGCAGAGATGATTTTCCATATTATCACCTATCAAAGACATACAGGTGGGAATAAAGCAGCAGATGAGGATACATAAACAGAAACAATGGAATAAAACATAGAAACCAAGAAACATTTCTCTTTCGTTGTGCGTATTTTTCTCTCTCTCCAAGGGCAATATATAGTGAAACTGAGTTAGGTACATACCTGTTACTGTTTTGAAGTGAAGAATTCATCAGATGCCATCGAGTAAAAGCATCATCCGTGCAGAGTTAAAAGTTGTCCTGTCGTTGGGTCCAGTAAAACACAGAGAGCAGGAGGAGCCGGAGGAGCGCTCGGTGCCATTGCGCACGGACTAATGTGAATGTAGGGATGCTCAGAGATGAACCGCACTCTCACTTACTCCATTTCCATATGGTCTGTGGCTGCCGGTAACACGCGTGGAGCCTTTTACAGTTTAATTTTCAGCCACACAGGAGGCGCGCGTACACGTGGAAACGTCAGGTGTCTCCCCTGTGAGCAGCAGCGGCAGTGATGTGGCACCAATTTACCAGGCGATCATTACACAAGACACAAGTTTCATTTTCAGAGTTGGTGCCTTTTTTTTCCCCTGACTATTTTTCATCATATTTGTTAGAAATAGGTTAATATCCTGACCCGTGGTTGTTTTTGACCCTGAACCAGTCTGGGTCGTGTTTTGCTAGAGGTGACATTGTCTTAAAATAGCCAAATGCTGGCCTTATAAAACAACCATATGGGAAAACCAGTAAGAAGAGCGTAAAATAGGTCAATGTAAGTCTATAGCAACAAGGAGAAAATGATAGACTTGGAGTACTACCCACTATTTCTACCTCTGGACATGGTCAGACAATAGATATAGAAAAAAGAAACTAAAAAAATAATCAGTTAAGTACAGATAAACAGTACCTGGAGCTCGTGTCTTACTAAAGCCTATCTCAAATTCCCAGCCAATATGCTTTGTTTTCCTATCTTCTACATGGCATTTTAAGATAAGAGTAAAAAGCCCTGCAGGAGCTCCAGTGGTGCACAAACAAAAAGGACCAAACCATTGTGTAAAATCTTTTTTTTTTTTAAATGTATTTATTCTTTTATAATATCACAAAAATGTATAACATGAGTGTAAAAACTGCCCAGAAGTCATCAGGAGAACTGAAGCCCCCCCCCCCCCCTTTTTTTTTTTAATCACTGCATTACTGTGTCACTGGAGAGCCAAATGAAACCACTTTACTCATATTCCAGGTCTTTAACAGAAGCCATAATGCAGATTTTATTACAATGCAGATGCATTTTCAGAAGCAGCAGGAGGTGCCCTCTTCCACATATACATATAGATGATAAACTGCCATAACTGATCATTTTTCACCACCAACCTGCAGTCAGTTTGTGTTTTAAGTAATGTAAAGTGTTCATATGTCCTTGGTGCTCATTGGAAATTTGACCCATCCGTCTTCTATAGCTGCACTGTAGAAAATATCTATGCAGGTTAGAGCTGAGGAGAATCCTAATACACAGCTGGCAGGAATCCATACGGTTATTTTGTCTTTGTAATATTGTTGATTTGCCATTAATAGCTGTGTCTGAGCAGTACGTGGTGCTTTTCTTGAATATTTCAAAGGACTTCAGAAATTGGGATCTCACTTGCACTCAATTTACACACATTATGCAACATCCAGGAAATCACTGTCATTCTCTCCTACATGAATGGCAGCTACAGCAAGTGTGTAATGTGTTCAGAGCTATTGCCTTGGTCACTCTGATTTATGATGCTGAGTTCAACATGGAGCAAAGCTTATTATTCTTAAACAGTAGCACCTCCAAACTGTTTTTTCACTGTCACTGACCTTCTGATGTAACATCATCACAACTTTTTAACCCTTTGCAAGCAGCAAACACAAAAAAGGGCATTGATTCGTCCACATTGCACACAAACCAGCTGAGGGTGGGATTGGAATCTGTTTTCCTTCTGAATGAGGGTGGTGGATGATTCAAAGTTAGACAGCTGCTCACAGTGCTGTTACTCACAGGCGCTGTATTCATTCAGACAAAGACCAGAGTGAAGGTCTGACCCAAGAGGGCACCAAAGACATGGCAAAATAATATAATAATAATAATAATAATAATAATAATAATAATAATAATAATAATAATAATAATAATAATAATAATAATAATAATAATAATAATAATAATAATAATAATAATAGAACAGGCAGGAATAAAAAAAAATCTTGATTTGGTCACAATTTTGCTGCCATCTATTGGTCAAGACATTGAACTACTGAAAGTCTGCAAAAAAATCCATAAAAATGCACAGAGGATGAAAATGTTCAATGGTTTATTAAACAAAAAGCCCCTTTACATGAATCTCTTCGCCAGAAATCTCAAATATTAAAGAAAATAAACAACATACAGGGCATATGCATTCATACAAAAACTGATCCGATTAGGTTGGTAACTGAAAAGTACTGTAGCAGACAAAGCTGTGATACTTATTTAATTATTCAATATAAGCAAAGTCAGTCTTGGGGGGATTTGACTATTTGTTGGTGATTTTAAAACATGTTCAGAGAAATTAATATTCACAGTATTTTCCTATTTAATGCAAATAAAATAGGAAATATTTTGTGTCAGACAGTGAGTAAGAGTTTTGGAACACATCATGCATTTGTGATATAATGCATTAAGAACAAGTCTTAAGTCACCAAACTCTACCCAAAGGTCTGGGCTTTACAAGTGCTTTTCTAGTGTAGTTACTTTTTTCTTTTTACCAATAAACATTTTTCTGCAAATATTTCAATATTTGAGATTGTGTACAATTTCAAGGGTGTCTGAAAACATTTTTAGTTCACTACTTTAGTTCTTGGTTTCATCCAGTGTTAAACTCTAAATGCATAAAAATAATGCAGCCCTTTCATTTAAGGCCAAAAATAATGTAGTTGCTTTTTAAAATATGTAAATATGTGTAACTTATAATGTAAGTTGCTGAAAAAATTAGTGCACCATTAAAAGTCATTAAAAACAATCAAGTATCAAGTACTAATTCCTATGTGTATCATGTGACTAAAACAAACAGAAAAGAAATGCTTATAAGCACTATTTTATCACTGCAATCATGCCATAGATATTGATATATTGATGTAAGAACTCAAGTTATTTTGGTTGTTATCCAGCAAACATGGAAAATGGATAAATATATCATATCTGAAATTAAAGTCTTATAATTCATTTTTATTCTTATCATTATATTTGTCCAAACAAATGCACCTTTAGTTGCACCAGGCATTAAAATGAAGAATAAATTGAAGAAAACAAGGAAGGTCTAACAATTGTTTCCATGACTGTAGAGGTGGTGAATATTTGTACAAATCAACACCATGTCTAATCACTTACAATCCGTAGTTGAGTTTTAACAGAGGTTTGTCACTGAAGCACAAAATTCAGACCCCCTTTGAGATCTTCAATGCAGATTCATTTTCTTTCTTGCTTTTCCCACTCACTGTACCCTCCTTCATAATGTCTTGCCCTAAGAAAAAAAGATAAGAGAAAAACTTTGAGTCTTATCTGCCATTTGTTTTATTCACTAAAGGTCAACCAGAGTTCAACCATCTCAAGCTGGATCCATTCCACTTTGAGGACACGGTACTCTACTTGCCTCACAGGACCTCTATGGAAGTTAATAATGTAAAATGTGCTGTTTAGGACTAAACCTCCTGTACAACACAGTCTGAGGATAACCTTCTTCCATACCTCACATACAGTTTGCCTATAATTTAATCAGTAGCCACACATCAATGTATTTTACCTTATTAAATATTACCTGCTGAATCCCAGTTGACGAGCTATATGTAGAGCTTGGGCACTCCTCTTTCCACTCATGCAATGAAACACTATGTTGTCATCTTCTTTCCCAGGAGCCTTCACGTCAAATTTCTGCTGAAATGTTTCAGGAGACAACTTGAGTGACTCCTCCAAATTGCCGACTGAAACATGAAAAGCGTCAGAGAAACTATATGAAATAAACAACTGCAGTACTTTATTTGTCGTATCTTTTTGTGCTGGATATTAAAACTTACGTGGGATGTTGGTAGCATCTGGAATGTGTCCAGCTTGGAACTCATCAGGGTTTCTCACATCAAATAGCTGAATATTATGACTGAACAACATAGTCTTCAGCTGCGAATAGGTCACCACTGAGGCTGAGGAGGACATATAAAGGATTAAAAACACTTACATAAATAAATATTACCCTTTTCTAGTTAAGGGTTTGTTTTGTTTGTTTGTTATGGAGTTGTTATAACTCACCATCCATTGATCTAATCTAATAGTTTTATTTCTATAATTTTATGCTAGTATGAACTACTGCTGTGGTCTGTATGGTGTGACTAGACCTTTCCCTTCAAGCACACACTAGTGAGATACAGCATTGTTGTCCTCTGAAACAAAAATGCCAACTATATGTTTCACACAAAAAAAGAGTAAAAACACTGCATTGAAAAGGTGCAGTTCATTCAATGCATTCAATGCTGACACTATGCGCACGCGCAGTCTGATGGCACCATAAAATACTGAAATAAATACAAAATAGTCATTAAAGAGTAAACTCAAATATCACTTTAAACACATTCACTACTTTATAAATATTATAACGCTACAAGATATTAAATAGTTGATGCACTGAAGACCAGACCCACGCGCATGAAGCTTCGTCACAGATTCTGATCCCTGTTGGGAGCAAAGACACTTTCTATCAGGAAGTATATTTTACCACTCTCGGACGTATCTCCACATTTTGGAAAAGTGGTTGTAAAAGCCCGAAAGGTTGAGACATATGTCGGGTAAGAACAGTGGTTTACTCCTGTGACAACCTGGCAGAGCATTCGTCTGAACACACAGGGAAGCATTAGTGAAAACAAGTGTGTCATGGAGTGTTTACATCTATGGCCACGTCTCTCTGGAGGCTTCTTCTTCTGCTACTTCTATATAAAAAAAAAAAAAAAAACTTAATGTGCATTTGCTGCCATCATCAGGCTGCCATACTCACTAACTGTCTACTTTCATTTCCATGTATTTATTCAGTCTAATCTAAATGACTGGATAAAGGAAACTTTTAATACCTGCTGCTTTCTGCAAACATCTGTTTGAAGAAAAGTTTAGAGAAATCTTTCAGAGTCCAATTTCCATTCCAATTTGAATCTATACACTTGGGAAACTAGAACCATGGGATAACACATTCACATGATAAATATTTATTCAGAATACCGATGGTGTGTATGTGTGTGTGTGTGTGTGTGTATGCGTGTGTGTGTGTGTGTGTGTGTGTGTGTGTGTGTGGGTGGTGGTGGTGGGGGGTATTTACTAGGAGGTGGTTAAATAAAAGGGTGCACCAAAAATTGAGGACTGGGTAGAGGTTATCTTTTTTTTCTTTTTTGTTTCTTTATTTATTTAACCAGGAAATATCCCACTGAGATTAAGAACATATTTTATAAAGGAGTCCCGGTCAAGATAGACAGAGCAAGACATAGTTACAGGAATACACAGTTAAAATACATACAACACATACATTTGACGACAAACTGTTGGATAATAAAATAAAATAAAATAAAATTAAATAAAATTAAATAAAATTAAATAAAATTCAATAAAATTAAATTAAATTAAATTAAATTAAATTAAATTAAATTAAATTAAATTAAATTAATAAATAAAAAAACATAATAATAATAATAATAATAATAATAATAATAATAATAATAATAATAATAATAATAATAATAATAATAATAATAATAATAATAATAATAATAATAATAATAATAAAGCAAATTAGGAAAAAACTATTGCAAATATAGATTATAGAATAGAATTGGCCTCTGACTCTCAGTTTGGACTTAAAAGTGGCCAAAGAAATCAACTCATTCAGTTTCCATTCTTTTTTAAATTGATTCCATGCATGAGGTGCAGAAAAACTAAAATCCTTTTGAGCCATTTCTGTACGGGCAAATGGAGAAGACAGCAAAATGCAATCACTTGAACGGAGAGAATAAGTTTCTGTTTTAAGTGTGCTTGACCTTCTTTCTATAGCACATGCTGATGCCCTCATTGATATTAAATGTTCATACAGTTTAAGCAAGTAATAGTTAAATCCCAGTGTTTGCAGTTGTTTGAGAACTCTGCTCTGGTGTTAGACTTTGTACAACTGTCCCTTTTTGTCAATTAATGTCTAAAGTCTAAAGTTTCTCCTTGGGTTTTCAGAAAGCATTTTACTGCTACAATATTCTTTTTGTCCTTGGAGTTTTGACAATGGATCTGAGCACCTAGAATCCTGCAGGGACTTTAGAAAAACAACAAAAGCAATCACACCAAAGCGTGCTTGTTTTTGTAAGTCTTTGTTTATTCATTATTTTTTAAAAGGCCTCCAGAACAATGAATAATTTATCTCTTAGCTATAAATGCTCATGTGTCATTTACAAATGTCCCCCCCCCCCATAGAAACATAGTAGAAAATACATAAACTTTTTTCAAAAGTCTACATCTATCTCATGTCAACAAAATGCAGTATTGGTTGTGGTTACATACGCCTGGTTATGCAATCGTCAGCTGACACTGACTCAGAGTTTTCCATTTGTTTCCACCCAGTGTTTTTTTGAAAAGCTTTTGTTCTCCTGTATTAACTTTTTTTTCATGAAATCCTCCACATCAGCAAACTGTTCACTTTTAAAAAATCCTGTTTGACTGTAATTGATTGTACTCATCCTAAAATAATAATTAGCTATAAAACATGTTTTCCCCCCTCATTGCTCAACTGAGAATCCCTTCTGTTTTTTTCTCCATCATAACACACTTTGATCCTTTTCGTTAGCGTTCCATTCTCCAGACTTGAATTGGTCAGTGAAAGCAGCTTCTCTATCACCATCCACTGCCCCAGATTGAAGAATACCATGAAGTTTAATTCATTTCTCCCAGAGGGGGATATACTTGTCCTATCTGATGGCATGTTTCAGCCATTCTGAGAGAATATATTTGGTGCAGCCTCATTATCATTGCTCATCTCACCAGTGCTTGTTAGAGCATCTCTTCCCTGAACCCTTGAGTTCTCAATCTAAACATAACTTAATGTGCAACCTGGAAAGTTTTCACACACAGGTTTATGTAGGGCTTGAATACATGTCTAAAAACTGATATATAGTACACCATATTTTTGGTTTTCTGTGATGAATTACTTAAACACACCTGTCAAACAGACACGGTTGTGAATGAGTACAGTTTTGCTAATTTACAACAGATTTACAACACTTCTTTTAACCAGACGACTAATCTGTGCTCCCTGCTGATGTGTTATTTAATTATTTGAGTCAAATTAAATTGTACATACAGAGGATGTTGGTTTGTTATGCACATTTTCTTTATTGCTTTAGCAGAAACCAATTCAACACTGAAGCCTAAAGACAATGTTGTAAAACTGGGTCAGGTGGCCAAATATAGATCTTATTTGATTCTGTGTTGCACTGGTGGATCTGATTATCCTGACAGATGAAAACCAGGATTAGAATTTGTCAGAGTGGTGTTTCTTTATTGCTCTTTCTTTAGCAAATGTCCTCATTGTGTGCCTTAAAGTGCAGCTCTCGAGCAAGTGAGACATCAATCAATTTCTTTTTTGGCAAAGAACAAATTATTCTAAAGTCCCAGCAGCTTCCGGAGCGTCCCAGCTAGCATGGCCATTCGCATCCCAGAAGGGTCACATTTAGGCTGCATATTAAGGGTCCTATGTGGGTTTGTCCAGTTTCCATGGTGATGCCACATGTGGTTGTCCATATGAGAATAATATATCATATTTATTTCTCACACTATTTATTCAATGATATTTATTTTCCATGTCATTTGTATTATTTTATTTATTATGTAAATAACTGTCTTACTGATATTTATTGTTGTTTTACTGGTATTTGTTTTCTGTGTGCAAATTGTTGCACTGAACCTGACATCTCTACCTCTGTTTCATTGAACTTAATACAATGACAAAAAAGAGATTCTTATTCTAATATGGACAAATCGATGTGGGGTCACCATGGAAACCGTGGACAAACCACATGGGGCCCACATGGGGCCCACATGGGGCCCACATGGGGCCCACATGGGGCCCACATGGGGCCCACATGGACATATTGGCTCGGTTAATGGCCAGTTCTGGAAGCAATGTGTTGTCAAAAATATGTAAGACCAAATATATCCACTCCCTGTATAGAGAGTGGATATATCTATATTTTTCCTAATATAGCGTGTCCACAACGTCTCTTTACAATTAAAAGTAATTGGTGAGATATGCTAATATTTATCTATATTAGTTTAGTTAAAGTGTTTAATCACTATGTGGAATCACCTGCAATCAACTCATCGGTTCTTCCTTGACCCATTATCTATCATTCCTGAAAGTTTAATCAAAATCTGTTAAGAAATTTTTGCGTAACCCTGTTGAAAGACAGACAAACAAACAGACAAATGGACCTGAATTTAATACCTCCTTGACGGAGATAATAATGGTGCTTGTATAGAGGTGTATCAAATGACATGGACAAACATCTATTTTGTAATAATTTCTGCAGATTTGTCTATTAATTTGCTTTTGGAATTAAATTGTTAACTTGTTGAGAGAGTTGATGGGCACCCGGTATATTAATATCTATTTAATTAGACATATTTGTGATATGTTGGTTTTGTTTGTTCAAAAAATAAATATTTGAGCATTGAGACCTAGTGTATTAAATACAATACAATTAATTGATGGATACATGGATATTTGAAAAAAAAAAAAATTGTTCATGAGGACCAATAAAGGCTCCAGTTTCAAAGAACTGGAATTTTCTGTGAATTATTTAAATGTTCAGGTTTTACAGGGTTAAGACACTGACGTCTAAGAAGTTGTACTGTAGATTCAATTTTAATTAATTAATAATCATTGGACTTCATATTGTACAAACTGGCACCATAGAAATATAAACACTTTTATATTTTATTCATTAACTTATCAGGTACTGAAAGTCAATGTTGAGCAACAATATTAAGGGTTAGGCATTACTATTTAGCATTAAATCGAAAATGAAAATGAAGCAGGCCTTCAGGCAGGAGTATATATGCAAAACAATTCTTCAGAAAACAACACACAAACAGCTCCAGGAGAATTAGAATTTAAGCTTAAAGATATCAAGAAAAAGCCTATTAAACTGAAAACTCACTTTGATCAATAATATTTATGCACTCTGTCATTTATATGGACACTATTACCTGAACAGGTAATGGGAGAAGTGTACAAAATCAAAAATGTATTAATTAATTATCATATATACATAAACAATGATGCGATTTGATATTTGCGGACACGCACAAAACATATGGTCACATTTAAATATAAATGTACATATTCTAACAGATAACAGAATTTACATACATCGCTTTCCTGTCTTCCCTACTACCTCTGAACTCTGCTTCTGTCATGTATGGCTGATCTCAAGACAAGAATAACTATAAACAATCCCCCACCCCCATCCATAACATCTGGTTAAACTGATAAATAATTAAATCATAGATAATGTTGTTTTTCTGTTGATAATTTGCTTCTGGCATTTCTGACATTATACACCCATATATATATACACACACACACACACACACACACACACATACACACATTTCCTGTATCATATTCAGATGAGCTTTTATATATGAATAAATAAACTGAACTTATTTTCTGGCTATCTTTGAAAAAGGTCATCCACATAGGCATATTTTTATTTTAAGGTTCACCTTCACTGTTGTTAGTCTGACGAATGACTGCCATGCATTAGTAATCATTTGTGGCTGTTGCAAACAAGTCCCACTGAATATAACAACAAGCAAACTCATTTGGGGAAATAAGCATTGGCAAGTTTGCCCTTAGTAAGACAAAAACTAAGTTAATTTCAATATATTTCTGGACAATTTTTTTGTAATATGAACTGAAGATGGAACAAGTGAAAGTAGACCATGAGGCGACTGTCGCTCAGTTGGTAGAGTGGGTTGTCCCATGAATCAAAAGTCGGTGGTCCGAATCTTGGCTCTGGCTGGCATGTTTAAGTGTCCTTGGGCAAGACACTGAACCCTGAATTGTTCACAGTAGGTCTGATAACACCTTGCATGGCTTCAGCACCTACTGGTGTATGAGTGTGTGTGTATGAATGGGTGAATGCGAGGCCTCTGTAAAGGTCTTTGAGTACCTTGAAGGTGAAAAAGCACTATATAAGTGCAGTCCATTTACTATTTAACATAAAACACTTGAGTGCCATGAAGTTGGAAAAGTGCTATGTAAGTGCAGTCCATTTATCAATCATCTGGATTTCAACACAGTTGTCTACTCACAGCTGATATTGTACAACATTGTCAGCTGCTTGCTTGATTTCACCACTGAAATATTTCAGCCACTGTAAACGGGAACCATCAAGGCTTAACATCAGCTGAAGCAACCAGTGTTTTGAGCGAGTGATCAAAGTCATGCAGGAACTATATGTCTTATGCAAAAACAAGGACAACCTTGCATAGTGCTTTATTCTCACTACTGGAATTAGTAAATTTTTTTCAAAGGGTACTTTTTGTCCCTTTAGGCAAAAACTTTAACTAATTGTCCCACTCCCACTGCTCAAAGGAGTGAAAAGAATCTCTACATTTGCAGGAAATCTAAGCCCTACTGGCATTTTTGTTTGTTTGCAGTATATCAGACAAATACATGCCTTTAAAACATGCTTAGTCTGGGGTGTATGCTTGACTCCAACTGCTTTATATTCCTTAAATATATCACAAATGTATTATTGGACTAAATAACATCGTGGTGTACAGACTATGTTTTGACCATCTGGAAGCCAGTTTAAATGTTTGAGATTTGGTGTAATATGGTTCTATTAATAATTGTTAATACTCTGCCAGCAGTGTAGTGGATTTGCTGCAGTTCAATCGTACTTTTTTGGGGGGAAATCCAGTTCAAAGACCAGCGTTGGTTATAATTACCATTTTTATTATTATTATTATTATTATTATTATTATTATTATTATTATTATTATTATTATTATTATTATTATTATTATTATTATTATTACTTTGGTCTTCATGTGTACAGAGTATTTTGAAAAAAAAAAAACAACCAAAACAGCCCACTTGTTACTGTTGAACTGGAACCTGTTCTGTTATTTATTCGGATCCGTTTGTATTAAATCATATCCATGGATACAAAACCGAAACGGAACTACTTTTGGAACAGGGAACTGATGATACACATTGACTCATCATTTGTTAAGATTTTAGACAAGAGAGTTCATGTACCAGAGATGACAATATTTCTGTCTGCTTCCTGTATGTATGTACATAACAGCCTCAGACTAATCCAATATGTCAGTAAAGGGGGGGGATTATAGCAATGTAGTCACAGTATTTTTGTGTGTCTCCTGCCTCATATAAAATAACGTTTACAGTAAATATTAATCGTTAAATATAAACATGTTAGTAAATCTAAGATGACCACCTAGTTTTTTTGGAGCGAGTTTATAGGCTATGTATTAAGCTAACACCCCTCTGAGGATGGTTCGTTCCAAAACACTGCATCACATGATGCACTGACTCAAATTGAGCGACTCACAAGGAAAAAGGGAGAAATCCTGTAACTTTTCTTTATTTTTATCCATTCGGAGCCTCTAAAACTTCAAGTATCACCATGCCGATTGTATGTGGAGGAACTTCAGACCATAAGGAGGCCGATGAAAAGGTCCAGGAGATCTGCGATAACGTGAGTATTAGCATTTTTACACTTTAGCTCCTGTTTCTATTGTACTTTACTGACTTGTCATTGTGTCACAGGTGAAGAAACACGCAGAGGAAAAGGCTAACAAGGAGTATGAGGTTTTCAAAGCCAAAACCTACAAAACCCAGGTTGTAGCTGGCACCAACTACTTCATTAAGGTAAAATACTACTTACAAGGCAAAGACAAAAGACCCAGAGAATGTACAGGCTTGTGTAAAATAAAAGTACTGCATCAAGTTTTACTCGAGTATCATTGATTTCAAAGTGCAGAATTTCCATTAAAATATTCAATAAATGAATTAAGATAATGCTATATGACCAGATTCGATGATTGACCTTTTTTTTCTTTCCCAAAAGTTAATCAGTTGATTTCTATAGTCAAATAGTGTATTTACTTTGAAACTATATGATATACACAACACAACACAAAGCATTACTTGACAGCATCACAGAATATGTACAATAGTGCAAAAAAAACAAAACAAAGTAAATAAAACTATATTGGGGTCCAGACTATTTAGTAATATCCATGAATGAAAATAAATAGCTGGACTGTTAGGATACTACAATATAGGGTGGTGTTTCCTTCAGGCAAAGACATATTTTGCTATAGGTAACAGTCTTCTCACAAAGACATCAGTCTTTAATTGTAACGATGCGTTTAAGCCTCTATTCCATACACATCTGTTTCTGCTGGTTCTAAGTGTAGCTTTCATACTTAATATAAAATCTATTGGTGTCTGAAATGATGGAGTGGAATCATTTTAGTCATTTATGATTTGCACGAAGATGCCTTTTGCCCCTCAAATTATATTAAGATAAAAACACAATCCTGTTTTGAAAATTGATCAAGTAGAAAGGATGTATATTTGTATTAAAAGATAAGAAGTAGCAGTAAAAAAAGTTGCATTCAAATAGATAATCAGATAAAGAACACAAAACTCTAAGTACAGTATATGAGTATTCTATTTCCTTAGTTCCAGTAATCTCATGTGTTTCTTCAATATATTTAAATATGCATTTGGGAGATTCACATGAGACAATGTTTGTGGACATGCCAAAAAAACAACAACTTTGCACTTACTGTGCTGGTTTAAAAGAGTAAATGCACAACATCTACTGTCTTAAGATGAGCAGAACCCTTTATTTCACATTTACAGAGAGAATAATTCAAGTCAGCTGATTGGTTGCTGTCTTTTATGAGAAATGACTGCTCTACTTATTCTTTTTTGTTTATCACAGACATATTGAATTAAGTCCATATCACTACCTTATATAAAGTCATTTTTATTCATGTCTTTTCCAAAGATTTCTTCCATTTTGACATTTCGAAGTTTAATACTAGTACATAATTATTACCATACTTCTACTTTACTTTTTCTTTATTCCAGGTTCATGTGGGAGGAGATGAACATGTTCACCTCCGTGTTTGGAAAAAACTCCCACATACAGGAGGAGAGCTGGAACTAACCAGTATTCAGACGGGCAAGACCCACGAAGACCCTGTTGACTTTTTCTAAAGCAATCATGAAGACCCAACCTATCGGTGCCTACAAGCTGCAGTCTCAGACTAGCATTACTTTTTAGGCCTGGTTAATCGATGTCATGTAGTATCCATGTCATAGAATACTGTACACATACCATAAATAATAATAACCATGCAATTATGTCAGAAGTGTTTTGTACTAGAGGAATAAAAACAAGTGTATAACATCTGTTATGGCCCTATTACTTTTTAAGTGTCTGTGTATAATCTCTACAATGGCTCCTGATCAGATTGAAACATTCACCTGAAAAAGCAAAGAGTTTTTACTCCACTGTCTGAAGCAGGAAAAATAAGCTAAAGTAGTTATGTTGACAGACCTTGTTTGATTTATTCATCTGAAGACAATGAGAACATCTGCTTAATCAGGCACATTTTACAAAGAGTTGTCTGAAAATATGAATCATTTTCATTCCCTGAGTTAAACTATGAGCTGCTCAGCTCATATGCACTGTACTGTCAAAGTTTTAAGTTTCTTGATTTAGGACATTTCTAATAACTTCACAAAAGCATTTGTCAGCCTTTGTGTTAAGGGACAGCAATAAAAACAGTCTTCTATAAATCATAAAGGTAGTATTTAGTGTGACCTCCCTTTGTACTTTCCATGTCCTCAACCCTTTTGTTCACACAATATGAGATTTATTGCAATAATTTTCTGATGCTATTGACATATTTCATTCAACATATAAGATATTTGTATTTGTGCTACTTGTCATAGGGTCAGCAGTCAGACCAAATAAAGATTTCAGCCTTAATAGATGAAGAAAGCTTTATTGTCACTGCTGCAGGAACAATGAAAATAATTTTAGCAGCTCTTGTTGTTTATTTTTCCTGGTGCTCATCCAAACACATGCACTGACAGATTAACCGTTTAATCTAAATTGCTCATAGGTGTGAATGTGAGAGTGGTTGGTTTGTATTTGTTGACGCTGTGATGAACATCAGTTGGCTTTGGTTGTTTGTGGTTGTTTGAGTCTTTATAGATTAATGAATGTATGAGCCATCATTTAAGGTGTGAGGTATGTCAGTTTACTCTGACTAAACGGAAAGATGAAGCACAAAGAAACTATAGCTGTTTTTAAATTCATAGATACAGACTCTTAATATTGAACAGTAAAGTAAATTTTTTTCAAATATGTGGAAAATAAAAATACAAATAATGATACACAAAGGATTGATAAGTTAAAATAAACAAATATATATATATATATATATATATATATATATATATATATATATATATATATATACACACGCACACATACATACTCGTACACATAATAAATTTAAATAAATTGAATTAAACATGCTCCAAAAGGTACTGAGCCCTTTAGGGGACATTGGGAGACAAAAAAAAATTGGGTCAAGTATTGAGAAATCTCACAAAAGTATTATGAGATCTCACAATACTTGGCCCAATTTAAAAATAAATACATAAAAATTCACTTCCAATGCCCCCTAAGGGGCTCCATTATAAAGGAGTAGGAAGAAATAAAAACTTCTACCCCAAATTTGTATTCCCTATAATCTCTATATAAAATGCATAATTTTGACAAAAAGAGTTGAAATTATGAGCTAAAAAGTCATAATAATGATATAGAAAGTCACAATTTCTCTGTAGCCACTTATTTTTCACATCTGTTTAGTTTGAAAAAGTCTAAAAGAGTCTATTCTGAGAATGTAAAGTACAGATATTTATGCAAAAATGTAGGGAGTAAAAGTAAAAGGTTGGCAGAAAAATAAATACTCAAGTAAAGTACAGATATCTAACACGTCTACTTAAGTACAGTAATGAAGTACTTTTACTTAGTTACTTCCAACCTCTGTTTTATATGCATTTCCTCACACCTCTGTGCAGTAATGTCGGTAAAACCAGTGAACAGAACCGTTTCAATTGCATTGTAAATTAAACAATTTGTCCCTTTTATCCAGTGTCATTACATGCAGTGTAACTACCAAATATAAACCCTTTCTAAAAACAGGTTTTCTTTGAATTATTGTTGTTTTAAATTGTGGGACAAAGTGGAACTTTTCACATAAGTAGCGTAAATCATAGAGATTCTTTTTTTGTTTGACTAATACAAATTGTGTAAGTGTATGTAGTCACACTGGGTCACACCCAGTGCACTGACAGTGAACTATTGTCAGTCTGTCAAGTAGTGGAAAAGCAAACTCGGTCTTAGAAAGTCTACAGCATGAACCACACCTAAACCAGCTCAATTTCTTACATTTTTTTTACACTTTTTCTCAAAGCAACTTAAGAGGGGGGAGGGTTAACAATGAATCACCCTCTCTCTGTTTCTTTTGTACAACACTTTAAAATAACCCAAGTGAACCAAAGTACTGCAAAGAACAAGAAATAAAAAACTAAATAAAAAAACAAAAGATAAGAATAGATTAAAAACATAAAACAGCTACACAATTGAAAAAGTGTTCCACATAAGATTAAAAAAGCATAATGATTGAATAAAGGAATCTTGCTATTGTGCTATTTTTTTTATGATTCTTTGTAAATATTATATGTCTGTTGTAAAGCACAATGAGTCTGCCGCGTGCATGAGATATGCTCAATCAATTATGTTAAACTGAGGTGAAATGAATAACTGCTGGACTTTTAAAAACTTCTGAATATTCAGTTCATGGGGATCAAGTTACAATATTTACTTTATCAAAAATAAATGCCTTTAAAAAAACAAAAACAAAAAAAAAAAAACTTCACACCTCTGGTTGTCTAAAATTCGACACATTTTAAAAGTTTGTAAACAATTACATTCTGGAACCAACCTACCACTGAACAAAAATATTTGTCTCCCTCTAGTGTTGGAGAGAGGAGTCACATCAATCCTCTTCAAATAGAGCGTGATTCATTGTGGTTAGTACAGAAGTGACATTACTCATCTATCATGTTAGAACAATTGTATCAGCTCCTGCAAAAATACAGGTAAATACAGGTTTAGAACTACAGAAAAAATATATTCATGTAACATTTCGTCAATACTCAAATATCAATTGGATTTACTTTTAACCTCTATTCATAACTCAACGTTTCTACTAAAGCTTTGAGTTACAGGAAACATATATATATATATATATATATATATATATATATATATATATATATATATATATATATATATATATATATATATATACAAAATATGTTAATTGGGAATCTCTACAAAATGTAAATGACAACATCATGGTTTGAACCCTTGGATGCATAAGTGGGGTCAAGAATGACACCAACCCGTTTTTGCAAAATTTTTTAATGTAATATTTCATGGTTTTCTCACACAGGTTGTCTTTAACATGAGGCCATTTGTGTTTGTATGCTGTTGAAAAAAAAATCTAAATACCAAGTGTATTTTTCCTCGTTTCTAGTATATCTACTATATATGATAACTTATGTTTAGAATCGTATGTGAGGGATGGGCTCACGCAAGGTGCCCACCAGCTCACTCCACAGTCACAAGGAGGTTAGTTTTAAAAAAGGATTTATTGTATCAATAAAATGATGTGCGCCAGGAAAAAAATGCTTAAGAACGTTAAAAAAATAAAATGTTCCCATAAAAACACTGCACAATTAATAATCGTAAAAATACAAAAAAAAAATGAATTAAAAAAAATTTAATGTCTCTAGGTAAAAACAAAGAGGCCTCTGTATTTGCTGGGGGAACATCTGCACTTGGGGGTGGTTCCTCCGGGTTCCAGGTGTGGACTCCTAGCCAGGTATCATTTTCCAATCAGTCCGGGACACTACTGCAGTCAAGTGAGCCGTCATTCGTTCAGCCGCTGGGAATTTGCTTCAGGTGCTCCAGTGCAGCTGGGTCAAAGGTCACAGACACACACAGAGCAATGAACTCTAACCCAACACAAACAAAGTACAGAACCACAACTGGAAATTCATAAAAACATGTTCCCTGTGTGACAGTTATTTCAAGAACTCTTACCAAGATTTTTATTTTTTTTTTTACTTGTTCCATATGCAGATTTTTAACTTGTTTTTAGATAGGGATATTGCCCCAGGGAACTGTGAGACAAAGTATTCAGTTAAATTTTAACTTCAACACATTGTGCCTCGGAGGCACTGACCTTTTTCTCCCTCTAATTAGTTATGTGCGGATCGATACAAAAATATCGAAGGGAAAACAAACACAATCTGAGAGGAATTTATATGTTTAAAAAACCGCCTGTACGGACTAACTTGAAAAGGCATTGTATATCAGTTAAAGGAGTCAATATGTGGAACAACTGTAGTGAAGAACTGAAAACCTGCAAATCAGTGCAAAAGTTTCAACAGGTTTTTATAAACCACATTCTAAGTGGATACAGGAAACTAATGGAAATATAATTTTTTTTTAGCTAGGAAAAGGTTTCCATTTTTCCTGATGTGCTTTCTTTTCTTTTTGGTTGTATATACATGCTCTGAGTAATACAAAAGAGTAGGACTGAGTTTTGTTAACTTCATTCTTCACCCTTTCGAACAAGGTATAATTATCTAGGTATAGTGTTCTTATTTTAAAAATAGTCTATCGCGAGACTAGCGTACTAACTCTCACGAGAATAGAGGACTATAGAAAGAGATAAACAGAGGCAACCATGATGGTTGTGTATGTGCCGAGTTGATAAGTGTTCGTTAAAAAGTGTAGAAGCTAGGAATCACAAAGTTTGTAAACAGGTGGTTTATGGGTGGTGCCCACGGAAGTAGGTGTGTACACATTAGTGTATAAAGGTGAGCCTTCAGCAGGGGGTCCGGTAAGGAGAGAATGAGGGTTGGCGGCCGCAATTTTTGTTGACCGCTTTACAGCTTTAACGCTTTGCCGCTTTAAAGCCTTTTTTCACTTTGTCTTTTCTTTATTTAATGCAATCAGCACTTTTATTACAGTCAAGTCTCCTGGTTATCCATTCCGTCATATATCCACCCTGTAATTGCTCTGATCATGTTCAACAAAATAAAACCAAAGAAGCATCAAGAATCTCAGCCTTTGTTTCATCCACTAAAGCATTACAGCGCGTCACAAATAGCCACAGAAAGAAACCAACCTCATACTCTCAGGCGGCAATAGGAACAAGTTGGAAGCCGCAATAATTGTCAACAAAAATCATAGGCGTTCTGTGAAAATCATCAAGCTGCACCAGAAGGAGCCAAGTCACCACGCACCGACCACAAAGGAGCCACAGCTAAGTGACACGTCACGCAACCCACTCACCTGGGACAGGTAGGACAGAACCTGCAAATGTTTGTGGAATCCGCCTGGATTGGAATGCATTGTACCGAAATGAAGACTATGTATTAATGGATGTTGCTGAACGTAATTGCGCATTGAGAGTGGCGCAATGTTTTCTGTGCTTATTGGATGGTGATGTCGGGACTTTGTGGCATAAATAATCAGCAGCTGATGTTGTCAAAAGCCTTGTTGAAATGTTTGGAAAGCATTTGCTCTGTCAATGAATAAAATGCAATGTCGATGGATGAATTTTAAATGTGTTCGCTCTTGAATGAAATGTGATCGTGTTGCCTCATAAAATACAACCTAAAGGAAATGAGTCAAAGAAACGTTGTTGATGAATGTCCAAATATGGAAAAGGAAAAAAGACAAATAAAACTGACGGCCAAAGCACTGGAAAATAAAATCGAACGATTACAACATGAGCGTAAAAGTGCCGTTAATAAAATCAAAGCGCTTATTCCACAAATGAAAGCGCATATGAAATCAAAGGAAAACGCAAACGAAATTTCCTCACAACTGAATAACTTAAATACTCTGAGTAAAAGGTGTACTGAACTGCACAATGAATTAATGCCACTACTTCCTGATGATGAAGGTAAAAAACAAAACGAATGGTATTCTAGCATTATGGATTATAGTGATGCGTTCAAGGAACAAGTGGAAACTTGGATAAAGGAAAATCCGCATAAAACCCCAAATAAATCACCACTTCAAATAAGTGCATCTGAGCAACGAAAGGAAATGAAACACGTGGAACAAGTTCCTGATGAAGAGGGTGAAGATTTGTCTGTTTGCCCTCGACTATCTGTTCCAGATCCTCAGAATGAACTACAGCCAAGTGACAGTGTATCAAATGCAACCAAAAGATCACACTCACATTTATCATTGTCCTCAGCCTCACGTTCATCTGCTTGCTTAAAAATGGAAGCAAACCTTGCAATGTTGGCAGTAAAACAAAAAACATTAAAGGAAAAGCATGCATTGGATGAAGAGGAGTTAAAGCTACGCAAAAGAAGAGAGAAGCTTTTATTGGAAACTGAAATTGCTGAGGAAATGGCAAAACTAAGTGTTATAAAATCAAAGGGCAGCATTGTCAGTAAATCAAGGTCAAAGGCTTCAGATGGGATGAACTCGTATTGTGAAAAGACACATTTAAAACAAGAACTTAATGTCAACGCCACAGAATTTGCCCCATCAATTCCAGTTGAACCAAAATCCAAGGCAAATGAAACCTCACAAATGGCTGTGAGGCCAAAGGTCACTCACTTTCCTGATAAAGAAAATATCCCAGGTCCATCATATATGCTCCAACGTTACCTAATAGCTCCTGAAGATCCTGCGACTGTTATACAAACTGACTCATCACAGAATGACAGTGTGCTTGACATAATGAGAAAACAAAATGAAATTACAACAATGTTAATGCAACAACAATGCCTCTCAGCCCTCCCAAAAAGAGAAATTCCCATTTTCGATGGCAATCCACTCAAATACCATTCATTCATAAAAGCATTTGAAAATGGAGTTGAGCGAAACACTCATAACAACTGTGATAGACTTTATTTCCTGGAACAGTACACCAAAGGCCATGCAAAGGAGCTGGTGAGGAGCTGCCAGCACATCGAGTCAACCAGAGGATACCAGAGGGCGAAGGCTCTACTGAAAGAACATTATGGTAATGAACACAAAGTGGCAGCAGCATACATGGAAAGAGCATTGGCATGGCCTCCTATCAGAGTTGAGGATGGGAAGGCCCTACAGGAGTACAGCCTCTTTCTACGTGGATGCTGCAATGCTATGGAGGACGTGCAGTATTTAACTGATCTGGACACCCCAACGAACATGGTAGAAATCATCAGAAAACTGCCGTACAAATTCCGAGAGGGTTGGAGGAGACATGCATGTGAACTACAAGAAAACCACAATAGGAGAGCACGGTTTGTAGACATTGCCAATTATATTGAAAAAGAAGCAAAAATCTTAACAGACCCCGTGTTTGGCAATATTCAGGACACCACTGGATTCACCCAACAAATCAAACACAAACCTCATCATCGCTCCAGCATCAGGGGAGCCAGCTTCGCTACCACAGTGGATTCTGTTGAGAGAACAGTTCAATCTGTGACTAAAGCTATGGACACAAAACCATCAGCCAAACGACTCTGTCCTTGCTGCACTGCAGAACACACATTGGATGTGTGTGCACGGTTGGGAAAAATGACGCACAAAGAGAAGATTAACTTCCTGAAGGAGAATGGCGCTTGTTTTCGCTGTTTGTGTATAGGGCACATTAGCAAATATTGCCAAAGGAAGATCTCTTGCGCAAGGTGTGGGCAAAGACACCCGACTGTGCTCCATAGGGATAGTGCATCAACTACAGAGAGAAGCGTTCAAGTTACAGTGGACGGCACTCTAGTTTCCAGTGGACTTACAGGGGCTGGTGAGATGGAATGCAAGCTTCCTATTGTGCCAGTCCAAGTGAAAGCTAAGAAGGGAAATAAAATCATCCTTACGTATGCCTTTCTGGATCCAGGAAGCACAGCAGTCTTCTGTACTGAGAGCCTGAAGCAGAAGCTCAATTTGTCAGGAAAGAGAGCTAACATTCTTCTCAGGACCATGGGGCAGGAAAAGATGGTCAGTAGCCACATCATGCCAAAGCTGGAGGTGGCAGCGCTTGAAGACGACCATTTTATTGAATTACCAAAGGCATACACTCAACTGTCTATGCCGGTACACAAAACAAACATACCCACAAATAAGGATCTGACAAGGTGGCCATATTTAAAACACATCTCATTACCACAGATTGAGGCTGGAATTGATTTGCTGATTGGAATAAATGTCCCACAAGCCATGGAACCACTGGAAGTCATCCGCAGTGAGCACAATGGACCTTATGCTGTAAGGACGGCGTTGGGCTGGACAGTAAATGGACCACTAACAGGAAATGGTGGACAGGCCAATTACTGTGAGCAGGCAGTGACTGTGAATCGTGTGTCCATTGTAAATTTGGATGAACTATGGCATCAGCAATTTAAGATGGATTTTCCAGAATCTGCTGTAGAGGAACAAGTGGGTCCATCCAGAGAAGACCTGAGGTTCATGGACATGGTGACTAACTCAGCCAGAAACATCAATGGTCATTATCAGGTAGCCCTGCCTTTGAAAAATCCGAACCTCAGCATGCCAAATAACAGGAAAGCAGTTGAACAACGTCAAAGCCATTTGAAAAGGAGGCTCCAGAGGGATCCAGTGTTTTATAAAGAGTATAATACCTTTATTAATGATCTGCTGGACAAAGGTTATGCTGAAAGAGTTCCTGATGCGGAGCTTGACAGAAGTGATGGCAAGGTTTGGTACATACCACATCATGGTGTTTACCACCCAACAAAGAAAAAACTCAGAGTTGTGTTTGATTGTGGTGCCAGTTATGGAGGACAATCTCTGAATGACGAGTTGTTGCAAGGGCCTGATCTGACCAGCTCACTGATTGGGGTAGTGACCAGGTTCAGGAGGGAACCTGTGGTTATCATAGCCGATATAGAGGCCATGTTTCATCAAGTCCATGTGCCCCCAGATGATGTTGACCTGCTACGATTTCTCTGGTGGCCACAAGGAGATCTGACGGAGGAACCACACATCTATAGGATGAAGGTGCATCTTTTTGGAGCTACATCCTCTCCTAGCTGTGCCAATTTTGCCCTCCGAAGATGTGCAGAGGAATTTGGTCATGAGTATAAGGTGGAGACAGTGGATAAACTGCAGCATTGTTTTTATGTGGATGATTGTTTGGTATCTGTGGCAACAGTAGAAGAAGCACAGATCCTCTATAATGAGCTCATGTCTCTGTGTGCCAAAGGAGGATTCTGTTTGACCAAATGGCACAGTAACAGACCTGAAGTGCTTAAGGTCATTCCAGAGTCCCGCAGAGCTGAAAGTGTAAAGCAGTTGGATCTGGACTCAGAGTTTACATGCATGGAAAGAGTGCTTGGTGTGCAGTGGTGTATTAAGTCGGACACCTTCAGATTTAAAATGGTATGGAAGGATAGACCACTCAACCGCAGAGGTATCCTCTCAACTGTGAATTCAATTTATGACCCTCTTGGCATGTTAAGTCCCCTCATTTTGACGGCAAAAAAGATCTTGAGGGATTTGTGCAGAAGAGGAGTTGGATGGGATGACTCCATACCAGACATCATCACCAAAAGGTGGCTTACGTGGGTGCAAGGACTTCACTTGCTGGACAATTTTGAGGTACCCAGATGTTTAAAACCTCCAGAGTTTGGAGACATTATTACTGCGCAACTACATCATTTCTGTGATGCTTCTGAGGAAGGTTATGGTACAGTCACTTATCTGCTGTTGCAGGATGACCACCTCCAAATGCACAGTGCCTTCATCATGGGAAAGTCTCGTGTTGCCCCACTGAAAACCGTTACAATTCCAAGAATGGAACTGATTGCGGCAACCATGGCTAGCCGCATGGATTTCCTATGGAAGAAAGAGCTGCACATGCATCTGCAGAAATCTGTGTTTTGGACGGATAGTGTTTCTGTACTGAAATATATTAACAATAAAAGCTCCAGATTTAAAGTGTTTGTTGCCAATCGTGTGTCAGAGATACTGAAATCATCTCATCCTTCTCAGTGGAGGTACGTGGATACTGCTTCAAATCCAGCAGATGCAGCATCTCGAGGGGTCAAAGTGGAGGCATTTCTGCAGGACAGACTCTGGCTAATGGGTCCTCTGTTTCTTTGCCAACCTGAAACAGAGTGGCCTGTGAACCCTGAGCTTGTGATCCATCTCTCTCAGGATGACCCAGAGGTGAAGAAAAGTGTCACTGCTTATGCTGTACAAACTGGAGAGGATCCCACTACCTACTTGATCCATTATTACTCTTCATGGATACGACTAAAGAAAGCTGTGGCATGGTGGTTGAAATTAAAGGAATGGTTGTCGTCCCTTATTAAGAAGAGGAAAATGACAGTCAATGAGAGTGAAGATAACGCAATGCAACGGAGAATGAGGAATCAGGAAAGGTGCATCCTTAAAAGCAAAGCTGTTCTAGGGGCTCTAACAGTGGAGGACATTGACAAGGCTGAACTGGCCATAATTCAGTTTTGTCAAAGAAAAAAATTCGAAGAGGAGTTTTTGTGTTTGGAGAAAGGGCAAAATGTCAAGAAAAGTAGTCACCTGTACAAGTTGTGCCCAAGGTTGGAAGATGGAGTCCTACGTGTTGGAGGACGGCTCAGTAAATCAGCACTGCCTTTGGAGTCTAAACATCCTGTCATTCTGTCAAAGGATCTTCATATTTCAAACCTGTTGCTGAGTCATGTCCATGAAGAGGTTGGCCATAGTGGCCGCAACCATATGTTATCCAAGCTCGGGGATAAATACTGGATGACAGGAGTGAGTACTGCCATTAGGAGAGTTCTGTCCAAGTGTACCATCTGCAGAAGACTTAATGCCACTCCAGTTTGCCAGCAGATGTCAGACTTGCCCACAGATCGACTCAAGCCTGATGAACCTCCATTTACCTGTGTGGGCGTCGACTATTTTGGACCTATTGACGTGAGAAGCAGGAGGAGTACCGTGAAGAGGTACGGTGTCTTGTTTACCTGCCTTGCATTGAGAGCCATTCACATAGAGGTGGCATCTTCTCTGGATACTGACTCTTTTATAAATGCACTGAGGCGTTTAATAGCCAGGAGAGGACAGGTCCGTGAGCTGCGTTCTGATAATGGAACAAATTTTGTGGGAGCAGAACGTGAGCTGAAAACAGCAATTGAACAGTGGAACCAGGAACAAGTGCATGATGTGTTACTCCAAAAGGGTATAAAGTGGACATTCAATCCCCCTGCTGGATCACACCATGGTGGAGTATGGGAAAGGTTGATAAGATCGGTGAGGAAGGTTCTGAACTCTACCCTCAAAGTGCAACGCCTGGATGAGGAGGGGCTCCACACAGTTCTATGTGAAGTAGAAGCCATTATCAACAGCAGGCCCATCACTAAAGCTTCCACAGATCCTAATGACCTGGAAGCACTGACACCCAACCATCTATTATTGCTTAAAAACCAGCCTTCATTACCACCTGGAGAGTTCCAAGCAGCAGACATGTATGCACGGAGACGATGGAGACAGGTCCAGTACATATCTGATCTATTCTGGAAGCGCTGGATAAAGGAGTATCTGCCTCTGCTACAGGAACGACAGAAATGGACCGGAGTCAAAAGGAACCTTGTCCCAGGAGATCTAGTTTTGCTTATGGACAGTACTGCACCTCGTAATTCCTGGATGATGGGCCGTGTCTTGCAAACCTTTCCGGATCACAAGGGATTTGTGCGTCAAATTCGGATTAAGACAAAGACTAGTTGCTTGGACAGACCCATATCCAAGGTGTGTTTGTTGCTGGAAGAGGTGGCATGAGGACATTGATGACCTGAGAGACCAGGTATACAACGCCATGGCGGTGAGGGATGGTGAAAATGGAGTACATAACAACCAAGACAATGCCGCAGCCGAGCTGGACGAGGAAATGGGGGACAACGCAGCGGAAGAGAATGATGAAGACTCGACTGCAGAGAACTTTTTTTTGCATTGTTGAAATTGAAATGATTTGTCTCTCCCTTGGTATCATGTTTTGAAATGTGAATTATTATGTAAGACCTAATAATTAGGGGCTGGTGTGTAGAAGCTAGGAATCACAAAGTTTGTAAACAGGTGGTTTATGGGTGGTGCCCACGGAAGTAGGTGTGTACACATTAGTGTATAAAGGTGAGCCTTCAGCAGGGGGTCCGGTAAGGAGAGAATGAGGGTTGGCGGCCGCAATTTTTGTTGACCGCTTTACAGCTTTAACGCTTTGCCGCTTTAAAGCCTTTTTTCACTTTGTCTTTTCTTTATTTAATGCAATCAGCACTTTTATTACAGTCAAGTCTCCTGGTTATCCATTCCGTCATATATCCACCCTGTAATTGCTCTGATCATGTTCAACAAAATAAAACCAAAGAAGCATCAAGAATCTCAGCCTTTGTTTCATCCACTAAAGCATTACAGCGCGTCACAAATAGCCACAGAAAGAAACCAACCTCATACTCTCAGGCGGCAATAGGAACAAGTTGGAAGCCGCAATAAAAAGAAACCAACAAAAAGGATATTATTCTCGTGTCTGTGATTCTTAGCACACCACACTAGGATGCTAAAGAGGTGTCGCTTTAATTTCTGCTTAAATATTTTGTATGTTTTACTTATTTTGTTTGTCGAAATTTCGACTTGAAACTCATATCAAAAATATTTTTATTCACACGTGGCCCTAATACTTAATCGTAGATAAACGCATGGATCTGATATATATATATATATATATATATATATATATATATATATATATATATATATATATATATATATATATATATATATATATATATATATATATATATATATATATATATATCCCATAAAAACTACCTGCTTGTCCACCCTCACCACATCCAAATGTCTCCTCTTTGCTGGCTTAATCCTGACATGCTGGAGAAATAATTTACAGCATAGGCAATATTGCACCCCCAGTTGCTAAATCATTGCTGATCATTGTTAACTGTTAATCAGACCGAATAACTTCAACTGTTTTTTACAGATTTCAGAGCAACCTAACATTCCTGTGAAGTATGTCTCAACCTTCTAACAGGCAACCTGATTATGCTATGTATTATTGTAGTGAATATTGAATCAACTTTGGTTTGGAGGTGGGCAGAATTTTGCACAGTGATAAACTGTACAACATATATAGTATATGTGCAAATTTTCATAGAAACTGTCAAATTCAATTAACCTCAATTTGAATATTTTTAGAAGATAAAGGTATACCACAAAAATGAAATTGTTTTATTTAAAATCAAAGCATGCTGTATAGTGAGGTATGTATAGACCATAACCAAACACTATCCACTGACAGAAGGAAAAAAACTAGACAACATGTCATTTGAAAACATTTCATTATTTAAAAAAAATCTTCTGTACAATGTTTCTCCTTGAAGAAGCACACAGATGACTAACAATGGTGGAAGTACAATAGTCACAATGGAATATAATGATGGTGGCTGGAGGTCAGAGTGGTCTGGATGGTGAACCACCTGCAGTCAGTACTCAGCAGCAGGTCACAGTTTCAGCTCCAGTCTGGATTCAAACCTCAAGTAAAGCAGCTTCTGTGATGATCCAGGAGACTCATTTCACCTTTGGGGGCGTGTAGTGAATTCTGCACCTTTCACTGAAAACCTGAGCAGAAAAACATCACAGAAACAAAAAAAAAACATTATATGAATTTTACAGTGGCAGAAAACTGCAACTGATTGAGTGACCAGATGATAGGAGACGTACCTTCAAACTTCTATCATTCACAACCTCTTCAACGTTCAGTTCCGATTGCATAAGCTTTAACTGTGAGAAGACATAACATCAGTTACTAGATGTTTTATGGTCATTGTTTATTATTATCAGTTCACAGAAAGAGCAGAAGGAAACTAGTCTTGACATGCTTTTTTAACACATTAAAGGATTTTATTTGCTTTTTTTTTGCCTTTATAAAAAAAATACTGCAGAAAATAAGTAGGTACAGGCATTTGCTATATTTTTAAAAAGATAAATTATAAAGGATTACCTTGGTCTGCTCCTTTCTGAGCTGTTTGATAAGTGCCAGGTTGTCACTGTCCTTTGCTCGCTCTTCACGGAGTTGTCCCACCACCTCAGAAGTTTGGGCTATACAAGCTTTGATCGCCCTGTCTCTACTCAGATGGGCCTCCATCATCTGCAAAGGATGAGAAATGGAATATTATTAATATGTACTTTAGGGGATAAAATAATACAACAGGAGTTGTAATCATATCACTTACTGTTTCATAAAGCTGTTTGCAGGTTTGTGTTGCATCCACTTTGCCTGAGAAGGAGACTGTGGGCACAGTGGTGTTCAGGGCATGCACGATGCGATCATCAATGGTACGCATCACCTTCAGCACTTCCTTTAAAACACAGAGACATATAGTCATTAGCCCAACACAGCTTTAGCAGGGTTCCTACTTTTTCCCTGATTTTTTTTCTCCAGGACTTTTTCAGCCAGCACAAAGATAAGTTAGGGGTGGTGGTGCAGTGGTTAGCACTTGTGCCTCACAACAGGAAGGACCCTGGTTTGATTCCCACACCAGACATTTCTGTTTGAAGTTGTTTGCATGTTCTCCCCATGTCTGTGGGTTTTCTCCAGGTTCTCCAGTTTCCTCCCACCACCCAAAGACATGCACTGAAAGGTTAATTGGTTAACATAAATTGCCCATAGGTGTGAATGTGAGACTGATTGTTTGTCTATATATGTTCAGCCCTGGATTAGGCCCCCAGTGACCCTGGTGAGGATAAAGCGAATTCAGATAACAAGACGTGATAAATTATGTTGTCACACACTAATACACCTGTCCCCCTCATTCTTTAGAAATGTTCTTTTCTACCACTGTAACTTGCATTTACCCAGTGCGTGTGCATGTTTATTAGACATTTGATGTAGAGTATATGACTATAATTTACCTATGAAAAATTCAGACAAATCTATCATAAAACAATGCAAATAGATTAAAGGATAGCACTTCATTAGCCTGAAAAACTGGAGTTACCATGTTCAACTGGGCAATTCCCAACTAAACTTTCTCTCTTACTTTCACTCCTGCACTTCCTCTAAACATATTTGTATGTTATCAATAAACCACTGAAAACCATGACTGTAAAATTGCTCAGTTATTTTCCAGATTTTCCAGGTTGTGTGGGAGCCCTATTTAGGCCTTGAGAAATTACATAAATATTTGATTGACTCCTCATAGGATAGGAATGTTATTAAAAGTATTTCTCCTCTATTGACATGATGCAAACAAGTCTTCCATCACTATAGGGACAGACATTTTAACACCGCTAAAATGGATGCCACAGAGAGACAGTGGAATGGAGGAACTTTAAATCCTGGACAAGTTATGCAAACATGTTGCATAATCCTGTAGCTTTTGTGCACTTATAACATGAGAGGCAAAGAAATAGGCAAAATAAAATCGTTTAGTGCATTATTTTAACACTTAAAATTGCCACTTTTTTAGCATGTTTGGCGTGTTTGTGGTGACAATGAATGGCAAAAGTCAAACTTCAACAGGTTTTAATGAGTTTAGTTCAACTGAATAGCTCTGTCCATTTTTGTGTAGCACAAACTAAGAGGCACGCGCTCTGCCGTTGCCCCTCTAATTCAGTCTGATTTCTTGAACTCTAACAGAGCACAGCCTGTACTCCACACACTGTACACAGCAGTGCTGCTCAGGACGGGTCACTCATTCACTAAATTATAATTACAAAAATAAATAAACAGTAAACCACTTCACGTCTTTAAATGGCGTTTTTCAGGTCGTTGTCGTGCCGTGACTTGTTGCCACAACCACATTTATCCTGCGTTAAAATTACCTGAAACATTGAAAAGTCCTCACAGTTTAAAGTTCCATCGGGCGCTGCCATAGTGGACTGTGGGGTCCTCACAGGTCACAACGCGAGGTGCCTGTCCAAGCAGATGCCTGAATAAAATCCACACGGCCCTAAATGTGTCACCCTCGAACTACAAGGTTTCATCTTAATGACGATGTATTCTTGTATTACCGAGAAATACTGAATTACGCTATTCGACACTGTATCGACCTTAAAACTATCATCTTACACACAATTGTGGAAGCACATTTAATTTGAGTTAATTAATTAAAGTAGCATTGTCCTGCTCGCAGAAATCCGTCCCCTACTGCACAATTTTGATCAAACTGATCCCCGCTTCATTTTCTTCACAAATTCATTTTAATATTTGTTCCTTACGCTTCTGTTACGATTTGATATTAGAATAACATGTTTTTATTTTATTTATCGCTATTTATTAGTGTTTGTATGATTTTCCACTCATACAAAATGTTTAATACTGGCCCTGATATTTATAAATAAATAAATTATCAGAAAACTTAAGTTATCAGAATCTCAGAGCATTTGCCAACATTTCAAAAGCGCTAAGGCGTCTTCCGTTGCAGTCCTATAGTTTTATTATTACTGTTTTATTATTTATTTTTTATCAGGCATATAAGTACACACCCTATTCACGACGGAGGTCTTCTCACATTAGGTAATAAGCAGAGGCGCAGCTCGTTGACTTTCAGCAGCTGATTTGATACTGGATCGTTTTCATGGCTTCATAGTTATTTAAACACAATGAATTTCATCAGATCCCGTCTCGGCATTGGCAGTCTCTTAGGTTTGTATTTCTAACCCTTTATTTGTGTCGTTTAACAATTCGGCAACGTTATCTTTACTCATACTTGCTGTACAACTTTGTCGCTAATACCAGGATATATTTACGATTATGAAGTTAAAACATAACCGTTGTCAATGGCTTTTAAGATATTACACTTTATTTTATCTCGATATTTCCGTTTTCATTTGACAATAAAATGTGTACGTGTGATTCTACAGGTATGACAATGATCATGATTAATCTGTATTGTGAAATTCTATCATCCCAAAACGACGCCTAACACAAACACTTTTGATCTGGCTCAAGAGTTTATAGAGTGATATTAAAACGTTTACAACCCGGTGCTCTTTATTGTGCGTATATTTTACTTTTTATATTTTACGAATCTTGTAATGTTTTTCACTTGCGCATATTCAAATACTACAAGCCAACAGTTTTTATAAGGTATCTTATTTTGTGTTTTAACAACCAATAGAAAAATCATACTTTCTTCTATGCTCGTATCCATAAACTTACTAAAGATTTTTCACCCACCTGAGTCTATAGGCAAAGTTTTACTTATCTGTAAACACTCATATTTCATAAGATTTTTTTGGTTTTAACTAAACCATCACTTCAATATTTGACAAAATATTCAGAAAATGCTTCCACTAAAGATGAAGAAGAATATTGAGGTTTTTTAATATAGAAATATCCACCCGAGTTATCTGAAGCCCCATATTAGATTTAGAAAGTAGTTTCCCCTAAACATATACCATATAATTAGTCTTCCACATGTTCAGTAACCGCACATTATGAAGACAAGCAAGAAATCTTGTTTTAATGAATGGGGGAAACAATGTAGTCTTACCCATTTATCAAGAAATAGCTTAGATAGAGCTACAATCACTGGCCACCGTACTATGTTTTTTTCTGATTTTGTACAGTTTGATTTTTACAGGTCAGAGGTGTAAACAGGTCACCAGGATATGGAGCTGCAGACCCATGTGCATTAAGCCACAGGAGACCAAAGCTGAGCATCCACCAGCACATGGTAGTTTGAGAATCCTAAACACAAACAACTTAATTTTTTTAGACAAACTTATGAATGCTAACTTTATTTCAAGTGAAATTTATGATTACAAAGACGTTTTGCTGAAACCCCTTAAATTCTATGCAGTTTGTCAAAAATACAAGTGGTGTGTTTTTAACTTCAGGATGCTGTTTGTTGCTATCAAAAAGTGTGTGAAAGTTTTCCAAGTCCCGAAGGATAGCGAGAGACACAGGAAATGGGTTCATAGTCTGGGGTGCTAAAGCCAACAACTGAGCCTTGTGAAACTGAACTGTTTGTTTTTTTGAATCACCACGTGTTCATTTGAACGTGACAGTTTTTGTGAGTATTTTTCGGTTTCTTCAAGGTGTGTTTTGTTCTTTAATGTAGCACCTCCTGATGGGTTCAAAATCCCAGGACACAGACCATCCGAGATGGACAAGAAGATTTTGATGTGGTCAGGACGGTTTAAGACAGTAGACCAGATACCAGAGGTTGTGTCGTAAGTAGCCTTTCCTGTTTACATCACATCTCCCTGCAGTGTGATTTACTTAAGAGTACATCAGAAGAACAGTCCTAAATAACTAAATGAGCAGTGCTGCTGCTGTCTTTAGTGATGGCAGCAGTTCAAACAAAGCATGTTTGTGGCAGGAGGTAATTACTGTGGCTCCTGAAATCAGGATGGGGATCACATTTGATCTGCAACTCTGATAATGGACCTGCCTGTCACGTATACAAACTGCAGACCTCCCACCACCTTCACTGAGGGATATGCAGTTCAGTATCAGAAAACATCTTGAACATGAGAATGAATGTATTGTGATTGAAGCGAATTCTAAGTGTTGACAGAAGAGAACAAGGTTATTGTTGGTGAATAAATATTTGATCACACTGACATTTGTACACCTGCATATGTCACAGGATTGGAATGATCGACACCGCCAGAAACAAAGTCCGGGTGAAAGTCTGCTATATGATGATGGTAGCAACAATAGGAGCCTGTTTGTTGATGGTCATTTTGGGTAAACGGGTGAGAAACAGCACATCATGTTTGTTTGTTTTTTTAGGACAGTTATTTGAACCCTCTACCTTTCCCTATATATATATATATATATATATATATATATATATATATATATATATATATATATATATATATATATATATATATATATATATATATATATATATATATATATATATATATATATATATATATATATATATATATATATATATATATATATATATATATATATATATATATATATATATATATATATATATATATATATATATATATATATATATGTTGTTTTAATCCCTAATGATACTGCTGTTTTACTTCAGGGTAAATCTGAATATTTTTTGCAGGCTGCAGGCAGAAACGAGTCCCTCACAAATCTAAACATGGAGAAGAAAGCAAGATGGAGAGAGGAAGCCAAAAGGGAGGCAGAAGCAAAGATAGCCATGCCTGACAAAGCTCAGTGAAGAAGACTCATCACAATGCAGCAGAGCTAATATTGGAACCTTTGCTACTGTAACAGTGGTTCAAGGTGTTCGGTTTCCACCATTTGGAGAAATAGAGTAACGGAATTCAAAGCAGTTTGTAGTTGTAGTCACAATCAGTCTTTGCTGGAGAAACTGCCATAAAACTATGGGTTATTAAATCTCAATATGGAAGTATATTTCAAGGCTTTATCTCGGTGAATGCACTTAAGTGAACGACTCGCAACTGGTATTTTTTGTGGAAGCTGGATTTTACAATGATCACAACATGATGGCCACAATATCACTTATATTTTATAGGTTTTAAGTTGTTTTTTTTTTTTTTTTTTTTTTTTAAAGCTATACATTTAGAGACTTCACATCACAGATGGATAAAACACTTCTTTCATCACAATAAATTATAATGCGATAGGATTTGTTGTGCTTGTTATGTTAATATTGGTTTTGTATGTAACAAGTGCTCAACTCCACTTGTATAGATTTAGAATCCTATGTGTTTTGTTCAATTAAATTTATTAGTGTTTAATATTGTGTTTTGTCTTAACACCAAGTAATTTCACTTCCCTCTTTGTGTCTTAATTTACACTGCAGGGTAAACTGGGTTGCTATTTAGTATCTAAATCTCGTTTTCAGGCTTCAGGAAATCTAACCAGTGAGGTCCGTTTAAATACAAATATAAAAACAAAGTGATTGACGCAGACTCTGCAGAAAGGTAATGGTAAGAACAGGGCACATTATCCCCCTGATCTATGTCTATTGTAGCTGTAAATACTTACGTATTCAGTGCAATAAAACCAATGCACTAACCTAATTGATGAAACAGCTTTTATGCAAATGGCATAACTGGGGACAGTTGCACAAACTCAATACAACAAACAGTAATGAACATGTAGGGCTGGTCATCTCTTGCAGAGATTTTGACAAAAGTAAGCAATGTAAGCAAACAGGACTTCGTAAACAAACATTCAATTTTGCTAACTAAGGTAATCACCAGTATTCTCAAGTTTTCTCTGGATTTTTGTTGAAATTATCTGGAAGAATCGCATACAATAAGGATTATGGCACCATCAGCAACATTGCTGATGCTAATCCCAAATAAAATAAAAAATATATATATTCTAATGTCCAGAACCAAAAATCAGATTAGCTGTAATGATTTGGCATGACCAAAAAACAACAAAAAAAAAGACTACCTGAACATGGGTTGGAATACCATGTATTTTGTCTGCACACAGCTGAACAGCCAATTTTCCATTGAGTGTGATTGTTAGTTCTTCTAGCTTTGCTGAGGCAGCATTATCTACTGATTGTAATTAGTGTGCTAACAGTTTCAGTTCATAAGCTGAAGTCCCTTTTGCTGGAAGGGTAAAGGGTGAAATACAATGTAATCCTCACTGTACTAGAGGGGACCAAGTATACAGACCACACCTCTTCAAACCTCACCTACTGATGAGGAGAGAGCCTATTTAACCAACCAATTAAATAGTAAATAGGTATATTCTCAATGTGCAGGCATCAGTCCAGAACTAAAGTGCAGCAAATGAAATGAAATTAAAGTAGGATAATAAAAATTAACACTGGTCTGCTGCTTGACAGACTTCAGGGTTAAATAGTCTGTTTTGTCTTGTCCAAGTCTGTCCAATTGTCTCAGTGCGAGGGAAGACTCAAATTCCCATGGTTCCATGGGGTTCACACCAGAGGCAGGAGGCAGTAAAAACTCTTCAGGATGGAGCAGCTGAAAAGTCCCATTACTGGATAAAGGAATGCATGATATGAGATCCATGAGGGTATACAAGCAGCCAGATTTGTCACCGACAACCTCTGCCGCTCAGCAACAGTCAAGTTCCTATTTGTCCATCCGTGATCACTTATCCAATAGCCGGAAAGTAGCGGTGAGGGAAGCCACCTCCATTTGAAGTCATTTTCGGTGCCTTTTGTAGAGGTCAGTAGAGTCCTTGGGTAGGGACTGGCCACATGGACCTACTGTGGGCAATTCAGTCTAACGACCAGAGTCAAACATGGTTAGCGTCTCATTGTCAGTCCAGTGTTTAGGTTAGATCATTCTTCAACATGGGTGGGAGGGGGATTCAAATCACGTCCATGTTTGTCTGTCTTGCGAGTCATTAATGCTTCAATCAGACAAGCAGTGCAGTCCTACAAACTCCCACTGACTCAGAAAAAAAGGGTTAACCAATCCTACGGAAACACAAAAGGGAGTGGGCTTTTAAAATGGGATGAGCTGACAAAATCCAAAAAGCACACAGTCTGTCAGAGAAAACGTTGTCAAAGTGATCAACTTATGGGAGATGCTGGAGCAGGTGGGTGGGCTTGGAAGTGTTCGAGGATCGTGTGCAGAGATCATCCCTGCACAACATGAATGATGAGTAAAACCTTTACAAACTGGCTGACAAGACTGCGAGAACTTGACCCACATTAGACATAAGCACACATGTGCTCCTGTAAAATTACATTTTTCATAATTATGAGAAATTATGAGTATCTCTCTGACAATGAGAAGGAAGAAATTGAACCTTGGGTCAGCATTACCCTTCAACATGGCAGTGGGTTCAGTGTGAGAGAAATTAGCTTAGGTGAGGATGAAGGTGGAGCACAGGACAGGGAGGATTTAGCATTATAGCTGAAAGCCTTCCATGGGGGCCTCACACTGCTGGAAGAGAAACTGCTGCTGCTGCAGGTCAACAGCTGGAGCCAACGACGGGTCCTCATCTTCAGTGTTGAAGTAGCGCTCAATCAAGTCAAAGGCTTTCTGGTAGATTTCCTGGTTCTCATGGCCCTGAAGGAATTCCAGCTTGTCCAAACCTAGAAGGAGTCATGAAGAAAAAATGTTAAAATAGTCTAAATACAACTTGTCAAATGTGAGAGCCCACCCCTGACTTGCAACAAGATAAATATCTTTGAGGTTTGGACTGTTGGGGGGGGGGCAAAATAACCATCAATTTGACATCTGGGAATATCTGTATATAATTTCTTGTGATCAATGCAATAATTGGTTGTCCCATGCATGTACACATACGTACCATAGGCTTCCTCAATGAGTGCACAGTATGTGTTAATGCCGCCTCCTCTCTTTGCCTCCAGTTCTCCCAGTCGTAGGATATTTTCTAGACCATTAAGAGCCACCTGCACGATTTTAGAGTCCATAAGTGTGAGCAGGTCACACAGAGGTTTTATGCAGCCAAGTTCCACTAGGTGCCTGCAGGGGGAGGTATACACACAAACATGCAAGAAAATATATTTAGAACTCATTCAAAGCACACTGTTGTCTTATTAATAGGTTTGAGTCTAATTTATTCATAGAAAACACTAAGCTTCATTCACTGGGTTGAAGACAATGAAACAAGACAGTGTATGATAGACTTATAAACTTTGTTATGAAAGAAATTCTCAAGTTTACCTAATCTGTTCTGCAGAGCCCCCCGAAGTGGCATTGGTAATGGCCCAGGCTGCCTCTTTTCTTGTGCGAAACTCTGCCACTTGCAAGATGGTAATAAGAGGAGGAAGCAGATCTGCTTCCATCACCATCTACACAAAGAGACAAACACATATGACTCTTCATGTTTATTTTATGCTATGATAATATAAGTAATATTCCATCCATCCATTTATTTGTGAAATATCTGGATTAAAATATTTTGACAGCTGATGGCCCTCTGTCCAATAAGGTGCCATTAAAACAAATTACTATGCAAACTTCAAACTGTGAAAATTCATGACCTGGAAAAAATATTGGACATTTGATCTTCATTTTTCTGTTAGTGTAAAGTGATTCTACCCATTATGCAAACTGACTGTATTCAGCTAAAATCATCTGTATCCAATTCTTTTCTACTAGCTGAGGCCAACCTAGACATATGTGCACACCTGTATTTGTGCTCGGTTCCCTGCAGTGATGTTAGATATGGTCCAACAGGCTTCCTTTTTGATGGACTCCTTAGGGCTGCTCAGGAGGTGAAGTAAGGACTGCAGTGCTGAACAATTCAGGATCACCTACAACAATAACACAAGAACCGCGAGTCAAAAATACACAGGAACAACATATTAAATGACTTAAACAACATGTGTGCTGCTCTTACCTGTGTCTGCAGGTCATCTCCAGTGACTATGTTCCCAACTGCCCGCAGTGCAGGAGAGACCACCTTATAATCCGAGTGCCTACAATAAAACAATAACATCGAGTTCACACCGATTAAAAAAAGGGGTTTATATATATATATATATATATATATATATATATATATATATATATATATATATATATATATATATATATATAAACCTGCTTTTTTTACCATCACTTTCATGGAAGTTGTGACATTTTACACTCTTTTAGCCATTAAACATTTTTTTCCACACTATTAGAACAGTGACAATGGTGTTGTTTGAAAAGTAAGATACTGCGTCTTGGTTTCCCCGCAATGTCCAATGTATATTTTTAAGCAGTTATCAACACCGAGTTCATTCATCCTAGAATTCTTTGAGCACTACATACAAAATACAACATCTGGATAGTCAAGAGACATGCAACTAAATTTGCCTGTCAAATACGTGGCCTTGATCCTCTCTATCAATAAAGATATGAGTTGGATAATTTCTGAGTTGTCACTAAATGTGTTTGAAGTCTTACATCAGTAACTCCACCAATCTGCGACAAACTCCTGAGTCAATAACAGCCTGAATTTTGTCATTAGGGCCATCAGAAAGGTAGGAGAGTGCCCAGCATGCATCAGCCAGGATGTCTGTGTCATTGACAAACAGCAGCCAAGACAGCACACTGAGGCAAGGAGAGACCTGAAAAAAAAGACAAAAGAAGTTGTGGGAGGATTAAGATGGGAACATGATGTCTGCTGGGAACAACCGTTTTCTATTTAACAAGAATGGCTTACAGCTTGTGACCTTGAAAAGTGAGATATGATGTACTTCAGTTAAGTGAGAGGTGTATTGTTGCCATAGTGATGTTTATCTTGGCAATTTACCTTAGTAAAGTCTGGAGGTGGGTTTTTTCCTCTGCATAAGTTTGAGAGTGCCCACACTGCATTTCTCATCATCGTTAGACGATTCTGTTTAGCCAACAACCTGTAATAAATGTTTTATTGTATTAAGAATAAGCATAAATCTGTTTGCTGTTCTTTCAAAAAAAAATAACAGAAAATATAAAAATGTGACATTAAGGTTGTACTTACTGCACAAGTGAGGGCAGAATATTGCAGTCTATGACAAAGTCCCTGCATTCTGTGCTGTCTCCTGCTATGTTTCCCAAAGCCCACACAGCCTAAGGAGCAAAGCAAATATACAATATGAAATACAATATGCAACCAATAGCATGTTAATATACTCAAATTGTAATGCATGCATCTACTTGAAAGTTTCCACATAGCTTCTATATAGTGTATTAATCACAATGAACAAAATAACATCGCTACCTGTTCCTGTACGTCCTCAAAATCGGAACTAAGCATCTCTATGAAAATAGGAACGGCTCCTGCTTGGATAACCACTCGTGTCTGGTGGGATGTACCTGATGCAATGTTTGTCAAAACCCATGCAGCCTCAAACTGAAAGAAAAATGACACAGCCATTCAGATTTCCCTTGTAAATTACATTATCATGCTATACAAAAAATTATAATAAAGGTTTGTAATGAATTTGCACTACCCATGCCATTGTGGCAGAGACCCAAGCATAACAAACCAAGTTCAGAAAGCAAGAATGTCCCTGCTAAAGATGATCTATTTTTGAAAATTATGTATAAAATTAGACAATAACAGTGACATACAAACAAACGAGCAATAAATGACATTTTCCACTTTTACTTTATGATGTTATTTTTAAGTCTTATGTTTTATAGGACATGGGTTACACAATATTAATCCAAAAGTACCTCTCCCCACAAAAGCCATCCTTTTGTAGTGAATTATTACCTGCAATGTGCAGTTTTCTCTTCTCTTAAGAAATTCAACAAAGCGCTCCACCACACCTGGAGTGGCAATGACTTCATCAATGGGAGGGTTGGGTTCTGTGTGAGATAAAAACAGAATTAATCTCATATTTAACCTAGTAAGATAAGACATTAAATACATACAATTAATACCATACTCACTTACCTTTAGACAGGAGTTTTCGAAAGCGCTGGGTACCTATTAGCTGCTGCTCAGGAGAAGTGGAGAAGATCATCTGAGTCATATCTTCAGAGATGACCCCACCCTGGATGGCAGAGGGACAAACAAGAAAATGTATTTGAAAAAGTAGCATGGAGTTGGAAACCAGAATCATTTCATGTTTATACTAGATGATCTGTTCTCACCATAAGTGGATCCATGTTGTTAGCCTGGGACTCCAGGTAACCACTGTCGGCCATTCCGTCATCCTCAAGGGCACCGTCATCCTCCACTGTGGCAACATTCCTCCTCTTAAAAAGCTAGAATACAGAAGTATATAAAACAATGATATAAGAAGTAAAACTACTGCCTACAGCCACATTTCCCCTCTGACTTTACTGGCTTTAACAGTTTTTCAATTATGAGGCCCACTGAAGCTCACCGCCTTACCTGTTCATCCTTCTTCTGTTTGCGGAGTTGGAGGCCTTCCTCTTCCCTCCTTCTTCGCATTTCATCTGTGTTGAGGGACTTGTTCTTGTAGCTCTTGAGTCGTGCATTATCCTTTCCTTGACTCATTGTGCAGCCTGAGGAGTTGCACATATAGATTAAGTAGCAAGTAAGAATTTGAGTTTTGTTAATAAACAATAATATAAACAGCAAAACCGTGTTATCTAGGTCAACGTGTATACTTAAATTAATCGTCATCTTAAGTATTCGCGAGAAATGCGCCTAAAACCTGGTTTATAGTTGTAAATAATAGACAAAGCAGCATTACCAACACAAATTTTGACTTAGCTTGTTAAGAATACTGAAAGAAACTGTATTGAACAGTCACATAAGGCACCATTACTGTGAAATAAATTTCAGCAGAACAATTCACTGGGAATAAATAAGTATTCCGATACTTATTCTGATAATTGGGGGGGGGGGCATCTGAGGATACTAGCTTGTTAGCTAGTTAGCTTTGGGTGTCTTCTCGATACTAAACCAACAATAGATCACTGACCACTCAATTCTAACAAGAAAATTGGTCTAATTTAAAACGACAGAGAAACAAAATATAAAAACAATAAACGGAAGAGAGGAATACGCTTACAGTGACAGCTAATGTCACAGCCGATAGCTTGTTGGCTAACGGTGGCTAGCAGAATTAGCTAACGTTAGCTCTAAAAATGATCCGTTAATGTTAGCCCATACAACAGGCTCGACCACAGCCAAAACGTGACATAAACTATTCAAAACTATAACTAACCTCGTTTAAAAATGTACGGTGTTACACCATAGACACGCTAGAAAACATGTAAATATTGTTATCTGACCTGTCAAATTGGGCTCCGTAATCCCCTTATTCGCTAGGCCACCGTTTGTACAGCCGTCGCCGGTAATGCTTTACGCATGCGCAATAAGAAACGTACCCACACCCACCCCCGCAATTGTACACTCCGCCTCACCCACTCTACGCCCAACAAAAAAGGGGGAAAAACGAGTGGGAGAGGGGGGAAACACCTCCGTTTTTTCTTTTTCAAGATGCCAAAACATACTAGTCACACATTTGTATGCAAATGTCCGCATAAATCGTAACTAAAAACCTGCAAAGCAACACTCAGCAAGTATAATATAATTTTTGATTTTTGGAAATCAGCTGGGACACACAAAGCTGAAGTCAAATCATATAGAGCCAGTCAGTGGTGTTCCCGTGTTCACCCGTTTTAGGGGATGCTAAAGAACCCCTAAATTGAATTCTAGCTCTCCTAAAATTTAAGAGATTTGATTTATTCGTTTATCTTACTTCATATCAGTTTTAACAAGATAGATACATGTCAAAACCATGTATAGTAGGCTATACAGTTGAAATGTAATAACGCAAATATAGCAGCATTCTCCACACCCCCTTGCCTTGAAAATGGTTTGATCCACCCCATTCCTCCCACCCAACTCTAATATACTTCTCGAGTTGGTGAGGCACAGTTGTGGTCGAAATACAAGGCTTAAACCACTGTATATGACATTTATTTACCTCTACCATTCAGTACACATTGTTATGATCACCTGTCCAAATTTTTCTGCATTGAAACACAGACAACTATTTATGTTGTTGGGTAGGACCAACGTTTTTCAGAAGTTGGTCAGTCAACCTGTCATCTCTTTTTTTTTTATTCAGATCAGGTAGTTGTGCATGAGTTAATATTTTAAGTAAAAGTGCTGTTTACCACAAAAGTAACCCATTGAGGCAACGTAGATTAAAATAGGAAAGTAATCTGCAGATCTACAGAGTATTCATACACATATGAAACATTTAATACAGTGTATAAGCAGTGTTTCCTTTATTTTATTTATTAACCCATTATTTTGTCGATTTCAAGTTCTTTTAATTATTTTTTTTCTTCATGTATTTTTATGGAGACGAAAGAAGAACTATTAAAGACTCCATTTCTATTAATGTGTTTGCTTGTTGTGTTTTACATTTCAAATAAAAATATGACAAGGGAAATCACCGTAGTTTCTATAGCTATATGTTGAGGCGCTGTATCAAAATGAGTTTTCCTCCTCCAGAAAATAGAGTTAGGGTATATTTATATCATGATCCATTCCTGTTTTGCTGTGGCTCGGCATTATCACATCTGATGGTGATAGGCTACATGTTTCCTCTTATAAATGTGTAAGTGAAGGTCTGAAATGAATATGTACACGTGTCTGACACGCGCTGGCCCTTTGATGGTCACGCGTCCGAGCAGGTGTCGACTCCTAATAATGATACTTTTTAAAATGTTATCCAGACACCCCGGCGTCTGGGGGTCATTAGGCTAGATGGCGATGGTTGGACCCACATTCACGCACCTACACATAACGCACCATATAAAAACACAAGACACGTGGACATGAAACAACATCATCATCATCATTGTTGTTTATTTATTCATGTATTTTTTCGTGACATAGGACAGTTATAGGTCATTAATAATGCTTTGACTAACCTATTGGCCTGTTATTAGGGTTGTCATAATGATTATTAACAATGACTGCAACCCACATTTATCATTTACACTTTTCTTCTCTTTCTTCACATTTAACCCTTTGAAACACATTGTCAGTTATTTTGATGTTTTGAGAGCATATGGACTACAAATGTGCTCTCAATCTCATCTATCTATCTATCTATCTATCTATCTATCTATCTATCTATCTATCTATCTATCTATCTATCTATCTATCTATCTATCTATCTATCTATCTATCTATCTATCTATCTATCTATCTATCTATCCATCCATCCATCCATCCATCCATCCATCCATCCATCCATCCATCCATCCATCCATCCATCCATCCATCCATCCATCCATCCATCCATCCATCCATCCATCCATCCATCCATCCATCCATCTATCTATCTATCTATCTATCTATCTATCTATCTATCTATCTATCTATCTATCTATCTATCTATCTATCTATCTATCTCCCTGCCTCTCTGTCTGTCTCTCTCTGCCTGTCTCTCTCTCTTTCCCTCTCTGTCTGCCTGTCTAGCTGTGCATGTGCATGTCAGGTGAACACCTGCAGTGGAAAATATCCAATTACCAGACCCCAGCATGAAAGACCCTTTTAACCAACATTTGGCACGAGCCCAAAAAGCTTTCGAAACACAAACATTGTTGCATTTCAGAGGGCCAATCTTAACACCTTAATACCTATAAATATAGGATGCAAATTCAGAAAAGCACCAAAATATTTGTTCTCTACCTATGTCAACAATGCAGAGACAGGAGCTGGTCCAGTGCGTCATCGTCTCAGACTTGCACACCTTTGACATGTGGCATGACTACCTGAACCTGGGCAGACTAGTGCTGCAGCTGCTCGACACGCGTGACATGGACACCGAGGGGCCCAAGAAGGAACCGACAGCAGACCCATGGAGCTCCATCCAAGCTGGTGCCGTGCGTCCGAACCTCGGATCCGCAGAGACCAGCTCGGTCAGCAGCTCCACCGGAGCCTCCTCCAGCTTCTGCCGCTTCTGCAAGAGAAACGGGGAGTCTGCAAATGTGTACCGCTCCCACAACCTGAAATCAAACGGGAAAGTTGTGTGTCCCATCCTCTGGAGCTACACCTGTCCCTGCTGCGGGGCCACTGGGGACCACGCACACACACGCAAGTACTGCCCACGCAAGGACAACAGGCTGCTGCCCAGGGTTCTGTAGCTGTCAAAGGACTGTGCCAGACTGAGGGCATTGTATATAATTACTAAAATGTTATGGTCACGTGTTCATGTTAATACAGACTGTTTCTACTTACAGATGGTTTACGACCTTTGTTTAAGGTGGATGAAGTTTTGAAAAATGTAAACATCATTGGGCTGTCAATCTGGTTTCACAGATTTTTCACCTTTCCTCTGCGCACTGGAAAACATATATGTGTGTGAAAGGTTTTTATTCAGTATTTTAATTTTGTGTCAATCTTTAATGTTTGTGCTGAAACGATAAAGCAATAAAGCCGGATTTTTATTGTTTATGGTTTCCTTGTGTGTAAATCTACAAAAATTCTGCAAAAGACCTATTGGTTTTATAGATTCCATGAAGAAATTAAACGTTTGCCAACAGAAGACAACTTTCTTAACACTGTAAATAAGTTCACAGAATGTAAAAAATGTCACAGCTGGTTACTAAATAAAATTTGAGTTGACTTTCAGATTTTTAGAGACGGGGTGGTTTGGGATCTTTTCTTAAATCCTGTTTTTAAAAGGCAACCGTGTACTAAGCTCCATACAGGACATATTACATCTGTGGACAGCAACCAATCCTACATCACATCAAAACCCAAATTTCTCTTGTACTTAAAATGTTGTTATTTGACCATGCCGCAACCTGTAACTAGAAAAAATACCACCCACCAAGCATTTCGTTGAAAAAAACAAGAACAAAAACTACTTGTGATAATTGTGAAAAGTAAACTTCCATCTGGAATAAACATCGGATTTCACCAGTTTTCTATCACCGTCCATCAGTTTAACAGATTCGTCGTATTTTATCCTTCATGACTTCACCACATCTATGATTTTCTTTCACGTAATTTGCTAGTTTTCAGTCAGATTTCATGTCTGGTTTCTTCTTCTACTCATTAATCTCCTGTAAATGTTCTACAGTGGGAACAGCGCCCCCTTCTTCCCTCCAGTTGTCATTACACCCAAGGCTTTCGACTAGCCTGTTATAATTTCCTATCCGTTCGTTTTTTATAGGTTAAATATCGAACAGTGTGATCTTTTGACTGACTATGGACTATTTCATTTCATTCTAATCAGTAATGTGAATGATATTTATAAAGAACACTATGGAAAATTCGGGCGTTACGGTGGTGCAGTGGTTATCAGCCGCCCTAGAAGGACCTGGGTTCGATTCCCACACCAGACCTTTCTGTGTGGAGGTTGCATGTTCTCCCCATGTCTGCGTGGGTTTTCTCGGGGCACTCCGGTTTCCTCCCACCATCCAAAGACATGCAGGTTAATTGATTAATCTAAATTAATCATAGATGTGAATGTAGGAGTGATTGTTTGTCTATATATGTTCAGCCCTGAGATGAACTCGGACTCATACAGGATGTACCTTGCCTTCACCCATTGTAGTTGGATTAGGCCCCCAGTGACCCCCGCGAGGATACAGTGGGTTCAGGAGACGAGACTATGGAACATTCTACACAGAGGGGCTTTAAGAGCTGGAGGAACGGATGGTTCTGATTGGACAGACGTCTGGATTTCTACCGGAAGAAAACGATTGCATCCACTTCCTGTTAACAACACGGAAGGCCAGGTACTACATGCGATTTTTGCATTTATTTTTGTGATAATTACGAAGCAACAGTTCAACTAATCAACCATAAGAATCAATATAAGAATGTCGGCAGCGCGGAATATCTGCGTCATCACGACGAGACCAGGAGCATGCGCAGAATGACAAAACTATTTTTAAAAAATCATACGTTTAAGAACATTCAGTATATGAAAAACCCCAGTAATGAGACTAAGGACTTTTATTTGAAATTTTTTTTTTGATGACAACCATTAGGGCAACATATGTAAAACTGCACTTAATAACCATGAACATTACAATGCATGATGACGAGTCAAACCAACATTGTTTACTCTAAAGTAATATATGTGGAAAACTTGTTCATCTTTGTAACACGCTTCCATTGGTAACAATGAGATAGAATTCTAATATTTAATGTACTATGGAAGTACAACGTGGAAGCTCATGTGAATATTTTAATCTTTTCTCCCCCCTGTTTTTCTTACATGGCTTATTGCACCCATGATTCTTACACACAGTAAACAGTTCTTTTGCCTAAACGTATACTTCATGAACAGACCTTTCTAAAGAACAATACGCAAAGGGGAAAAAAACCCCAAACAACTTAAAATATCTTCTTTTTGTGGCTATGGTTATCTTAGTTGCTGTAGTGTCTTTGGGATCATTAGGAGTTTATTTCACTTGACTTATGTTTCTCACATGCCCTGTATGTTCATGATCAGAGTGTTTTTTTGTGTTATTATGCATAATATGTTTCTGTGGAGCTTGTGGTCACCCTCCTAACACATTTAACTGAAGTGGCAGTTGTCTGTTTAAGTGCTGCTGCTAACTTCTTCCTTTTTTTTTCTTCTTTTTTTTTTTTTACCCTTTAAGTTATTTAAGTGATGTTCTGTCCTTTTAAAGTCACAGATGCTTGAGATGCACAGACCATTAAGAAGCAGCGGTTTAATGCAGAATAAATAGTGTTTGACTGTAGACAAGTGCACATTTAAATAATGTGTTTGCAGCTGCATGTGAGCCAGCTGTATCTGTGCTGCAGTGTATGTACTAACTACAGCATGAGACACAGAGAAGCTGAGCTCATCTCCATGGTGATAGGTTGAGTGACAAGACGTGAGCAAAGACGCAATGGAAATCTGCCAATTTGCTGCAAAGCGGTGCATACAGTGATTCCTGTGACAGCAACTGTGTGTTTATCTCAGATAGTACCATGTATCTCTAATGGCAGCTGTTGGGTTAGTTTTATGTGGGGGGTTTTGGCAGTCAGTTGCATTAGGAGAACAAGGTGAAAAGTAGTGATGCTGAGTGTTCCCCGTGCATGCTGGGTTGGTGTGTGAGGATGACAACATGGTGCTTTGGTAGCAAAGCACATGTTCTGACTCAGCTAATTGTCTTCTTAGGTAGGTAACAGTGTGGTCAACTTTCAGTCTCTTCTATTTCCTTCCTTGTGACGTATACAGTCATAAACACGACACACTACACTCACATATACTACCTCAGTCACTGGTTAATAATTGAATCTGAAGGAGAATCACCCATTAAATTACACAGAAGGAGCAAGTAATGGCACCTGTATAGTGGCATCATCACTACAACTACTCATACACTCATTACAAGATCTACTAGATGGACTTGAAAAGGAAATCTACTGCTGAAGTACAAATATTCAGAAAATTTTGGACTTGGATATTGATACAAAAATGTATCATACTTCTACTACTACTACTACTAATAATAATAATAACGATGGTAATAATAATAATAATAATAATAATAATAATAATAATAATAATAATAATAATAATAATAATAATAGTACATTATAATAAAAAGAAACAATTTTATTTAATTTGTTGTCATTTAAAGAAAGTTGATCATCATACTAACATGAATTTGCTTTCATTCAAGGTAAGTTGATCACTGCATTTATGAACTTGCATGAACTCAAAGTAATTTAATCACTGTATTAATATTAACTTAAGAAAATGGATTACTGAGCTTGTACAATTGTTGTTTTTAAAGCATTTGTACTAATTTAAAAATTATTGATAAGACGAGATGTCGTGCATAACCTTGGACTACATTTGATACATTGTTACGGAAGAGGATTAGGGCCACTGGGGGGAAAAGTATAAAATTAAAGCCCAAATGAGTTTTCAAGTATTGTTGTGAGAGTGAGAATCATTTTTTCACCCAATGTTTAGTTCTTTCTCAAAATTTAGTTATTTCTCAGAACACTGTATATAATAATTATAATTATAATCACTATTGTAACTTCATCAAATGTTCACATGATCTTGCATTATCCACATTTGTGTGTTTCCTGTGATTACATGGAAAACTGACGAGTGTGATCATATATTTTTATATGTATGAAAAGTTTCTGGAAAGGGATTTTGGTGACATGTTTCTTCAAAATGTAATTATGATGGAGTAATGCACAATTGCACAAAAGCAGCAGTTACATTTGACCTGTTGGTTGTAAAAGCGTGATGGCATTTATCAAAAATATTATGAAAACATGAGACACAGTACAAACGGTCATAAAACATTTTTAATTCATTCATATAATATATTTCTATACTGACAGATGAACTTTATTTTGGAGGTCTTATTGTTTTCTTTTTAATCCATGATGTTAAAAGTAAGTTTCTTATCAATGCCAGATGCAGTGGGAATAAAACTTGAGTTCATGTTGTGTCCATTTAGAAAAACAATTGTTGCAAATGTAAACTGGGAAAAAAAAGGATAAAACTGAACCAACCGACTTTATGATTTTCTGTATCTTATAGAATCATAAAGCAGAAATGTTGATCTAAAAATGATGAATTGAACTGTGATTAATGGCTCAAACACTGAGTTGTCACTGGGCATTTGCAGTTGTGTCTGAATACATTTCATATGTGTGTGTGAATAATAATTCTGAATAATGTCCCTCATGGTCTCTCATACAGTGTCCTTTATCATTTATAACTCACTCTACACCCTGCCACACTCCAGTGGGAATTATATTAATATTATTTCTAGAATCAGGTCAGTTAGTTTTGTTTATTGATTTAGATCCCTACTGAGTTTTGCACAATTTAATGCATTACAAGATCTTGATTTTCAAGATCTGTCTCTAACATTTTAGACACATACTGTTAGGAACACATCGACGTAACAATAACAGTGCAGATGGCTTTTAAAAGTTAAAACAATCCCTCCATAAGTCTGGTTTCACTCTTAACAAGTGGTGCCCGCCACAGCAAACCCTGCCCCCTGCAAACATTTTACCTGATTTACCCTATCTCTTATCACCGCAAAAAAACATTTTTGGTGACAGATTAGTGACCTTGACCTTTGACCTACATTTACCAAAATTTAATGGGATCTATTCTGGACCACCTCACAGTTTTCCTGAAAATGTCCTGGAAATTGGTTTGATTTTTAGTAAATTGTGGATGACGTTGCCAGACGGACGACGGATGAACCGCGATGGCAATAGCTTCATCCAGATGAGCTAGAAAGATGTCCAAAATTGTGGAAAGCCTTCACTTAAAAAAAAAAGGAATATTGGTCTAAAACTTGGTATTAATTTCATAAGTCCACAAGAGGAACCTATATAAATTTTTTGAGACAGATGAGAGGGTGATCTGGGAGCATCTGGATGCTTTGACATGGACTGACACAGAGAATGATAATACAAGAAACCACTGACAAAAGATTAAATATAGAGAAAAAAAATCACTTGGGAACTGACATAAAAGTAGCACTGGGTCTTTATGGGTTAAAATACTGCTCATTAACCACATGTTTGCATGGATTTTAACACACTGTTGATTGTATGTCAAACAAGTTAAATCTTTCAGGGCTGATTTGATATTATCCCAACAGATGGGTTTTTATGATGCTGTAATTATATATCTAATAAATACCCGTTACCAAACACTCTGCTGGATCCAAGTCCATAATTGCTTACTATGTAACCCTGTTACATAGTAGGTTATTTATCTTACGTGGCTTATTTTTTTCCCTAATGACTGAGTTCTGCATTTGAAAACAAAGGTCACATGGGGGAAGGCTCTTGAATTGATAATATAAGTTACAATATAAGTACTGTGGACACGTGTAAAGAGGCCATAAAAGCCCCGTACTTACACAACTAGCACTTATTGAAATAAAAGCCTCTCCTCTGCAACAGGCTCCACTTTGCATCTGGCCACAAATGGTATGTTACCGTCACTAATATTAATATCAAAGTGAATTATGTGTTTTATGTGTGTGTGTTTTAAGTTGTCATGATTGTGTTTATAGATTCTTTGATTTTTGCACAATGGCAAAACACAATGTTAGTCTTCTGACAGCCATCGTGCTGTCCCTGATCTGCTTCTTCATCACTGTGGTGTTCAATGCTCTGGCTGGACCTGGAATATGTGAGTCCACATTTGAGATACAATACCAAACTGTTTAATGATTAATCTCTATATTCAGTCATTACTTGTTTTTCTACATTAAGAAAAAACACCTGAGAAAAACTTTCAACAACATGCTTGGATTCCAATTGCATAGATGTTACATTATTTTGCTTTTTTGTCCTATAGATCCATTCCTGTCGAGCACTGGGAATATTTCAGATGAATATACAACTGAGATGACACCTGCAGGATGGGCCTTTTCCATCTGGTCGATTATTTACACTTTCCTGGCCTCTGTTTTAGTCTATGTGCTCTCTGGTTTCTGCAGAAAGTATGTTTTCCTTGCACGTGACATAGTAACACATAGATAAGACACATTTGTATCTTTCAGAGTGTCCAGTACCTGGTCTGAAAACTATGTAATTTGTTTGTTTTTCAGAAATGCATATGGCTTCGTCTACTGTAGCCCTGCTGTTCTACCCCATGGATTTTTTGTGTCTTGGTGTCTGAATTTGGGCTTTAATATTGGATGGCTGTTTTTGTGGGACAGAAGGTGAGATGGAGCCTTATTGGTTTTGTGATTATCATCCTCTAGTAGAGTGGAGTGTCAAAATGAATGTGTTAACACTGATTCATTCATCATCATGATTAATCTGATTAAAAATGTTAAGACAGTGTTTAATAAACACCTCAAGTGTATATACAGTAGGACGTTGTCTTTCTTTAGTCCATTTGCTCAAGCAAAATGAAACACAATTATCCCAGTGATACATACTGGTCACTACAGTGGTCAGTTATTCTACAGTTGTTCTCTTGTATATTCATGGGTTTTGTTGTTTTAGTTCCATATCAGTCAGTTCATATCATTACTGTAACTTGGTTGTTCTTAATACTGAATCTGTACTAACATGTTTATATGTAAATTAATTGTTAGGTTCTTAATAGTTTGTAATTAACTTCTTAAACATTAACTGCATTTAAAATACTTTATTTCATAGTGTGCTGACATGTTGTCCAGCTGAGTGGACATTTTTGTAACTCCATAAAAAATAGGTTTAATAAAAAATATTTCAATCACATGCTTTTTTCAGGCCTAAAGAGGAATCGAAAACACTCAGGAAAAAAATCTCGACTAAGCTTCTCACAATTCATGCATAAAAGGGTTAAATAGATTTAAAAGGAATGATATTTAATAATGATTTATTGAAATGAATCCACAACAACCCCTAATCCAAAATGTTAATTGTTTTAAAAAGTTTACATACCCTTAAAATTTTACACAGTGTCCAATATTGCCATGAAATACTTGCAGAAAAATATTTTTCTGTGTTTCAAAAGATGTGGCTGTGTCAGACAAACACATGCAAATAATTTTTTTTGTTTATTGTTCATAAAAAAAATAAACTAAAAAAAAAAACGTGATTAAATTATTGACAGTTTCAACATGTTATGTCCTGGATGTTTTAACCTTGAGTATGTGCAGAAGGGAGCTTGTGGGTTTGGAGAAAGTAGTTGTAGAAAATAGTTGGCAGATGCCAGTGACTTAAAAATGATTTTGAATGCAATATACTGTATCACAACTGCATGGGATGTCAAAACAGTTTTTCCATCTCTGTATGTTGCACAGAATTAAATTTGTTTTGCAGTGCTAAGAACAAAATGTGCAGTATGTGCATTCTGATGATGTGTAATAATAACCAATTTTTTTTTTTAAATTAGTGTATAAATCTACTGAAGTCTGTTTAAGACTTTAGATTAATCTCCATTGACTTGCACTTCATAGTAGAGAACTCAAATAAAATAATCTTAATAATGTAATATTCTGTTTTCCATTGTTTGTTCCTCTCAAAGGTTGATGCCTGCTGCGCTGGTTTTCCTCGGCCTGATTGCCTTCACTAACTACGTCACCATATTCTTCTCTTGCCATAGTCTCCAAAATTATGGCGCTTGGCTTAACAAATACCACAGAGCAGACCTGTGGCTCCACCGGGTGTTGGTTAGTGTGGCACTTGATGGTTATAATGACCTAGTTTGGAAAGTTTTATGCTCGAGACCACCTTTCCCCCTGCAAAAAAAGAAGAAAAAAATCAGTTATTGTCTCTTCAATTATCTACATGTAAAGCACATATCACTTTTAACACAGCAACACATATATATTTAAATGATTCACTGCTTTTTCTGCAACCAAACACTGTCTGAGAAGGTGTTATTTCATATCATTTGCATCTTTTCTGTTGTCCTTGTCTTATTACATCATGCATGTTTTTTTAATGTCTTTTTTGTCTTGTTACATTGGTTTACATCATTTTCAGCTGAATTCTTCTACATTGTTTTGATCTTGGGACACATATTTGGTGTAATTTTTTTTTAATATAAATTTTTTATCTAATCCACAAAGATGTAAACAGCTGCAAGCAACCACTACTGATCTAAAAAGCCTCATAATATATAATATTCCAACCACTATTCTGATCAATACATATAAATAATTCAGGCAAAATGCAGCTTCTTAGCTTTTCAGTGGTGTCAGATTTGTTTGGATGTTCAGAGACTCTGTAGAAAATCCTCATTGACTGCAACATTTTATCAGTGGCAGCGGTTGTAAACAATTGTTATGTTTACTGGGTCATATATTTTGCTCTTTTGATATAATAACCCTAGAATTTACTCTGAACTTTTATTAAAATCTACATGATCACTGAAGTAAATATAGAACAAGTGGTGCCAAACACAACAAACCCAACACCTTCGCAAACATTTTTACATGATTTGCCCTATCATTTATTATTGTGAAAACACATTTTTGGTGACTTTAACCTTTGACCTACATTCACCTAAATTTAATAGGATCTATTCTGGACCAACTTACACCTTTCCTGAAAATTTCATGGAAATCAATCCAGTAGTTTTTGTGTAAAGTTGCTGAAAATCACATACAAATTGCATTTATCAAATTGTTACTACTAAATGCAAAATACACAAATACTAATAAATGCTGAAGATAAATTCCATCGAAAGGATTCATATAGAGAAAACATAATGATAATATAATGACATGTCCCTTTACATATAATTCCTCTGCTCATGGCTTTGAGGAGGAAAAAAAATGACATAGAAATGGCTCTGCAACACATTTCAGGAGTTTATATCATATACAAGTTTTATTACAGAGACATTATCATCTGAATTTTTTTTCTCCAGGTTCAGAATGGGATTGCTATATATGCGACATGGACAACCATTGCGTCTCTACTCAACCTCAACATTGTTCTGACCACTAATTTAAAGATGTCTCAAACAGATGCCTCCACCGTAGCTCTCAGTGTTTTGGTCCTGGTGTTGTTTGTGTGGTAAGTGCACGGAAGAAAAAGAAAATAGGATTTATTTCATATATTCTTGTCACCAGAACCAATATGTCTATCTCTTCCAGGTTCATCCTGGAAAACTTAGCTTTTGAAAAACATGTCAGGTACATTCAAACTATTTACCCTGTAGTGATCTGGGCCCTGACAGCTGTGTTCATGAAAAACAAGGATGCTGTAACTTCTGGAACCCGCAATGGAATCTTTATAAGTGAGAAGTTTTTAAAAAATCAATGTCAATCACCTGCATGTGTCTTCCTTTTTTAATTTTTTACAAATTCACCATCTTCCAAACCTACTAATATCCATTTCTCTGCTCATCCTACAGCTGTACTCTTGGCTTCATCTTGCATCTTGTGTGCCGTACGGATCATTTTGACCACATGGAGACACATCAAACAACCACTGTACCAAGATGTAGATGCTGAGGACATGTCTCCAATGGAGATAGCTGACAAGCAGAAAACAATCTTTAAATGACAATGTTGACTGAATATTGTCCTTTTTAAATGTCTCTGTTATCTGTTATATTGTATATATATGCATTTTATTTGCAGTGTTGGGTTTAAATGATGATCTTGACTGTAATGAAAGCTGAAGTATAGGTGTAATTTATATTATCTCATGTGCCTGAGTATCATAACAGTAAATGTACATTCCTTACTGCTATAATTAATGTCTGACCTTATGCACAACATTTGAGATAGTCAGTTTATGTGGTGTTTAGTTTAATTTAATATATTAGTTTATTATATCGAGTGTATTGGTTTAATATATCACTTTATTTAATAGGTTAAATGTCATGAGATAACTTTGGTTATGATTTAGTGCTATGTAAATATAATTTAATTTGATATTGTGTACAATCCCGGTTAATTAACTGTCTCAATAACAGTAAAAAGGGCATCTTTAGCCAACATGGCTAGTATCCTGCTGTAGTCCAATAGGCACCCTAAAAACAAACTATATATTACAACACATATTCAACCCATACTTTATTTAAACCTGGACAAATGGGGAAAAAATGTGACATTAGTATTTGACTACATAAAATAAATATCTCAATTAAACATTCACACAAATATTTTACATAGAGACATGATTAAAACTAATCCATCTGTAGTTGATTAATTTCCATTGAAGCAAATTTAAAATGTAATAACGCATAAGTCATTGAATCATTATTAAAATTCCTGGAATTACCAGCTGGTGTGACTAAAGTTAACTTTCTTTCTCACACATATGTTCACATAAAACACTGCTTTAATTTTTTTTTTTTTTAGAAAGTATCTGCTTCAGACGTTATATGTGCTAAATCTTACAGACTTTACTATGATGAATCAGAAAACAAATGACTTCGTGCTGGTTACCTCATGTCTTTAACATATATGATGGTGTATTATTGCACATATATGGTGGTTTATGGATATGTATACAGTGGATTTGTAAATATTCCACTAAAAAAGTAAAAACCTGTAAATTTAATGGATCATAACGTACAGAAAGTGTTTTGAAGTAGATCTGAGACCAGTATTCTTTTGGAGTAAAAACTATTTTCTTGTTAATTCTAAGAATTTTACCTTTTGACCCAAGACTTATCTTGGAAACTTGAGTCAACCACCATTTAAGACTTAAGTTTTCTTTATCACTAACACACATGTGGTAAAGTTTCATTGGTTTTATTCTGGAAACATATTACTTGTAGACCAGTATAATTATCCAGTTTAGCTTTGTAGTAATGACTTCTTTTTCTAGTAATTTCTTTTTCAGTATTGTTATTTAATACTGTCTATGGGTTAGTGTGAATATTAGCATTATAATGACATAGATCTATGTGTGCATATGGTGTTTGTCTTTTATTGTTCACTGCACTATGGCATAAATGTATACAAGATAAGATGTTCACGTGGTGCTTTTGCTGGTCGTAAACATTGCTGTTGCACAACGAGTTATTCTATAAAACACTCATGTGCCTCTTTCCTACACAGTTTCTCCTGTTCTTCAGTCACTACTTGTTTCATACAAGAGGAGGAGGAGCATACACAGGTACGACTTTATTGATTTGTTGAGTCTTAATCAGACTGCAACTTTTGTGGACCATCCTCTACTTCATGGAAACAGGATCCTTGACTTCACAGTTATTACAGTGTTTTCATTATTACTTTCTCGTGTTTTTTCTTTTACGTTTTAAAACTATAACCTTCAGAAATGATCACTAGATAGTTGATTATATTAGGTTTACTAAGTTTGATAAATGAGTGACACATCAGTCATTTGTCCTTAAATATCAATTTCCATGTATGATTTTCAGTTTTGTATCGTATTTGCTACATCAGGTCTTAATGATCAGATATTATTATTTCTAAACAATCCAAAACATAATATAACACAAACATGTCTAAGAAATTGGTCATTTCTTAAAAATTGTTCTGCCTCCTGACAATCTTGTGGTGTCATTGGAAAAGCCTCTGGTGAATGAATTCCTCCCCCTCTTGGATTATTATCTGTCTGTTGCATATATATCTCAGGTTTTTCAAGGCAAAAAATATCATATTGATCATGTAGAGGGCTTGAAAACTCATGTATAAATATAATATATTTAGCGTTATATAGTTAACCATGGGTGTTGTTGTCATTTAGAATGAATTCAACTTGTAAAGGTTTTCTCCCTATTGATGCACAAGTGTTGTGACATTGAATAAAGTGCAATTTTCATTTGTCACAGCAGAACACAATGGCTGAACATGATAAAGGCCGTCTTGCTGCAATAGTGGTGTCTGTCCTTGGCTATGCTATAAGCCTGGTGTTTAATGGTCTGTCAGTGGTTGGAGCTGGTGAGTCCAAACTTATCAAAAAGTGACAATTTAAACTCTTCATGTTCTTTTCTGTTCTCATCACAATTCATTTGTTTCTCTCAAGGTATTTATTCCACAACCACAGCCAATGTTTCTGCTGTGTTCGACACCCAGATCACCCCCTCGGGATGGACCTTCAATATCTGGAGCGTCATCTATGTCTGGTTGACAGCGATGATTATCTACATCCTCACAGGCCTTTGCAGAAAGTGTGTTTTTTTTTAATATTGTAAAACATTTCAAACCTCATTACAAAGTCAAGTATAGGTTGAGGAAGTTTTATAATTACTTATCCACTGGAGTAGTTTTAAAATGAAATCAAATCAGCTCTTCCAGTTATTAAAAACAGCTAAAAATCAATACTATTCTCTGTCAGTGCTATTGAGGAAGCATGTCCAAAACTCTTGAAAGACACTGACTTTGCTGAAAGAAGGCTGTTTTAGTTTTTAGGTGTATTAATTTTTCCATATTGTAGTCCAGTTGGTTGCAATGAAGCATCATAAACCAGTTTCTCAACCGTCAATAGAAGGTTCCCCAATGAATGTTTTCCCATGAAGTGCTCACTGATTCCATCTTACATGTATCTTTGGTAAATGTTATAGGAGGGTAAAATACCAGTAATAACCACTGCTCTGTGTCTGTTTCCATTTTCACAAACTCATAGTATGATCTGTTCTGTTTCTTTTTGTTTTGTTGACCTCCAGAAATGGTTACGGCTATGTTTACTGCAGCCCCCCAGTGCTACCTTACGGATTCTTCATCAACTGGTGCATCAATCTGTGCTTTAACATTGGCTGGTTGATTGTTTGGGACAAAGGGTAAGAATTCAATGCTTTGTAAAAAAAAAAAAAAAAAAACAAAAACTGTTGTAATCATTGTGATGTTTTTGTCCCTTTTGGTAGAATGATGATTGCTGCATTCATTTTTCTCCTCCTGGTCATCTGTACAAACTATACCATGATGTTCTTCATCTGTCATGGGCTCCACATTTATGGAGCCTGGCTAAAAAACTACCACAAACTAGATCTATGGCTGTACCGGGTGTTGGTTAGTATGACTGATATAGTATTTACATATTTAAATTTATCATTATACGTGCAAGAGTTAATTACCCAGGTTAAAGTTTATTGAATTGTAAACTATTATTGCTAATCTAAACAGAAAATGATTGTCTTTTTGAGTAAATAAAATATCTGCTAATACCTTTTGCAGATGCAGAATGGGGTGATGATCTACACAACATGGACAACCATTGCAACTTTAATCAATCTGACCATTGTACTGTCTTACAATGCTACGATGTCCCCAACAGATGCTGCCACTGTTGCTTACTCTTGTTTGGCTGCTTTGTTGGTTATTTGGTGAGTGCTCTCATGTAAAAAAACAAAACAAAAACATCATATGTATATGAATGTTCATGTGTAACATTTTTACATACTGGCCTTTTCAGGTTTATCGTGGAAAACTTTGTGCTTGACAAACATTTGCGGTATATCCTCATCATTTACCCTGTTGTTATTTGGGCACTGTCTGGGAACCTGGACAAAAACTTTGATTCTCAATCACCAAATCGTAATGGCATCTTTATTGGTAAGAACTTCCTCAGCTTGTTTGTTCACTCCTTGTTATGTAAATCACTAAATAAATGCATTTGAATACATTTTGAAGAAAATGAAAATACATAGAAGGATACTGGCATAATTTGAGAATTTAAATGGGTTTTAATGAAAAACACATTTCAATTGCCATTGCTCGTTGGATTGTTGGGTTGCATTTTACCATCTATTTAAATGCTGAGCTTTTTTCTTTTTTTTTTTAATCTCTCAGTGGTGCTCCTGGCCGCAGCCTGTTTCCTGTTTATTATACGTGTTATTTTGGTGATTTGGAGGCACATCAAACAACCGCTCTACCAAGAGTTTAACCTAGAGGCGATGGAACCAATGGGGATAGCCCAGAAGCAGAAGACGATATTCAAATAAACATACACCTGTTATCACTGGTGTTTATCATTATGTTGAAAAAGGCAATTCACACTTTTCTCTTCAACTCTAACTGAAGTTTTACAGCACACCTGGACTTTTGAACTTTTAAAACACAACTCCTTTACTTGATAAGGATTTTTTAAATTATTTTTTTAACAATACAATGCTTAATTAAGAGTTGAGTTTACTACTACAGCATATGTATAGTATATGAATAAATTAAAACCAGCTGTAGCCACTTTAATCCAACTTTAACCATGTGAGATATATATATATATATATATATATATATATATATATATATATATATATATATATATATATATATATATATATATATATATATATATATATATAAATAAAGTGGTGAGTCATGCAGTGTTTTTACAATTCATTGAAAAAAATAAAGATTATTCAAATGTACCCATGTGTCCTGTTATTGCTGTTGTTACTTGCTTTGTTGACATTTGCCCAGCAGGGGGCTGCAGCATTGAGTCCAGCTAAAAAAACAAATGTAGAAGTAGAATAGTAGTTGACAGATGGTAAACCCATAGCTAGGTCTTGCAGGCATCACATTCAGTATACTATGAGTTTGTATACGCGAATACTAATGTGGACCATAATTTAGATTAGTTACAAAGATACTCACAGTTAGAGTTATAACTTTAGCTTTATATGGGTTAATATTTCTGGTTTTACTGTAAAGTACAACTTAAGCGGTTATGCTACCTGACAGGCAAAAACCAGGGTGTCGAATGGGTTTCAAAAAGTGCGCGGGATTGTAAACAGCGCCAATGTTTTGCTAACGCTTACGTTGATTTTCAAATTTGTAAGTTATTCGTGTTATTTCTCTATCAATGGTGTATAAACGTATCCTCAGCCGTATATTTACCGAGCGGATTGTAATAAATGTACATAGAAGCTTGCCTGGATACTATCCGGCCCTGATAATGGTAGTTAGCCTGCTAGACAACTAACTGTTAACCCGGTTTCGATGCCGTAGACTCATATATACCTACAAAAAGAAGAAATGGAGACAGAATATCCAACTTTGGTAAGATAACGTCTGATCATTTTGTTTCCGGTGTTTGTGTGGCGAGCTAAATATTTACCTACAGCTATCGCATAAACTAGGGACCCATAACATTGGAGATGTCAACACCTGCTAATCCATACGCAGTGTATTCGATATATTATTCTAAATATCATGTAGGCAAACAGCACTGTAGCAAATGCTATCTTTACAACAGGCGTGGTGGGTAGATATGTTCAAACTATTCCAGCTCCGTGTATGCCCAGTAAAGCAGCTGTATTATTGTTGTAATCCATTGCATAGTAAATTAATGATGTCATTCATTTCTTTGAGTTAATAGGCAAAGGTTGACGTCACGACAAAATAGCGATTTTAGACCTGAATATTATTGGTGATTGATCATGAGGTTCATATATCAGAAAACTACTAAAATGAATCCAACTCCCTGCGACACAGATTTATAATTTGTCTCTTGGTTTAAACGTGGCATGGTCAGTTTTGAAAGTCTAAATTAACCATTATCTTTTTACAGAAAAGGCCAAAAAGGAAACTCTGCTTCCATACAAACAAGGACAGGTATGGAATGAACATGTTCAGATATTGCCCTCTAACTGTGTTTTCATCTTACTGGTAGACAAAGTAAAGTCATGAAATAAAGAACTAATGATGATTTTTTTTTCTGTAGTGAGTGATATTAGTGTAATTCCATTAATAAATCTACACAGACCACTGTAAATAGTTAGCAAATTTTAAAATGTGTTTGACATATACTGGATTTAAAATTTTGTGTGCTAAGCTCTAACATTGTTTATGAATAGTTTATTTTTTGTCTCTTAGTTTGACCATTTACATGTCATTATTATTTTCAGTCAACCTAAGCAATGGACAGACTGCAAAGTTATTCTTGAAGACATCGATAAGATGTTTGATGACTTGGATGAAGGTATTATTCACTTGCACTTGGTTTTGTAATTTCTCTTCCCATGTCAAAATCCTAGTAGATGTTTATGACATTCTTTTCAGATTTGGTGCTATGTGAGGATGACATACTCCGCTTGTCTCCTGAGCTGCATATTGCCATTACTAAAAAAGGGACGTTAGACAGGGAGGGGATGTCAATCCCACAGGTAAGTCATCTAACAGGAAAATGTCCATCTTCCAAAAGAACCATTACAATTTCTTCAAATAAGTAAATAAATAAACATTAAGTAATTGGACAGAAATGGATTATTGGTCTTGACAGTTACCTGGCCACTTAGTAAATATTATTTAATTGTAGGTTCCTGATGGAGATCATGTGCCTCCCTCTCTATCATCCAGTCCTTATCTGGATATTGGTAAGATTTATTTTGTTTAGTTTAATGCATGTTAAAAGTTTCATTGGACTAAAACTTGTTTTTCTTGATGTTCCTTTTAAAGCACATGGACCAGTGACGACATCCAGCCCAATTGAGGGCAGTGGTGTAGATGTCAACCAAGAGCAGGGCAACAAAAAACACAAAATGATGTCCCCGATTCTTTTTGACTGTGAAGATGAAGGGAACGAAGAAGCGCAGCCAAAACCCCTACCTGTCCAGGAAACTCAGCAGAATGGACACATCTTAGAGAAGTAAGGCACTTTAATTGCTAATGTTATTATGTTCCACACATACAAAGTTTTTTTTTTATATATTGTTATTATACAAACGGCGTGCTTTTCAGTGCATTTGGCTTTTTTCGTGGCATTTTGGGTGACTTGTGTAATTTGTGCAGATCCGAAGAGGTTTTTTTGTAAGTAATGTACAGACCACACAATGTTTGTTTCCCCTTGGTGGATATATGACGGCAGGAGTGTATCAAGCAATTTGATTGTGGGGGACACACTGGCGTAGGGTCTGGGGGGGCCTCCCCCAGAAAAATTTTAATTAATTACATGCCATTTTCAGCATTGTGTTGTTAAACACCTAATTTTATCTACAAAAGCATCTTTTTTTTTTTTTTTGTTAAAAAGTTACTACTTGAGAACCAGATTAAACAATTGGTCATTCAAGTAGTACACCAGCCTGTTTATAAACCCACTACTATGCCTAAGATCATGAAATTAGTTAGTGATGAATTGTAGGCAACATGGAGGCAACGTGGTAGGAGACTTTATTGTTTGCAGTATTTTAAGGGTAAGTCATTGGTTACTTCTATTAGCACCACTGAGTGCACCCTGTGTTCAATGTTTGATAAAGATACAGGCAAGTTGTTTGAGTTACTACTGAGGTGCTCTTGTTGTGTACCATTGGCTGCTTTGGCATTTTGTTCATCGCAGTTTTGTGCTGGCATGTTGTGGGATGACGTCATGACAGATGGAGTAATCTATGCATAGTGTTCTGTACTCTTTCCAGTTTTGGTCTTTTGTTCTGCACGGTTCTGTGCAGGCCTGAGTGCGCTGACACATCTGCAATCATACCCATACCGTCCTCTGACTTTATATTGCTTTAGTACAGGTACAAGCAAACAGTTTAAGTCGAGTTACCACCAAGGTGCTTTTCTTGTGCATGTCATTCTGCATTGTTCAGTATTGGCTGTCATGACTGAGCATTCTGTGCATTTCCTTTCTTTATTATTACGTGCGTGTCTGTGTATAATGTAGCCTATATAAATGCATCATGTCCAACTTTACATTTTGTTGACACCTTGCAATTTTGCCCTCCCTTGTTCAAATGCGTTCAGCGGTCTGTGTGTGTGTGTATGTGTGTGGGGGGGTGTCACAGTGCCACCTCACACCTCACACTTTTTTGACCATATTGTGTTTGTATATCGGTTTTAGTCAGAAAAATGTATAATTTTGTGAAGCAAAGAACAGTAGACTTTTACATCTTTTTTTCCTACCATTATGTCTGTCATATGTTTTGTTTTAACAATTGTCTTTATTGTCTGGCAGTGATTCGTCCACGTTTGAGTCTCCGCCAAAAAAGCTTGTTATCAGCAAGATGTCTTATGAGAGGAAGAACATGGACACTCCGCAGTAAGGACTTTGTCATTTTTAGAAATCTTGATTAGCTTGTTGTAAAGACTATGATGTTTCAGCTGTGTATCAATGCAGAGCACAGTGTCCATGCTTTGCATTAATATTTGACTCTCATTTGTCTGGTGTCTTTTTTTTTTTTCATGGCAGATTTTGTGTTCTTTAAAAATTGTGTTTATTACTTTTCTTTGCTACAATACCAAAAACTGAAAACATTCAGTCTGTACTATTACAGAATATAGCAACTGCCAAACCTTTATTTTACTTTATCATCATGTTATTTAAAAAAGCTAGCTCAGAACAAAATAATAATGCTTAAATAGAGACATGTTTTTTGCCCACTTACCAGTGTGTTTTCATTTTTTCAACCAGGTTTTTTCAAACCACAAATCCCCCGGTTTCACCAGCAAAGCCTGTATCCACAGTTGCAGCTCCTGAAAAACATTCTGAAACTGTGAAGAAGCAACAACTGGCGGAGATACCCGTTTGTGTGAAAAAAAACATCAATACTTTTCTACAGAAGTTTAGAGATGCTGGACATCCCAAACCTGCATGGTGAGTTTGAAGCACATTTTAACTTTAAGATGCAATTATAGAATAAACGAGTCTTAAACTGTCAGGGGGCAACAGCAAAGTTATATCCATGAGATCCCCCCAAATTCTCTGATACGTAATTGTTACATAATTGATATGACCTCAATTTGACCTAATGGTGACAGGATAATGGTCAGAGAGACAGTTTTATTTTTTTAACATTATTATTTTTAAAGTTTATTTCAAAGACGCAAAGAACAAATAAAAACAAAACCAAGCAAAAATAAGATACATATAAAATAATATTCAAATGAACAGAATATATCCTCAAATATGTGCAAGTGTGAATGTTGCATGATCGAAAAGGAGTAGGAAGAACTAGTAGTGAATGAAAATGACACCATATGAACTCTAGATGGTAGCAAGTAACATTTGTAAGATGATCAATATGAACCTTTTTTTTTTTTTTTTTTTTTACATTTTTTTCTTATTTCAGTCAGCCTGTTATTTCTTGATTTATGTCCAAAAAGTTGATTTTCAAATAATCTGCCCTCATTTGAATGGCTTATAATACTCATAGAGATATTGAAATTGATAGTTCTTCGACTAAGGGTCTCCTGTGTTAGTTATCAAGGAATAAGAAATCCACCCAAATCTGTCCTAGTTATTGCATTCACACAAATGATATCAGGCAGTATTTGGGATTAAATCATTATATCCCTTTAAATAAAGCTTCAGGGACATAATAATTATATAAATATATAATTTATATTATATTATTATATAAATATATAATTTTAACCATGTCCAGTGCATATAAAATTCCCCTTTATTCATTATTTTCTTCTGTAATAGATGTTATATATATATATATATATATATATATATATATATATATATATATATATATATATATATATATATATATATATATATATATATATAATATGTGTGTGTAAACTTAATTTTTTTTTTTCTCCCCACAGTGCTGGGATATCATCATTTCAAGTTAAAATTCCCCCTCCTCCTCCTGAGCCAGAGGATGATTTCCTCATTTTGGAGGATGACACACCTCTGTTGTTTTCTATCCCACGTAAAACCACCACCAAAAAGAAACAGGAACAGAATAAAACTTCCAACAAGGACAAGAAGTCAGAAGAGGACTCAGAAGAGACAACAAAAAAACAGCACAAATCAGAGCAGGAGAAGAACAAACCACCAAGTCAGACTGTTAATGAGAAAATGAAAAAGAAGTGCAGCAAAGAGGCTGGTATTGGTGTTCCTGAGCTTGACAATGACAAAGAAGAACACGTAGTACCCAGTGTCAAAGCTGATGGGATGGATCCAGATAAACCCAATAAAAAGAAACCACAGCACAAGAAGGAGGCAACATCTAAAGACAGCGACAAGACTGAGGACAAACCAAGCAGGGACATGGATGATGAAAAACCCTCTCAAAAAACAGAGATGAAAACTCAGAAATCTTCTGAGAAGAAGACATCATCAAAAGTGAGTGGAGAAAATGCTAAAACAAGAAAGGCTATATCATCAAAGAAGATCAGAAAGAGGGTGGAGGAACCTGAAGCACTAAATGAGGCTGTTGAAGAACAACACCAGAAGCAGAGTGGTGAGGAACATGTACATATTCAAGACCAGATTTCTCCTTCAGGTAGGAGTTTTTTCTATGTTATTCTTAACCATACATTTCATACCTATCCACTCACCTGCTAATGCAACCTGGGTTTGGGGAGCGGGATTCACAGTTTAAGCAGAGATGTTTTGTGACTAAATATTTACAGACGGTCTCTTCTTCTCTGTTTTTTAAAAGAAATTCCAATGGTGGAAGAAGCAGCAGATGTTTTACCAAATGGAATTACAACTGAGAACAAACTTTCAAATACTGAGGAAGGGAGTTCATCTGAAAATAGCCAGATTTTCAATAAGAGGAAGAGAAGACAGACTGGACAATGGTGGTTAAATGACTCCCAGACCACAGAAGAAACACCTGTTTCTAACAGCCAGCAACATATGATTAAAAAATCAAAATGGGTCAATAAAAATCCCACTGTAGCGGTAGCTTCACCTGTAAAGTCTTCATCTGGTGGAGTTTTAAAGAAGAGTAATCGGAAGCAGTCTGCGGCAACATCTCGTCAGAAGAAAAGGCAGACAACTGAGAGAAAAGACAGATGTATCAAAAGCAAACCTAAAAGAGGCAGTCCATACAAGAAGAAAGCCACACATAAAGCATCTAATGAGGTTCTGGCAGAGCTTATCAAAGAGCCGGAGTCTGAGGTCCCAGAAAAGGAGCTAACTGAAGAACAGTCCTCTCCCTTGGTCTACTCTGACAGGGATCACAGCACTAACTCAGGTAAGATTTGTTCATGCAGGTCAAAGCTTTATAAGAATGTCAGACGGTACTTAATATGTGTTATTTTTGCGGGGGATAAGGTTTGTGAAAGCATAAACCCACATGTCTTCTGAAAGTATGCCAACCACACCAACATGTGTCTCTTACACAGAACCCGAGGAGCAGGTCAGGAAAGCAAAACTGGAAAAACGTCAAAGAAGACCACCGGGATCCTGGTGGCAAGTTAATACCACACCTGAGGATGTAAAAAGCATTACCTCAGAGCCTCAGCAGCTGAAACCCAAGAAGACCACAGATCGAAAGGAAAGAAAAAAACAGCTGAAAGAGAGATCTCAGGTACTTGGAGCTCACAGGAAGGAAACCACTACTGTTTCATCAAAACCACCAGGAGGAGCTCATGTGCCTCCTGTAGAGCGACCGCCTTCCAGACCCATTTGGGCCCAGTATAAAGACTTTTTCAGCTCATCTGTACAAACTCCCTCTGTGACCGACAGGGGAAACATTGGTCAAAATAAAAAACGCAATACAACGGCACATCCCACTGAAGACTCTGGACAAGTTCCATTGACTGATGGCGATGTGGACAGTGTGGACGCAGGCGAATCCAGAGGCACACAGGACTGTCCTCCCAGCCATGAAACTTCACAGGATAACATGTATGAACAAGTCACGTTTTCATTTCTAATTTTATTCCCTCGTCCTTTCCCTCATATGTTGATCATTTTTGGCAGGTGTAAATCCCTCAGAAGTGGACCGTCCTCCATGTTCGAAATGGAAGAATATGACGAAAAGGAAGACCTGAGTATGTTTGAAAACTACCCATTTTTTTCTTCCCCAGCACATATATAATTCTCACATCTTTTTAAACACTCAGTTATACAAATCTTTTACTCCCTAAAACTATAGAACCTCTTAGTTAATAAGAGACTAAGTGGCATTTTGTTTTTTATAACTATATAACTAAATAACTATTTCAATAGAAGATAGTATAAAATAAAACTTTGAACGTCTTGCTGTCCTTACATGGAAAATTGTCTTGGGCAATAATGCTGCTCAGTAGTTGCAATGATCAACAGAATACAGTAGAATAATACAATAAAGTGCAATACAGCTCTATAGTGGACAGCAACTGTGTGGAAAATCGCATAGAACTACAACACCAAGAATATTAGAGCTATGATGAAGATGAGGAATATGAGCATTATTACATGTCTATAAAAACTGAATGGCTTTGGCAGTTTGGTATGTCTAATATCTATATACTGAACTACATTAGTTTAAAGTCACATTTATTATCCCAGAGGCTCACTTTTATTGCACGTCCCCCATTAAATATGAAAAACATAGAAAAACATTTAATTATATACTTCTATATAATTCTACTTCTACAAAGTGACCTCGTATCAAGCGGATCTGTATCTTGGTAACCAGAAAACAGGGCAATGCCATTTGGTTTTGAGCCTACTGTTATACTTAATACGCTTCCTGTTTTTCAAGTTTTCAAGCAGACATTTTTATTAAAGTACTCAAAGCTTAACTACATGTAAGACCGCTAAAGACCTCTGAAGATTATTGTGCTTTTCCTCTGTTGTACATTCTACCCTTTGTGTCTGTTTTTATATTGTTGTGTTCGTCATGTGTGATAATCCGTAATGTGTACAAGGACGAGTGCATTTCTTTACGTTATCATTTAGTTTGATGCTGGTCAGGAAGGATCACGCTGATGTAAAATACAAATGTTGTGCAATTTAATTCAGATGCGTTAAAACAAATAGTTGCATGTTCTCTCATGTTTTTGGGTGGGTTCTCTCTGGGTATTCCGCCCAAAGACATACTGTACACTGATAGGTTAATTAATCAACAAACTGGCGACTCGTCCAGGGTGTATCCCGCTGCTACCCTTATAGGATAGGCTTCAGCACCCCCCCACAACTCCACTGAAAATAAACAGACTTCCCACATATCCTGGAAAACCTGGAAAATGTTTGACCAATTTTACAGTCATGGAAAAGGTATAAAAAAAATTAGGGAAAAAAGGCCAAATGTCATAGAAGTGCTTAAATTATCCTGGAAAATTATTTATCCTCCTCCTGCCTTTTGCCTTTGTGTGTCTAAACTAAGATGAAACAGAGGAAATTGTTTTTCAGTGATTTATTGAAAATGGATAATATTTTTTAGAGGAAGTGCAGTGAGAAACTACAGTAAGAGAAGAGAAAGTTGAGTTGGGAGTTGTCCAGTTGAACACTGCAACTCCAGTTTGTCATGTTAATGAAGTGCTACCCTGGAATCTGTGGGTGTGTTTGCATTATTCTATGATACATTTGACATAATTATTTTTCATAGATAAATTATAGCCATAGACTACACATCAAATGTCTGAGTAATAAACAGAGAAAAAAAAATCTGGTTGATGTTACAACGTTAGAAAAGAACATTTCTACAGAATGAGGGGATTAATATATGATGGGATAACTTGTTTCTGTAGTGGATGAAAATGTTCTGGAGGAGTGGTAATGCCAATTCAGAAAATGAGTGAATAAAAGTAATACTTACATGGCTGTTATGCAAGTATAAGGAAACGGAAAATACATTAAGATGTAGGTAGAACAAGTAAAACATCAGAAAAATAAATCAGATTAAGCACTCTTTTTTTGTGTGTGTGCTTGATTTGATTTATTTTTAGTTTGCCTAAGGTCAACTTAACTACTATTCATGGATGCTTGCACTGTTGGATAACATTAGTCTGGCCATAAATTACAGATGAAAGAGTAAGAGGGGGCTCCTTAAGGTCATCAAAGTATAATTTCCATAGTTTTAGACACATTTATCTCCACAAATGAGCATTTGCACCAGTAATTCATTCACTAGACAACGATTAATTTTGGTATTACTAAGTAGGGACACAATGACAGAGGAGTCCACAAATTTGATTATGTATTTGCTGCCATACTGACACTAATGCACATGCGTAACTAGAGGTTATACAAATGGGCATAGAGTTACCAAAGGTAACCCATGGGATGGAAGAGAATTGACATCAGATTAAAAGTTTTTGACCTCTCAGTTAAAAATCAACCAGCACATTAATCGAATGTGGATGTTGTCTGTTTTGTCAAGACGGGGGTTGAAGGTGAGTTTGGAAACAGTGAAAAGCTGACAAGTCAATAAAAAGCAAAGCAAATACAGAATTATTTGCCTCATGTCAGGCTCCACATATATCCAAAAAACAATCAGCTGAGAGGCTCATTGAAAGGCTTCCTACGGGTCTCTTCAAGATTACAGTCAGATTATTAAAGGGAGAAATAGGAGGTGGATAGAGGTTTTTATCTAGAACCCACCTGAGCCCAGAGTTTTATCAAAACCACATCCCTGGTCAACACACTAAAATTGAGAGGCTCTAGTCTTTCAGATGAATAAGTGAAAGTCCGTTCTGCTCCCGTCACCATACCATTATAGGGCATTCCATTTCATAAAAAGGAAGTGGTGAGGATTTTACAGGAGGATTCAAAGGGCTTAGGAGCATTTAAATTTTTTTCTCTGTTTTTGGAAGACTTGCACATACTTCTGTACCATTGTGATCTCCATAACTATATACTAAATTTAGAAAAGCTAGTACAGATAATAAACAATAAACAAAAAGCTTAAGATCCAAATCTCGTGAAGGATGTCTGCAAAGGAGCAAATATTAGATTTGGTTCAGGTGATGCCAAAAATGCCTCGGGTTCTGCACTTAAACCTTAGTGGCAGGAGAACCATGGTGGCACCGTTTATAGACATGCTTTCATTTTGCTCAGTTTGTGAATACACTGTTCAGCGTGGAGTAAATAACTCACGGGCAGAGTTGTAACTCTTCTTCAAATGGAAGCAGAAGTCAGAATATAATTTTAGACACGGTGGAGAGTGATGTCAGTGTGAGGTCAGTCTTAAATAAATTAGGTTCAAAACATGCAGCCAACATCGCTGCTGTTTTCCTTTAACCTTGTGGTCAATTATAAACACAGCAGGTCTGACCTTTACGCCTGTAAGTAAAAACCGTATTAAAGGTAAACTGTCTGTGTGATGGATGGTGTTAAATGAGTCAAATTAATATTTTTTTTTCAGACTTTTACTTGGTCTGATGTGATGAATACTTAATTATTTATGATGCATTAATAGTGACAGCAGAGCTTTTTTTGTTGCATACTTGCACCAACTTTGCAGACGTTTCTTTATGATAACAAAGCATACTGTCTTTTTGTTTGTTTCAGTGCTCCCATCATCCAGAGTCACCCTCACTGTTCATTCTGCTTCAGACATGTGCGCTCCTCCTCTCAAACCGCTGATGTTACAGCCCAACGATAAGGTCATCCTGACAAACTGGCTTAAGACTCTGTGGTCCACAACCCAGGACAATGGTACACACAGACTGGATTAAAAATGCTTAAGAACAGCTATGTTGGGGATTATGTTGATTTGTTTTGCTTACATTATGCCACTGTCAGCATGTCTGTGATGTCAAATTAATATTAATACTTTACTTGTGGCTATTTTAACTTGAATGGAAAAATATAAAGCGAATATGTTGTTAAATGTGATGTAAATGAGACTGAAAGCTGTTTTATTGAGTTACCAGATAAATATTCTGAGTGACTTAAGTTTAGTGGTGCAGTGTAGGTTTCAAGGATTTTATTGTGAAAGTTGGACAGTTCATGGTGGTTCTCTTTATTAGAAGTTGTTTTTAAATCGATACTGTACATTTCTACCATCTTCTGCTTTGGAAATAATCCACAGATATATCGATAGTGGTTTCATTCCAGTAGAATACCAAGGACAGTTTCTGTTTCTAAAATGTTCCTTTCTCTTCTCATCCCTTTAATGACACTCAGTGAGTCTGCTCTTTATTGTCCTCGCAGATGGAATTGAAATCACTCCGGACCAGTTTGAATGGTACTTCTATCAAGGCCGAGCGATCGGCTTCATGGTGGATCTGCACTGTGGGTCCATCTGTACTGGAAAGATCCTGCTGGGCTCATTCATGAAGAAGCCTCTGTGGGTGGATCACAGCGCGACAACAGTCAGTCAGCCTCTGGTTATCTAATGTGTGGGGCTCTCACACTCCACTTATACCAGGGTTTCTGTGGGTCATTAAAAACATTAAAAGTCATTAAATAGAGTTGGTGAAAATTAAGGCCTTAAATGGCATGAAAACCATTAAATTCGATGTCCAGATGCATTGTACAACTAAATACACTTGACGGAGAAAAGCATTGATTTGACAAACATTTCATAATTTTGGATGGAAGTCGAGTGTATAGTGCTTAGTCACAACACCAACTGTTTGGAATAGAACATACTGTGATCATGTTCATGCTTTGGTGAAAGAGTGGCGGGAATATTAGCAAATGTCAGAAAAATGTATTTAATGTATAGAAAATGTATATAAAAGTGTATCTCCAGTTGGACATGGGCATTACATTTGTTCAAAGTGGCATTATAAAACATTAAATTAGATTTGCAGAAACCCTGTATACCTCAATGTTCTTAAAATATTGTCTTGCTTACATTCATTATTGTTTTATGTTTTTAAAGGTTTTTCATTTACTAACAAGCACCGTGAATATGACCATGGACTGCGATGAATTCCGTTACAACCCTGGCCAGTCCTTTATTGTCCCATGTGGTAAGAGCATATTAAAACTGAATTCAATATTAACTAACTGTTTAATGATAATTATTATATTATTATAACAGCATGGTGGTGCAGTGGTTAGCACTCATGCCTCACAGCAAGAAGGTCCCTGGTTCGATTCCCACACCAGACTTTTCTGTGTGGAGTTTGCATGTTCTCTTCGTGTCTGTGTGGGTTTTCTCCAGGTACTCTGGTTTCCTCCCACCATCCAAACACATGCACTGATAGGTTAATTGGTTAATCTAAATTGTCCATAGGTGTGAATGTGAAAGGGATTGTTTGTTTATATATGTTCAGCCCTGAGATGAACTGCAGACTCATACAGGCTGTACCCCGCCTTCACCCATTGTAGCTGGATTAGGCCCCCATAGACTCCCGCGACCCTGGTGAGTATAAAATGGGTTCAGTTGATGAGACGAGACCGTTTAATTTCCCTAAAGATGCCTGGAATTACGAAGGCCTGTTTTCATATTATCATTAGTGTTGTACTAAATCAGACTACAGTTATACTAGACCTACTGAACTGGCCTCTGTATCATTCTTTGGGTAGTGTTTTTATTATTGCTGACATTATTATTCTGTACTCACAGGTCACGCCTACAGCTTCCAGAACCTCAGTAGACAGCCTGCAGTTTTATACTTCACCAGGATCTTCGCAGAGGATGTGTGACAGTTGGATGCTACCCACCCACACCGCCACATCACAGAAAATGATTGAACAGTTAGAGATGTATTTAAATTATTATTTTTTTTTTTTTTTAGATATGACTGTTTCATTAATTAGTTATATTTTCTGTTTTCAGTTGATTTCAACATTTTATAAAACATTTAATTGTAGTGGCCATGAAAAAAATATTTGTAAATAAAATGTATCAATTCTTGTTACTTTAAATTTTTATTGGTTTGGATGGGGGGGGGGTTATTGTTTGTGATAATGATGATGTACATGCTGCCTAGTTTACACATAAGCAAAGTCTTCAAGAAGATGTACATTGTGGAGCTACACAGGTCTTTTGTCAAATTTATTTTCCATTTACCGCAATGTAAAATTTCAAAGTGATCCAGGATCTCGTCTGCATTTTCACCAAAATCCAATCAATTGGTCCTTGTGTCATTCCCAAGCTATTCTGAAAGTGGCACGGAAATCCGTCCATAAGTTTTTGAGTTATGTTGTACACAGGAAGACAGACAGAGAAATGCTGGTAAAAACAGCCTCCTTGGCAGACCTCCTTTCAGAGTGCTTTTTTTAGTTAAGATAGCACTTGTCACAGATGGTACATGTAGCACAAAGTGCTTTACATCCAGATTGATGTATCTATGAACATGAACATAAAGGTGGTCAATCTCGTTGCCAGTATAGAGAAGGTTTTGCAGCAACTAAATAAGAAATTGATGAAAACAAGGACTGCAACTGTAACATGCACATACAAAATCAAAATTTTACCAAGTGTATTTTTGTCATTTCTAGTCAAAATATCACATTTAAAATAAGACATAATCATCACCTAAAGACCAAGTTGTTCAGTGAGATATAAAGAGTTGGGTTTTTTTTTGTAGACAACAGATTTTGAAAATCTTATTTCAAGAAAACTTGCCAAGATAATTTTCACTTGTTCCATTAACAGATTTTATATTATTGTTTTTCTCATTGTCTTATTGTTTTTTTTGCTTAATTTGTAAGTAATATACTGAGTAATTGGCAATTAGTTGCGATATTTTAATGTATTTTTTTCTTAAACTGACAGGAATGAATGTTAAAAGATTAATGAACTTTTCTGATGGAAAGCTATGTATTAAATCACACATAAACAAAAGTTAAAGTTTAATATGATAACTGTGAACCTGAAAGAAGAAAACTATCCTTTTAACATCAGATGAACTCACACACCTGTGAGTCCACACAGTGCTCTACCATTAATCATTTACCGACCTACTTTAGAAAGGTTGAATGATGTTTCACCGATAATGAACACGTTTCCAAATGAAGAACCTTGAAAGTGTTTGGTAAACCTTGAAATATCAGGAATCTGTCAGTTAAGAATATAGCATAAAACTGATATTTTTATTATGTAATGGAGGCTCGTCTTTAAAAACAAATCTTTCTTTAGGCCATAAAATGCCCATCACTAATGACACCCAGAATGTGCAACTCAAAGTGATAAAATTCTGGACTTGAATACCAAACAGTTGAAATGACTCTTCTCCGCAGCAGAGTTTCCCAGCATTCTACAGTCTGCTACTTTGATAATTTATTACCTCTGAATGTCTAGTTTTTAGCTGTGCACAGTGCCTGACTTGCCTGGAGGCAGGATCTCCTTCACAGCAGTTGAGTGGATGCTGGTTTGACCACCAGAGTATACAGCAGAACAGTCTCCTGGATCTTTAATTATAAACTATGACTATGTCCAAATATGCTGCCTGTAACACAACATCTGTGCATGCATGTGTGCAGTCAAACAACCAGGATACACTCCTGTTCTGCTTATATAAAGGCACACTGAATTGTTTGTACAGGGTTTCATGTTAAGAGTAAATATTCCAAGATTAGAGTAGTGAAACCTTTACTGTTTAGCCTGTGTGTTTTACTCAGGCTTAGAGGAGATACCACCTGGGGGGGTTTGGGATCTGTGAGTTTTTACTCTGTGACTGGGAAAGGTTGCACAGTCTCCTAATCAGGAAAACCTTCAGTTCACATTGAAACAGCAACCAGACTCATATGAGCATCAAGTGCAAGCATGAGGTTTTTGGGTTTTTTTTGTACATTTTGTAAACCTATGGACACAAAGTAAAGGAATAATCTGCATGTTTGTCTTTGCTTAGCTGTAAAATCCCACCATGGATAAGTTGGTTGAAGTGACGGGACAAGCTTTGAATAATGTATCCAAGCCACTGCCTCACACTGACCGTAATCTCATCCCTCCCCAGTAAAATGCATTTCCTTCCTCATCGCTGTCCCTTAATGCATCTAACATCAGTGTATTAAAAAAAAAAAAAAAAAAAAAAAAAAAGACCAGCATAATCATAACCGCAGATTTCCATCTAATAGGAATCAACCGGTGTATTTATAATGTTCATCTCCATTTCTGGCTTTGATAATGACAGCTCTGTTTTTATGATTTGATGGGTTACAGGATGTTGTGTTTGATTTTATTTATTCTACAAAAATCTGCAATATAAGTGGATAACAGTTTTTACTGGAAGAAAATGACACTCTGATCACTGTTAGCGTTTAGCATTTATGAATAATCATAGTCTATCATTTCTAAGTAGTAAGTATTTTTATCCCATTGCTTTTAAAGGAACAAACAGAGTCAGTCTGTTGGCTGGTTCCTGGTGGATACATTCAATAATCACAGAATATTAATTACACTTTGCATGCTACGAATTCATGTGAACACACAATGGCCATACAAACGGTTCTGATTAAATCTGTCTCAAGTTTTGCACAAACTTCAAGCATTGAGAATAACTTCCTTCCTTCCTTCCTCCAAACCTTTGTATCCTTTGTTGAAAAATATGTGATTAATGGTTTCAACCAAACAACTAACAGAGAAGACAGAGGAGAAAGTTGTTTACTAAGGAATATGGGCAACTTCTGCAACAAGCATGTCCCTTAAACTAACAAGCAAAATGTCTTCTCATTCACCCCACTGCCTTATTTTACACAATATACAATATTTACAACCACAAAATATTCCAATATTTGTCCTCATTACCCCCATTCCTGATGAGTTCTTTCTTTTCCTTTGTCTTCCTCTAATATTCTTTTTTTTTTATATGGAACTATGAATAGTTCTTAACCTCAACAGTTTTGTATCATATTTGATCCATCCGGTTTCAGTGCTAAAAAAATATTATTTTTGGACAACACCTTATGAAACACAAACATGTCACACAAATTGGTAATTCACAAACTTCAACACTCAGAATTTAAATTTCTCACAGTCTTTTGCATGTATTTTTTTTGTTAATTTATTGCAGCCTAGCAGAAGGTTCAATCTTTTGTGATCTTCTTTGTAAGTGGCATTTAAAAAAAGATAAACAGATACTAGCTTAAAAAAAAAAAAAAGAGCCCACTGGATAAATGTGTATGTCTTCATGTTGATATTCATTTTCACTTGATTGGAGCCAGAATTATTTTTGTGTGACTTCCAAATGAATTAATCTCCATATTTAATCTATTTTTCATCTCATTATTATTATTATTATTATTGGTAGTAGTAGTAGTTTATTAATTCATTAATTTCTTTAAACAACAAACAAAAAAAAACCCAAACATGTCTATTGTTCCATATACAATACAACTGAAACGGTTTAGGCTTTGGTAAAACTTATATTGCCTAAACCTATGTACATTTAATATAATGTTTCCACAAGAAAACTAACAATCAAAACATTTTAATGTAATAATTGCTAAATATACAGTGGAAGAGAATACATATTTCATTTTAATTCAGGTGAATTATATTCTTATCTCAACTACTAATGGTGATCTAATCTACTGAACAATTAATTTATTTAGTTAATTCTGAGCTGTTAATTCTGTATATTTTTGAATGATAGTTCATTTGGACTTTTTTTTTTTTAAGTTTTAATTAATTTAATTAATGCATCTTTAAGGCCTTTCTACAGTCTATATTATCTTTTGTTTTCTGTTGCACTTTCAGAAATTTGATAAATTCCTGTTTAATTTACTAATAGATCTTCATAAAAGCTTAGAGTAAATAGAAAGGCTATATGAGAATAGATAAAACTGCAGTAAAGTGACTTTTTTCAACCAAATATCTTGAATTTAATATGAAAATAAGTGTTATTATAACTGTTATTAATCAAATTATATGGGTTTGTGCAGCAAGTCAAAGAATTATTTTAATTTTTTGATAGAATTAGTGGTTTATTAAACATATTGTTTTCTGGGGGATGTTTAGGTATTTGAAGGTTCCTTTCATCTCCTTCTGGAACAGTCTGTCTTTTTTATTGCTGTCCATATCTATAAACCTGCTGATAACCTCTAACCTAATGTTTTATAGTTGCTGTGTTTCTCCTGAAAAGGAATGTGAATTTTTTGTTGGAGCATCCATCTTTACCAGAGAGGATCTTTGTCTTTCCACCTGCTGATGTAAAGTATAAATATGCTGTAATGCATCAAAAAAGGACAGCTAGTTACAGTCTTTGGTCTCAGGATTTATTCCTTCTTTCTGTTTCAATGGACCGACTCCCTGTGCTTGGAATAGATTATAAAATGACCAGAAATTTAAGGAGCTGAAAATGACACAAAGGCAGAAACGTGGCTGTAGATGTTTTACCAAACGCATGGACAGTTTTTCCATAATGGTGATACCATAGCAAACCATACGATTGCATTTATTTCCATTTAATTTCCACTGCTCAATGAAACTGTTGGGCTATGATATTCTCTAAGGATTCTAATCCTTAGAAAAAAAACATTCTAATTGGGCTGTTTTTTTTTTTTTTTTTTTATGGATAATGGTATTTTGATACCATACCAAAAAAACAACCTGACCCCTTCTCTACTTTAGTGGAGGTGACTGATCTCATCTGTCTCTCTGGATATCATTGTCCAATCAGAACGAAGTCCTAAGTACAGTCAGTGACATTTGGTAGGTTATCTTACACATCCTTGTGTGTTTTTTTTGTCAATTTGAAGCTGGCTCTATTGTTGAACAATTTCTTATAAAGTAATAAGTAATAAAGTAAAAAACAAAAACTCTGAGAGCGCAGGCCTCCGCCAAGGTAAATGCCATATAATCCGTGCATAACCTGTCCATGGCTTCTCAGTGCTCCTTAGAAGGATGGGTTAAATGCAGAGGACACATTTCGTTGTACAATTGTATGACAATAGTCTTATATTACCTTCGAACATAATGACACTGATATTATGATCAAAACAAGTTGTATTGTCTCTTGTCTTGTAAGCAACATTATATATAATATATTACTTTTGCCAAATACATCAAATAGATTAATGCAGGGGTTCTCAAACTTTTTTGGCCCAGGTCCCCCTTGGAGGGGTGAAATTTTTCCATGTCCCCCCTCATCCTCGCGATACTGAAAATGATAAAAAACCACTTCAACAATGATTATTATGAAACAATGATAACCTTTTTTAATAGTGCTTTTGTGCAAACCAGCGAAATTTTCAGGTATTATAATATAAATGAGCACTTCAGAAACAACAATTTTAAATAATTTTAAAATAATAAACGGAACAAAAGACACACAAAACCTTCTTGAGGAACTTGGCGGACACAAAAATCGATCCATGTTCGCTGCAGGGTGGCTAAAAATAGCCTGTGACTCGCTCCGCCTCAATTTAGTCAAGCTGGCGCCAAACAGCGCTGTTACTTCCGCCCGTTCGCTACAAAATAAAACTTCCGCACTTCAAAATAAAACAGCAAAAAGAAAAAAAAAAACCTTGAATAATTTCGCGTACCCCCTGGACATGCGCCACGTCCCCCTAGGGGTCCGCGGACCCCAGTTTGAGAACCGTGGGATTAATGGACATGTAACAATGGGTTTTATTTTTCACTATTCAGTTTTGCATCCAATAATATTAATTTCTTTCAGTAGGCTATATCTTCATTTTGTGCAGGTTTGGCGCAAGTACTCTTTTCTCAAGTACTTTTTCTACTAGACAACACCACCAGAAACTCCTTGTTTGACCCTTGTATACATCAAAAGCCTCCGAGGCTTCGGTTTTTGATCCAAGGGTGAAAATTATTGATCACGTTGATCAGCGGGTCCCGACTCGGAAGCCGCCATATTGGATTCTGTTGCTTCCGTCCCGATTCCGTATATGACCCAGTTGCCATATGCTAGTGCCGACCTTGGTACAGTACAGTATATGTAAAGTGTATACTGTGAGAATTTCTAGTAAACAATATTGTTATACTTGCAAAATGCTTTATTCATAAATGCACATTAATGTCTGTCACACCTCAAGTACAGGTTTTGTTGAAGGAACTTGTTATCTTTTTGGACTCTTTGGAAAAGGTTAAATCTGAATACACCTTTATAATATGTTATCTGCTTTGTCTTTTAATCTGAACCCAGGAAGTAATAATTGAATTTATTTTATTGTTATTATTTTAGTTTTCATGTGTGTACAGTAAGTACAGTATTATGTACAGTTACGTTCAGTGTCTGCGCTGCAGTGATTTGTTAAAGTTTCCCGCTGGTGTGAGTTTGCTGTCTGTCATTGGTCACAGAGTAGGAAATGGAGTCTGATGAAAGTTTACCGTAAAACTCCTCACATAGCAGCATGTATTCATTCATTCCAGTGACATTTTAACGAGTGTTAATTCTCACGGCAATACGGGACAAATTGCGTCCCGTCTCAAAACGGAACCCGTACTTTTTTCTAAATGCGAGACGATTATGTATTTTAAGGGGCGGTTGGCATCACTAAAAGCAACTGGGCCCAGTCCTTAAAATAGTATCCCTTTAGTTAGCACTCAGATTGAGCTAAATTGGCAACGAAACAAGCAGGACCACCTCGACCAAATATAAAAATAAAACAAGTTTCGTCAAAGGGATGAAAATCATACACTGGAGGCTTTTCAACGACATTGTATGAGAAGAGCTTTTGGTTACCCGGCTGCGAGATGGCAATGGCTATATTCTGCTACACCTGCTTACTTTTCCACCCTGGAAGTGGCTCCGTGGATAACATAGCTTGGACAGTTACTGTTGTTTCGGACATGTACTATTTGTCGGAGAAGATAAAAAAGAGTCAACAAAGGTACACATTGGACATCTGCCTGAAAAGTTCGGCTTTTGGGAGAGTGAACATCGGTACACAACTGAACGAGGGCTACATGTTAGTAGTTCACCGCCACAACGACGAGGTGAGCAATAATAGACACTAAACCGGTGTCGTGTAAAAAAGTAAGGTGTAAAATACGTTTGGCATAAAATTGGACAGTGCGCCTGCGCGACCAAGGTCCAGGCTGTGTATGGTTGCGGCAGGTTGAAAAAAAAAATTAGGGTCGTAAAATAAATCTGGTTGGGTCACACTGCTATACTCCATGACAAATAATAAGACTAAATGTGCGTTCCTTTTTTTCTATCATTTTTACTAGAGCCTAAGTTATTCAAGAAAAAAAAAACAGTAGATACAACGCCAAACATATCTATTTTAGATATTGGATTGGCAATCGAATTCGCCTCCACGGAGATTATCATGGGTGTTTTGGATTATCAACATGACTCTATTTATTTTGTGACCAGATTTATTTGTATGCCTGCAAAATATGTAGGGTCGCGCTTTGCGCATGTGCAGTGACACCACAATTTACTTATTTTATTTTTCCCGACACCGGTTCATCCAATGTGGGTTATTTTTCTTTGTATTTGGCATATTTTGCTTTGAGAGTTAATTAGCCCTGGTTATATTCTCAATTAAAATATAATTAAAATATATAAATATCCACTCAACTGTTTTTCCATTTTTATTGTCACATCATTATTTACAGTGTGATAAAAGGTCTATCCATGATAAATACTAGAAATGGCCAGGTGTAAATATCCTCTCAACTATTATATACATGTTACTGTTTACAATGTGGTAATATCCTTAAAAAATATACAAAATGGCAAGGTCTAAATCCTCTCAACTAGGGTATTTCTTTTTAAAATAGTTTTATTAAGTGCACTTTCCTACTTGGAACATACTGAAGTTGTCACTTTTGAAAATCTGACATTCTGTAGTATAATACTATTTAAAGACGTAAATAAATATGAATGTTTTTCTTTTAAAACTGTATATTTATAAATATATATATATATATATATATATACACAAAAGAACAATAAAACACCATGTTAAGGTAAAAAAAAGGCTCATAATAGTTTAATTTCAGAGTTGATATCTATTTTTATGTTTTTTTGATAATAACCAACATCACTTCGATATCTATGGTATTGTATTAATAAAAACAGCGCTTTTAGCCATTTCATGGTCTGTTTTAATCACATGATAAACACAGGAGTTTGTACTTGAATGCATTAATCATTGTTTTTGATGACTTTTAATGATCTAATAGTTTCTTCCACAACAGTATTTTTGATACCTGGTTATATGTCTCTACCTAGACAAAAATCCTTTTTAAAGACATTTTATAATCTTAGTGAGTCATTCCTGGTTAAACAAAGGTTAAATAAATAAAAACCAAGGGCATCATTCTCAATCTGCAAGTAAAACAACACACATTAAATTCATTTCCACAGAATCCTTATTGTGTTAGTCAGAAAATGCAGAATATCCAAACAGAAAATGCTGTTTACATGGCCCTGGTAAATTTATAATATTAATATAATTTGAATAAAACTGAAATAATCATGTGTATGTGAACATATCTGATATTAAACTCTCTGACTGCTAAACAGAAGATATTTTCAAATACGCCCTGACTTAGAATGAACCTCCATCCTGTTGAATTGATGAATTAGTGACGTGAGTAACACTGATGAGTTCATTCTTCTAAACAGCTTCACTGTTCAACCCTTTAACACAGTGATACATGACGGGCGACTATTTTGCAACTTTAAAATTACAGAAAAACACCATGCAGGTCCCAACCCAATTCGTCCTAGTACTTGTCACAGTGTTCCTATCTTGTAAATTGTTTATGTGTAATTTAACTTGAGCTTGTTTACTGTTGGAGCTGGAAACTAAACATATGTTCAACATCTGGACATTAGGGCTGGTTGGTTGTAATATTGTGCAAACATGTCGTATGTGTTTCCGGTATTAGTTCATTTCCAGTGTAGCAGTAATTCTGAGCCTTTACAGGTGGTCTGTCTACGTCAGGGCATATGAGGGGAAAGTATCCTATCCTGTGTTAACTAATGATGACATTTTGTTGTTGATTTCTGGTTAATCATGAGGAAACGGTGGAAAAACGCAGTGGACATCAGCTGGAAATGAATGACAACTGTGATTGATGTGATAGGAGGAGAGGTCCTTTAGTTAATCAGACTGTGTCAGGATGAAGTGTCAGCATTAATCACAGACTGAGATGATGTTGGAGATACTAGGGGAACCAGCGGCAGTCGGGATGCTGATAGTGGAGCAGTTAACAGCATTTAGGGGCGAATAACGAGCACGGGGAGAAAGGTAATTAACAGAGGATATTTGTGATAGAAATGGCAATAATTACCATATTTGACAGTGTGGGAAGCAGATGTGAGAGGAAGATTAGAGCAGGAGAAATGAGTAAAAGCACAATAAGGAGCTGACTGAATGTCTACCAAGACTTTATATAGCCTCCTAAGTGCACATGTTGGTCCAGGTAATGGAACAGCATAGTATGTAATGCTAGATAATAGACTGTCATTGCATGTGGGGAAATCTGAATGCATTTTATTTGGTACCAAACATAAGATAAAAAAGGCACCCGAGTTAAAAGTCACATGTAAAGGTGATGACATTCAAACAAAGATAACAGTTATATATTTAGGTTTAACAATGGACCAGACTTTGACCGGTCATTCCTTTACTGAGAGGCTATTAAGGGGAAAAAAAAACATAAAGTGAGAAGAACAAAATAATAACACACATGTTAATAGCATAAGTCATGTGTGGATCTGAAGCTTAATCTTCAACATTTAACAATGACAGTAATTTAACCATTAATACATGTAAAGCTTGTGTCATTTGTTCAACCTTCTGTTGACTGTGAGTATTTTTGACATCCACTGAACACACATTAATGACAATTTGTCCCCTTTTAATAGAATTTTTGTGGTGTAGATGCAATATAATATCTGTAGAAATAATCTTTTGTGCTGCTTTTGTAATTTCCTTCTACTGTAGAAGGATTTTTCTTGGTTCCATAAGACAGTGAAATCATGTCCCATTTAACTCAGTGAATGTTCAGCAGTTATCTAAAATATTGCTGTTATATTTTATTTAGTGAGATGACGATTCGCATTAGCTGTAATCGTTATTTATATTTAGGTTTTTGACTAATTTATTGCGAAGAAATATATATATATATATATATATATATATATATATGTATATATATACTAAAACCAGTCTGAGTCGGTGTTCAGACCGTTAATTAACATGCATGTGTCCTGCACCATCTGGTCATAAATGGGCCGAACAAACTGTTTGTTCACACTTGGCTTTAAATAAAAGTGCTTCCAAATTGCAATTTTTATACCGTAGCGCAAGGCTGTTAGATTTTAAAGTAAAAAAAAAGCTTGTGCAGTGCCATTTTGACTATGCGTGTTCAGCATGGTACAGTGGTCTGACAGTGAAAATTAAAAATAAAATGCAGGTTATGCAAAACAACATGATCCGTTTTATATTAGGTACACCATCTAGATATCATGTTACTTTTGATGATTTTAAAAAAGTGGACTTTCTGCCTGTAAAGCTAAGGGTTGAACATTTAAAACTGAATCGTATGTTCAATATTATCAATGGGATTGCTCCTAAGTATTTTGGATCTCAAATTGTAATGGTGCATACTCAACATGCCCATGAAACAAGAGCTAGTGTCCACTCCTGTAAAGTACCATCTGCAAAAAGTGTGGTACGTAGCTCTTTCTTTTATACTGGGATAACGTTGTGGAATAGCCTCCCACTAAACATTAAAATAGCAGAATAAAAAGTGTTTTTTTTTGTGTGGGATAAAGTAGAAAATTAGGTGAGTTAGGCTTGTGATTGTATTTATGTGATATTTTGTTGCATGTATTTGTATGTCCTGTCCTTTCCATTAGGGACCATGTTGGAAACAAGTGTTTACACTTTTACATGTTATCTCTTGGATACCTTGTCATGCTATATCCATAAATAAACCAAATCAAACAAAAAAAAATGTACATACATATTTGATCATTTTTTGTCGTCTTGCATGATTTTATGAAGCTGAAACAATAGTATTCATCACTTTTATTAAAGGATCTTAAGCGGGTTTTTTAAAAAATTCCACCTGGTTTTAGAAGTCACAAGCTTGTTGCAGAAAAATATGTATTGTATTTTACTGATTATCTGAACCTGCTGTATGCTCACTAGAGTCATGGAGGTCACTGGAGCCGATCCCAGCTACTTATGCACAAAGGCGTGGTTTACCCTGGAGATGCCAACGGTTCATCTCAGGATTGACTTATAGAGACAATCATTCTCACATTCACATATGGGCAACTTAGATTAACCTATTAACCTGTCAGTGAATGTGTTTGGATGGTGGGAGGAAACCACAGTACCTGGAGAAAACCCATGAAGATATGTGGAGAACAACCAACTCCACACATAAAGGTCCCACCCCCTATCAACTGAATTTAATTAAATTTAATTAAATGCCTTTATTGACATTGCATATACAATCCAACGAAATTGAATGCTACTCCAGTAAAGTGCTTAGGTCACACATGCATTACATACACACTTAGTAATGTCGTACATATAATAAATACAATAGTAATGTTAACAAAGATAGAACTTAAAATAGAAAATGCAGTGCAATCCTCAGAGAATATCATAGCCTAAGAGTTTCATTGAGCATTAGTAATTAGATGAAAATAAATGGCAAAGACTGAAAACGTTACGGTTTAATTTTTACAAAGTAATGAACTAAATAAAGCCCACTTTGTTTCCTCTACTGCAACTCTGTCAAGGAAATTAAAAGTTCACAGAAAACTACAAGCACTGGACAGACACACAGACGTAATGGCAGCTTCAAGTTATTACACCCATTAAAATGTGAATATTGACTTTCTGAGATTTACAGACCAAAAACTTGAATTGTGTTCTCTTACAAAAGCCGAGACACAGACGTAGAGAGACTTTTCTGAACAAATAAAGACTTGGAAGAGAACCCAGACTTACACAGGAAAATGAACAGTGCTGTCTTATTCACGGTGCAAAACGCTGCTTTATGAAGAGGGAGAGGTTAATGTAAATATTAATATATATTAATAGAAATGGAAAAATGAAACATATCTTTAAAAAAAAATAAATCAAATGAAGTAATAACATTAAGTTAAAACTAAAACTAAAAATGAAAAAATTAAATACATTGGGAAAAATATATATAAAAGTAACCACATCTTGAAGCCTTTGGAAAAAATACATGTTTTGTTTTGCAAATATTTCCCCCGTGCTTTAAGGGGACTTTGAGAAAAAAACAAGTTCATGTTTATACAGGGCATAATTTGCATACTTCAAACAGATTTCACCTACATTTATATTTAACCTGAATTTTGGTTCCTATGGTGTCAGAGGTCCCCATGGTGTGACTGTGTAAACAGATTGTCCCCATAAAGATAGGAATACACACACACACACACACACACACACACACACACACACACACACACACACACACACACACACACACACAGATACATAAAATAAATGTAACCTTTCTAGGACCCACATGGAATGGCTGGGAGCGTATCAATCAGATCTTAAATGTGTACCATGCAAGACTTCACAATAAAAACTATCTGAAAATGCACCAATCACTGATCGTCTAAAGACCAACTTTTTATTCTGAAGACGAATGAACAAAGTTTTTTCCCTACAACATTATTCTTTGAACCTATTATCGAACAGTACATTTGCAAGATCTAAAAAAACCAAACACTGCTGACTGAACTCTGAGCACACGTACTAAACTACTCCAGAAATAGAGACATCGAGTTCCCCTAATGTCCCTTGTGAGCACTTCCACCCGACCCTTGTGTTGATAACTTTTACCTGAGTCGTACTCGTACATCAGATCCATCACCTCACATCTCAAGTGCTACATTGAGGAAAATCACACCAGTGTGACTTACGCTGGACACAAGCTTCTCTTGAGAATGAGACAAACTGAATGTTCCCAGACACAGTAAAGATCTGCCCTAGTGTCGTGTTTTTGATGAGCCTTCTGGGAGAAAAACCAGCCTTCAAATCTAAAATCCAATTTTCTTCTGACAGGCCATTTCATCCAAGCTTATGTTGGTTTTGTCAACATAATAGCTTTGTTAAGAATTATTGTTGCAAAGAAAATCAATAAATAAGACTAAAATTACAGTTCCCCATATCAGTTTTATTTCCTTGCCAGAAATATAAGATGTGATATGAGTCGTTTTCATTAGGCTGCATTCACGTCACACATTTCAAGTGTCCTCTGAAGTGAGGACTCATTAATTTTTCCCTTGGATGTCCACTGAACACTGTCAAAACTGCAAATAAGTGATAATGACAGCAAAACAGATGTATAATGTGGGAAAAACACAAGTGAATATAGTCTTTGGTGTATTCATTTTTATGTTACTGTTTAACTCTCATGTTATGTTACAGGTCAAATGGACCCATTTTAAAGTTGACTGCTGGACGTCCTGTTTTGGGTCAGAAATGTCAGACTACTACTACTTTCTGTGAGGCATATTATGTTGCGAAATATCCTCCTGACACCCAGTTTATCATTCTTTTTTTTTTTTTTTTTTACGTTTAATAATAGTTTTGATTGGAAATTTCCTAATGTGGCAGTTTTTTCAGATATGGAAGCCCGTTTCCAACACTTGAAAAAAAGTTTCTTGATTAATTGTGAGATAGTATCTTACAATTCTGACTTATTATCTCGCAATTCTGAGATACTTTATGTTACAAAATACCAAATTTCCATGGTCATTCAATATGGATTTGATTATTGAAAGCAATTTTCAGCGTGGTTTCACAAAGGATCATGACATTGAAATAAGCCTCCACACTTTAAAAAGAACTTTGGCAAGAAACGATGTCTGGAGCAGCCAAAATAAAACAGATATTGTCGAGGTGGCAGAGTTCATTCATAATAAGTCAGAATTGTGAGATACTATATTGCAATCAAATCAAAAAACATTTATATTATCAAACATATATATATAATAAATGAGTGAATCTTCCTAATTGAACCATTACCTGTTAGAAGTAAGAAACACCATTGCTCTAAATATTAAGAGAATAGTTAGTAATGGAATTGGTAATGAAATATTAACAGTGCTTGTTATGATTTTTTGGGACATCTTTTGGATGAATAAAGATGCATCAGGTCAGATTGACCCAAGAACATCATTGCTGTTCCTGACAAATGCACATACTGTAACAGGGGGGTTAATACAGATTGTCCAAAATGTCTGAAAAAGTACATAGATTAGATTCATACATGGGGCGGCCGGGGTTTAGTTGGTACTTTACATAAAACATATCAGAAAATTAAAACCATTAAAAGACAATTAAAATAAGAGACAAAAAACATTTAAAAGACAATAAGCTCTAGTGAACCGTAACCGTTTTTATGTACATGTATACAATGTATTTGTAAATATTCCAAAAGAAAGAACCCGTAAAGTGAATGGATCATAATGTGCAGACAGTATTTTGAAGTAGATATGAGACTAATATTCCTTTGGTCTAAAACCTATTCTCTTGTTAGTTCTAATAATTTCACATTTTGACCCTAGACTTATCTTATCAACCAAAATTTAAGACTTCAGTTTTCTTTGTCATTAACATATATTTCAATTGTTTTATTTTCAAGAAGCATTTTACTCATAGACCAGTGTTAGAAGATTATCATAAAGAATGCAGTGAAGGAGAAATTGTTTTGTGAGAGGCCATTATGCTTTAATACCTGTTCTGTTATATTATTCATGTGTGTATTTTGTTGATTTTATATGGCTGCTGCTGCTGCCTTGTTCTCTCTTGCACAAGAGATTTTTGATCTCACTGGAACTCCCTGGTTAGGTAAAGCCAAGGTTAATAAAATAAAGAATTGTACCTGTGTGAATACCTAAAATAGGTTTACTATAAATCTCATGTCAAAATACAGTACAGTGCAAAAAGTCCTGTGTAGCTTTTAACTTTGTTGTTTTGACAGGGCTGTTTATTTGTAAGAAGAAATATGCAGGAAACATCAGCATTATCAATTATTACTGGAGTGCAAGTCAAGTGTTTGGTGGTGGCCGCCTATTGCACGTGTTGCCTTGGAATTAAATTGTAGAATCAGGAAAAAGAACATAAGAGTGGTCAAGTAACAATTATACCCTTTGATTTTATTGAAACATTTGCCTGTAAAACACTCAAGAATGAGTAAGAGAGCTTAAAAAGAATAATCAAGATTCTTTAAAGTGTATTGGTTAAGACAACATTTTAATTTCCTTTACATAATGAACATATGTAGCCTCGTAAACTAGCCCACCTCTAGTGGCAAAAAATATTTTTGCCTGAATGGTTGGTCTAGCGACGCTCCATAGAGCCAATCACAAAGCTCCATTTGTGTAGTGAGATTGTAGGGCGGGCCTTAGCACAAGAACGATGGGGTTGAAGAAGTACGAACATAAAAAATGTCTATGGTCAGATAAGCAGCATGAAAACTGACGCAGTTGGATATTTTTCCTCCACTGTTACTAGTGTGTTAACGTTATTAGCCTAGCCTATAGGATGTTAAAACAACCAGATAAATGCTAGTTTCGATTTTGTTTTCGTCGTTCTGTATACGTCACATTGTTCATTGCCCTGATTGGTCATAGTGCTGACCTATTATGTACAGAGCAGCTTGAAAGACAGCTGTTTATCCCACCTGTACACTTAACCTCAGTCTATGGACCATGTCCAGATTATGAATTTATATCATAGTTGAGCTTGCCAGGCTAGAACATATGCACATTTTATCAGTTCACCTGAACATGACAATATATTTGACATTATAATTCATTCAAATGACATTATATTTGAATGAAAATGAATGAATTAATTATTTACAATGACATTATATCATAGCTCATTGAATCACCTTTAAATGTAAAAGTCAATAGTTAATTTGAAGCGACTGTGCTCTGTAAGAGGGACTGTCAATGAAGCCCGTACTGTTCAAGAGCCTGTAGGATATGTGGTTCACCTCGTTAATGATACAGAACACTAGGACACCCTCAGTGAGGAGCCTCTTGGCCATAGTGTAGATCACCACTTTAGCGTACCCTTTTCCTCTGTGCTCTGGTACAGTGTATAACATCCCTATTTCACAGCAATCATACACTTATATCCAGGATACTGGCTGACCCTGGTCATCAATGATACAGCATGAGGGAAAGTTGCTAATAAGATGTGTAATCCATTTGTAGCTCTGCTCCGTCCCTCCATGATGCCAGGTTTGATTCAGAAAATCCACATGAGAGAAGTTAAGTGATGAAATCCTTGATTCAAGCTCAATGTAGAATAAAGACCAATTTAAGTTTCACTTTGACCAGATGCAAATATTTAAGTCAAGATGTTTAACTAGGACTGAGTAATAGAGTTATAATGTGTAGAACATCCCTCACACACAGTAACAAATGTTGAATATAATTCCAAAGCTTGGGTTGGACCCACAAGTGCAATTTGCATAATATATTTTTTATGAAGATTAACTTTGACTGATTATGTACAGACATTGGTATATTAGTTTTAATATTATTTTAGTGGTTTTATAGAAGTTTTTATTCTATTAAATTGGTTTAACCAGTATTTACCTCTGCCAAGGAGGTATTAAATTCCGGTCAATTTGTCTGTCTGTCTGTCTGTTTAATAATTGCAATGGTTAAACATGATTATATTTCAAATACAAACATCTACAAAATGTTAATGCTATTTTAACTCACTGTCACCTTCATAAAATTGCCCAAGTCAGTTTTCAACAGAAATAGCTTTTTCCCCCTAAGTCATAAAATAATTAATTTCTGATAAAAAATGTTTTTGTGTTTCCTGAATTAAATAAATGCCTCGGGCAGTTATTTTAGGAAAGTGATGATATTTAAATAATCTGTAGCTTTGCTATTTTCATGTCACTATTCCTGCCCTGACCTATTTATTAAAGATTATTCATACATCTAGTAACGTGACGGAGGCCTTTACAATTTGGTACAGATGGTTACTGTGAAGGAATTCTACTAATGCATGCAATCTGAACAATAAGTAAGGTTCAACACCCTTCTGCTCCAATAAAAATAATAACATATATATATATATATATATATATATATATATATATATATATATGTATGTGTATGTGATACCTGTGCATTATTTAAATTAAATATATGGATTTTATTGGATCTATTTTATTTAACATAAGAATAATGCCCAAAAATAGAGCACAAAACAATATTACTAAACATATTCAGATGGCCTGTTCTTAGGTTGTCTTAATGTACTCAAAATTATTTCAGGCTCCGGTTTGAGCTGTACTTGATCAAAATATTGTAAATAAAGAATTGTCCAAATGTCACAAATATCCAAAGGCTTGTTGTGATCCATGTAAAATGTAAGAAATTATGCAAAAGTTGAGCTGTCATCACAGATCAATAAAAACTGGTTAACGATTTCCAATCACTCCCCGTCAGCACAAGCAGCAGTTTTACATCTTTAGGTTTCCCATTGATTTTGTAACCTTTCATTCTTAGTTCAATCCACAGCAAATACAGTTCCTCCCTGTGTATATTTGTTCAGTAAAGTCATGAGCACACATGTGCAGAACCTGCACAGACAACAATGAACATAGTAGATATAAAGGCTTCAATCTGTCAAACAAGTGAGCAGCATCAATAAATGCAGTTATAAACATACCTTACCTAAGTTAGGTGGTAGTTTGTGCTGTAAAAGTGTATTCTTTACATGATGTGGAATTATCTTAAAAATGTCATGTTTTCATAATCTAAAATGTTGTTTTTCTGTCGACATAAAATGATGTATAATTGAAAAAACACATTCATCAGTGTGGATCTGACCGCTTTTAAACAGCCACTGTTGACTGTAACCATCTGCTGATCTAACTGTTTAATAGCTGTTGATCCACTAATGCTATCAAACCATGTAAATAATTGGTGGAAATTGCAGTTTGTCATCTTTTCATGGTCATTAGATATGACCCATTTTGTCATTCAGAGGCTCCGTAGTGAAAGTAAAAACATCATCTTCAACGCTCATTCATCACTAAAACCCATAGAGGTGAATAAATTACAGTGGAGGGACACGCTTGGTTTATGCTTAATGAAATGTTGAAAAAGTCACTTTGTCTTTCGTTTTCTTTGCTTCTGCTATAATAATATTCAATTTAAATCTGAGATTTTAAGAACAGCTGTACAATCAGTTAATTAAATATAGAAAAATACCTGCTTTTGATTCAAAAAGTGACAAGTACAAAGGCTTATGTTATTATAATAAATTATGATAAACCACTTTAGAAAGGTTAACTAGAGACAAAATTTAATTTGGGAACTGCTGCAAAAGTAGCACAGAGTCTTTATGGTCTTATAAAGTCAACAGTAGTTAAATGTTAATACTGTGCAATAAAAAGTTAACATTAGATAAATTTCAAGTTCAGTTTGGGATGATCAATGAAAGGTCACCAGGTCTTAAAGGGAATTTGTTGAGTTTATTGTACCTGAACATCTGCTCTGCTGTTCTACAGCTAATTAAACTATTACCTTGACAGGTGGAGAATCATTTATACAAATGACCTGACACCTAAAATTACATTTACTGCACACAGAGGTCCATCGGCAGCTGTAACGGTGCCTCCTATGTGTGGTTTATTAACCTTGTAGCTCCATATTTACTGTTGCTTTGTCTTCAGCATATTTAATTGACCAGATTGCCTTGAGATGTTTGATGGGTCAGGATATTTTCGAAGACTTTTGCTTTTTTAATCACCTACACAGTAGTAATGGTAATTGACCTCAGTCAATAGTCAGACACACCTGGATTAATCAATTTGTTCAATAATGTAAGACTGGAAACAAAGGAGCTGCAGTAACTTCATGAAGTAGTGGATGTGTGCAAAGAGCCCATTAATATTGACTGAAGTCAGAGAGACATGTCACTTCTGAACCATACCGCTTGCATGCCAGCAGGGCACGTCGACACTGCTAACAGCTGTGCGCCTTAGCAAACTACTTTCATCAGTTTTTCAGCAGTGTTTGCGGCTGCTATGTGCAGATGCACAGCTGTTAGCAGTGACAACGTGCATTATTTTCTATTGAGAGAAAGTAGCTCCAAGCAATTATGAGGTGTGAGTTTTTTTTCTGTGACAGTTTTGTTATGCAAATACATCATGCATTCGAACACATATTGTTTTGAGAAGACACATATTTTCATGACCCCAGGAAACCTGCTGGAACTACTTTTGCTTTGACCAAAACCGGACCAGAACTCAGCTCACAGGGGTAAGTCACTGTGGGTGCAACAGAGGAAAGACGCTGATTCCATACAGATTCATGTAAAAAATAGTAAACTATCCCTTTAACTCCACCCACTAAATGAGCATTAGAGAATGTGTCAAACAGACCACAAGATGTATTGGTTGTATTTTACCAGATGTAACATTGGATGTTTTTTAATTTCATATAAACGGTTTGGAATTTTAAAAAATCGGAATTAAAATATGCACCATTGTGTTTTCATGAAAGTGACTTAATTTAATTCCGCTCAATGTCTGGGGGTTAGAAAGGGCTCTTATTGGACAGAAGGTCCACGCTCTGTGCCTGCGTTGCTAAGTCTTGCGTCAGCACATTGCAATTTTTTGAGCAGAATAAAGTCATTCAAGAGACAACAATCAACAAAAATCTCTCCCTCTCCCAACATTTATTGTGCAAAGTTTGACTTTTGTTCGACTAGAAAATATAAACCTTTTCTATGGTCTTACAGTTTTGACTGTTGTTACCTGAACTGCTAATTAAAACTGCACTAAGGATCATGACCAAACATTACTGTATGCAGGGGCAGGCTGTGAACTACCCCTGCATGGAGCACTGTCAAAATGTACTCACCTCTTTTCTCTTCCCCTGACCTCCTGTTGGCTTTTCAAAGTTTAGTTTGGTTTGCGTCAGATTACTTGACTTCATTTAGTTTTCAGCATCATAAAGATTCAGATAGCATGGCCATCAACTATAATTCTTCAATGTTATTTCCCTTCAAAAAGTTGACTGTTTATAATAAGAATTTGGGTCAGATTTAATCAGTTTCTCCTCTTATGGGACTTTCTGAATACTTTATTTAAGGGCCTGTAACTACCCACCTGTGTTTGAAGACAGGATAATCACTGGAGGAAACTCAGGGCAGGATAGTCACGGTCAGGTTTATTTGTGGCTGCAGTGGGCAGCTGGCGTCCTGTGGAGGGAGGGTGTGTTACGTCATAGGCTGTTAAAACGGGACTGGTCGTTCTCACTGCTGGGCCCGTAAAGATGCCAATTACTGTAAAAGCTCTGCAGATCTTCCTCTTCTCACCTTGTAATTGTGACATTTGGAGCCAGACTACCGGTGTGTTGGAAAGCAGTCAAAAGATATAAGATCCATGTGCGGTTTGATGGAGTAAATGAATGCACAGTTGAACTTGACTAAGCTCTGTCAGCCAAGTACCTCTGCTCTCTCATATAACACCCAACATTCAGGCTACGTTTATACTGAGATGATCGGAAGAGAAGACACAAAACTGGCATTGTAAAGGTGTCTTTCCATTGTTATTTCATTAATATTGCTGTGTTCTTCATTGTTATTGAATACATTGTGTGGTGGTTCTATTAAAAACATAATCCGGATTGCTTTGTTTCCAGCTGTTTTTGTACAGTAGAAAAATTACTTGAGGTCGAACAACAGAGTTTACCGGTACTTCCACATACATGTCCATGATGCGGTGATGAGGCGTTTCTGATTGGCTCAGAATGCATGAAGGAACACCTCCCCGCCCTCCCCTCTCGCTCTGTGTGTGTTTACCTTTACCAGAGTATCACCCAGCTAGGTTTCGTGCCGTTGCTTGTTCTGAAAACGTGAAAGGAAAAAATCAAGGCTTTATTTCCACAGAGAACACGTGAACCAGTTTGATCCACCATTTTTTTTCAAGTTTGTGCAGCAGCTACTGTGGCGTGATCTTCTTTCGTAGATGCTAATGCTAACACTACTTCAGATTCACTGCAATGGGGGAAGGGTTTAACCCCATTGCCAGCTTTTTCTGGGTCCCTCGTTCCTCTCGTTGTTTTCTGTGAATGCAGTATGCAGCCAGTGGAGGTGACAAACCACTGTCAAAGGCAGCATTGTTGGTAACTCAGGGTGACTCATTAGATTTCAAAAGGAGCGTGGAAAAGTGGTTTTCAGCAGAATGACACCTTTAACCTTTTTATCTGCATTTACACAAGCGTCTTCATTAAGAAATGTCCGTGCATATGGGGACGCAGGAGTGTGTGGATTTGGAATAGACATTTATGGTGGTGTGAAAGAACACTTCCTTGTCAACACAAGAGGTGAGAAGTAACTAAGTAGAAGTACTTCACTACTATAATGAGGTAGATTTTTTTTTTTTTAAGGTATCTGTACTTGACTTGAGTATTTATTTTTCTGGCAAGTTTTTACTTTTACTCCCTATATTTGTTCATAAATATCTGTACTTTATGGATTGTACTTATATACTTTATTCACCAGTGGGTGCCCAAAGCATTTTAAATTCCTCACATTCACCCATTCACACACACACACACACTCGTTCACCAGTAGACGGCTGCTGTCGATACACAGGTGCTGCCTGACCCTACTGGGTATATACAGGTCTTTATAATGATAGGGGTGTGTATGTGTGTGTGTGTGTGTGTGTGTGTGTGTGTGTGTCACAGAATAGAATCGAATAGAAAAATCACTCTGACAGCGCAGATCTCCACCAAGGTAGACTAGGGCTGTCAAAATGAATGAGTTTACACAAATGAATCCATCTTCATGATTAAAAAAAGTATTACAAAATTAACACAATTAACCCATTTGCAGTGTATATTGATTGTGAACATCTTCAGTGACACATTTTGGGCAGTTTATCCAAGTAGAGGTAGGATGTGGAAATGAACAGTTAGTCCAGTAGTGATAGGCAGCAGAACCAGCCCATTAAGATGGAAGACATTAAACTGTACATTGGTCCTCGAGATGGAAATATCTGTCAACTGAGTATTATGCACACTCTGCAGGAGGATTTTTTTTTCTTTTTACCAAAGCACTTCCAGCTTCAAAGGACATTAATGCAGAGCATACATTAGTTTGGGATTCTGCTCGTATTTCTGTTAATGTGTTGCCCTACATTCAGTATGTTCCTTTCTTTCTTGAGACTGTTTGCCCATGCACAAAAACACGACTGATGTTGATTTAAATTGAATTATATTTAGTTGGTGTTACTTGAAATTCATCCACAACAACACTGTGATTAATCTGATTAAAAACTTTAATTGTTTGACAGCACTAGTCAAAACGTAAGACGCTAATGGTGTTAGCATTTGTATAAGACTGTGTGTTAGCATTATACTAATTGGTAGCATTAACATACTTTTTTTTAACCATAAAATAAAGAGTGAATCAATGTAAATAGCCTCAACTGAGTATGTAGGGTGAATTAATATTTTATTACATTATAATATTTGATGTTAAATATTGTAAATACAATTTTACAGTTTCCAATATTATCATGATAAATTTGCAGAAAAATATTTTCTATGTGTGTATCTGTGTGTCTGCCCACAGAGACATATCATGCTATAACGCAATGAATACTTGAGATATCACCATGAAATTACATGGGCATATACATATAGCTAAAGCGCGTCAAATGCAGTGATCCATTTGAATAAAGTTCAAAGTTAGAGGTCACAATTAACTAAAAAGTCAAAATCACATCAGTTCTAACTCAAGAATGGAGGGTCACAGAACTTTCAGATTGGTACCAAATGATGCGGAATGAACATTTCTACAATACTCATACTTGGTGTTATCACTTACGACCAATAGTTTTTGAGATCTCTGGAGGTCAAAGGTGACATGTTGCAAAATGAACTCTTTGTGTGTCAAGCATAGATACCGGATATTTTATCATGTTGTCATAGAAACTTGAGATTGGTACAAAATGGGGGCGAGCTTAGGCATTCTCTGAATATTTGGCAAATCACTGGTCACATGTGATATAGAATAGGAGTGTGGTCTTTCTTCTATGCAGTCAATGAGGCTAGACACGGTGGGCGGAGCTACATGTTAGATGTGACAGCATGCACAGGATCGAGTGTTGTGGTCTGAATTCTACACTGAACAATGTCCCAGTGTGTGATTTCTCTCCTGCCACCTGTTTGAAAATGTGTAAAAAAAGAAAGAAAAAGCTGCTTGACGTCAATTCTTCCACATCGCTGTGGGAGCTGAATTTCAACTGTTATTAAGTCTGACCTATTTACTATTTGATTGTCTTGGTAGTTTTCAGGATTTAAGAAGTGACCATTCTAGACATAATGAGGACACTGATTGGCTCAGTTGAAATAGACAAACTCATATTTAATGCCCCACTACTGTGTCAGTAGTCACTTATCTGTTTAAACTGATTATAATTACCTACAATTTTCTTTTTTGAAAAAAGCCTCATGGGGCACAACTTGTATGAATTAGACAAAGAGTGAGTGTATTTAAATACATGCACGTATTTGACTAATTTTGAGTCATTTCAATCATTTTCAACTTCCACCTACCTTTTCAAATTATATTTGATAAATTAATAGTTTAGAATACATCTAAGGATAAATACTTATGACATTTCAGATCATTTTGTGAGTTTGGTGGAAATTAACCTTTGACAGCAAAATTACACTTAAAATGACAAAATATACACTCATTATACAACTAAATGTTACCTATAGCTTAATTATCCATTTAAAAAATATAGTTGTAACTTCATTATGGACAAGTATTTTGTTAATGTAAATCATTTTTTTGTGTAAATGAATTGTTTGATAAAATATTAAAGTTGCACTAATTACATGTGATGAACATATGGAAATGCATTTTTCAAGACTGTATTACATTTAATAAGTGTACTTACTCTGTTGCTTTTTTTTATGGGTTTTGCAGATTTTATGGTTTATTTAAATAAACAGTTTGGAAAAGAAATACTGAAATATGTATTTTAAGGAAGATTTTCTCACACTGTAATTCAGTCACTTTTCATCTGTTATTTCAGTACATTTGGCTTTTGTTGTCTACTACTAATTTCTGATATTTCCCCAAATTACATTCTGACAAGCTTCAATAAAGGATGGCAGTTTATTTCCTCCAGCGAACAGGTGTTATCTGAAAATATATGAACATGTCATACAACTACTACAGGTTTTTCTTTTCCTTTTTCTCCAAATGGTAATAGGTTATAGATTGTGTCTGAGCTCCTAAAACTATCACTGTTTCTATGTTTTGTTTTGTGTTCAGTGTTTGCAGGCAGTTTGAGCAACAACAGAATAGTCTGGTAGGAAATGGGATTATTTTTGTGACATGCTCAAAATCACACCTCAAAGATCAAGAGGAGTCGATTTGTGGCTTCCCATAATAAAGTATTGTTATTTCCCCCTTCATGTTATAAAGTGTGTTCCTCTGATGTCAATGACGTAACCATGTGCGAGTTATACATTTCACCGATTCCATATGTAGTGTGTGGTCAGTCTTGTGTATGCACTTAATGGCACTGATAGCATTAACTGCAAGGCAGGTTTTTAGTTTTGTTTTTTTTTTTTTTACCTCCTGGGGCTCTTTACAGGGTTAATACAAAGAGACAGTGTGTTGTGTTGAAGGAAATCATTACCACAGCTGAGATTTTGCAGCCACTGATGTTTTGCCCTGGAGTCAGTTTTAGCTTTGGATTTTATATAGCTGTATTTATATAATATATATATATAGGTAGGAAATGAACCACAGTCTCCCCTGTGGAAGTATTATACCAGCAATTCAATGATACATTACATCTGGATTGAATTATTTATATTACTCACAGCTGGCTTCATGGAAATAAATATTAATGCACTGTAAAAAACTGTGACTGTGTTTAATTAATAGTTGGTTAATACATACATTGAATAAACTATAATGTACTTCTGTAAACATAACTCTACACAGTATGCAATATTAAATAATTTTATTAATAAGAGTTTGATGAGAAAATATTAATAATAACACTGTGTGTGGGGCAGCACGGTGGTGCAGTGGTTAGCCCTCGTGCCTCACAGCAAGAAGGACCCTGGTTTGATTCCAACACCAGACCTTTCTGTGTGGAGTTGTTGTTGTGTCCAGGTACTCCGGTTTCCTCCCACCATCCAAACACATGCACTGATAGGTTAACTGGTTAATCTGAATTGTCCATAGGTGTGAATGTGAGAGTGATTGTTTGTCTATATATGTTCAGCCCTGAGATGAACTGGAGACTCATACAGGGTGTACCCCCCCCCACCCCACCCCCTTCACCCATTGTAGCTGGATTAGACCCCCGCTACCCCCAGATGACGAGACGAGACACTATGTGTGTGTGTGTCTTTGTCTCTGTGTGTGAGACACTCCTTCAACAGCAAAATATAAAAAGTAACGATATCAATTTCTGGAGAAAATAAGTTACTCATTAATTACAGGAATAGATCTGGAAAATCTGATTTCAAGAAATCTTACCGTCATAATTTTCATTTTCTTCTATTAGCAGATTTTTTTTTGCTTGAATTAAACAAAAAAATAATAATTAAAATAAAAGTGAATAAATCTTGAAATAAGCAAAATGAACTAGAACTAGAAAAGCATCCTGAGAGTGCAGACGGTTGTTCGACCTCAAGTCATTTTTCTATCGTGCAAAAACAGCTGGAAACAAAGCAAACCAGACGTTTTGTTTTTTTTTTTTTTTAAATAGAACCAACACCCAGCATATAACAATAACAATAGTAAAATTAACAGTAAAATTAATGAAATAACCATAGTATGACACCTTTTAAGTGCACATCCACATATGTGATCCCATGTGAAGTGACAGCTATTCTTTAAACACTGGGGAGTCGGTAACATGATGGTGATGACGACTGAAGACACTTGTTTATTCAGCTGCATGGGTTCAGGCTGAAACACACTGGGTGCTGTGAGATCCACTGTAGTGTTTCCAGATTCTCCCACAGACCGGACCCTGCTGGACACCTCTTGTCCATGCTGAAAGCTGTGGAAAGCTGTTGGCACTGGCGAAATTCATTTCAGCCTTCAAGGTGGTGAATGAGGGTGAGATTCATATGAACCTTGTCGTGTTGATAAATAGCAGTTTCATACAGAGCTCCCAGGCTGTGCTCCTTAATATTCTATGCCACTACATGAGCCCTGCCGTGTACTATGATGTGAAAGTCTAAATAAATGAAGGATGGAGAGGACACAGTGCTGTAAAAGACATGTGTGTATATATATATTTATGAGCGCACTATATAAACTGGTGATCTGATTGACACGGTGCATTGATATTCTGCATGTGGCTTTGTCTGCAGGTCTGTGGGTTATGGTGAATTAAGGTCTCTGATGTTGGGATTCAAATGCTGCTCCTGTTGTGGTCATGACGCCTGTTGTAAGAGAGCCTGACAGGCAACCAACAATTTCAATTAAATTAATCTGGTTTGGTCAGAGTAATCGAAACCAAGAAGCAGATGCTCCGTGGCAGCAATTTAACTGAGTTTTATACACGGCAAATAATTAAAAAGTTCAGTGTGACGCATGAGGTCTGGCAATCAACGTAGGGTTTGTCTGGACAAGGCCCACGAGGATGTTAAAATATTTAAGCACTGTGTTCAGAGTCCGTTTGCTGGCACCAAAACAATATTGATCTATGATGTAATCAAGCAAATCCAATTGGTGTGAAGATGAATGACTGTTGTGGTGCATCATAGAATTTAGTCATATTTAGCTGTGAAGATACCATTAAAGGAAAGACAGTGAAGCCATTAACTAATAGCTTTTTAATAAATCCTTTTACATTAGTCATTTTCATGCTCTTCATGTTTAGTGTGCTTGTTAGTTTTGTTTTTCTTTTTTTTTTCTCTCTCTCTGAACAGACCACAAATGCCATATTCTTAATCCTGAAATTGATTTCTTTTTAAACATTGATTTTTTTTTTTCCAGCTGACTTGGAATGAGGTGAGGCATGCTGTTCTCAGATTGTGTCACAGTGATTTAAGAGACTGTTTAGTCAAGACATCAGATAATCGCTTTAATCCAGTCTTTAATTAAGGACTAACATGATGTGGTGACTTCAGACACTAGTTCGACATGGGCTTGGCATATATATTGAAATTTTGTCAGACATAATGTAACTTGTTGGTTGTAGATTATACTTTCAGTCAGTTCACTAAGTGCTTGGTGGAGAGTTTTCATTAACATGCTCAAATAAATTGGCAGGAGCAAATCTATTTTCATGATAATACTGACTGTTATGAATTATAACATCAGATGATAATTCTCTGTGGTTTAAAGGTAGTTTATTCGTACTTTAAGCAGACCCGGCGGGATGGGCGGGCCTTGGGGGGGCCGGGCCCACCCATTGTGTGATGCAGGCCTGCTCTATCATGGGCCCGCCCATGCTGTCATAGGCTGGGGCCAACAGCTAAACGCTATTTTTAAAGTGAAAGATAAATACATAAATAAATCACAGGCTATTACAATTTAAGGCTTTGTTTTTAAAGGGAAAAAAAATAAAAATGTCCTTAATTGAAAATCTGTTAAAAACTATTTGTCACAATCTGATTGGTTGTTTCATAACGATCCGCTATAAACGGAAGTGGTGTAGCATTTTAGCTTCTGTCTGACTGTGAACGTTCCTTAGCAGTTACTATTACGTGCAACAAAGTCAAATGCATTTTAAAGTCAACAAAATACAAAGTAAATTAAGAAGGACATATGGTGATTCCTCAGACAATCTGAGGACAAAACCCAAGACAAGTCTGACAATCATCACCACATCACTGATCCAGACTGTTGTGGCACCACCTGACAGAGGAGGGTCTGACTCCAGCGCAGACTCAGAGGATCTTAGTACTGATAATGATGAGTGTTTAAAAAGAAAGAAAAATTCCAAGGCACTCTCTTATAAGTGAAGATACAAAAGCCTTTATTAAACTGGCTTGGTTACAAAAACATATAAAAACATATAAAAACCCCAACGCGTTTTGGTATCATGGCCTTCATCAGGGAGTCAAATGATGAGTGTTTGTTGAATTACCTGAAAAACTAGGAGGTAATTTCCAGGAAAATACACATTATCAGGTCCAATTAAGAAAGAGACACAATCAGTAGTAAGATGGTAAAAAAAAAAGATATTATATGACTGAAACTACACTGGAACAGGTTAAGTCATGTAATGGAAATGACATGGTGTCAGAGCTGCAGCCTCTTCCTACCGTGTTGATAATTATTACCATGAAATTACATTAAAATAACCATAGAAATTTCCACATTATTAAAAGCTGTTTGCATCGCTATTACCTAAACTGCATGGTAATTCTTGTAATAGTTAGTTTTATTTTTATTCTGCAAACTTCAAGGGGCATTTGAAGTGTATCGTCCTCCATGTCAGGATCGCTTTGGGGACATGGAGACAGTCAGATGGATGTGATGGTTATATCAGACTTTTTACCCTGAGAGGTATTTATCTATCTACTGTGACAGTTGCACAGCTACAACGTGTGGGGAAAATAAACAGAAATGTACAGTGATGGAAACAGTAGGTGCAGACGTGAGTTCGTTGAAGGAGAGAAACAAAGTGATTATGAACACAGAGCTCGGCCTGCAGTCGTAGCGGTTTGTCTGGAAAAGGCATAAGTCTGTAAGATTATTACAATTTCTCTGAAAGGCACTTTGCTGATTGTTTTTTTTTTTCCTTTGCTCTATTGTTTGTTCTATTGATACATAAAATGCTACAAATCACTTACAAATTCGGTGATTCATTCATTACACCAAAGCATGTTGAGCTGTTCATGTAGCGATACTTAAAACCCTGACACACAGTCTCACTATAGTCTAGGGTTTATGTGTCTTAAAATAATTCTAAGCTTGAATCCTGAAATAAAAATAAACAGTAGCTAGGGTTAGAAAATACATAATTAATTGGCATATTTCTATTTTGACTTACTGTTAGAGACATTTTTGTATAGATTTTATATTTTATAGAATAATTCAATTAAATCAGTTTATTTGTCCAAAAATCAGTCCAAAAATCTACATAAAAACAGATACAAATACACATCATAAATAAGTTAATTTTCAAATATAGAATAATATTTTGTTTGCTTATTTAGTAATCCAAGAATTTATTTTGTAATGTAGAGTGCTATTTTTTATACTGTGCTGCATTTTGATTGGAGGACAAGCTGATACATAAAGTGTGAGGATGCTTGCACAGCAGAACAGAAGCTTTGAGCTGTAGGAGCATCACAGTTTTTTTGATTCATCTTTTGTTTTGTATGATTTAACACATTTTCTGGAAAGAAAGACATTAAACCAAAGCTTTGGATTCAATACTTTATTATTTATGTTATGTGTCACATCTGAACAGTTGTTTTGTTGGAACTGTTGAAGGTGTTAAAGAAGAATGTTATTGCAGATATGTTCATATTCTATCAGAGTATTTGGTGTTGTTTCTGTATTTGAAAAACATTTTTGAAAATGTTTTTTGTGTTACTTTTTTATTATTAATTTTAGTGGTTTTCAGCATGTTTTGTCTATTTTTTTTGTTTCTTAGTGTATTTTTGTGTATTTTTCTCTATCTATCTATCTATCTATCTATCTATCTATCTATCTATCTATCTATCTATCTATCTGTCTGTCTGTCTGTCTGTCTGTCTGTCTGTCTGTCTGTCTGTCTGTCTGTCTGTCTGTCTGTCTGTCTGTCTGTCTGTCTGTCTGTCTGTCTGTCTGTCTGTCTGTCTGTCTGTCTGTCTGTCTGTCTGTCTGTCTGTCTGTCTGTCTGTCTGTCAAGAAAAACTGGAATGGAGGAAATATAGCTGCTACACAGTGTAGAGTGTTTGCTTTTAGGTTATATTTGTCTTTACTCATGTTTGCTGTGCTTTTATATTGACATTGTAGGTGTGCCATGCCGACACATTCCTCATTTTATTGTGATTTATACGCATCAATAATCACCTTTAACCAGGTGCAATTATAACATAATCTCAGTTACATATCTATCTGTCTGTCTGTCTGTCTGTCTGTCTGTCTGTCTGTCTGTCTGTCTGGTATGTATATATAAAAAAAAAAAAACAATTAATGGTGCTTCCAATACTTCAATTTAAATTAATAAATTCATACGTCATGTCAGAGCATTATGTTTTTTTAAATTGCCAAACAGCATCATTACAAAAACAAATATCTGTGACATACAGTACTTATGAAGCAAGTTTATGTATTTTATGTAAGAAGAGGACAGCCACCCATAAGTATTTGAGCTGCCAGTTTGTGTTTTGTCCATCGTCATATTAGCTTTATTGCTCATATGTCTTTCTGGAATTAGAAGTGACCTTATTTGGATAACATGGTTGATACTGTGAGAGGTCTGGGGTAAGCTAATGCCAGATCTAGTTTTAAAGACGGGAAAATACTAAACTTTCCTTCTAAAAGGCCTTCAGTCAAACTGTCGATATAAAAATAGCAGAATGTCTGAAAGTAACACAACAATCTAGGGAGTTATAATACAGACATGTCAATCAAAGCCTTTAGTGGCAGACGCTGCCCTAAAGATGATTATTTAAAGAAGGTCAATCCAAATAAAAATGTAATGAGATTTCAATGACTCCAGGAAAAATGTTTTTAAAGGAAAATCAATATAAATCTATGTGCCGTGCATATTCACTGTTGGACTAATTTTGTTTTCTGACATCTTCCTCTTTTTCTGATTTATACACATCAATAATCACTTTTAAGTTAGTGTGATTATAACATAATCCCAATTACACCTTGTCTGTCTGTATCAATAAATCACATTATCACAATAATTTCATGACAAGAGTTAAATATTTTGTCCAGTTTTCTATACTGTACTTCACCAGGTTCATTTTGGAGTTAAGGTTCTTCTTACCCATTTCTCTAAACCTTACATTTGGTAAGGCGACAGTAAAACAAAAGCAAAACTGTGCTTTGGAATGCATGCCAGGTCACTTTGGAAGTATAGTCTTGTAGTTGTAGATGGGTTAGTCTTTGGATTGACCACCTTTGTCTGTAATCGGTGTCAGTTCAACACATCAAAATTGACAGGAAAGGAGCTGTAGGCACAAGGAAGAGGTTCATTTTCAGTTCAGGGAGTATTAATGTCGCTCAGCAGCACTGTTCTCTGTGCCTTTGGCTTGCACCAGCTGTCTGTGGAAGGGGCTCAACATGCCTCCAGACAAACATGAAGTGACCCAATACTCCCAACAGTGATGTAATCACTTCTGACAATCCCATAAGCATATTGTATCATCTCTATTCAATACAGGAAAAAAAACCATTAGATTTGAAATATATGGAATACCAACAAATATAAGAAAAAAAACATGTTCAGTCTCTCCAGTTGATGGTATTCACTCTGCAGTGAAGTCATTCACACACTGTGTCAGGTCCTCTATTCCAATTTAAAGCCTACATGCACAACAGCTCCACTTACTCTCCAGCTCGTTGACTGAACAGTCATGCTGATCTGGAGGCTGTGCATCACCGATGACTGAGCTTTTGGCTCAAGAACAAGAGAGGAAGACAAATGGGTAATTCTGTGGATCCTTTTTTATATGTACCTCATGTAAAGATGTTATGAAGGGTCATCATGGTGGATTGTGGAGGTGAAGTATTGTATTTAGGGCTACATTCTGATAATTTTTCCCTCCTTATTTGTCCTATGCGATACTCATGTTTTGCAGGAAGATTGCTTTTGAAGGATGGGAAACAGAAAAAAAGACACGTACCTTTATGCTTGTCAGTCATGGTTGGAGTTGGTGTTAAATCACAGCACAACTTGTGAGGCAGAAACAATTTAATCCACACAAAAATATCCCATTGATGGATTGAAAGGTCTAAAAATACTGGTATCTTTAGGTATTTTATGTGTTGGGACTGAAGTGTGTAGGTTCAGATTTATTGTTCAGGTTCAAAACCCCTTTAACTCTGTTTTATGAAACCTCTCTTGTGTCGTTGACCTGCTCATGTCAGTCCTTTGTCAGTCTGTTGTTGCTGGATTCCTGCGGCGTAATAAAAAAAAAAAATTACACACCTGTGTATTAGACGAGCAGAAAAAGGGTGTCAGATTTTATATTAATTAATATCACGTGTGATTGCTTTGTAATAAACATGTTATTTGTTTTACCAAACCTATTAGTGAGGGGATTTTTTTGTCTTTTTTTTAATACCCAGACTACTTTTTGACTTTGAGAAGTTATATACAATAGATCTGTGAGTATTTTATCATTTAATAAAAGATTACAATAATGTATAATTAAGGATTTTATTCAGTTACTTTTTTTTCAAATACTGCCACAGATGTGAAATAACTAGTCACTGGGCAATACTGTAATAATTCTGTCATTTCTGTGATAAATGAGGGTTATTGAAACTCAGTTAAATTGCTTTTACTGACAAGAGACATACTTTAGAAATTCCACTTAGAAGTCACCATGTGTTCTTTCACATCGTGTTCAGCAGATCATCCTTCTGTAGAACAAATATCCAGTCAAACAGCAGATTGTTGTGTTTATAATGATGATACAGTCTTGCAAAAACAACAACAAAAAAAGATTAGACCACCCTTGTTTTCTTAAATTTCTTTTTCATTTTAATGTCTGGTACAATTAAAAGTACATTTGTTTGGACAGATAGAATGATAAGAACAAACATAGCTCAAAATATTTACTGATAATTTGTTTATTCAATCAAACATATTAAAATGACAGACATTGTTGAATATTATACCCTGTCAATCCTATTTAAAGCATTTAACAAATCGCTACCATGTACAGTAATATACAAAGGTTTTTTTTTTACACATAGAAAGAATCCTTATAGCATAAGAGGCTCTGGAAATTTAACACTTCCTAAGTTTCAAAGTACCAGGATAAGTTTTTGTTTGTCTGTATGTGGAACAGTCACCCTACTTACATGAGTTTTTATTCCTGTTTAATTCCGAATTTGATAATTCCTCTGCCATTGACAGTTAATTCTACTTTAACATTATTCCTGCCATTCTAAACATGTTCCTGGTCTCAGATTTAGATTCAGATTCATGATTTATTGTCCCTGAGGGGAAATTAATTTTCACAGTTCTGTTTCAGACAAAACACCAACACATGTGCAACACCAGAAAACACATATATACATACATTATATATATATATATATATATTCCTAAATTTTTCATTCCCACTCCTTTTTGATCAGTACATTTTGAAATTATTACTGTACAAGGCAATTGCTATAACATCTGGATTTATTTTTATTTATAAATGTATCTGCTCTACCATTAGTTTCAAAAAGTGCTTAGTTTTTCTTCTGGTATAAACAAATAAATGAAACAAAAAAATAGCCATTTTCCATGTTTTTTTTTAATAGTACACAAAATCACTTCAGTTCTTCAATCAATATCTATGCCTTTATACTGACAAAAACAGTGCTTTTAGGCATTCCATGTATTGTTTTCAGCCTGTTTTAGTCACATGAGCCACACAGGAGTTAAAACTAGATGGTATAACTATTGTTTTTGTTGACTTTTGATGGTGCAGTAAGTGTTTCTGTGACTGTAATTACACTGGAGCAGACGTATTGGAAAGAAAACAAAATCCCTGTTAGTCTGTGTGTATTATGAGAAGATCTTTATGTGCATTTTTGAGAAAACGTTAGCATCGATTGAATGAATTGAATTCTGTTGTCACACTGTGATATCTCCTGTGATCGTCCATTTGCTGTTAAAACTTGATTAACCGGGCTGTGCTTTTACTTCTCAGGAGTCAAGTTTAACAGCCTGCAGTGGTTCACATATTTGATTAGCACAACTAAACTGTGAGAAGGAATAGAACATGCTGGAATGATTATTTGCTTCACCTGTTTGGACCCAGAGGAAAACAGCCCAAGGTCTAAACTTACTGAGAAGGTAAACCCAGATCAGGATTATCCAGTCCAACATCCTAAAAGTTAGAATATCTTGGAGCTCTTGTGTAAAAGTTGCCCTCATATATCTGTAGTTTCCACTGACTTTATTTACATCACATCTCTCTCTACACTTGCTTACATTCTCCAGGCTGAACATATATTTATTATATGTCAGGTTTGTCCTTATCCTTGACCTAGTGAACAGAAACTAATGTTACCATTTCTGCAAACAATGAATCAATACTACCTCCCAGACCCAAGAAGATGTTTCATATCAACACGTCTTCATATGTTTATGTCACCATTATACTGTTTGGATCAGTCACCAGAACATTTTCTTGCCTGTACTTGTTCGACAGAAGGTGGTTTAACTCATAAAGACCTTTCACAAGTTTCGTGTCTGTTCCCAAATCAACACTGTAAACCCAAATGTTCAGAATAATTAAATATACATTTATATTACATTTATAAATGGGTAATAAATGGTTAATAAATAGTGAATTGTGTGTAGGTATTATAAAGTGTTACTACAAAATGTCTTATTTGTCAGACAGATAGAAAAAAAGTACATTCTTTTACCGTGATGTGTTTCAGCTATAATCCATTGTCAGCTGATTTATCCTGGTTTGGGAGGTAACATGTCGAAGTAAAAGAAGAAACGTTTTACCACCTGTTTGGCATAAAGAAAAATATATCTTTTATAAAAGGTTAAACAAAGTCAGCAATTGATGTGAGTGAAGATACCAGTCAACATACGCCTACATTATTATCATTTTCAATTATATCCAGTAAACAAATTATGTTTTCTCTCCAGCGCTTAAAAAAACCCAAACATCTGTACACAGTGCGGGAGGGACTGATTTTTAACTTTTAATATTTGAAGATACTGTAATTTGGTTTAAAGCCATAACATTGTTGGTACGTACTTATAGCTGCAGATTTATCTACAATAATCCATTTTAATTGTGTTGTCACACAGACACTTTTGTCAACAGTAGATTTAATTGGATTAGTGTAATAATAATGATAATATAGCATAATAATAATAATGATAATATATAAACTGTAAAGCTGCATAAAGCTTTAGAATTATAATAAATGGTTCAGAAAAAAATGATGCAATAGAGAAAGAAAATCTTCAGAGCTTCTTATTTATGACCATTTTAGAAATGAGAGGAAGCTGTAGAAGGCCAGGCTGAGCGCTCAACAAATCATCGAGGTTGAATAACAGTTTGAGAAAGAAATTTTAAAGTTGAAGTTGAAGACAGGATCTGTTGAAATGAGAGAAATATGAGGTGAAACCAAGTGCAGTGACAAGTTGAAGATGGAGGAAGACAAAGAGGTTATGTGTGTTTTCCACAGCGTCAAGGGGCTCATCCAAATACTTGATACAGAAACATTAGTGAAGATCCAAGCATACGTCAGTGAACTGGATGGACTGCAGCCAAGCAATAAATGTTCAAGAGCCAGTGCAGGGTTAACCCTTTATAGGACACTCTGTCGTTGGGGGGGGGGGTATGGTGGAAGGACTGAGATGCACGGTATTAAAGGGAAAACGGATTTAATAAAGAAAAACGGAACAAAGACCAACAAAAGAATAGAACTGAATCTAAACAAACAAGAACCTGGGGAACATCAGCCAGAGTCTGTGGTGATGAATGAATGTCTGGATTATGGAGATGACAAATCTGAATGGTCCCGCACCAGTGACTGCAAGATTCATAGCTTAAATATTTTACTGATTAGTGAAGTCTGTAGTCTGAATTAGTGGAAAGGTCATGACATACTAATTGAAATACTTTTACTAAGGTTGAACAAAGGTTTAAATTCAAAATTTCAACCTTAGTGTCATGACCTTCCCCCTACTTCTGACAATTTCCACCTGCATCGCACGGCTGCAAGATTTCTCTAATGAGGGAACTATTTAAGCATTTAATATGATGGTTTTTCTTCCATCTCAATAACGCAGACATTTTTCACTAGCAGAGACTTTGGCTGATCTACCCCAGATTATGTTTGTTTATGTTCTGTTGTATTCCATTGCTCTTCGTTCATCTTGTTCAGTTTCTATTCTTAAATCTTTTCTCCCTTTAACACCCTGCATCTGAGTCTACTTCCACCACACCCCTCATGACACTTGGGCTGTTTTCACACCTGTTAGTTCGGTAGACTGGTTCGTTTGGGCCCAAAAGTTGTTACAATGTTGCAGTTTTCAACTAATTCGGTTCACATTCACACCAGTGTTTTTTGCAAATGGACCAACCACTGTGGGTGTTATATCTCTCCTCACCCATGTGGAGGCGCTGTTTGGAAAATACTGCGCTTTGGGCAATGTAGACGAAAGCTGATTGGTGCAGCACGTGCAGAGGGAAAATCCCGGAAGAAAACATCAGGCGGATTAGTTTTTTTCTGAACAATGAACTGTGGTCTTCTGCTTGTTTTTGTTTCAATATAAAACAAAACAACAAATTTGTGTGAAAAAATAACGTTTGCGCCCCACAATACACCGCGCTGCTTGGTACGGAAGCTTCCATAGGTCAAAAAGACTGCTCCATAAAAGAGATCGGCCGAATCGAGGCCGGTCAGCGTTCTCACCAGCAGCGAACCGCTCCAGAGTCCGCTTGGAACCGGACCGAGACCACCTCGAAAAGGAGGTCTCAGTACGGTCCTTTAATGCGGACCAAAATCAACTGGTCCGCTTTCACACCAGCCCAAATGATCCGGACCTGCAGGTGTTCCGAACTCTAGTCCGCTTAAAGCGAACCAAATGGTGTAGGTGTGAAAGCACCCTTAGTATGTTAGTCTTTCTCCTTTTTCCAGAGCACATCCCAGCTGTACTTGCTAAAAGGAAAACACATGTAGTAAAACAACTGTTATAAACTCAAAAACCAACAAAAATAACTCATTAATTACAGCTTCAAAATGTAAAGTCTCTCTGAATGTAACAGGTGCAGTGTGAACCCAGAAGTAGTCCACAAATAGAAGGACTCAATTTAACACAGTCTTTATTCGACCCAGAAAGCTGCATTTCCATTACCCTTGGAAATTCGCAAAATGTAAATATCGCTATAAAAACCTGGTAATGGAAACACGTGAATTTGGAGAAAAAAACCCCACTCAAATATCAATAAAAAGTTTTCACGTTTTCATGAGGTAGTTTTTTAGATGTTTCGATATTCTAATAGGTACAACGGAAACACTTTTTCCACAACATGTCGCACATGATCACATGATTACTTCTCCCGGAGTGAAAATGGCAGTCGCTGTAACCATAACAACCATTGGCTGCTGGGACGAACTACGGCCGGCTTCTTGGAGTGGTTACCAGGGTGATTCCTACACTAGACACAGTGAAGGTTTGATTTTATTATCTGTTAGTTTTTGAATATTTAAGTTGTTTTTTGTTTTTTTACAGGGAATTATATTCTCTGTTCTGTAAAGTGTCAAGTGCAAGAACTGTGTAAAAAGCACTACATACATTTATAATATGTTGTTGTTGTTAAGTGCTGAACATATTTACACTTAATATGTCATCCTGACAATGTAGGGACCACATGTACAGACCCTTATAATGTGAGCCAGCTGATTTGTTTGACATGTCAGTGCCTTTAAAAAGTTTGCCAGGGTCTTTTACTGACGAGAGAATTAGCCGATTCATTCATGCTAATGCTATCGGGGTGATGACCAATATGAAGCTCCGAAGGTGACAGCAGTGAAATCTTGTGGGATGATATTTCATGAGCGTTATGACGCTCCTGCCTACAACAACTGTCAATGGAAATGCATTCAAAGCGCAAATATAGCCTACTTTGTTGAAATTTATCGCTATTTTTTTGCGAAAAGCTGTAATGGTCTCTAGTCTTCTGGAGTCTAGCAGTGCTAATACAAGATGAGGAGCATGTGATGGGTGAGACGGGGACAGGTGAGGATTGAAAGCAGGCAGGATGAAGGAAACCAGAGACAGAGGCTGAAGACGTGATCAGGGTGGAGGACAGTTTGGTATCCAGGAGACAGACAAGGAGACAAAGTCAGGACAAAGACTGGAACGATACTGAGAAGCTGGCAGGAGGACATGGTCAAGCAGGTAGGTGGACATGAGACACTGAATCACTCAGTACATTTACATGCACTTCAAATTCAAATACATAGCTTTGCGGTGACGTCATCATCTGGGACACTTCACATAGTAACGTGTGCCACCAAAACAACAGCGTAGCAACCACTGCACTACTTCACCGTCCTGCATGTGCTGACTTAAAATGAGTGTAAAATGGCCAAATCTTGTGCAGCCTTCAGGTGCGATAACCATGCTTGGAATGAAGAGAAGGTGAATTTGCGTTGAAGTTGCAAATCACAACATCACAAAATCCTTGAGGGTCTCGCTTGTAGCGTCAGGTGATGCTTTCACTTCATTTGACGACCAGAGAGATGAGAAGAGCTGGACGGGCCACCACACATCTATTCTCAGATCACTTTGGCTTTCCATTCCATTCTTTATTTTATTTTCTCTTCCATCTGTCTACTTATTTCTCAACAAACAAATGCATCTGTGAAACAATGTGAAAACTCTGTTTGCTTTTAAGACCCAAATTGCTGATATCAATCAATACAACAAAGACACTGTGTATGTGTCTTTTATCTTTCACTCACAGAAAAGATAGTTTGTCAAAATAGTTTGATGGAAAAATGTCAGTTCTTGGAGATAAGACTGGATTGACTGAAAGGTTCTGAGCACTTTTGGCAAAACAATATGTTATACACAGCCTGCAATACTCCAAACCTCAGGAAGGGTAGAAGAAAATAACATTATAACGTCTTAAATATGTGATAAAGCTTGATAAACAATACAACTAAGCCTGAATTATTAAAAAAAAAGTGGTAATGTAAAGTCTTGATCAATATGGTAAAAGCATTTTTCAGGTTAAGCAACACTATACTTAACATATAATATAATACTTGTGTTAATTTTCAGTCCACATTTAACATTTCATAAAATTAATCAGGCTGAAACTGTGAAAGAATACTTCAGGGAGCATTAGACGTCATTAACAGTCATAGCTTTACCACCATACAGTCCAGACCTGAACCTCATTCAGAACCTTCAGGATGTGATGGAGAAGACTTCACATCGCAATCTGACCCCCCCCCCACCCCCCCATTATCAATATAAGATCCTGGACAAACACGATGACATTTATTAACATTGCATAAGAGCTGTGTGACATAAATGAAGCTGTTTAATGCATCCTTTAATTAAAGCAACAGATGGTCTTTTTGAAAGGCAGTGTCTTTTACTACGACGTCAGAGGTCAAGTCTTCACATTATTGGGTTTTATTACATTTTCAATCACACTAAGTGCAAATTTTATGACATTTCTCTTGTTTTCAATCCCCCTCCCTCTGAAGCACTTTTTGTCTTCTGTTCCTTAAGGTCATGGAATTCAATATGCTTTTTACTAATTTATGATTTAGAGATATCTGTTTTATTAGTTTTAATAGGAAAAACATTTTTTTTTTTTCAATATTTAAAAAAACAAATCAAGTTACTGAAATTGAAGTTTCAAAGGTCTTCTAGATAATATTAAATTTTAATGACACCTCGGGCCATTCAACTATGTTTGAAGACGATAACAATGTCATACAGAAGCATAATCATTACATTGGCGCCAAAGGTGAGGTCTCTGTGTTCAATAGCATTCTGTTGAGTTAATATCCCCCTTGGGACTGAAGCTGGATACAGGCTTTTTTCATAACCCTAAGGCACTGATACACATACTGTACTTGGAGAAGGAGGATACAGTGACACTGACTCTCTGCTGTCAGACTGCTCTGACTGCCTCGTTTAAAGATCACCCACCCTCATGTTCTGTGTATACTGGTCAGATATTAAAGAACATCTTGTACTGATTGCCAGTGGAGCTCATATTCTGTGACTATAAATCCACTTGCCACTGATGTCCACTGTCCTGCGCTTCAGTGATGAACAATTGCTTTCTCTTTCTTCCCTGTAGAATCATTGCAGTATGTAGATAAGTATTAGCGTGTTCTTCTGTTCTGCAGCTTGAATTCTTTTGGGTCTCATTTTTATAAATGTATTGGATTGACCTGGTCTAACAAAGCAACTGAGGATCATCTACCCCCACAGATGAGTGGAATGGCCCATAGAATCTAACAACACATCACTTTTATATTCCTTGTAACTGATCTTCAATCTATGTTGTCCCCCCCCCCCCTTGGTGGGTTGGTGTTATCTCCCTCTGAGTCAAACAGATATTTGACTGACTATGTTTTTACATCTTATCTCCCGTGATTTATTTGCATTAATAAATATGCTATTTTGTTTTGTTGGCCAAGGTATGACCCATACTGCCTCAACATCCCATCAGCCACCAGTGAAACATAGAAGTCTCATAAAACAAAGGAATCCTAACAATATTAAACTACTATTTACTAAAAAGATGAAACTAAATGCCTCAACTGTGTATTAAAATAATATTTTATAAGTTAAGGTAATTTACGATACATTTCTCACACAATGGGGAAATAGTAGCAGAGTACAAGAGCAGCAGTGGACTAAAAATAAACATAGAGTGTGCATTTACCACTTGAGTTCAACAACAAGAACTAGAATTACAAGTGGTTACCGGGACAACAACCCCTACCCCTCACAACCTGATTTGGCCAATTTTTTTTCATTGTGAAAACACATTTTTGGTGACGTTGACCTTTATTCATGAAAATGTAATGTTGGTCCAGTGGTTTTTATGCAATGTTGCCAACAAACAAACAGACAGAAAAACAAAAGGACAACCCCCCCTAAAAAAACCCTCATAAACAATACTGTCACCTTCCCTTTGGGGGAGTGGGGTAATAATCTCTTACATACAGTAGCAGTAAGTGACTAAAAGTTTTACACAGGGTGACTGCAGATGGATGGCACAGCTAATAATGTTCATTGTAGAGCCTGACTGCAGCAGGAAGGAAAGACCTGTGGAAACTCTCCTTCACACAGTTGTGATGGTTTCATGATTACCAATCACAGAATCATGCAGTCAGGGGGGAAATTAAGAGCAGAGTTAAAAGAAGCTTTCAGTGTGTCCTTGAATAGATGCAGTCATTCTTCTGTTTCACCCTCAGATTACTTATCTAGTCATTGGTGATTGTGTTTGCATGCGTATTGTGACTATGACCTTAATCTGAAGTCACCTCTGAATGTACTTTACAAGGTTGTGTGACCACAGTTCTTTCACTGAGGGGCTGAATATTTTCCTGAGTCCATTGGCTTCAGAAGGGATTTTATATTTAAGTGTTTTTGTCAGGTTATTGTTGCCTTACATGACTGTCAGTAGTAACATGTCTGTCTGCTCAGTCACTCATCCGTTAAGATTTTAAACACCATTAAAGAATAATTATACCCACATTTCATCTACCTGTCAGTCAGTCTTTAGTTTTGACAGAGATTTCCTGGAATGCTACAGCACCAATTTGCATGAAATTTGGTGGATGGATGGAGTAAATGATGTGAGAATTTGAAATTAAATGATTGAGCTGTAATAAAGGCAAGGTCACAAGAAACTGACAAAATTCAGGAAAATATAGGTCTTGACATATTGGATTGTTTGTGGTATAAGTCAGTTGAAGAAAAGGACCAGAGGAGACTATTGACCTGAGCAGAGGTGTGAGGTTACTGCTGCACTGCTAGTTCAAGTACGTGCTTGTGAAACTTAATTTTCTGAGAAAGCCAACTTGTTAAGTTTTATATTTTTTGTACTTAAAATCATTGGGCTGTCAGAAAATACAACTTTTTTTTCTTTTTTTGTTTTTCATTTTTCCAAATCTAAACAGAGGGAAAGAAGAAAAAATGTTTGAACTACGCTCTGCAGCACGTATTGTAAAGCCCCTTGAGGCGTATTTGTGATTGTGGGCTAAAAAACAACAGATCTGACTGTAATTGACATAGATTAGAATGTATATAGAATATAAAAAAGGCAGCAGGATGTTTGGATCTCAGCTGGTGCAACACTTTTCTCAACTTCCCCCAGTCACCTGTCAGTATGACTGCTGTGTCCGTACTGTGCTGTCCATTATGTTTCATGCACAACGTGTTATTTTAGCAGCTCGCATCAAGGTTTAACCTATCTCTAACACAACAGCCAAAGCAAAAGTGCAAACTCCCATTTAGCATTTAAGTAAAGACGGCTTATCCTAAGCTGCCAGACCACACTGAACACTGGAAACCCAAGTTTGGCTCAGAGATATAAACCTGTGCCTTTACTTCTGGTGTACAAAAAATCCTCCAGTGTTAAATAATTCCTGCCAGTCAGTTAGTGCACTCGCTACACTCGCTACAGAGACACATTTGCCTTAAGCCATGTGTATGTAGGAATAGATCTCTTTTGTAAACTCAACAAAAGCTCAGATATGAGGCCCATAATCCAGCAAAGAGAGAAAGCTTTTACGTAATGCGTCCATCTTCCAGAAAACCTGCATCACCAGGCGATCAGTGCCAGGAGCATGACTTGGAGAAAGCGAGTAAGATACTGGAGCAAATTCTTCCCTTTGCTGAAAGGGGATTAGTTACTGAGCACATTCTTATGAACAAATGTGACCCATAATCACCCTGTAGCAGCCAAGAGAAATGAGTGTAAATTATTAAAAGTTGTTGAAAATTTTTTCTAATAGTCAGAACTTGATGACATTGTCCAAGTGATATTCGTGAGTAGGTACAAATGCTTTTTTTTTTCCCTTTTCAGGCCTGTCCCAAAGTCCCCTCCTTGGCCCTACAATTTGTCCCCATGCCTATGTTTGTATCACCTAAATTTTAATTAATTTTAACATAAAGTATTTTATACAATGTATGAAATTATGTCTTTGACCTAAAGACATCACAGCTTATTTGCAGCATATTAAAGCAAAGGATGGCGTGATCAAAAACAAATAGATTTCAGCAAAAAATAAAATTAAATATTTGAATGTCTGGGGTTGCCATAAATGTGAGATGTTAAATGGTGTTATGAGCCAAAAAGCCCTAACCTTTTTTTTTATGTCCACAAGTAACTGAATTGCAACCACTGTTTGTGTTGACATCTTTGACACCATATTGGAAACTGACCCCGTAAAGACACCCTGTGCATCCAAATGTGATGCCCTCAACAAAGATCAGTATATGATGATTTAGGAATGAGAATGTGTAGAAATGGTACATAGCGTTCTGGAGCTCATAAAACCTTAAAGTGAACATGAATTATTCAGCTTACTTGTTAGATCTTCTCTCTCATAAACCATCTATAGTCAAATGAAATGCAGGAAGAGACGAGTGAAGGTGTGACATGAAGATAGGACAGTCTGTCCAAATGTGGATGAAGGAAAACCTGAAATATACAGCGATGTAATCGCACTGTTCTCTTCAATTTGTATTAATGTGGTCTCTCCTCAGCTGTGCTATCACTGCTATTATAGTCCTCTTTTTTTGTCTGCATATGTAACTGAATAGCTAATAAAGAACTCTCTGTTCACTTTTCTTGTTATTCAATTCCATTTGTTTTCTCAATTCAATTTTATCCTCCCAGCTGACTCTCATGCATTTGATCTGAAGCAACAGTATTATTCTCTATTGTTCGCAGATGTTTTTAATGTAAAATATCCCAGTGTGGCTCTAAAACACAGGTGTACACATTCATTTCCAATTTCCTTTCTCCCTATTCAGTCATACCAGGCTCAGCCGGTTCAAGTACATACGATAGATGCACATCTGGATGACATGTTGACAATGACACTCTCACTTTCAACCAGGGTTATGACTTGCATTTGATGGAGAGAAAGGAGACAATTCCAAGTACTTGAGTAAACAACTGATGTGAGAGGAAATGGATTGTGTGGTTACAATAATTGTAGTTCTAATGGCAGTTTTTTTTTTAATGAAAAACAATCAGACACGAATAGACAAAATAAAAAACTGAAACGACAGTAACAAAGTAATGACAAACAACAATATTGACAACATCATGTTACAATGAAAAGATACTAAATGTAAAGAACAACTGAACAATATGGAGTGAATAAGAACGAAAGGGAAAAGGGGAGGAGGGGAGAAAGGGGGGGGGTGAGGAGGAAATTTTACCATCATTATGAGACAACAGCACAGACGTATAGAATAATAATAATAATGATAATGATAATGTACTCATACTCATTGTCTCCCAGACGGACAAGCCCAGAACACCTCCCCAGGGAGGCATCCGGGAGCTGTCCTCACTAGATGCCCCAGCTGACTCCTCTGGACATGGAGGAGCAGCGGCTCTAGTCCAAGGCCCTCCCAGATGTCCGAGGTTCTCACCCTATCTCTAAGGCTGAACCCGACCACCCTGCGAAGGAAAGTCACTTGGGCCACTTGTACCCGTGAACTCATTCTTTCACTCATTACCCAAAGCTCAAGACCATAGGTGAGGGTTGGAACATAGATCAACTGGTAAATTGAGATCTTCACCTTCTAGCTTAACTTCTTCTTCATCACAACAGAATGGTTTAGCACCCACATTACTGCAGATGCCACCCCATGTCCCCAAAGTCAGCTTCTACAACTGGGGATCGGACCACCAAGGCCCCCGCCTTGGTCTGCCGCCCAATCAACAAGGCACCAGACCCTTCTGCCTCCCCTTTCAGGTGGTGGGTCCACAAAACAACAAGCCCATGTCTCTGGTTCGGGTTTGAAACCTTTAAAAGGTCAGCCACTAGGCGCTCAACCATGGGCTCCAGCCCCAGGCATGGCTCCATGATGGGACCCCGGTAACCCTCTGGGCCAGGTACACAGCCTCTTGATTTTCTTACTCATTAAGGATCTTCAAACTATTCTTAGTCTGACCCTTCGCCTAGGACCAATCTGCCATGGGAGATTCTACCAGGGGCAAAATGCCCCCAATACCATAGTTCCTGGGATCACTAGGGCTGTCAAACACCTCCACTACGATAAGGCGATGGTTCCAGGAGGATATAATAATAATGTAAATAGTTTAGTATAATTGTATCTGCCTCCACTGCTGTTATTGTTATTGTGGCAGTGGTAGCGGTGGAGGCAGATACAAATACAATAATTAAGTTTGACATTTTTAATTATGTAATTGTATCACTTGCTTTCAAAATGACATATGAATCACTTCAAATGAGTATAGTTATGGGAGGGGGTGGAGCCAAGCACACAGAGACAGAGGAGGGGGGTTCTATTACACCTCCAGTGTGTAACTGCGTGGGGGTGTGTATGTTGTGTTGTGACTTAAAAGAAAGATGGATTTGAGCTGTGAGGAAAAACCACAACAACCTTTGTCACATTTATTTGCACAACAAGGTTAAAATGACAAAAAGCAACAAAGAAATATAAAGAAACATTGTATGACAATACCCTGCAGTAATGGCTGAGGGTATTGTCATATAATATTTCTTTATATTTCTTTGTTCCTTTTTGTCATTCATCTGTCTGTCCGTCTGTGAACTGATGCCCAGGAGCTTTCAAGTGTATGCACATTATCTTTAGAAAACACTGGTTTGCTTTGTTATCCTACAGTATTGTCTTACTGTAGACAGTTTTTAAACAGATTGAGTTAACCTGAGGCAGTTGTGTAGTCCAGGGTACATGGGGTGGTATACAGACAGAGTATGCCTACTTATTTTTCAGTCAGTATTAAGTAAATCCATTTCTAAATTCCCCTGACGAGTATGGAGGACTGACTCTGCCATATTGAAAAATAAATACAGAAATCTAAAAATGGCTTGACAAATGTATTTCCATGCAATTTATTTATTTTGTCCTTTTATATATTTATATATATATATATATTAGCTTCTTTATTTGCATTTCCTTTATCTCTTTTCCTCTTTGTTTTATTTTCATTTGACATTTTAACACTTTTCTAATTGTGAGCAAATATTACTGGACAAATTAAATAGAGTAGTGTGATATGTTACTGTTTATAAAAAAGCTTCTTTTTTTTTCTGGGTTACTTACTAGACTAAAAAAAAGCAGGAAATGAGAGTGCCACCACTGACATGAGGTGAATCCAGTGGACAGAGACATTAGACCAGGGGTGCCCAATTCTGGTCCTCCAGAGCTACTGTCCTGCATATTTTAGATGTATCCCTCTTCCAACACACCTGACGGTCATTATCAGGCTTCTGCAGAGCTTGGCGAGAAGTTTATCATTTCAATCAGGTGTGTTGGAAGGAGGTTATATCTAAAACATGCAGGATAGTAGCTCTTGAGGACCAGATTTGGGCACCCCTGCATTAGACTGTACTAAAATAAACCTAAATGAGTCTATTTTTGTCTTCTCTGAGATTAATATATCACCCTTAAGGAAATAATGGTCACATATGTTTAAGTCAGAGACACTATATTTTTAGAAAACCAAATAATTCAAACAAATTCAAACAAAATCTGCTCTATTCTTAATATCACTTCATGCTGATAATACTATATGTGAAGCAGTGATGACCTACTCCTCTGTCATTAGTTCTGACGACTTCACAGAGACAATGAAGGACAAATTTACTATGTTCCAGAATTAACCCTGTGTCCTCTATGATGAGACATGTTATTCATTTCATTCCCTAATTATGTCCCACTTCACTTCCAGAAACAATAAAAGGAACACAGACATTAAAACGCCTCAGAGGATGAACTTGTGACTTTACTAATTAACTCACTTATGCTCCAGCACCGTGATTGACACCAAGTCCTCAGTTTTTACAAGGACTGATGTCAAACATATTATTTTCCCTTCAAGAACAATTGTAATCACTCTATTAATCACCTCGTTTATAGTCTAATATCAACATAGTTAGATTTCTAGTGTCAGTAGGGTAATTACCATAATAATGTGTGTTTAGCAACACATTATAGTTTAAATAAGTGCTAATCAATACATGTTCAATAGATTATTGAGTTACATATATGTCAATATATGTACATTAGGTGCTTATTCTATAGTGTAGAAATTCTATTAGATAGATAGATAGATAGATAGATAGATGTGTAACTGAGATTATGTTATAATTGCACCTGGTTAAAGGTGGTTATTGATGCATATAAATCACAATGAAATGAGGAATGTGTCGGCATGGCACACCTACAATGTCAATATAAAAGCACAGCAAACATGAGTAAAGACAAATATAACCTAAAAGCAAACACTCTACACTGTGTAGCAGCTATATTTCCTCCATTCCAGTTTTTCTTGACACAATCTGAATCCACTGAGGCAGCAACTTCATTCAAGAAAGAACTTTACTTGAAAAAGGAAAAAAAAAAGTAAATATACTGTATATTATTTATTTTATTTTTTTTTAATTATTTTTTTACAAGATTTCCTATTGGGTCACTCAGGCATATTGTCAAAAACTTTCTTTCTCCTTTGGTTGCTTAACCTGGTCTGAGCCAAGTGTTGTAATGAGCAGCTTGATTAAAGGAATTTTTCTCATAACATTTCTAAACTATCGCCAGCTATATCAATTTGGCTCTTACACACTGTAAACTATAGAATAGAAGTCTAAAAAGAGAATCCGACATACATGATATTGGCATACGAACAGATTGAATTTCCTTCGCTCACACCGTATATGTAGAGGGTGAGTATAGTGAACGCTTGCATCGCCATAGTGAACTCTTGCGTTGGCACTGACCCCTCCTTCAGACTCATTATTTGCTTCACCCGCTGGTTCCACATGTAGAGCAGCTCACAACAGGGGCCTATAGAAGTGGCTCCCCTGCTCCAGTGTGATGCCAGACCATTACTGCGACCACAGCCCATCACATTCACCAGGACATTGTTCCTGTTTAATCACTGCCGTTCCAGCCACAGCACCACAGACTCAGGTTTTGTCTTAATTCATCATGTTTATTTTTCATGTTAAACATCTTTACTCCCTTCAGTGTTGTGTGTCCATTCTTTCACTCCATCTTGACATTCTTGACATGCACTTTATTCTGTTGGTGCCTTGTTGAGCCGCATTTTGTAATAAATTTCAAAATGTAATAACTTTTTCATTTCATTTTGTAATAAATTTTGCCACATTATGTAATAATTTATTACATTTTGCAGCAGTAGGGTGCTTTGGTGGTTGTTTCTTTAGCTTTTTGAGGCAATTTCATATTAGTTTAAAGTGAATCTTAGTGGATAAATTATCAGGTCACAAGCAGAAGACACTTACGTTGTTTAACCTCTTAAGCCCCAAGGGGGTTTTCTGGTAAATTCCGCCTATAATGCATCCCCAAATTAAAGTAAAATACAATTAACAAACAAATAAAATTTGCTTTAGAATTGTTGTTACATAATGCACCATGTTATTACATTTTCTAGAGAATAAAAAAATTGCAAGTGCATTTTGTAATAATCTTCTCAAAATGTAATAACTTATTACATAATGCGGCAAGTTCTGTAATACACCTAATGGTGCAACCTGGACACATCTTCAGTGACCATCCTGGGATCATCAGGTGTTTCGGGTCTTAGGTCAGACACCCTCACCCAGGCGACCCAGTTGGGGGTGATCAATCCCCCAACTTGTGTCCAGGTAGCGCACTACGCCACGCCTCCCCCCTCCTCAACCAGAGCCACCGTGAAGCCCTTTCAGCTGCCTCTAAGATGGCTCTGGTTGCTCTCCGCCTGTGCAGTCCACAAATTCCAAGGAGCCCCAAGACCCGGTGTAAGGACTTGCCTGCAAAGCCTCTGCAGCCCACCTCAATAGGCTCGCAGCGGGCCCTCCACCCATTCCTTCGGCAGTCGGCAACCAGATCTGCATATTTTGCCCTCTTCCTCTCATGCGCCTCTTCCATTCTTTCCTCCCAAGGAACGGTGAGCTCGAGGAGTATCACCTGCTTGCTGGAGGCAGACATCAGCACTATGTCTGGCCGGAGTGTTGTTGCCGTGATGATGTCAGGAAACCGCAACTGCCTCCCTAGGTCAACCAGGAGCTGCCAATCCCTTGCTGTTGATAGCAGGCCCCCCTGGGTCTTCTTGGAGGGTTGCGGTTTCTCCCCTGCTCGGACAAAAGCGATGGTTTCCTTGGTTGGATGCTGATGCTTACTGCTGTTAATGCCAGTGCAGATGGTGTCTGCTACTGCCCGCAGGACCTGGTCATGCCGCCAGCGATACCTCCCATCACCCAATGCCTTTGGGCAGCTGCTGAGGATGTGCTCTAGTGATCCTCTCTTCTGGCAGAGCTGGCAAGCAGGTGAGTCCGTCAGGCCCCAGGTGCAGAGGTTAGCAGGGCTTGGGAGGACATCATAAACTGACTGGACCAAGAATTTGACACTGTGTGGCTCTGCCTTCCAGAGTCCAGTCCAGGTGATCTTGCGCCCCGCCACTTTCTCCCACTTGGTCCAGGCCCCCTGTTTGCTCATGCCCACCACTCTGCTGAGGCGAGACTCTTCTATTTCAGCACGGACCTCCTTGCATTGGGGCAGTTTATTACAAAATGAAATGAAAAAGTTATTACATTTTGGATGTTTATTACAACATGCGGCTCAACATGCCTTGACCATTGAACTTCCCTGTTCTGGGATTAATTAAAATGTATTCTTCATTAGGCCTGATGTCCGTATTATATTTGACCAGTTTAGCATTAAGTATCTTCAGTAACAATAAATAAAATTTAGACATATATTGGATGTTTTTACATGTTCCCAGAACTCAAAACCCTGGTGTGCTGCAGACATTTTGATTTCATATGGGTTCATCATGCCTCATTTAGTCAAGATCAGATGTTTTTCTTCCAGTATCAACACATTTCCCATGAGCCCTTGATTTAAAAGAGTGTAAAATGTCTGCAGAAACTCAAGAAATCTCAAGAGATTTAATTCAAGTCACCAAATAAATTAGCTTTTCCTTCCATGGGAACCATTGTTCTCACCAAGGATGTCACACTGGCTCAAGGGACCCTTCAAGTGTCATTTTTCATGTGACAGGTATAATTTTCTGTCTAGACAATGCTGTGCTCATAATTTTGTTTGATTTGGGCTCAGGAAAAAAAAACAGTTGAGGAAGCACAAAATTAGATAGATGAAGTGAGATACAGCAGGCGACAGATGGTAAACCCTGGCCCCTTTCCACCGTAAGCCTGTCTTAGTAAAGTTTTTACATCATCACATAGTCCATGTCCTCAGTTTCCAACATATTGGGACTTAAATAGATTCTTATCTGTTCCCTACATGTTGAAAATTGATGCTTTAGTGATGATATGTAACCTGTGATACATGTGTGTCAATAATCAGCTGAGATAAAAGGTAAAAAATTACACAATTTTGCTTAAAGGTAGGGTGGGAGATCTTGGAAAAGCGGTCCAGTATTTCAACACAAGTGAGATTTGGAAAATATACACTCTCTCCCAGGGGTGGAGCGTTTGGTTCACTGTAGGGGGGGGGGTCTAGAAAAGACAGATTTATCATAGCCTTTCAGCTCATCCCGTACAAATAGAACTATACTCTATAAACATATTTACAGTTCAATGTGCTTCATTGTTATGGCAACTACAGCTGCTTGTATTTTCCATAAAAACAACTGGATTTTTTTTTTTTTTACAGTGTGGATGATGAAGTAGATAATGAAACACACCCAGGACTGGCATGTTGAAAATGTAAAAAAAATTAGTGTTGTTGTTTTTTCTTATTAAGAATGAACAAAAAAAAAAGGAATTCACTGATGCAGTGACACCTTCTGAATCACAAAAAAGATGTTTATTCAAATATTTCATGATATTGTTTGACAGTATGTAAAATTTTAAGGGTGTTCAAAACCTTTTTCCACAGACATGGTTGTAAAACATGCAGGAATCATTCATTTTATCCTCACTAATGGGTCATTGGAGTTGGTTCCAGCTGCCTATGGGTGAAGATGAGGGAGATAGAAACATTACCACAGAACACAGAGTTAAAATATTTGATGGAGTTATTAACATTATTGTCACGTATATGTTCTATCTCTTTCAGACATTGGAAATTCAGAATATTAAAGCCACTTCTCTGTTGGATTTTCATTTCTGTTTACCGTTTTTTTTTCACTCACTCTCCATGCTGAATAAAACAAAAGGTCAAGGAAAACCTGGTCTCATCCTTTTTGTCATCAAAATGTCAAACTGCTTTTGTGTGCATATGAAACAGAAGTAAATATTTTTGCAGTGACTCCCCAATTTAATCAACTTTTCATTCATACCATTATATGTAGTAATGTTGTAAGGCAATGTTTTAGTCATCCAAAAGGATTACTGAGGAATGTAAGTGAAAACATTACAATATATAATCTTGCTAACAGACAGATGGACAGACAAACAGACAAACGTCGGCAAAAACATAACCTCCTTGGTGGAGGTAATGTCATTTTGACCTTTCTAATAAATGTGACCTTGACCTTTGACCTTTTGAATATTGATAAATTCGTTATGTATATATGCATCAGTGCATGTAACGGCTGTGGCTCAGTTGGTAGAACGGGTCATCCAATGACCGAAGGGTTGGCGGTTCACATCCAGCCTTTGGCTGTCCACATGTCAAAATGTCCTTGGGCAAGACACTGAACCCTAAGTTGCTCCCAGTAGGGTCAGGCAGCGCCACTGTAACGGCAGCAGCCATCTACTAATGAAGTTATAGTGTGATATGTCTATGCTTGACACACACAGAGTTACAGAAGTTAATTTTGCGACATGACACCTTTGACCTCAAGACATCTCAAAAACTATTGATCACAGGTGACCACACCAACTAAGGGAATTGTAGAACTCTTCATTCTGCATAGTTTGGTACCAATCTGAAAGTTCTGTGACCTTCTGTTCTTGAGTTATAACCGATAATGTGATTTTGACCTTTTAGTTAATTGTGACCATCAGTCATATATATATATATATATATATATATATATATATATATATATGCAATAAAAATCTAATATTTTCTGAAACATTGACAGGTCACAGCACACATGTGAATTTAAAAGTATTTGCTTTTGTGTTTTTATTTGGACATACATTGACCAAACAACACAAGCCGCTTGTGATGTCAGAGATAAAAATGAATATTTATTTTTCATGTTTTGTTGTTTTACACTGGCTTGTGCAAAGCATATTCTCTATCAATATTCATGCGAAGAGAAAAGCCTCGCAGGGTGAACACAGCCTGTCACAGAGGCTGAAGATGAAGCCGTGTCGTGTGGGCTGTTGAAATGTGAGGTGGGAGGGGTGGGTCAATCAGCTGTGACACATGGCAGCGTGAGAGTGGGGCGGTGGCTGAGGAAGACGGATGGAGGAGATGAAAGGTGTTAATACTGCAGCAACTAACACAGTGTGGCAGAGGATTGTGAACACAGGAGTCTGGTGTGGAAGGTGCTAAAGGTGCAGCAGAGACTGTAAGTGATCACTTTGAACCAATGTTTCTGAAGTCAGCTTGTCTTCTTCCATGAACACTTAATAAATAATGAGCATAGAGGAGGACAAACTGTCTTTATGCAGAAGCAGAGGTGGGAAGTAATATAAGTATAGTATAGTTAAGTAGAATTTTGGTTTTTACAACTTAAATTTTTTACTTTTACACTTTGCACTTGAACTCAAATTCTTTTCTTTAATTTTTTTTATTTTTATTTTTTACAACAGACATGTTAAGTTGCATTTCATGCCTTCCCACACCAGGTTTGATACTAAGTGCATAGTTAGACAAGGTGCATATGTATAAGATGTAAATGACAAAAACTGTGTAAAAGGTGAAATGATAGATAGATAGATAGATAGATAGATAGATAGATAGATAGATAGATAGATAGATAGATAGATAGATAGATAGATAGATAGATAATAAAAAAAAATGTGAGGTGTGAATAAAATTAAAATGGCCCCATCATGTCTATTGCACTTGTACTGGGGGGTAATCCTTTTGGATGACTAAAATATTGCCTTACAACATTACTACATTAAAAACAAAGATGCAAAACATTTTAACCCATGTAGACCCTGGGAGCCAAAATATACTGATAATAAAAAAAACAAATAAAAAATACTGATATAAAAATGTACTGATATTAAAACTGTAATACCTGTTTATCCACTGATCCTATCAATACATGCAAATAATTGGTGTAAAATATAGTTTATCATGCCGTCATGTTAATCCATTTGGACGTTCAGAAGCTCCGTTAGCATCGTCTACAACATTGATTCACTAGTAAAACCCATGGAGTTTGATGAATGATACTTGTTTTATGTTCAATTAATTATATATTTAGATGAAAAAGTATGTTTTTCTTACATTTTCCCTGTTCATGCTATAATATAACCCTCAACGTTTATGACATTTTATAAATTAATATCGGAAAATAAACTGAAATTTTTTTAAATACAGACCATAATATTGCATAAATGTTGATTAACTATTTGAGAGGTTGTTTTAGTTAGTTTTTGTTTGTTTTATGTAAAATTGTATAATACTATGGGGGAAAATCCTGTCTTTCCTCTGCAAATGTTATTAAAAGTAAATTTCAACTACCTGTCACTGAAAAATACAGCAGAAAAGGATGTTTCAGGACTCCATGTCACGACAAGCACCTTCAAAATAATTAGTTTTTGTCACAAATGTAGACTCTGCTTGTTACTGTCAAACTCTGGAGGTGTGCAAAGTCATTTTTGTGGCCTGACCCTGTGGGATTTGATGGGGGGTTTATGTTATATGGTCAAAAAGTTCAAAAAATTGTCAAGTAACAAAAGATGAGGTGGAAGAAATTTTTTTAACTTAGCTTTTAAATAACACGCCAGCCACCACTTTAATTGCATCGTGGGGTTTCTGGGAGACCCTCTGACTCACCTGTGCATTAGACTGCATGTGTGCAAGATGGGTCACATAAAAGTGGTAAAAAGGGTCCCATGACTCCCTTCGCAGTGAGTCCACAGCCCCGGGAAGTGGCGTAGTGGTGGAAGGGGCTGTAAAGCCCGCTGCTGGAGCCATGAGACCCTTCCTGGCTGACGCAGAGACGGTCACGGCACACCGCCGCAGAGGGAAATAAGACAAAAATGACACAAAGAAACATATCAGTGATAAATGATGACTTGGAATATGATCTAAAGCAGGGGTCTGAAATTAATTTACTTTCAGGGGCCACACTTTGATATTTTGGTTTCATTGTTTTTTCTTGTTTTTTGGTAAATATGGGAGTGCTAATGCTAATGCTAGTATGTTAATTTATAAATGGGAATTGTATATTGTATATGAGAGAGAAGATTTGGTACATTGTTATATAGTTATATTTATTATTATTGTTATTATTACATTGATATTCATAAAAGATAATAATTGCTATATAGAAATTATAGGGAATAAAGATTGGGGGTAAATACGTTTTTACTTCTTCCTACTTCTTTAATGTAATTTATTTTAATTTATGATATGTGTGTGTATGTATATGTCTTTTGTTTTTGTTTTAGCATTACCCCTCTCCAATTAAATTATAAAAAATATGTATTTTATAAACAACTGAAAAAAGATGAGAATAACCTGAAAAAACAGAAATTCCTTGAGAAAAATCCATGCAATTTTAACAATATTATGCCTCAACTCAATTTATAATGTGCATTATGAATCGACTCTATGAAGACATTATACAGGAAATTGTTAAAATTGTGTTTAATTTCTCTTAGACATTCCAGGTTTGTGTTTGTTCAGGTTATTCACATTTTATTGTTATAGCATAGTTGGTAAATGTAAATATTTTTATTATTTAATTTTATTTCTTGCAGTAAAACAAACACAAAAATTGGAAATTGTCATTATTTATAGGCATACGTTTTTTCACATCAAACTGAGAAGAAAATACGGAGTTTTGTTGTTTTTTGTGTTATTTTACTGAAGATCATATTGGTCTGCATCTGGAACTGGAACTAAAATGTGTTCTACAGCCTTGTCCGTGGAATTTTTTGTGCTTTTCAAAGTCATCCCATGGGCCAGATTGAAACCTTTGGCAGGATGCATTTGACCCCTGGGCCGAATGTTTGAAGCCCCTGATGTAAAGGATGAAATAAAGACCATAACATGAAAGAGGAAACGATAAAATGAGATGAAGAGGATGGAAATGAAAGAAATGTCACAAACACATCTGTAGTCTCTGGTTTCATGTTTTAGAGCTTATTTCTTTATTTATTTTTAGTTTTTTTTAAAAAGGAAAATAAATGCAACAAGATAAAAACAATAAGTGAGACTAGGCCTACACTGAAAAAAATGATACTTTGGACTAACTTTAAAAAAAAAATGCTGTAATTTGTTACAGCCATTGTTCACCCATTCACCCATTCACACATTCATACACCCGTAGGTTTTTAAGGTTCTGTCAGTCCTACTGTCACATGACTAGAGGCTGGGCAACAAAGCTACAGATGAGTATATTTCTGCCTTTAGCTTAGCCAGGTTGTTAGCGTATGGGAATGTCATTCACTGGAACATTCTTTCCTTGTTTAGGCTGTGGCTCAGTTGATAAAGCGGGTTGTCCAATGATCAAAGGGTCAGCGGTTCGCTCCCGGGTTTGACTGTCCACATGTCAAAGTGTCCTTGGGCAAAGACACTGAACCCTGACTTAGTCTCCCATTAGGACTGACAGAACATTAGAAACCTACTGGAGTATGAGTGTGTGTGAATGGGTGAATGTGAGGCTAATGTAAAGCGCTTTGAGCACCATGAAGAACTATATAAGTGCAGTCCTAATATCTAGTGGCCAGACATCTATGACTATCTTGTCAAAAATCCTGGCATATATACACGAGAAAAATATAAAACTTATAAGAGCCTGGAAGCATATGTTTTGTTTGAGGTAAGTTACATAAATGTGCTTGAAATACTTCTCTACCCCTCACTCACCCAGCTGCCACAGCACTCCACTATTTTAGTTTTACTTTATTTTAAATTTTTTTTTTTTTAGTTCATTAGGCGTTCTTTTATCATGTTTCTTATTTTGTTTATTAGGGCACAATAGTTCCCCTTAATAATAAAAAATATATATATTAGTTGGAAGTACTTAAAAAGAAGAACATGTTACAGCAACTGAATACATTTGAGTTAGTAGTACTATTTCTGAAAGTATCCACAACTTAATATATATAATTATTCTGAACATTCGGGTTTACAGTGTAGTGGGGCTTTTGTAATTTCCTCATAGTAATTAAAGCAATGCTATTCCACTGGCTGTGACACAACACCACACTATTAAACTAATGCATGACAATAGCTCAGTAAAGCACAGTACTTTTCTGTCATCCTCACAATATTTACTTTTGTCTCAGGTTACTTACATAATATGTGTCATTAAGAACAGGTTTGTATTGTTTTGTCTTCAAACTTTTTAGATGCCATCTTAGTATAGTATTAACAATACTTATTCTACGGCCTTCTAGAACGTTGCGGCAGCTACCGTTCACTTTGAATGACGTCAGCGGGTGGATTTTTTTCGATAACCGCTCGCTGCGCCGTTCACGCCCGCTGCACCGTTAACGCCCGCTGCGCCGTTAACGCCCGCTGCGCCGTTAACGCCCGCTGCGCCGTTCACGCCCGCTGCCCATGGCAACGGGTTTTATCACTTCAGATTCACTGTACCATATCACTCTGCAGGTAATTCAGCCACTTTTAAAGTAAATATTTGCTTTTCGAATAAAAAAAAAAAAAACGTCCTAAAAAGATCAGCAGGTGGGACGTTTTAGCCAAATATAGCTAAACTAAATAAAATTGAAAGAATACTAAAGAGCCAAAAAAGTGACAATAAAAGCACAATATAAATCTAATATTCCAAAGAAATACATCTATCCAAAAACTAAAGTGCTGTGATCTAAATTCTAAATATATAATATAAATAAACCAAATCCTAAATGCATGTAATACTGTTGCTGCAGCAGAGCTAACAGCAGAGCTAACAGTAGAGCTAACAGCAGAGCTAACAGTAGAGCTAACAGTAGAGCTAACAGCAGAGCTAACAGTAGAGCTAACAGCAGAGCTAACAGTAGAGCTAACAGTAAAGCTAAAAGCAGAGCCAACAGCAGAGCTAACAGTAGAGCTAACAGTGAAGCTAACAGTAAAGCTAACAGTGAAGCTAAAAGCAGAGCTAACAGTAAAGCTAACAGTTGAGCTAACAGTAAAGCTAACAGCAGTACCACTCTGGCTGTTGCTGAGTTTAATAAACAACTTAGTTAATTTCTTACATTTCACCTCCTCCTCCTTGACCGACCTTTTTTTCTTTCCAACTCTCGCTGGTGTCCACCTTTCCTTTTTTTGTTTGCGCTGTCATCCACTATTTAGTTTTTGCACGCAGTCTATGGTCAGCGATCTGTCAATGCTACAGAGGTGGGCTCACAGAGAATGAAGCTGTTACCCAATTACAATGTAAACATGGGAAAAGTCTCTGTTCTCCTGTTTGCCAGTCCAGGCCTGAGTACAGTAATGAAGTACTTTTACTTAGTTACTTCCCACCTCTACAGTTCTGGTGAGTGTAACTGAACCTAGTGTAAGTTGTCGTACCACCAAAATGACCTGGAAGATATCATTTGCAGGCTGAAACAGTCTGTTGTGTTATTTTAAGAAAGATTGAGTAGAGAAATAAAATTCTCTTGGGAACATCCATAAATAGCAGTGGGTTTTTCTGGGTTAAAGGGTTAAATCAATGCCACTTTTGACCTTGTCTGTCCTCATTACTAGACCTTTAGCTGTACATACACTGTTTGTCCCGCTGATTCTACTTTTATTTCAGCTGGTAATTAACAAAGAAGCGTTGTCATCTTTAGTGAGAACGCCTCTGTCATATTTATGCATCAGCAATTACACCCAGAGGATCCACCAGTGTGATTTGGATAATGGACTTAAGTATCTGACTGCATTCATTTTAAACCAACAACAGTTCCAAGACTTACCAACTGTCTTTTCTGTGGGCTTTGGAATCACTTAATGAGTGTTTTCCTCCTAACAACAGCATCCTCTAACAAGCCGCCTCCTGAGATGAGCAGTGTGGAGTTATGAATGGTGAGGCTACGGAGGAGGAGGAAGAGGAGGAGGAGGAAGAGGAGGAGCGGCTACGGGCACATTATAGATGCAGCTGGAGGAGCGCACAGTCCGGACTGAGCTGCAGCGGCGGTTCCACACAAGCAACCTTTGATTTACCAACAAGTTTTAGGCAAATATTAAGGAATAAGTGCAAAGTTCAAAAGGATGGAGGCTTCACGGCTGTTGTTTTTACTCCTACTCTTCAGATACTTGTTAAAAGTAAGTACGCATGCTTGTTTTCTCCTTCTTCTTTACATGTGTATTATTACTTTTCACTTCCTCGATATTATGTTTCGCAAATAAGGTAAATTAGTCGCAATCAGGAAGCGTGTTCCATTCCATATTCGGGATAAATCAATAATAACGATTAAAGAAAAAAAAAATAGTTCATGGTGTTCGCGTAAAAGTACTGTGATTAAGAATGAGGAGAATTTATTTGCGTCAAAGTACAATGAAAAAAAAAGAGTTTGTTTATATTGCAATTTACACTTTCGACAAAATGCTACTCTATCTATCTATCTATCTATCTATCTATCTATCTATCTATCTATCTATCTATCTATCTATCTATCTATCTATCTATCTATCTATCTATCTATCTATCTGTCTATCTGTCTATCTGTCTTTCTGTCTGTCTGTCTGTCTGTCTGTCTGTTCTTTCAGTAAATGTGTCATAAACAATGCCACCTATGCAGAGTGTTCAAACCAAGGTTACACTGGTGTAAAATAAAAGATGAATAAGAACAATATTTACTGTAGAAGGCTGTGGATGTGAGTTATAGTCCCAGCTCTTTTTTTTTTTTTTTTTTTTTTTTTAATGACTGTTTTGTGACCAGTTACCAATTAAAACCTGGGGGCTGTTAAAAAGCCCCAGGGTTTAATTGGTTGAATTAAATAGTTTTAGTAAGGAGTCAGTGCTGCTGCAGCTCATGCTTGAGTTATTTCGTCATAGATAGACGAAGGTTACTTATCTTTTTATTGCATTTCATTCATTGCCATCTTTCTTCTTGAGTCCATAAATGCAATATTTCTGATTTCATATTGCCTAACTGTGCACCCTTTATGCATATATAGAGAATTGGATTGAACACTGACACATGAAAATCAACTTTTAAGGGTCACTGTGTTTTATTGTGCACTACTAATACACTTAGGTTTTGCAATAATTTTAAATTCACATCATCATCATCGTGGGAATTGAATGAACATGCCGCGAAGGACTTTGAGTTCAGGTCAAACTTAAATTGGAATTATCTACAGCGTGGAAGATGAATATCTACTATTCCGCTATAATTTGCAACAGAAGTTTGGTCTTTTTATTCAGCTTGCCAACATTAAAGTTTTCAGTGTCACTTTTATTTCCAGAAATGTTTTATCTTTTTATTAAAAAATGCCTGGAGCTATTTCTTTGGCACATGATTTGGTTTCACTCCATGCTCTCATGTCTTAACATGCAAGCCGGGGGAAAAGTAAACGTTTTTATAGAAGATAGATTCTAAAGGGCTTTCTGATTGTGGTAATGAGTGGGTACTGTTGGCTTTATTTAATACCTGTTCAAAGAAGTTGTGCAGGTCACTCAGAGTGCACTCAACCGTGTGAACATCCCGTCCACTTCTTTTCTGTCAGTTGTCAGACATCAGACGCACCTCCAGGTTTTAATAGATCAATCACACACATCCTTCGTTGGCATATTTTAATGTATTTTCTATGCACGAGTGTGGAAGACATTTAATGGGTTATTGGTTTGTTCCTGCTGTGCAACATTTGTGTCATGGTCCACGAATGTCGGCAGCTGTTTTTCAATAACATCCCCTGCCATGTTCCATCAGCGAAGAGGTATGGTGTCGAGGGGAACACAGAAAATCCCATAAGTGGTTAAAACGTGGTCTGTTGGTGACTGGATGTCACTGTTATCTGTTTAACACAATGCAGATGGGAGAGGAGGAGACGGAGTGAGAAATAATGACCTTGTGTCTGCAGAGACATGAAGCTTTCTGACAATAAATGGAATGTGTGGGACCGATTTCAACACTTGACAATATACAACATCCACAATATCTGATGTACATGGAGCTCCATTCCACTCCCTGTATTTGTCAACTGAAGTTATTATCTCTGGGTTTTTTTGTATATCTGTTAACAGGATGGCTCAAAAAGTTGTAGAGGGATTTTGGTGATGTATTCAGGAAATATTTTCCTGGCACATGGAACAAAAAAATGATTAAAGTTTGGTGGTGATCCAAGTTTTTTTTTGTAACAGGATAATTTATCATTGTAAGATAAGGCCAGTTTCAACATATGCATATATAACTCCACAGAGTAGATACTATTACTGTGAATCCAACATTATGTGTAGGTTTTTTCAAGTTCCAGGAATTCACTTTAGGAGTAAATTAATCATGACACAGAGGGGAGGCTGATCTGCCTTGGTGGAAATCTGCACTTTCCCAGTGCTTTTCTAGTTAGTTATTTTTATTCAGAAGACTGTCCAAGTTGGAAGACATAGCAACCCTTTATTAAACATTAAAATAGTCATTTCTTTAGCCATGGCACATTTCAAATGCAAACAATTCCAATAAATGGTGATTTTTTATCTTTAGACCTAGACTAGCTGCGTTTACACAGAAGTTTTTATTCTTGTTTAATTCCAAATAAAGGTTAATTCCACTTTAAGATGACCATGTAAAAACCTAATTCCAGTTAAAAATGATAAACTTAATTCCAAATAAAGTCACTGGTTCATTCAATCTTAATTCTGAATTCAATAATTCCTCTGCCCCATAAACAGTTAATTCAGCTTTAACATGGTTCCTGTTATTCTGTGAATGCTACGCTGCCGGCCCAGCATTAGTATGTTAATTGTGACACTATCAGAACTGGAGTCTGGACCCAAATGCTTGACTCAGAGAGTTAGCACATAAAATACAGTCAGTTTAATGAAGAACAGGATTTAATACACAGGTAATCCATCAGTTGCTGCGTTTCGATTACAGTTACAGTTCACAAAACAATAGCGATATTCCTCAAATTTTGACAAAGTATATTTGCGTTTTGGACGTGTTTCCATTGACGGTCGTATGGTAAGTCTCGTGAAATATCATTTTGCGAGATGTCACTGCTTGAAGATTAACCTTTTAATTCTTGATAGCACACTGCATTTCTCTACTGTTTGCTGTCTCTAAAATGGTAGTTACGTTTTTCTCGTGAATTATTTCGAGAAAAGTCTCCGTCTCTTCCTCTGTCCATGTGTATCGTGCCATTTTCAGAAGTGATCACGTATGTCGCGTCCTGTGACATATAATTGTGGAAAAAGTGTTTCCATTGCACTTTTTGTGTGAAAAATATTATTTTAAATATTTTTATCAATATTTGAATGTTTTTTCAAAATTCAGGTGTTTCCATGACCAGTTTTTTATAGCGCTAGTTACATTTTGCGAATTTCCAAGGGTAATGGAAATGAAGCAAACAGGATGAATGAGGGACAGGCAGCAGACATCTGGGTACATAGGTGGGCTATTAGCGGAGCAAACAGAGTGAACAGGGAACAGGCAGCCAAACAGTTGGTACACAACGAAGTAAACAGATACCAAAAACAGAACCAAAAAAGGTAAAATCCAGGAGAGAAGGGCAAGGTTCAGGAAACAGACAAGAGACAGAGGTCAAGGAAAACAGGCACAGGTCACAGGAAGTAAATACACAAGAAGAATCACTGCAACATTTAACACTAAGTCAGGGACGAACTGGCACTGAAGACATGGAGGAGAACAGACTATATAGGGGAAAGATAACGAGACAGAGGTGGCAAAACGACTGAACACAGGTGACAGACGAGGGAAACTGGGGAAAAGGTGAAAGAGAGAAAGAGAAGGGAAACACAGGGAAGTGAGAAATCTAACAAAATAAAACAGGACATGGATGTAAAAGACAGAACATGAACTAAAAACGTTGCTTGACAAGACATATCATAACATTAATTTTTATGGTTCATTCAGTTGAGTTGCTGCCTTGTAGTTATCACTAAAATTAATCCAAACATTGCATGTAGTTTCTGGTTTTCCATGTTGATGGTTGAAACGTACGAAATACATTTAAGGGCCGTTCTGTCCAATCAGAACCCTCTGAGTCGGTGGGGCAGCGACTTGCAGACGCTAAATCAGTTGTTTTGTTCAAATCAGTTAATATGTCCATTGAGAGGGTACGCACACATTAGAAGCATTGTAGCGATAATGAAAAACGAGAGCTCTGATGTGACTATTTGCATCAACTGCTGAGTGCCAAGTAGCTAAATTAAAGCAAAGAGTTAAAGCCTCTTGACTCTGCAGGTGCACAGATGATGATACCTGTGTGTCTCACGTTACATTATTTATGTATTTTATCTCATCCTGGATGTTTCAAAGTTGAAATGGGACTGCAACAGAATTAGCACTACTGTATCACAATGGACATATTGACTGATTTGAACAAAATAACTGATTCAGCATCTGCATTTCACTGCCCTGCTGACTCTTTTTGTTTCTCATTTTGTGGAGATTTCTTCCAGAAGAATCAAAATCTAAAAAAGTAACAAGGGTGTGTACAACTATTTAAATTACATCATAATTAAGGCCCAAATTGTCAGCGTTGTCCTTTAAAGCCCAAATTAACTACAGTGGAATACACCTGTTTCCCATGTAAAGTTTTATTAATATCACCCAACATTGGTTGGAGGAGATTATTATAATCACTGTGTGTGTGTGTGTGTGTGTGTGTGTGTGTGTGTGTGTGTGTCCACAGAGACATATCATGCTATAACGCAATTAATACTTTAGATATCACCATGAAATTACATGGGCAAATACATATAACTAATGCACATGAGATGCAATGATCCATTTGAGTAAAGGTCAAAGGTCAAGGTCACAATTAACTAAAAGGTCACAGAATTTTCTGATTGGTACCAAATGATGCAGAATGAAGATATCCACAATTCGCATAAGTAGTTTTTGAGATCTCTGGAGGTCAAAATTAAAATCTGTAACACTGTTTGTGTGTCAAGCATAGACATATCACACTATAACTTAATAAATACTGGATATATTATCATAATATTACACACACTGATGCATATACATATAACAAAATTATTAATATTGCAAAAGGTCAAAGGTCAAGGTCGCATTTAGCAGAACGGTCAAAATGACATTAATGGCTCAAATTCAAGAATGGGTGAGATAAGGCATTCTCTGAATAAGGAATTCTGAACTATTTTATTCTGAATAAATAATTCAGAATTAAAAAAAAAATCACATAAATGTAGCTAATGTGATAATGTCTCATCTTTCAATATGCTGGTTCATTTCTGGATGACAAATATTTACCCTGTCATCCAGATCTCACATATACAAACAGATTGTCAGTGTGACTTGATTCATTTCTTTGCTTGGCTTTGAAATTGTTTTGCCCTGTTGAACTGCTAATCAGCCATAATTTTAACAACATGAGGTGCGTATGATGTGGATGTTGCTCTCAAGTGAAATGTGGGACGGGTGTGTGTGTGTGTAAACAAATCACTTTGCGATGTCTGGCCACACACACACACACACACACACACACACATCTTTAATTTCCCTGTCAGCCTCGCTCATTTTTTATTTGATCATTACCTCAGACAAGGCTGAGACTGGAAGCATTTAGAAAAGACAGCAATTATTAAAATCTCAAAGCAACAGCCATGACGGTGAGTTCTGAACCTCCAAACTGTCAAAGCTGACAGGTATTTATGGGATGTTTTGCTCACAGAGGTGCACTGTGTGTCCCTGAGGCTCAACAGAGCTTCAGTTATCATCTGCATAATGGGATTGACGTTTTGATTAACCGTACGGCCCTTTGAGCTCAGTGACCGTGCTGTCCAAATGTGTAGATATGAGTCCTTTTTGCATGTTTCAGCATCTCCAATGGGCTGCCACTTAATATTTGTTTACAGCACTTGAGCTCAGGCATAAATCACTGTCGAGGCCCTTCCTTTCTTCTCTGGTAGCTGTAAAGATTAAATGTCTCCCAAATTCAGCCACTCCCATAAATCACATGGACTTTGTGATTGTTTTGTTAACTTCGGTCTTCTTCTTTGTGTGTTTCTGGCTGATTCCACAATATACAAGCATAATACATGAACTAATAAACTACCTCCATGCAATGAAATGAGCCTTATCCCATCAGCTACAAGTACAAGTCTAAGCACACATGTCTGTTTTGCCCCCTGGACTTTTACCCCCTGTTTTCTACTGTTTGTGCAGCATTAATCATTTTCAGGAACCTTTAGGTTTGTTGCATTTTCCACAGACCAGAAGAAACAGACAAAAGTTCTCCATTTTCAAATCAACGAGAGTCAAGAAAAAAGGCTTAAAGGGTTGATTTTTTTTTTTTTTTTTCTTCCAGCCGGGAGGTAGTTTACTTTTCTTAGCATGGAGATTGATAGTGAAGAACAACTTATTATTAAACAAGACACTCACTGGCTACTTTATTAGGTACACCTGTTCAACTACAAATTAAATTCTATTTGTCATGGGATTGTCACGTGGCAGCAACAAAGTGCATATTAACATGTAGACATGGCCAAGACAGTCTGTTGAAGTGCAAACCATGCATCAGAATGGAGAATAATTGTGATTTTCAAGTCTTAGAAGTTTTTGTGGATGGTCTCATTATTCTAGAAACTCAGACCAGAACAAAATTTAGAGTTTACAATTAATGAGAAGGAACCAGTGGTTCCAGGTTCGGCATTCAGAGGAGCATCTCTCACCACACACCTTGTCAAATATTGAAGCAGATGGGTCACAGCAGGAGCATATGCACTCACTGGCCTTTTTTATTTGGCACTCGCAGAGTTTACAAGCTTTACTTAAAGCTGTCATTCCATAGTTATTTCATTAATATTACTGTGTTCTCCATTGTTATTAAATACATTGTGTGTTGGTTCTATTAAAAACATTGCTTTGTTTCAAGCTGTTTTTTCACGGTAGAAAAATGACTTGAGGTCAAACAGCAGAGTTTACCGGTACTTCCTCATACATGTCCATGATGCGGTGATGAGGCATCTCTGGTTGGCTCAGAATGCATGAAGTAACACCCCCCCCCCATCACTGTGTGTGTGTTTCAGCTTTGCCCAAGTAGCATCCAGTTTGGTTTCGTGCCGTTGCTTGTTCTGAAAACGTGAAGGGAAAAAAACGAGGCTTTTATTTCCACACAAAGCACATGAACCAGTTTCATCTGCAATTTTTTTCCCCAGTTTCTGCAGCAGCTAGCATCTTCTCTTGTAGATGCTAATGCTAATGCTACTTCAGATTCGCTGCTGAGGACAGGCTAAAGTCCATCTGACGTCAGATGGACCAGCTTTTTCTGGGTTCCTCGTTCATCTTGTTGTTTTCTGTGAATGCGGTATGCAGCCAGTGGAGGTGACAACCAACTTTCAAAGGCAGCATGTGTCGTTAACTCAGGGTTACCCATCAGATTCCAAAAGGAGCGTGGAAAAGTGTTTTTCAGTGGAATAACACCTTTAAAGAACTAGTCAGTAGGTGTATGTCCACTATGTGCAGGAGCTTTTGATTTCTTGAGACTTCATTGGTTTTCTAGCCACATTAATCCATAAAGAAACCCAATTAAAATCATGTTGCTATTCTAATTTTGTTATTGTTGTCCAATATTACTCATAGAAGACCTAATAGATATTAAATTGAAGGAGATGCTAAATTTTGTTGGCCAGACAGAGCTGCATTAGTTGTTTTCTGCTGTGTTGAAATTCATTATGACAAGTTATATGGCTGCTGGATGCATATCAGCAAGCAACAGACATTTTATGACTTATTTTAGTCCATTAGTTCATGCATTGATTCATTTTCTAAACCGCTCGCAGGAATGCTGGAGCCTGTCGCGCTAACCAATAGGCAAAGGCAATGAGCTGGCGTCAGTCCTGCACCAGTTCATCGCCAAGCTGAAGCACGCAGACAAACAAATCTGTGGCCAATTTAGATCAATCAGTTTCTTTATTAATATGCATGTTTTTGGATGGTGGGTGGCTCGAGAATCTGGAGATAATCCAAGCAGACACAAACTCAGGGATCAAACCCAGGACCTTCTTGCTGTGAGAAAGTATTGCTCTTTTCTGTCAAATGTCCAGTATTAATTTTATTATCCACACTGAGGGAGTACAACAAGTTGAAACCTAAAATATGCATATGCCATATTTGTTACCCTACAAAGATGTGGTGATGGCTGGGAAACATGGACTGACATTAACATTTATTCATTCTTAGTTCAGGTTTGATCTGTAGTGGTAAAACACTCCACAATGTTACTCTGTAAGCATTATAACATAACATTAATAACCCCAGTTTTGTCATGTACAAGTGATCGACCGATATGGATCTTTTTTGGGCCCGATACTGGTGAAGATGACCAATGCACACTGCCAATATTTCTAAATCTGTTTATTTTTTCTCTGTCAAATGATAACAAATATCAGAAAATATTCTTTTTTTTAACCCATTACCAGCTTTATGTCCTTGTTCATTATATATACAGAACATTAATGCACCTCCTCTTCACACATCAACTGAAAGCTAACAAATTCATCTTTCTAAATATATAAACCATTTGAAGTGCAACAGCAACACCACATTTGCAAAAAGTTGTTTTCCTTGAAGTGAAATATTATAAATTTGACTTTTGTTACTTTTGAAGGCTGTCATCTGATCACTTATCTATCAATCAGAACAAATGTGATGTCACTTTCCTCATAACACTCCAGAGAACGTAATCCAGTGCAGTATTTAGGTCCAAAAAGGCACAGAAACTGCAGTAATATTTGTCCAATCTGAGATCTATGTTGTTTTTTTCCCCATTTACCCAGGGGCATCACAGCCATTTCAAATGTGGGGGTGTTCTAGATTGTGGCACATTGAAAATTGACTAACAATTATCCATTAATGGTTATATATTTATATTAAAAAAGTAATATATGGCCCGAAAATAATGACAAAAATGTGTTTTTCCTCTATTAAATATTTATTCCAAGAAGAGCAAAACTTTTGACAGAAATACAATAAGAATGAAAACCTGCCCCTATACTCAATACATCCAAAGTGCTCCTCCTACTGTCAGCAAATTAACTTAGGGTATATGTTACAAAGCAGTTTAGTAGTTTAGTTAACTTAGTTTAACAACGGCAACATTTCTCATTACTTACTGGTTGATGAATGTTTGCTAACACTGCAAAGAAGAGTTGTTTACATTTTGGCCTGGATCTGAGGTGCGCTTCATTTCCTTATGCTGGTGTACCGCCAGGGTGGGTAAATGATTTAAACCATAGATATTGTAATGACCCCGCAATGTTATTGCTGTTTGTTTGGCTTGATTTTGACCGACAGTAACTGTTTTTATATAAAATATATAAAAAGTAGGTGAGACCAACTGTCCGTCCGTTTCCTGGATCCAGTGGAACGATACAATATATAACCTCAGGAAAAAGTGGGGGGTGTGAAATCATCTAGTTGTAGAAGTGGGGATGTTGCAACGCATGTGTATTTACGTGAGGATATCATCCAAATTTTAATTTGCAGAGGTATTTTTCAGGAGTTTTAAGCAAAACCACCGCAGAATGGTAAGGGGGTAAAGGAAACATTTATTGAACGACAAATAATATTAAACAACTCATTTAAAAAACAAAGAGAAAGGTAAGGTAGAACAGGTCACATTAACATTTCACATAAAACTTGGATTCAGATAAAAAAAAGTGTTCACTTCGGTGAACACTTTGAAAAAATGAAAAAAAATAAATTCCAAGTTAAGCAGAACAGGTAACAGTATCTGTAAGAACATGGAGGTGCCATGACCTCCACCTGTCAGCAAATCATGAAGGGAAAAAAAGAGAGCATATTGGCCAAGAAAAAACACAAATATGTGCCTGTTATTTGGGCTGGCTAATATATCTATCTATATCTATATTTATATCTATATCTATATTTACATCTGATATAGTCTATTGTTAACATGTACTTGAACAATGAACTTTTAGCTTGTTTCATATTAAAAATACTGAACATTTTTTTTATTCTTGTAGCACACTGAAAATCACATCAGGCTCTTTATTTTCTATTCTTATTGGAAACTGGCTGAGATCAATTGTATGTTGTAAAATCATAATAAAAATGAAAAAAAAAAAACTAAATTAAGGTTGAAAAAGGTACAACCATTTTGAGACATCCTGGTTCATCTATCCACTACTTTGCAAAATTAATCCCTTGCCTCCTGTCAGTGCCCTGCTATTAGAGTACTCCAGGATATTTTATATAATTTATTTATTTTTTTGCTGCAGGGAGAGACTACTGTGAGAAAAGTTGTGTGGCTTATGAAAGTGTCACGATGACCTCATCCATGTGGGAGAAGAGAGCTCTGCAACAAGTCAAGTTCAGAAATGGAATAGAAAATGTAGAGGAAGAATAATAGAGGTATATGTGTTATAGATTAGATTGGATGAAGACAATAGGAAAAAAAGGTCTTCAAACAATATTCACAATATGGATCTAATAGTGCTGTCTAACCAATAAGCATAACATAATTGTCAGTGTTGAAATGGTTCCAATAACTCTTTAAGGACATTAACAGAGTCTTATCTAACACAGGTGGAAGTGTTGTTGATATCATCAGCTGTACAATAAGGAAACAGGATGTAACTTTTTATTATATTCCTGTATTAGTTTGTTCCGCTCACCTTATTTTTTCAGGTTTTTGTTTTTTTGTTTTAAACCAAGCAAATCTTGAACGTCAGTGGCAGATGATGAAACATTATGTCTGTACTTCTAGAAGGCACAGACATAATGTCAAGGAAAATAGCTGATACAGTGACGTGTTTGTGAGTCTGCTCATCTTCCACTCAGAAATACTTCACACCAGAACACACTTATATGGAAAACCCACTGTGTTTTGTGTTCTTTCTGTCTCTGATGAGAGAATGTCGTATATAACACCCAAATGACCCCAGACTGGTCCAGTGTTTATTAGATTATCCACATTCTCCTCTTTTAACCCTTTATGAGACTTATTAAAGAAATCCATTAAAAAAAAGAATGACTTTTGATTTTAAGTGTATTAAGGCGTGAAATAAATGTCCGATGCTCACTTTACAAAACTGACCTTTGACCTTTATTTTGTGGTACCGTCCTCTATAAATAACTTTGTCACATTAGGATATATATTTTTAATATTTCTTCATGAATTCTTAATGTAAAAACAATGATAAAAGAAAAATGGCTTCATTATCCATAAATATATTGAATTGAAAAATATTTTTACTTTACATTTCATTTCAGAATTATTCCAAAATCATTAAAAAATACATAAAAGTATTCATGTTAGTTATGAATTGTGAAAAGTTGATGAACATAAGGTTGAGTGGATGACAACAAATTAAATGTGGTTCAAAAGGTGACGATTAAGTGTAATTATTTTCTGGGTGAAGTAGGATTATTTTTGTTTTGAACTTTTGAACTGTTTTAAATAAAGATTTGTAGATTTCTTCATATGAAAACATTAAAATAGTTAAAACAGTTTAGGCTATTTAGTAATATTTTTTTTATTTATTGGTGATTTATATATATTTTATAGTTTAAAAATGGACTTTCCATGACACTACTTATGCATGTGACCCAACATGAGCCCTTGTCTCCTGTACTTCATTGTTGCAGCATGTGACATCAAGATTTTAAATATTTTTTACATTTTACTGTTTAGACAGGATGTTAGGTGACACATTTATGGTACAATATGATTGGTTAGAGGCTGGTGTTAATTTTTAAGCATTGTTTATAAGTAACATACTGCCATAAATGGTTAAGGGAGACGAACGTAATGCACCATGAGGAGCATAAGGTGTGAACATAACTTCATTTACCCAATAGTCTAGGCAACATTGAAGACTATGTGCATTTCTGTTTGTGATATCAAGTTATGGAATAAACATGAGGACAGTTTAAAGTCATGTAAGGACGACTTGCTATTTAAAACACAATACAAACCAATGTTAATTACCTCATACAAATGCACTGAGCAATTAAACCAGTTTGATATTTTGCTGTGTGCAATGGGAGATATTGTTGATGGATTTATTTTTATTTGGGGGCTCAGTATATTATACCCAGTATAGTTTTTATTTCTGGCAGGAGGGTTGCACAACCAATATAAAGGTACTGTAACTAGTTATTACTTGTTCTCTAATTTAATGAGATGAAGGAAATATATTTGGTTATTAATCAGACACTGAAAGTATGGAAGTGGCAGAACTTGTAGAACTAGTAAGTGCTCCCTTTTGTAATTATAAAACTCGCCCCTTCATTCTGCTGAATAGCCTGGACCCATTTTCATCTAGCTTCGCTGTTAACAGGGAAGGAGTGGAACCAAAGATATTACCTTTTCTGGGCATTATAAGAACCTCCCGGTATGCTGCAATAACTTTTGTTCGTTGCTAGGTCATCTTTGTCATTTAACATTTGCCAGTGTGAAATTAGGGTCACTCTCTGCTTATGTATTTCCGGTGCGAAATGCAGAAGTTGTGAGAAAGGTCCATTGTATACAGAGGATTTGAAAGACAACCTTTTAGCCCCGCCTCCCCTGACTATGAAGCATTCCTAGACCTATACATGTAGTGAACAGGGATAGCATGGCTAGGCTAGCTATTTCTGCGATTAATGACGATTGATTAGTGCATATGTATTTTACTTCTTGGTTTTAATGTTTGTTTTTTGTTTTTTATTATTGTTATTTCAGTTTGAGACGAACAAATTAAATGAAATGACATTAAATTTGACCTTCTGATTGGTTTTGACTATCTTTCTTTATTTTTGGTAATCCATTCTTAACCACTCCTATCTTACATCAGTTATGGTGGCTGTTGTGGTTGTATTCTATATTATAGCGGTAACCACAGTGTGTCTTATGACCTCATTACACTATAGTCCATAAGCTTACCCAGACAGTTTTGTGCTAGAAGAAGAAGAGTGCTTATGTGTGTGAGGTGAGAAATGTGCTGCTGTTTGTAGTTACGTCAGAGCTCCACTCCACCGGCCACTTCAGGCTGACGGATGACGATCAATCATGTCTGGGAACGTCACGCACATGTGGACTTGTGGAAAGTATGATGTATCAGGGTTCAAGGTGTTAATTAGAGGACACGTGTTGTATACTGTGTAATTCTAACCATGTCTTGAAATGTATAAGTATTTGGCAACAGATGTTCTTCAGTAGTCCATACTGTAAATACAGTCACATACTGACTGCTCTTCTTTGCCTCTTTTTCCATCTCCACTGACCTTCTCAAGCTATTCACTGCTCGTCTTACACATTTTCATTGACCCACCGGCTCTTAGCCAGTGGCTGTCAGCCTGCATTTTTCAGCCTTTGTTGACACAGATGAATAATCGGAGTGGATTACTCAGTGGCTCCCTTCTGCACTTCCTAATCCATTTGAATGATAGCATCTATTTGCCAGGCAAGAGGGATTTCTGTTTGGATTTCAGACATAGAGAACATTTCTGTGCAGATATCAGTGGCTAATTTAGTATAGGAAACAGTGTAAAAGACCACAACGTCAAATCTATTGTGAAAGAAAATATTAGGAAAGAAGTATTTACTGATACCTAACTACAACTACTTACAGCCTCAATAAATGTCAGATCTCTCAGTAACTAATTGTAATGTAATTTAATATGTCTTTTACTTCTACAGGTTGTATCTCTCCAGATGTGTGATGTGATCAACGAGATCGAGCTGGAGAAGGAGCGCTGTGAGAATAGCACCTCTCAGAACGTCACTTCAGGTCATTTTCAAAAACACATTTTCTTCTCTCTGACTGTTCAGTGTGTGCAACAGGCCATTTGGAGGAAATGGGAAACAGGATGGAAAAATAAATAGTGAGCTAAGGTAATACAGTATGGGACAGTACAGATTATGGTCGGCAGAAACACAGAGGCACGTTTTCTATGAACATTATCCTGCTGTAATGTGCACAGCTATTCAAATGACTTATCTGTATAAGTTAAAGGTGCTTCGAAGACAGTTAGTAACCTTGAAAAGGATAGTGACTTTTTCACATCTGAAAACTGACTGAAGAAAAACTAGCGGTGCACTATCAAAAAAAAAAAAAAAAAATCCTGTTTTTGCTGAAAAAACTGATAACTATGGTTACCACACTGTAAACCCGAATGTTCAAAATAATTACTCTACTTTTATTAACAGACTACAGCTATGTAAACTAACTAAACTACAGCTACATTTTATTTAACTGCTTTATTTAGCAGCACAAAAGTATTCTCAAATAAATAACTTTGCAGTATATTTCTTTTTTGTTGCAATTTTCCAAATTTTCGCTGTTAATGCTACAGTTGTTTTATTTTATTTATTTATTTTTTTTACAGTGTGTTAGATAATACTGTTTGTGTCCATCTATAGGACAAGAACACTTGAAAATGTGTCCTTTCTAACTGCAGCAAAAACAGCAAAAAGAAGGATTATAATGTTAATATTTCTTTCACTAAACAATCTTGAAGTATTGATACAGTTGTGTTAGGGTTGAAGGGGGGTCTGGACATTATTCTTCCTCCAAAAATGTCCCTGACAGTATAATTTACAGGCTATTCAGAGCTCTAAGTGCATAGTGTTCTTATCAGGTCCTATTGGGATTTCAAATTACAGCCTCACTCAAATTTCCAAAACATGATGGTGATAAAAAACAATAACAGTAATAACAATGACAACTCATCCAGGTCACATTCTAAAAGAAGTGGAAAGAAACTCAATAAAAGTACTTCATTACTTGACTTAAATAGGTTTTTTTTTTAGGTATCTGTACTTTACTTGAGTATTTATTTTTCTAGCAACTTTTTACTTTTACTCTCTACATTTTTGCATAAATATCTGTAATTTATACTCTTTACATTCTCAGAATAGACGTGTTACTTTTTTCAAACTAAACAGATGTGACAGTATGAAAATAAGTCACTTCAGAGAGAAAATAAGTGGAGGAGAGAAACTGTGACGTTATATATTATAGTTATATGACTGTTATCTCACAATTTTGACTTGAACATTATATCTTAAAATAATGCTTTTTTTAATCGCATATTTATAACTTTTTGTTTGTGGCGTCACCATAGTAACAATAATAATAATAATAATAATAATAATGTTTTTTAAAGGTTCAATTTATGTATGGAGACACACGTTTGAGAGGACCGGGCTATGGAGCCGGGCTAATAGGTGTGTTTCCACTTTCGGATCTTCCAGGACTTTTGTGGGGGAACTACTTTTAACTAGGCCATGAGTTTAGCCTGTTCCTCTCTGGCGTGTGTCTCTTTCGGGGACGTCTTTATATCGCGCCAGTTGCTATGGTAACGTCACTAAAGAAGCGCCTAAACAGAGCAGTAGCAGATGAGGAAATCACAAGACTAGACGTGGACTAGGGATGGTGAAATTAATTAAAAACATCTTGACCGATCACTGAGCCTCATTAACTGGTTGAAGTTGGTCACTGAGAAAAGAAAAAACACTTGCTTTTTCGGCACACGCACGCACGCGCGCGCACACACATACATGCACCCATACACACCGCGACGCTTCAGTCACTTTTTAAACATGAGTTTTAAATACTTGACCTGCCAGGTGGAGATACGTTATCTTAAAAGCTAATTTTAAAGTGTCACACATAGAGAAAACATTAAATGTTCCAGTAAATTATGCTGTTAAATATGGTGTAAAAATGTACCGACGTCCACCAGCCTGCAGTATAAACTCCTTTAGCTGTAGCCCACCTGTCATGTCATTTTAAGTAGGTGTGTCAGATGGATAACACAACTCACCCACCGCGCTTTTGGGTTTCATTGTGACAACCTACTGTCCCAGTCTAGCTGTTATAGAAGTTGTAGCTTTGTGTTTTGTTTACATTTTGACTAAACGTTCGACATGTACCACATAGATTAACTGAGCTGTGTTTGCTATTAATACATTCCTTCTTGTATTGCTAATGCTAATATTCATCATTTTTAAAGTTATGCTACAGAGAGATCACAAAGCTTCCTCTTTATAATCTGCAATATAATGTAAAAGTTTGTGCAGTGGAATAACTGATGCAGGACAGATTTTGTTTGTTTGTTTTTTAACCGATGGCAGAAAATTATGACCGAACAACATTGATGCAGTTAACCATCTGTCAAACGGTCGTCGGTTAACATTCCTACATTGTTGCGGTTGTGCTGTTGCTTTTACACAGTAATGGTATCAGAGAATGAAAGAAAAAGAGTTGCTCTGGAAGAAGAATCCTACAGAGATGAACGAAACAGAGACCTGGAAAAATGAGAAATTTTGCTTCGTCGTGTGATAAACTTCCTCCAACAACTACTCTTGGGTTGTTGTTTGTCATAATCTGATGACGTCATTTTGGACAACCAATCTGCACAGCGGCTCTGTCGGCCCGTTCTGGAGTACCGAGCCTGGGGTAGGTACTCCGTTAGTTCCTGTAAAAGTTCCGATATGGCCGTTTATCGGAACGGTCAGTGGAAACCCTCGCACACCGAAGTTCTTTATCCATCAATGTAAAGTTGGAAATATCAAACCTATCTTTATTGTGTTCCTAAAAGAAATGGTCAATTTAAAAAAATCATTAAAACTATGTAAGCAAAAAAAAAAAAAAGGTTTGCAACTTTATAATGGTATTATTGATTTTCTGCTTGACCCTGTAATGTCTTAAATTTTGTAAAGGTTGACTGTTACTATGTTTTATTTAATTTATTTATTTTGTGTTTGTATGTTGTGTATGATTTTGATAAAATAAAAAACAATTAATAAAAAAATAAAATAAATAAAAAAACCTTGCGCACCATGAAGTTCCTGTAAAAAGTCCCGGAAGTTACGATAGTGTAAACACGCCTGTAATGCGTCACATTATTTCCAGAGAAACGGTAACAGCGATACAGTTATGGATAAAGTAATTAAATAATTACTCCGTTACTCGAAATGTGGCTAAGGTCCTTATTCCCAGCACTGGTCATGATGCAAGTGTGTAATGGAATTAAAGTGCATTAGAGCAGGGGTTCTCAAACTTTTTTGGCCCAGGTCCCCCTTGGAGGGGTGAAATTTTTCCATGTCCCCCCTCATCCTCGCGATACTGAAAATGATAAACAAAACCACTTCAACAATGATTATTATGAAACAATGATAACCTTTTTTAATAGTGCTTTTGTGCAAACCAGCGACATTTTCAGGTATTATAATATACATGAGCACTTCAGAAACAACAATTTTAAATAATTTTAAAATAATAAAGGGAACAAAAGACACACAAAACCGTGTGTGTGTGTGTGACAGACAGACAGACAGACAGAGACTTAATGAGAGGGATGAGCTTGTCAAACTCAATATAACTATCAATGTACTTTCTCTTTTTAGGGTTAGGGCGTTTGTTTTTGTCATTGTCATTTTCATTGTCATTTCTTTTACCACTTCTTGGGGAACTTGGCGGACACAAAAATCGATCCATGTTCGCTGCAGGGTGGCTAAAAATAGCCTGTGACTCGCTCCGTCTCAATTTAGTCAAGCTGGCGTCAAACAGCGCTGTTACTTCCGCCCGCTCGCTACAAAATAAAACTTCCGCATTTCAAAATAAAACAGCAAAAAAACAAAACAAAAAAAAACCAAAACCGTGAATAATTTCGCGTACCCCCTGGACATGCGCCACGTCCCCCTAGGGGTCCGCGGACCCCAGTTTGAGAACCGTGGCATTAGAGTCAGTAAAGGTGTCTGTTTGCTCTGCTCTGTTAGAGTTTCGTTCTTCAGACTGAACCTGAAGGTTTCCAGTAAATGTGAAGAGAGCAGAATGAATCTTGAGTAGCAGTGTTCTTATTTTGTTCCATTTGTGGCTGGTGCTCAGTGCTGTTATTGACTGGCAGCAGGTAGCTACAAACTGCACAGAGGTCGATGCCCTGAAACATCCTGAAAACAGAAAAACAAGAGGAAAATCAAAAAACACAAGCAACACTCATTATGTCAGGAATTATCTATTAAAAAAAGACGTATTAGTTAATGAAAGCATGTAAAAAAAAAATAAGAGTATCAAGTTATACTGTTTTGTCAAGTTACACCATGTTTTGGGTTTAATTAAATGTAATTTTATTTGTGGAGACCCAAATCACAACAAAGTCGTCTCACAGGGCTTCACAGAGCTGAGGAGGAAAAGAAGAAACAATCACAGAAATAGATGTAGTCCCAAGCATCCCCATGTCCTTAGACGCTCCTTCTCAACAAGAAAAAATCCAGTGGGGAAAGAAGAAGCCTGAGGAGGACCACAGTGAAGGACAGATAAACTCCCATGGATGGACAGACTACAGATGAACATCCATTTGTAGATGAAAGGGAGGGGGAGCAGGAGTCATATTTACCAAAACATACCCTCTGATATAAAGCTGCACAATATGTTGATTGAGCATCGACAACGCAATGTACATGTGCACAATAGTCACATCGCAGGTCGTGCAATTATTTTAATTACATTTTGTATTATTTTTTTATTTATTTGTCTATATTGTTTTATTAATTGATTTTATATATACATGTTTTCTTCATTTATTTGTCTTTTTATTTGTATTTTATGTGTGTGTATATATATATATATATATATATATATATATATATATATATATATATATATATATATATATATATATTTATATTTATATATCACAATTGAGATAAATAGTCATGAGGTTTATTTTAGTTATAAATATGAGATACAAATGCATGATTTTTAAGAGAAAAAGTCAAAATTGTGAGATTAAAAACTCAAAATTGTGAGATAATAGTCATATAATTCTAATATATAAAATCAAAGTTCCTCTCCTCCACTGATTTTCCCTCTGAAATTTTTGTACTGTCACATCTATTTAATTTGAAAAAGTAATGAATCTATTCTGAGAATGTAAAGAGTATAAAGTATAGATATTTATACAAAAATGCAGGGAGTAAAAGTAAAAAGTTGTCATAAAAGTAAATACTCAAGTAAAGTACAGATACCTAAAAAGTCTACTTAAGTACAGCAATGAAATACTTTTACTTTATTACTTTACACCTCGGTGTATTTTTCTTCTGTATAGTTTAGCCTTGCTTCTTTTTTGCAGTACGATATTCCTTCCTCTGTCTTCCTCAGAGTAGTTCTGGTGTTAAAAAAACATGAATGCACACATACTCAAGGATTTTAACAGTTGAAACAGTTGAAAAGAATACCAAACTTCATGGTAACAGGTGTGATATTTACAGCCCATGAACACGGAAGAAAAATGCACACTGTCTAAAATGATTCTGTCACATCACTGACCTTTGTTCTGAATAGCTGGTGTATCATAAATCAGTGTGCATAAGCAGAAGTGAATGTGAGAGTCACTGATACAGATGACTAACATGCAAAAACGGGGACATTTTTCCACACATAACATAATGGTCACAGAGAAGCTGCCAGAAATGACCATGTAGAAGCCAATAATGTACAGTAGCCTATTGCCATAAATACATTTTAGCTGCCTAAATAAATATCAATATCTGTTCAAGTGGAGTATTTGCCCTATTTATGTTGCTTGCTGCTCGACAGCCTATTCATATGGTTTATAGGATGGCGTAATTTAAAAGAAGTGATAACCTGCTTCATTGTCTTTGGCGGGAGACGTCTAACAACAGGGGGAAAAACAGTGAAAATATTTATATATTCTGTACACTAAATAGATATTGATATTTTTTTTGGATGGCTGCAACATTTAGTCTATGGAATAAGTGAAAATGATCTTGGTAAGATTTCTCGAAATATTAATATTATATAATATTGCAAAAAAAAAAAAAAATTCATTACTTAGTCCTGTCAGAATGCTCTTATTTTGAAATGTCAGTTTGTACATTTTGTATTTCTTTAGCCAGTTGGATTTTACTGGGTGGTTTATATCATACAGTTGTGCTCATAAGTTTACATACCCTGACTGAATGTGCACGGAATGGTCTGGACACCAAGATAATGACCCAAAACATAAGGCCAAGTCGACCTATCAGTGGCTACAGCAGAAGAAAGTGAAGGTAAAGGAGTGTTCATTTCAATTCCCTGACCTTAATATCATTGATCCACTTTGGGGGGGGGGTGGTCTCAAACATGCAGTTCAGGTAAGAAAATACAAAATCTGAAAGAACACGTATTCAGAAAATGCCTAATCTCGCCCCTATTTTATACCAATCTCAAGTTTCTATGACAACCTGTTCTGGAATTAAAGCGAATGTGATTTTGACCTTTCTGCATGATTGGAAAAAATACATTGGTAAAATTACCCCCCCCCCCCCCCCCCCCCCCTAGTGTTTCATGCATATTCTTTTAAAAATAGGCAAAAATGACAAATTCTACTAGGGTATGTAAACTTATGAGCTCAACTGTACATTCATGTGGTGTGACAGACTCAGAACATATTCATATCTACTTCACACAGTCTTTAATGCGATTCATTTAGAATATTTCACATGTGTAAAGAGGTAAATCAATGTAACATGTCAAACAAGCTGCCGTGAGAAATTTATTTTTTATAGCCGCTGTAGATCAAGAGAGGTAATGAACCACTGGACAATCTCCATATGTAATATACGGTGCAAACATTAGCTGTAAATGTACGGATCTCGTATGCACATGTATTAGACACAGAGCTGGTAATTGATTTATTAGGGATGTGACCTCTGACAGCAGCTTCCATTACCTTCCTGTTGAGGAAGTAGATAGTGAAGAAGAGAAATGAGGGTCACTGCAGAGATAAGGAGCAGGACTGTGTGCATACAGATGGGTTCTGTTCATACAGAATATTCACTTCATAAAGTGAAGCAGGATGTGTGGAAGTGGCAACTTTTGATTTTAATGAGAGATGAGTTTGAGTCTCCACTGCCACACAGGTAAACTTTTAACTGAAGATGATGAATGGGTGAAGCTTTGCTGAGCTTTACATAAGTTTATACCCAGGGACTGATTTATCAAATAAAACAGAGGGGGGGGGGGGGGGGTTGTGTTGGATGCTATGATCCTCAACATATTACTAAGGAGAAGAAAATACCAGAGCGATAGTCAACAAGTACCTGAAGGGAGAGTTGAAAAGAACTTTGAACAGAGAGTTCAAGACGACGTGAAACTGTTGAGAGGTAAACAGGTGGGGTCTGCAGAGGGGTCTGGCTTGTGCTCCCTATGGGCGCATTTCCATTGTGGCAGTTCGCCGTGACCGGCTCTGGGTTGGTCATGAAGGGTGAAGGTGGCTCGCAGCTCTGGTGGTGAGTTTTACAGCGCCCTCCGCCTGGACTTTGCCACATCCCGGGGTCATATCACTGCATCCAACTAATCTGAGCCATAGTTGAGGACAGACTGAAATGGTGGACCAGGTTTTATCTGTGTTTATTCAGCGTCCAGACTTTGGCGTTTCGTGTTCGGAGTGGCCGTGAATTGTCCAGCATCCAGACTCAGGTGTTTAGGCAGTGCGTCACAGACATACACACGTACATTCATGTTTGGTGTGACTGTAGCATTATGCACACGTGACTCAGAGGGTCTCCCAGAAACCCCACGGCTGGCTCAGGCACACACAGGCAGCAATATCAGTGGACGGACCCTCATGGAATGTAATGATGATGTCCGAAACCAGAGGTGGGGATAACCCCCCCCCCCAATGCCCAGGCCAGCCTGCGAAAGGATCTAATCTGGATTTGTGAATTGCAAAAATTACACCAAAGATATCAGCAGTCATTTTAGGTCAATTCAATCTGAAGTGAATGAGACCAGTAAAATACTATCATAATAACATACAAATAATGAAAACTTACATTTTTCCTTTTTTTTTGTTTTAAAAATAAGTACAAAAAAAAATGTAAATAACCTGACATGTATGTAAAATTTAGCCAATATTCTGCATCCACTGTGATCTATAAGTTATGGTGAATATGTACAAATGACAAACTAAAGCGTAATATTGTTAACATTGCACTTAGCTTTCATCAGAATTTACAGTTTGTTCATATTTGTTCATGTTATTTTAAAGCACAGTTTGTAGATTTAAACATTTTCATGATCAAATTTTGCTTTTTTTTTTTTCATTCAAAAACACAGAGAAAAATTTAAGCGTTGGCATTATTTATAATTTCTTATCTTAGTATTTATATTATTTTACTGGTCCGGCCCACTTTATGTCATATAAGGCTGTATGTGGCCGTAAACTAAAATAAGTTTTCCACCCCTGGCTTATACAACATGTAGTGTAACACATTATATAGACCAGGGGTTCTCAAACTTTTTTGGCCCAGGTCCCCCTTGGAGGGGTGAAATTTTTCCATGTCCCCCCTCATCCTCGCGATACTGAAAATTATAAAAAAAAAAAAAAAAACACTTCAACAATGATTATTATGAAACAATGATAACCTTTTTTAAAAGTGCTTTTGTGCAAACCAGCAAAATTTTCAGGTATTATAATATAAATGAGCACTTCAGAAACAAAAATTTTAAATAATTTTAAAATAATAAACGGAACAAAAGACACACAAAACCGTGTGTCTGTGTGTGTGACAGACAGACAGACAGACAGAGACTTAATGAGAGGGATGAGCTTGTCAAACTCAATATAACTATCAATGTACTTTCTCTTTTTAGGGTTAGGGCGTTTGTTTTTGTCATTTTCATTTTCATTGTCATTTCTTTTACCACTTCTTGAGGAACTTGGCGGACACAAAAATCGATCCATGTTCGCTGCAGGGTGGCTAAAAATAGCCTGTGACTCGCTCCGTCTCAATTTAGTCAAGCTGGCGTTAAACAGCGCTGTTACTTCCGCCCGCTCGCTAAATAATAAAACTTCCGCATTTCAAAATAAAACAGCAAAAAACAAAAACAAAACCGTGAATAATTTCGCGTACCCCCTGGACATGCGCCACGTCCCCCTAGGGGGTTTGAGAACCGTGGATATAGAGTACAGTGGGACAAACAAGTGGAAATTACAGTGTCTGAAGCACTTCTCATCTAAATTTGAATAATTAAAATAGAATGAAAGTGGTGAGCAGAGATGAAATTGTTGAATAGAGAAAAAGTTATGAAAATCTGTCAACCTGCAGAAAAACTGAACCTCTTAAAAGGATGAAGTGCTTTTGTCAGACCTCAGAAGAGTCAGGAAGATGCAAATGCACACCCACTTTCCATCCTAAGCAGAGATCAAATTAGTCACAATAATTGGAAACCACAGTGGGGGTGTACCATGCCTCGATACAGTCTGTCTACATTAATCTTCAAAACTCAAAAGGCCTTTTTTAATCAATGGTACATTCAAGTGTCACAGTAAGAACAGTGCAAGTGCAACTGACAAAACTCCATCAGCATAAAGCTGCACAATATATTGTTTAAGCATCGACATAGCAATGTACATGTGCGTAATAGTCACATGTCATCTTCTGTCATATAGGAAGCGAATGAGCGCAACATTTTCTCATCTAATTTAAATAGAACCTGACACACACTGAGCACATCACAAACATTCTGAGCCAGTTTGGACTGAGTCACTGATAAAAAGACTGAAAAGCAAGTATTCAGAGAATGCCTAATCTCACCCCTATTTTGTGCTAATCTCACGTTTCTATGACAACCCGTTCTTGACTTAGAGACAATAATGTGATTTGGTCCGTTCTGCTAAATGTGACCCTGAACTTTGACCTTTAGTCAAATGGATCATTGCATCAGATGCACATTAGCTATATGTATATGCCCATGTAATTTCATGGTGATATCTCAAGTGTTGATTGAGTTATAGCATATGACTCTGCAGACACACACACACACACACACACACACACACACACACACACACACATTAATGAGCAACCAACATGAGAAAATCACCCAAAACCAAGGCTTGGTGCCAGGAAAAATAAGCAGTTATGTGGAATAATTTATTTTTATATAAATTAATTTATGTATTTATTTATTTATGTAATTTTTCTTTCTTTCTTTATTATTTATTTATTTTTAAATGTATTTTTATTTAGTTATTTTTTTTATTTGTCTTATTTATGTATTCTTTCTTTCTTTCTTTCTTTCTTTCTTTCTTTCTTTCTTTCTTTCTTTCTTTCTTTCTTTCTTTCTTTCTTTCTTTCTTTCTATCTATCTATCTATCTATCTATCTATACATATATATATATATATATATATATATATATATATATATATATATATATATATATATATATATATATATATATATATATATATATATATACAGTGTCAGACTCCAGACTGAACAAAGGCTCATTTAATACTTTCTACACCTGTGTCTCACCAACTGTGATGATCTGTCAAACACTTAAACATGTTTGTAATGATCACTATGCTACTGATTAGTGTTCTGATGAATCAGAACACTCTTTCATTTTTACAATTATTCTATTCAGAATGTGATGCTTCTAAAATCAATTCCACCATTTTCCCTGATGTGACAATCAAAATAATTACACTCACACCAGGACACTGCTTGTATTGGGGGGGGCTATGTTCAGCATGTTAATACGTGTGTGTGTGTGTGTGTGTGTGTGTGTGTGTGTGTGTTTATTCCTATGTTTATAGGGACATTGGAATGTTTACACAGTCACACCATGGGGACCTCTGACACCATGGGGACCAAAATTCAGGTCCCCTGAAGGGTTAAATATGAATAAAGGTCCCCACTAGTAAAATAGGAGCCTATAAATACATTAATTAGTTTTTTTTCCTGGAAGTTCTCATCAAGCATGGGGGGAACAGGTCCTAAGCAAAACATGTATTTTTTAAAGGTTTGAAGATATGCTTACTTTTACAAAAAAAGAATGCATTTATTTTTATATATTTTTATTTATTTTATGTAATTTTTTGTATGTATATATATATATATATATATATATATATATATATATATATATATATATATATATATATTTACAATTATATATATATAATTGTAAAAATGAAAGAGTGTTCTGATTCATCAGAACACTAATCAGTAGCATAGTGATCATTACAAACATGTTTAAGTGTTTGACAGATCATCACAGTTGGTGAGACACAGGTGTAGAAAGTATTAAATGAGCCTTTGTTCAGTCTGGAGTCTGACACTGTGTATATATATATATATATATATATATATATATATATATATATATATATATATATATATATATATATATATATATATATATATATATATATATATATATATATATATATATATATATATATATATATATATATATAACTGTTTCTGTACTTTTTAATATATAGTGAGTTCATATATATAATAGTTAGTTAATTAATAAAAGTTTAGGACCATCTTACGCTGTGTAAGGCAGACCACCGTGTGCCCATGGGAACATAGCATTAGCATCTAAACCGAACACATCCATACTTCAACGGCGCTTCGTCAAAGTGGATTCAGAGCTTCTATGTTTGGCTAACTGGTGTGCCTGTGTGCGAATGCATGCACACACAACTCAAAACACTTCAGTCTTTTCCCATCCCCGTCTATTGATTGATCTAGTTTAACCCTTTAACTCCTGAGACATTATTTCAGGTAAATGTGCTACTGTGAAATTGTCCTAAAGCTGTAGTCTGTGTTTGTGTTCCTTTTCTTCAGGGGTTTTGTTTTATTTTACTGTGTTTAAAGGTCAATAACAGAGAAAAGACAAAGACAGTGTAAATTCAAGACACTCAGAATGTCCATCAGTTTAGGATGTTGAACATGGACTGTGACTGGAACACATTGTATAACAAGTATTTGAATTTTGGCCCAGCAGGTTTTGTTTTCAGCTCTTAAAAATTCAGCTCAAATGCTTTCTGGCTCTTGGTTTGATTAAAAAACAACAATTACACAATCAAAACTTTATAAAGATATAGTGGAAAAAGAAGGAAAATCACAATAAAACTGTAAACCATAGTAAAAACTAAACAAATCCCAAACCGTTTATTTTTAGTCTCACTCACTGCTTTGTTTTGCAGTGAGACTATGTTGTATGTTCAGAATTATGAATATTTAGAATAACTCATACATATAGAACACTCACCAATGATCCATCTGAAATTAAAGGGTTTTTAAAAAATGGAATTCATTTTGATTAATCAATGAAAACAATCGACAGAATACTTGATTCCAAAAATATTTGATAGTTGCAGCCCTAGATGCAACTATCAAATAGTTGCATCTAAGGCTGCAACTATCCATACCTAGATGAAAGGTATGGACATTTAAAATTCCTTCCGTGATTGGCAATTGCCAGATAAAGTTTTTTTGGTGATCGGTCAGAAAATGTTGATTGTGATATGTATGTGTGTGTGTGTATATATATATATATATATATATATATATATATATATATATATATACATACTTGGTCTTGGTCTTCATGAGACATGTACTGTAAATGTGTGTGTGTGTGTGTGTGTGTGTGTGTGTGTGTGTGTATGTGTGTGTGTGTGTGTGAGTTTTGTGTGTGTGTGACTATATTAATAGTATTGTTTTCCTGTGGCAGGTTGCCAGGGCATGTGGGATATCATCGCCTGTTGGCCGTCAGCCAGAGTCGGGGAGGTCGTTACAATAACTTGCCCCACATACTTCAGTTACTTCAGCGACCAGCAAAAAGGTAAACACATCGTCCTTCAGTTAATGCAACACATATTTCCTCTGCGAAATGTTTGGGTTCCATTTAATTTAGTGGAGGTTTGGTCTTTTTACTTTCGGCTTTGTCTCACCAAACTGCCAGAGACTAATAACTTTACTTGTTCTGAATCTAAAAGCTCCCACTGGGATTTTGGAAAGTGTGGAAAATTAGGAAAGAGGCTGAGAGCAGAATAATTAGGCTCTGAATCCTTTGGACACAGATGCATTTGGTGTGAAGTGATTAAGTTGGGGATTTTTTGTGCTGCTTTTCAACCAAAAAACCAAAAAACAAAATTGTTTTTCCTCTTTTCAGTGAAGAGGCTGAATCTTTATTATGTCAGTATATATTCTACTTGTGAACATGCAACACATTCTGACATTTATCCTTTGCTTTTACCCCATCACTAGTTGAACATGTAGAAACACACTGCACACTGCAGAGGAGGAAGAGTGGAAGGTTACATCAGGCACCCAGAAAGCAAATATGTGGTTCAGTGCCTGGCTTAAGGGCACATTAGGCAACAGTTTCTGCTGTAACTGTTCAATCACAAGCCACTTGAACCTCCGTCTAGGTCGTAGCTGTACCCTCACAAGTGTATGTTTAGAATATTTTCACTTTTTGGCTTTGCACCATACCTTCAGTAACAGCACAGTAATAATAACAGACACCAAGTCATCAAGATAATAGTAAAAGACATTCAGCTGCAGGTGTTTTCAAAGTAATCTGATGGATCTTTTTTCTTTTTTAAAGCAACATGACAGGTTCAATTTCCTGTCAGTTGAAGAATGAGCTTTAGCAGACTCCAACTGAAGGACATGTCATGATGTAGAATGAGCCCTCTGCATCAGAAATGGAAAATTACTTTAGTATTAGAAATTATGTGCTGACCTTGATTTTTTTTTTTCTATAAAATTATATTTTAAAAAAGGGTGCTGTCAAATCAGTAAATATTTTATCAGATTAATCACAGAATTCCTATGGATTAATTTCAATTCATCACAGTTATATACCATTCATTTTTAACACTTTGATACATGAGTCATGATAATATTAGTTATCATGTTTTTATTCCTCTTTAAACACAAAAAAGTAATGTGATTGAAATATTTTTTTAATGAACCTATTTTTGTATGGAGTTACAAAAATGTCCACTCAACTGAACAACAATGAAATGTGTATTTAAAACACAATATCAGAACATTATGAAAAAAAAATTATGCAGTTTTTGATTAAGAAGTCTGTTAATTACTGTCGAATAACAGCACACTATTAATTTACACATAAACATGTTAGTGCAGATCAGGTTACAGACCAGTTACAGTAATGATATGAACTGACTGTAGAAGAACTGTCCACTGTAGTCACCAGTATGCATCAAAGGGTTAAAAAAATAAAATGACTGAAACTGTTATGTGTGCTTATAAAACTAACTACAACATATAAAATTATGGGTGAACTTCTCTTCATTTTCATCCTCATCAATGTAACTAAAGTTGGCAGAAAGCAGCAGAGTCTTGTATGTGATTTCTTTGAATATGATGGTGAAGGAGATGAAAGATATGAAGCACTTAAAGTAATATGAAAACTAAACAACCAAGCATTTAGGGGGGAAAAAAACTAGCAAATCTGCTCTAAAAACTAATTAAAACTAACTGAATTAAAGGGGAAAAAAGTCAATAATATAAAAAGAAAACTAAGCTGTATTGATAAATCTAAAACTAGCTCTAGTTTTAATTCCTTCACACACTATTATTATGTGATGTTTCATCTTCTGATGTGTCATTTCTATCCACTGTAGTAACCAGTATGCATCAAAAGCTTAATCTAAAAAAATCTCATCTAATCTAAAAAAAAATGAACTCTACATTTTATTTTTCTTGAGCAAACAGACTGAAGAATGAAGGGAAAATATATTAATGTTTTTGTTGTAAGCTAGGCAAAACATTAACCAAAGTACTAGCAGAATCCGTGACTAATGTATACTTCGTGTTAATGTAGTACTTTCGGTGAAAAGAAACTGTGCATAATAATTTTTGGTCGGTCAACTGTTCAGTCTTGGGGTTTTTTTGTACTCAAACTGTTTGTACAATGATAACTACTTGGATAAACTGTCTTAAATGTGTCAGCAGAGATGTTCAGAGTCCTTCTGTGCTGCAGATGGGTTAAACCTGTTAACAATTTTAATCAAATCAATCATCATGATCTGTGTTAACTTTGACAGCTTTAAATTTATACATATATATATTTAAATATATATATATTTATATTTATATTTTTATATATATATATATATATATATATATATATATATATATATATATATATATATGACCCTCCAGCACAAAACCAGTCACTTGGGTCAAATTTCAGAAATTAATATTTCATATTTTTCTGAAATGCTTGCGTGACACTAATTCAACCAATCAGAGGCCGTTTTTCAACATCGCCCTAGCAACAAGGGATTTAGTTTACTTGAGAAGGCTTTGTTCTGAGGCCTCCCATTGGTTCAAACATATAATTGCGTAGATTTCTATTTAAGGGTTGTCTAGAGGGAATCCCGATCTTTCCAACGGCACCAAACATGATGGTGAAATACCTAACATGAGTGTGAAGGAACGACGTGTTTTGATTAGATTTTTCTTTGTTTTAGACTCAGTTGTTGTCCTTCCTAAAAGGCATGATTTGAAACACTTATGGCAGGAATTTCACAAAAAAAAAACCTCATAGTTAGAAGTGTTCAAGAGACATTTTACTTGGATTTTATGCATAAACTTCAAATTCCATCATTTTGACCCATATAACGTATTTGAGGCTAAAGCTAGAAATACTGCTGTGAGACTTTTGTGCTGAAGGGCCACATGTTTGCAAATTTTGACACAGACTTAAGAGAAGCTGTTGTGCGATTCAACTAATGAAAGTGCTCTTGAGCAGCTTTAGATAAATGTTTCAAACAAATTATTAAAATATCTATAATAATTGAATCATTTATTTTGAATCACATAGGAGGCAAATGAATGTCATGACTGGGCTTTAATTTGTAATAAGTTTAAGGCTGGAGGTTGAATTTTATATCATCTCATTTTATCCACTTTTCAATGTAAATGGCTTCGAGTGTTTTTAAAACATGAAATGTATTTGCATAGAGTTGAGAGCCTTTGGGTGCACAGCGAGGATGGAACATGTTGCTTTTGCATTCAAATGGACATTTAGTGTCATCAAAGTGATATTTCACCACCACTACCTGAGGATAATAGTAGAGACCTTGAAGTAAGCCCATGGTGACTGACTTCTAGTATTGTATGTAGCAGTGGAGATAGACTCATAAGTGTTATGGGAAGTGTCTGTGTTATTTTATTAGACTAGAGTATTATACAGAATGTCAGACCTTGAACTATTTGTGTTATATCTATGCACTGGAAAAAATACCCGACTGAAAACTAGTTTTAAAAAAATGAATAAAAGATATTTTTACTTGATTTAAGCAAAAAAAAACCACCAACATAATAATAAAATAAAAATTGCCAGTGGAACAAGTGAAATTGATCTTAGTAAGATTTCTTGACAGTGCTGGAAATAACAGTGTTAGAGTATAACGGTGTTGCTAATGCAGCCACATTTCGATATACAGACAACAGTGTTGAGTTTTGTCAACACTGTTGGTACCGCATACGTCTGCACCAAGCTCACATTCAGCTCGCTGTAAAACTCCACTGCATTCATGACAACAACATCGACCATGATTTGCTAAGAAGTTGGATAAGTGGGGTCTCAACTGTCTTGTTTCGACACACACACACACACACACACACACACAAGTCAAATACACACACAGATGATGGCAGCACCCAGTTGCAAAGTCACATTTCAGCTCCGTTTGTTAAAAATAGCAAATGCACTATTAATATTTGATTTTCTCTTTGCTAATTTATTTTCTAAGCAAGTTTCTGTGCCTTAATATAAAGGGTGTATACACTTCAAATGATTGTAATATAAGTTACTGTTCATGAGAATTCAGTAAAAAACTTATAATAGCAGAAGAATATACAGACATCATTGTATTGTTTTATTTTCCACTAATAATAACGATTGAATAATAATTTACAGACATCATTGTTTCATCACTACATGTTCACCTGTATACTTAAATGCAAAGTTAAAGAATATTAACATTGTGAACAAATTCAAGTAACTTTCAACAAATATGACATTTTCAGTATTTAAAATATATTTCCTGTTTATAATCTATTGCAAGTTGAAATCTGTTAATTTTTAATAAATAAATGTTCGGCAAGTCACCATCGTTTGTGTAGATTTGAACTGGATTGACATGTAACACACTAAAGCCATCACTCACTTAAACTCAAGCAGCTTTAGTTCTATTATAAACTTATATTGGTTTGCACACACTACACACTAGGCCACACAGTTTACAGCATTGTGATAACATGGTTTATTTCTGTTAGATTAACTTTTACCATTGATAATAGGTCATAAAGATCTTTGATAGTGTTTGTAAGGAAGAATATTAAATCACATCTAAAGTAACATTACAGAATAAGGATGAATACCTTGTTTAACTGGGTTTTTTTTTTTCCATTTCTTTGACAATTTTAAGCAACAAAAAAAGGAACGCAAAAATACTTTTCTTGGTAACTAATTACTTTACGCAGTTAGTAAAAATGTTCACAGTCCAATCACAACGCTCCATTTATAAAAAAAAAAATATAGATGTACTGTAGAGGCAGCTACAGACTACAGTGAGGGTCTGTGAAAACAACAAAGAATCCACCAAATCTTTTTAACCTTTATCCTGGAACAAACACAGACAGACAGAGGAAGGAAGGGAACTAAATCGCAGATAAAAAAAAAGAAGAATTATAGTATTGTTGAGTCACCCTTTGTGTGTCCGCAGTAAAAAAATCTCTTATTTTCCATCATCTGTATTTGCTTTCACTTTAGTAATGCTTGGAATAAGGAATAAATGTGTCAAATCTGTTATCCTTTAGTACTGAAACCTGATGAATATAGACCTGCTGTGTAGTACACAATCCTCCATTCTGTTTATTGTGGTCGGAGAAGAATAAAAAGGCACTGACATTGTCACCTCTGGTTTTTGTAAAGGGCGAGTCGACAGTGACTCACATATGCCAAGCGTCATATGAAATATCCAGTGGTGTCAGACACATGACGTCTTGCGCTGCTATGAAACCTGACATTTCTGGCTGTGAATGATGAAAGCATAATGTTGAAGAGTTTTAACTAGGGAAAGTTGTGTGGAATATGTCACTGAAAAATAGATGTTGCATGAAAAACACAAGGGTAGACGACAACAGCGACCACACATGAAATTAAAGGTAGTTTCCAGTGACTCCTGTCAAACAGTTTTAGGCCTGACTGAGCTAATTTTATTGAACATCTCTGTCTGTCGCTGTAGATGTAGACCAGAGAATTGGGGTCAGGGTCCTGTTGAGTGTGATGTAACTACCCTTCATTGGGTATTTTGACATTTGTATTGACCTAGAAATAATGTTACTGTGAATTTACTCAAGGGTTAAGTTACAAAGCTCTTATCTCTCTGTAAAAAAAAAAACTATCATGGTTCTTTTTCGTGGGATACGTCACAGGAAATCTTGAGAATTTCCTCAAGAAATTTGTCACAACTCTCACAATTTCACAAAAGCTGCCAGGATTTTTTTTTTTTTACCTATGATGTTATGAATACCAAAATGTGTTTAACCCTTTAATCCCAGCACTGACGGATTCCGAATGGATGGTTTAGATTAAAAAATCTGAAAAATTCAAGGGTTTTTTTTGTGTTATTTTACTGAGAATTCATGGAATTGATGTACAGGTGTCAAAAAGCAACTGATTTAGAAAAAGAAAAAGCCCAAACTAAAACTACTGGAACCAAATTACAACACTAGTCTTTTATTCCTCTTTTTTTTTCTTTTTTTTCACTTCATTTTGTTTTTGTTTTTTGTTTTTTTTTGGGGGGGGTTGCATTTTTTCATGATATTTGTTATTTTGTGAATATTTCTTTCTTTCTGTTGATGTTGCTGCTTATTTTTTGTCTATTTTTTCTATGTTTTGTTTTCCATTTTATTATTTTTCTTCAATTGTGTTCTGTTAGTGTCCTACATATTATTTTGTTAGTTTAATATTAATTTTTGCTCATTTTACTCATCACTTTGGCAGTTTTTGTTCATTTTGTTGCTTATTTGATCTTGTTTTATTTTTTTACTGTGGAATTGCTTTAGTCCCAGGAGTTAAAGCGTTAATGTCCAAACTGACTTTCAATTAACTTGTGTGTATTAGTGACCATAGTTCATTTGATATTGCAGATGTTTAACTATGTGTTTCTGTTTGTTCCTTAATTTGACTTTGTGATTACTTCTATATTATCAGACTATTATCTCATCATTAGCATTTTCACAATTTTTATTTTGTAATACAGCTGATGCTCACTGAAGCTTGCTCTAAACTGAAGAGACACTGAACTTTACTCTTAAAAACACAATGTCAATACAGCTTTTCCGCTTCTCATCCCGACCTCCTCTGTTTTATTTCGTCTCATAACGGACCTGGTGGTATGTCATCTATATTTCTGCTCAGATACAGAGGGTTGTGTCTGCCATGTCAGGCTTTGATTGACAGGTATAACAGCCTGCTCACCTGTAGTCAGATAGTCAGAGTGTCTTGTTTTTGACAGTTTGACTCTAACTGAGGTTAAAACAATTAAGACTATAAAGTAGGGCTACACGATATTGGGAAAAAAAAGATTATTTTTTAAAATTCTGCGACATATATATTTTACAGTAGTGGAATTTTTTTTCCGCACTCTCGTAAAATTTTCCAGTTTCCACTATTATCATGAAATATTTGCTGAATTAATTTTATTTTTGGGTTTATTATGGATGTTATTCTGCTGAAATATCCAGTTTCGACCTTGACAGAACAGAGCATGTGCAGAAGGGAGCGTGTGGGTTTGGAGAAGAGAACAAAACTTGGCAGATTTCAGTGACTTATGAATGAATTTAATTTACAATATCACAAATGCATGGTGTGTCCAAAAACTTTTTTTCCCAGGACTGTTTTTTTTTCCTAGAGCTCTTCTTAAAGTGACTTTTAGAATCTGCAATATGACTACTGTGCACACATATATTGCGATGACGATACTCAAACGCTGTATTGTGCAGCTGTACTAAAACATGTAGACGGGTATGTTAGTTAAGGACTGATTCTCTTTTCAATATCGACAAACAATCACTCTCACATACCAATTAGGTGAGGAGTGAACCTACTAGTGCATGTCTTTGGATGATGGGAGGAAAACAGAGTACCTGAAGAGAACCCACACAAACACAGGGAGAACATGCACACAGAAAGGCTCCTGATGTTGGAATGGAACGCAGAACCTTCTTGTTATGAGGCGACAGTGTGTCCCATAAATCTCCTTACATAGGAAAAATAAACATTTCTTGACATAAACCATTTTATTTTTTATAATATGCTCTATATGACTGACATTTCAATTCATTGCTCTTTATTCAAATGCATTCTTTGGCTTATCTGAAATATAAAGAAATACATGTTAGAACCATATATGTATGGAATGTATTATGTCTCCTATGTATGGAGACTCATGGCACAGCCTGTATACTAATGCTATTCTAATGGTATAGATTTTTTTTTATATACCAACTTAGACATTGTCTGCATTTTATGTTTTCATTTATTTAATGCTTTTGCCATTCTTACTTAGTAATTTTATGTCTTAACTTGAACTGGACAATGGGGATTATTATATGAAACACACCTGTTTTAACCTGACTCATGTCATCTGGCTGCATTTCGACAAACTCCACGCTAGGCTCACGCAACCATCTGAGTATCATGCAGTTCAGACTTTCTGAAAAATGAAGGAGCCAATCAGTGTCGATGGGTGGGACTTCCCATGACCGGGTGGCGTTGCGGCTGTCATGTTCGAGTGTCTGTGCTACGGCTGATGTGTCTGTGGTCTGTTCGGCACTCAGTTCCTCTTCAGCTTTTTGTCATTCCCTTATAGTGTCCACAGTACTCTGGTGTCTTCCTACCAAGCGAAGAGGGTTTTTCTGGAACATCTGACACATTAAGACCAAGTTCTGCCAGCTGCTGGTCTACCCATTTTCCATAGGGAAGTTCACTGGCCGTTGTCGATGTTGACTTTTATCCTCAGATTTTCCCTGCACATACGACAATGACCATTTAAAGACAATGCAGGTGCAGCCATACTGTTTGTTTTCATGGTCTGCTGCAGTATGGCTCTTCTTCCTGCTGTCACTCTCAATCACAGCGTGAGTTCAACATAAGTGGCAGAAGCGGCACGTCAGTCAAGATGACAGACAGATTTTTCATCTAATCACCTGCAAGGATTTTAGATAAGGCCCCTCCTTTGAAAACGTATTGGTTGTGGAAGGGTCCCAGATGGTATTGTGATACCAGATGGTGGCACTAAGGTTGCACCCGTTCAGCTGAACTTTTTTTTTCACCTATTTTACCAATATCCATTACCTGTCTGAAAAAGCCACTTTCAAATTCATGCTCATCGGTATCCATTTATTTGCTGTTGCTCTGTCTCTTACTGGCTCATCAGCCTGTCTGACCCAGCAGGTCAGCATTTATTCTTGGACCTCTGACTGAGAGATAATGCCCTGCTATTGACAGAGTTATTGGACAGAATGATAGATGATGACGCTTGCACTGTTAGGTAACCACTGATATAAAAAAAGGAAAAGAAAGGAGCATCTTGTCTTGAGTAACCTATGGATAAAAACTTACAAAGGTTACTTACTTTCACTTTCACCTGAAATATATTTAAGATGTTGTTCACACACTAAAACAAGCTAATTTTCAGTTAAATAGAAGACTTTACCTATGTTTATTTGGTCATTACATCCACAATTTGCCACATGAGTTTTTCCACCACACATTTGAGCAGCTCATTAAAATGTTAAAATGAAATCATTCCAAAAGTGCAAAGAGCTGCTATATTTGTTTAAATACATAAATGTCTTCATTCAAGGATTCAAGGATCTTTATTGTCATACCAGTTCACTCCTAGGTATGAAATTTGTACTCACGTCCAGGATCGAGCCATAAATAATTATAGATAATGTTTAAAAATATAAACACAGTATAAATACAGTATAAAAATAAATGATTAAAAATAAAATGAGTCATTTGTTACTGTGGTTGCATTGCTTTCCCTTCCACCACAATTTGAAGAGCAAGTAAAACCAGAAACCTGAAAATGCATATGTAAAGGTCTTTTTTTTTTTTTTTTTTTTTTTTTTTTTTTTAAATAAAAAAAAATGCCTACTGTGAACATTTCCCCCTGTGGAAACATTGCTGCTTCAGAGTCAAACAGTAAATTAGACCCGGAGAAACGAGATACTTCAAAGACAGAAGATGCACTAAACCCAACATGTATCAATGCCAGCATGAAAGAGGCTAAGTTTAAAGCAGATGCCGAAAAAAAAAACCAAAAAAAACACTAATGCTTTGAATCAAGTTTGAAGGAAAAGTATACTATCATAGTCAATCTTCTAAGTCATATGTTGTGCAGTCAGCACACCACCTTGGTCCAGACTGAAATCTCTTTTTCCCTAAAGGCAAAATGACTTAATGACTTTCCTCCTGTAAAAAATGGTCTAAAAGTTTAATAAAAATTTTCATTAATCATATATTAATTTCAGTGTGGCAGCTAGTGAGCAGCTCTCTGTACACTTGAATGTCACTGCGATGAGCAATTTGGGTTCCGCTAAGAAATGATTTTGTTCATTATTTTTATGGGAATTTAACACATTTACATTCACACTATTGCTTGTTTTATTAATTATTGTTCTAAATATGATAACATTGTGATTTTGGCAGGTGTCATATTAATAGTACACCTGTTTGGTTATTTGAAATAGCAGTTTCTAAATAAGACATGGGACATACTAATGTTATTCAGATTTTATGAGGATTTTTTTGGACATGTGGACCATGTAAGGAGCTACACAACTGTTGAACATTAAGGCAGCAAGTTTAAAGATATGAGCAAATATTGACAGGTGTGCATGACAGTCTGCAAAAACAGGGAATGTTTGTGTTCATTTGTCATTTCTGCATCTTATTAACAATTTTGTGTTTTTGAGAATACGACCAAAAATGTAAATAGCTGATTTGTGCATGTGCATGCAGTCGTTTGATGTGTTTCTATTAAATGACAAGTGAATTTGAAGTGGACCTTTTGGCAAATTGAGAAAATAAAAAAAAAAAAAATTAATTAGGCTATGTGCAATTTCATGAATTGGTTTGGATCAAATAATCCAGGCGGAGCTGGGTTCCCTGCAAGTGGTGTTGTAAGCTACGTGTAGCTTTGATAAGCAGAGAAGAAGTAGAACATATCATTATTGTTTCCCATGTAAAATATTGTAGCTGTTATGTTAAGCAAGTCTCAGTCATCTTGATCTGTTGAATTATTAGACATGTTTTCACACTTTCACTATCAGGAAAGATGCCGCAAACAGCTGAGCACTCTACTGATCAATCACATCAGTTAAATGTACCTTAAACCACAATTGATTCCCCTACATTAGGTGCATTTACTCTTCAATGAAAATGCTCAAGCAGGCAGAAATGCAACTGTGTAAAATTCAGGAATACTTTTTTTTTTTACTTTTTATGTCATGATTTACCAGTTAAAAATTTCAAAGTGAGCTGGAACTATGCTAATTGCATATGAGGAAACATTATAGAGGCTGTAAAGTGAAGTCAAAGTGGAAAAGTTAGCTTGTCGGGCTAGGTGGATATTCAGAGCTTATTGAATAAGTGTCCTGGTAGGCAACTTTCCAGTAGTTGTGTTTAAGTTGGTACACTAACAAAACCATTGAAAAATTCTGTCATGAAGTTTTTTTTCTATTTAAATACAGTAAGAGATTACTTAATAGCTACATTAGCTGATGTTAGCATAAACGCACATTGAGTACTGATAATTAGCTCAGCTAAAACAACTATAGGCCTATATATGTACCAAAATTATTTGATTTATGTGTTTATTCTTACACCATTAGTTGATGTGGTTTGTGTTTTCAGTGTGTTCTGGTTCTTCTTCAGTTCACTGATTTTCCATTAAAACCAACCTGGTGCACCCATTTTGGAATTGTTGTTCGCAAAGCAATAGGTGTTTGACATGTATACACGAGGTTGTCCATTGTTAACCTTTTGATGCATACTGGTCACTACAGTGGAAAGTTATTCTACAGTTGTTCTCTTCTATATTCATGGGTTTTATTGTTTTAGTTCCATATCAGTCAGTTCATATGATTACTGTAACTTAGTACAGATCAAGTATTAAGAACAACTAACATGTTTGCATGTAAATCAATTGCTTGTTGTTGTTAGACTAGCATTAAAAATGTTTGATTTCATAGTGTTCTGATATTCCATTTTAAATGCACATTTCTTTGCTTCAAAGCTTAAACACATGTTGTCCAGCTGAGTGGACATTTTTGTAACTCCATAAAAAATAGGTTCATTAAAAAGATTTCAATCACACTGCTTTTTTCAGGCCTAAGAGAAATTAAAAACACTTGGGAAAAATCTTTACTAAAGTTCTCATAATTCATGCATCAAAGGGTTAATATACAATTTGTGATACAGTTTGTTTTTGATGATTTTCACCCCCAAGTATTAAAAACACAAATGAAGTTGCTTGGGGACTTTAATTTACACTGACCCATAAAACTTCAAAATACTATGGAAATCTGATGTTTGAGTTGAATATTTAATATTTAAGACCTTTTTTTTTTTTTTTTTTTTTTTAAATATCTTGTCTATATACCATTTGTATTTGAAACCCATTTTTCCAGATTTTCTTCCAGCCTTGACCTCTCTCCATCACTTTGGCTCATACTTAATAAAAGACAGAATGATAGTTACACACAAAAACATTAATAGAATATTAAAACAGGGTGAAAGAGTTGGTGTCTTAGTTGAAAGCTCTGCAGTGTGTTTTTTTCTTGTTGTCTGGTGTAGTGTCATGCACTTCGGAAACTCTCTCTCTCTCTCTCTCTCTCCTCTCTCTCTCTCTCTCTCTCTCTCCTCTCTCTCTCTCCTCTCTCTCTCTCTCTCCTCTCTCCTCTCCTCTCTCTCTCTCTCTCCTCTCTCTCTCTCTCTCTCTCTCTCTCTCTCTCTCTCTCCTCTCTCTCTCTCTCTCTCTCTGTGCAATCATTGCTCTCCAGCTGGACTGAACTCTGCTGTAACAGTTTGTCCTCTAGGATTAGTGATGAGCCCACTGGCCTCCCTACCAGGATGATCACAGCCACTGTTGCTCATGATGGCTGTTCTACACCCACTGGATAACCATCCATCTGTTCACCCATCTATCCACCCACATCCAATATGAACACATTAACTGGAGGAAAATATCAACAGGGTGGATCCACCCCTAGAAGATTGTAGGTGTCATTTCAAGAGATTTCATTTGATTTCTAGTAAAAAAAAATTGACTGTTTACTTTTTTTTTATTCATAGTTCCTGACTTTGATCCCAACTTTGGTGATTTTACCAGTGTTTCAAGCATGTAAGACTCAAATGTATGTATTATGTGGTAATTGTAGACTTGTAGTCACACTATAAGCTGCATAAAATGGAGAGTTATCACTGCAAGACTACCTTAAATTAAGAGCACAAGATTTCTTCAACATTTTTAGAGTATAAGTTACCTCGTCTCGTCATCTGAACCCACTTCATCCTCACTAGGGTCGCGGGGGTCACTAGGGGGCCTAGTCCAGCTACAATGGGTGAAGGTGGGGTACACCCTGTATGAGTCACCAGTTCATCTCAGGGCTGAACATATATAGACAAACAATCACTCTCACATTCACATCTATGGGTAATTTAGATTAACCAATTAACCTATCAGTGCATGTGTTTGGATGGTGGGAGGGAAACCGGAGTACCTGGAGAAAACCCATGCAGACACTGGGAGAACATGCGAACTCCACACAGAAAGGTCTGGTGTGGGACGAGTGCTAACCACTGCACCACCATGCCGCCTTGTATAAGTTACCTTTTATTTGTAATTTCAAGACCAGGTTATCAAGTAGACATTATAATATCAATCACCAATCTTTTAACCTGTTTTTTTCCCCTTCATTTCATCATGGTTTGTGCATTTTTATTTATTCATATTTTTTAAACCTTTATTTATCCAGGCAAGTCACTAAGAACAGATTCTTATTTACAATGACGACCTGCCAAGAGACCAGAGTCACTTGAGGGGTGCTGCTTGACCTTTTGGAGAGGTCGCCTTTGTAAAAGATATTGATCTCAGTAGGATTTTATGTTGTTAAATAAAAATAAATAAATAAACAAGAAAACTTTTTGAAGCTGTTTGATGCTGGTAAATGTGAGTCCATAGAGCTGGGTGTATTCTTGTTTGAAAGGTGGTTCACCACAGCACAGCTCTGGTGATAAGAATGCCACATCGGTAAATGATTTGATACTATTTGTGATCTACTTGGGAAATAATCTGCTTTATTGTGTGATTTATTTTAAAGATATCTGTATGCCATACAGTAAGGGCCTGTATCTAATCCTGTCTTAATGTAGTTCCCTCAGGCACTGCATCTCAGCATGCACCACCAGATAAGTTCTCTTTAATTTTCCGGATGAGGGTGATAAAAAGCGGAAAAGGAGCATGGATTTCCTTTGACAGCCTGTGTACTCAGATGTCCAGGGGCAAACATCTCTGCTTTAGGTGCAGAAGCCTTGTGTGCAGGCAGTTTGGCTCCTGATCTATTGTAGATGGAAATATTTTAAGCAAGTAATGCCAGTGATGCATCAAACTACTTCAATTTGAGTGCTGCACACAAATGTCAGAATAAAGTCATAGGGGTTTTGTGGGAGTTGAGCTGCACTCCCATTATCTTGTTCATTTATTGCTGACTGGTCAAACTCAGTCAAAGCTGTCTGAAGTAACTTTTTTCAATCTTAATGTTGTGACAAAATGAAGCTTTTATCCTTCACTCAGTCATTGTATTCGATAGGTGTGCTGTCTGCCAAATATCAAACATCTGCCAAATACTTGATGGCACATGTTCCATTTATTCAGAAATATAAAAGAATCCACTTTGGTGTGTGTTCTCTGTGCAGAGAGGTTGTCAGTGCTTCAGACCGGCAAAAAATAAACAGATGAGAATGACAAAAAAATATATATATAATTTTAGAATCAAAGACACACATTGATAAAAGCTAAAGGAGTCAGTGTTGTTTTCATTGTCAAATACAGTAGTTTCTTCTAAATGTTTGAATTTGATGAGGCTTATGAAGATAAAGTTATTTTACTATATGATGGTATTGTATTGTTCACTATTTACTGTTCTAAGGTTCAAAGTAAACTGACAGTTCAGACCTTGTTTGGAGGATTCTAAACAGAACTTTAGTGCAGCTATTGGTGACACAAATGATAGAAAACTATCTGAAAACAGAGTTCACAGAGCTATAATGCAAACTATCAGCTGATGCAGCATGTGAGGAGTGTAAAGCACAGTCTTATTTTGACCAAATGTCAACCAGCTGTGTTTGTTAAAGGAAAACTTGATAATACCATCGAGTCTGTAGATATGTACAGGTGATTTGTTGGTGGTCGTTGTGAGTGTGCTCTGACATCTGATATTTCTGCTAGCATTGAGCATTTTCAGTATCAACACTACATAGAACCCAGGGGACATATCATGCAAAATACACTTTTAAATGTTTTTACAAAACAAATATGTGTTGTCTGTGTATGAGGATACCCTTAAATTATGAAAAGAAAATATCCACTCTCCTTTTTTCCTGATCCATTTCTTGTTGGAGTGAGATGAAAACGCTCCCTTTTGGATTTTCTATGCATCCTACGTCACATGCTCCTTCATTTGAATTCATTTGAATAGATTCGTTTGAATACCCCACCCCATCCCAGCCCACCAGCTCAGCTAACCCCACCTATTGGGCACAGCCTCCTCTGCTCAGAGATCCACCATTATTCTCTATCGGAACTACTGGTGTGTGTCTGGTGTGTTGGGGTCTGTGGCTCAGTTGGTAGAGCAGGTCGTCCAATGACTGAAGGGTTAACAGTTAACTGTCCACATGTTGGACTGTCCTTGGGCAAAGACACTGAACCCTGGCTTAGGCTCCTAGTAGATCTGACAGAACCTTTGAAACGTACTGATGTGTGGGTGAATGTTAGGCTAATGTAAAGCACTTTGAGCACCACGAAGGTGGAAAAGCATGATATAAGTGCAGAACATTTACCATTTATTGGCAAACTGATCCTATAAAAAATTTATTGGGTTGGAACCAAAAGAATCCAAATCAGGATGTCACTACTTTAAAAGCATTCAGCTGTTAAAAAAAAAAAAAAAAAAGAACACACAAGCTATAAGGATTTTAGTTTGCCAAATCTTCTATTCTGCTTTGTGATAAACTACTGACCCATATGTAGTGAACCCTGGCTTTGCCCTTTGGTAGCTGGAGGAGACTCTAGTACTTCTGTGACGTTTGTGGTTTAAGTGTGTCTGAAAATGAAGGAAGGAGTGAATCTTGTGTCTGTAATGATCAACTCTGTGACCTCTGTGTAGAAATATAAGAGGTTAAACTTAAGTCCTTTCAACATCCACTGCCTACCTGCTAGTAGGCAGTGGAGGACTTTGGAATTCATTTGAACCTAGACCTTATAAGTAATTTGCATTTAGGACCAAGTGTGTGGATCATGTATTTAAAGTTTACACAGGAGGGTTGGAAGAACCTGAGTGTCCTGTGGAAATGTCAGTCATATTAAATACTAGCTAGCAGAGCTCAATAATAGAGGAGACTGAGTGTAGGGTCAGTGCTTTCCCCTCGTGTGAAGGCTGCTGCTAACACGACCCATACACAGTGCATGCAAATCAGGTAAAACTTGAAAGTAAAGAGAAGACAACTCTCTAAATCGTATGTTTCAAAACTAAAAGTATATTCAATTTCTGCTCTCAGGCTGCCTGCTTATTTCTTTATTTTTTCACCTTTGTCTTCTGACTCATGTATCTTTATTTCTGAGAAAGAAAAGCTATTCAATTTGTGGAAAATTTCTCAGTTCTGTGTTGGGATTTTTTCAATGGGAAGATGTATCTCTCTAGAAAAGAAAAGAAAAGAAGACAAAAAAACAGACCTTCCAGAAACTGCTGTCACTATCTTGCAAACAACACTGATAAAAAAAAAATAAAAAAAACAACAACAATGGTCCCCAGTGTTTGTGTTAACATGTCAAATCAATATTTCTCCCTTACCTCCTTTGCTCTCAGGTTTCACACAAAGCTTGCCAGACAAAATCAAAAGTGAGAGATGAGCAGTAAACAAGACATGTTATATTAGCGGTCTGTTTCATAAAATAAATAAAAAAAAGACACACAGAGAAGGAGCAGCTCACAAAGGATAAAGTTAGAGGCTCCAGATGTGAATATGTCCAGTCTCAGGTGACTGTGACCCAGCCCAACAGGGTTCTGGATTTGTGCAAATGGCTTGATAAGTGGCCGATGCCAGTGCCCCGCCTTGTTCTGACACAAGAAAAACTCGTGACAGCTGCACACATGAGGACATCACCCTGTTGAAATTGGTCTCCAGCATGAGAATTCACAGATTACTTTAGTGTTAGCTGTTAGTGGTGGTAATGGGCTTTTCAGAGGTGTGAGTTGTGAGTTTGTCTTCCTTTCTGGCATTTGTGAATCCATATTGTTGGTCCCATCTGTCTCAATAAAGAAGATATATCCAAGGCAATCATCAGTATGTGAAAAGCAGAGCAGTCACCATTTGTATATTGTATAGTAACCATATTAGGCTCTAGTTTCCAGATGCAGCGCAGGCTGCGCAAGCTGGTGGACCCAGCGCAAAGCCAGTTTCCAGCCGGCGCAGAGCAGTTTGGTAGTGTGGCGGACACCGGTGTGCAAAAATGGGTGTGGCAGTGCACTTGTGGGAGGTGAACACTGATATAGCTCGGTGCAGTGACAGATTCACTGACTTTAGACTGTGTCGTACTACACCAAGAGCTCAACAGCCGAAAGGCGTAGTGCTAGTTTGGCAGACCGGTGCGCCAAGTCGGTGTACTAGCGCACTCGTGGGAGGTGACCACAGATTCAGCTTGGCACAGTGACAGATTTGCTGACTTTAGACGTGGTCCTGCTGGGGTGTGCGGGACGTGTGTGTCGTCGCAGTGATGACACGGCTCGTGGACATTTTTTCAGGGTGTTTTTTTTCCTGCGAGTTTGGAGGGTTTGTGGGGTTTCGCCGGAGTGTCTTTTGTTCATGCTGGCTGCCTCATCCTTTTTTTGTCGTATCCTGTTTCACTTCTGTTGGTGGCCTAGGAGTCACTTTCTTTGGGCTCATGGTGGGTGCATGCTGTGGTGGGGTTTTGGGGGACTCGTGGGGCAGCGGTGCCTCTGTCCTTTACCCCTTTTATACATAGCTTGGCGTGACGTCACCGCATCGCCAAGTAGCGCACACCAAGTTCTTGCACCCTAAGGCTGCACAAGATTTGGGCATTTCACATGAAGTTTTAAGCATGCAGGACGTGCAGTGCAGTTCACGCAGTGGTTGCTACGCTGTTGTTTTAGGTGAAGTGAGCTCTGTGAAGAATGAGGGTCAAAGGCTCATGAAAAGCATCATGGGTAGCTCGCTCAGAGCTGATGGGATGCTACGTACAGTACGTACATGACGTATTTACGTTGATGATGTAGTTATGTACAGTATGTACAGTAATGTATATAGTATTTACGTCTCTGTTTTTTTTTTTTTTTCGTAAATCGAATTTTCTTTTGTATTCAGAGATGAAAAATTGAGGGAAAACTTTTAGTTAATTGCATTATTCATTTGCTGGGTCTTTCGTAAGTAGACACTGTATATGCAAGTTATATCGACTCAATACAACAATAAAACACAATACCTTTATTTTGTCTTTGAAAAGTCCAAGGTCTGTGCTGAATTTATACTGATACATGAAGTATTGAAAATCTGTTAAAGTCTTTTGAAATGACCTTGAGTTCAGCAAAAGATTCTTTGCTTTCAGGAGTTTTGTCCTTTCTTTTGCTTCTCCTCTTTACTTTGCAAAGGACCACTGACTTATCACTCAGGCTCCAAATGAATACTGAATCCATGGGCTTAGGACAACTTCACATCTACTTTAGTCAATGTTTTCTTTTAGAATCCTCTGGAGGATTCAGCCCACGCTTCCCTACGACGGCATCTCCTTAATCCTCGGAAAACTTCCTTGGGTGACAGGAGGTTATTGAAAGTGAATGTCAGTTTGTGTAGCAGACTTACACATCCATAAAAGTGTGTTTGGTTAATTCTTAGAAGAGGAATGGCTGGTCAGTGAGGATAAGGTACAATGGTTCTGAACTAAAACACCAGCAGTGAAAAAAAATATACCAAATCCCATTGACTGTGGCTAAGCTTCTTTTTTTTCTCCCTTTTTTTTTAACCTATTGATGAATAAAAGATGAAGAGACTTGATGAATAAACCAAAAACAGGAAATAACTATTTTGGTAAAGGCTGCTTCAGTGCTCCTGACAGTACAGTACATGTTTTATCAGTACTTCTGCAGAGGAAACTGGTGGTCAACTGGTCCTGATGGAACTAATGATTAATTAAAATGTGTGTAATGCATGTGATTATTATTATTTATTTATATATTGTGGTTTATTTTGATATCAATGAGTTCTTTGGTCCATAAAATATCAGAAAGTTGTGAAAAATATATTGTCCTCCTTGTTTTGTTCAAGAGCAAGTATATATTTTTGGAGGAATTACAACAGGTTGTAGAAATCCACTGGATATTTGCTGGAATAAATAAAAAGATAACTTTTAATACCTTTGCAGCACAAATAATTGAACCAAAGACTAATAAAAGTGGGTTTATATATATATATATGTATATATATATATATATATATATGTATATATATATATATATATATATATATGAATGAATGAATGAAAATTCTTTACATTCACTGAAAGTCATGAACCTTAACAATCACTGAGTTTCCTGAAGACACTTTAACATACTTTGACTATAGCTACATCCAGTCGGCTTTCAGTATGAGCGTCCTTCTGCCCTCAGTTTCGTCTTCAGTACCTGAAAAGCTGTTCTATTAGGTTGAGATGACTGAAGTGATTGACTCACCTGCTGAGCAATATCCCATTTATTGACTTTCCAAAGCTCTTGGCTTTTATTCTATATTTTGGGTCATTATCCATCAGTGCTATGAAAGACTGCTGCAAAAGTCATTATAGAAATAACAGTATTTGTATCTTGAAAATTGAAACCATCAGTAAAAAGTGTTAACTAATGCTTAATCTTTGTAAATACTTATTTTATGTACGTCATTGGATTGTACTTGTTATTTGTGACTTGAGTGTTGACAAAAACATGAGACTGTCAATAGCTTTAACAACCAAGTGTTTTTTCAAAGTTAAATGTGGCAGTTTGTGGAAACTTGAGTTTATTTAAAGTAACTTGATCCTTATGTTTTTGTGTGGTCGATACAGGTCCTTTTATACTTTGAGTCATTGAACCATCAACAGATTAAACTAACTTTCTCAGCAGATAGAAATGAAGTGTCCTGACTTGGTGAGTGACTTTTTTGTTCTCTTCATCTCCAGGTAACCTTTCCAAAACCTGCACGGCAGACGGCTGGACTGAAATGCATCCGATTGATATCGCCATGAATTGTGGCTACAGTCTGAACAGCACCAGTGATGATGTGAGTAAACCTCAGCAGTCTGTAAGAGGCTCCAGGATATAAACCCAGCAGTGTCTGAGTGAACTGAGCAGCACAGTTGGAAACTATCTTTAGAGCCAGTGAACAGGAAGAATTGAATGAGAACATGTTTTATTCTCTCTGTGGGGAGGTGTTGTGGCCATCAAGCTGTATTGGTTGTCTCTCTCACAAATATTGTGTTCAGTCAAAACCTCCTCTCAGTCTTTTCACTAGTTAAACAATTGAATATAAAATGGAGGAGTATATTTAGAAATGTACTTCATGAAAGAACTCAATAGAGCCAGACATTTTATTCCAATTTCAATTAGATTTATTTCAACTTGGTTTTTTTTCTCTTATGTTTTATTACTTGTTTTATTTTATGTAATATGACTTTGGGAGTCTTCTTCTTCTTTTTTTTCTTCTTTTTCTTTTTCTTCTTCATGGATGCAGTGCTGACTCTGAATAGGGTGTAATAATAGTTTACCTGGAAGCATAGATCGCGGGACGCCTTTGAAAAAAAAGGGGGGGCGGGCACCGAAATATTAGGTCAGACATATACAGTATACACTGAAACGCACATATTGCCGTCAGTCATGTCAGTGCAGCACAGAAGCGCACAAAATAAAATGCACAAGAACAGTGCCTCAGTGGTAACGCAGCTAAAACTGCTTGCTTATACACGATGAGAAACACTGAACACAGCACTCACATGAACAGCTCCCATGGCCAAGCTGAGGTGTTGCACAGTTAGTCTCAGCGAGGCTTGGTCCAGTTCGCTCAGTTGAAGTTGAAGAACATTCTTCTCTGTTGCTTAGGTCCACAGTTGAAGGTTGGGGCACAGCTGTCCTGTCATATGCTGCACTTTTAACTTGTTCTCCTTTGAAATATTTAAAAATTGGTTTGTCCCTTTTTCATTTTGATTGGCTCTTCCACGCTACGATCAATGATCTCCACAATCTACCACAATCATATCAATATAAATATTCACGTATGTGACGTAAAAATATTGGTTCAGGAAAACACTTGATTAAATTATTATAGCGTGGGTTGGGTTTAACTTTGATTTTGTTGACATGTTTTGAGTTGAAAAAACTTGCAAGCTAACATTTAATTACTTTTTTAAATAATAATTTTCATAAAGTTACCAGCCCCCCCCCCCCCCCCCGCTTCCACAGTCTATGCCTGGAAGAATGAAGGAAAACAAATGTTTGCTGCTGACTTTGATTTTTTAAAAAAATAAAAAATTCTCAATTTACATTCTTATTTTAGAGGAGAACATAATACTGCAAAGTCGAGAGTATGAGTGGACGGTTTTAAATCATACTGGCACACAAACTCTCCAAATGACCCTAGTTCTTCATCCTCTGTATTGGCTCCTTTAACATCAGTGACAAATGGAAATAATTTGTGGTAGTTGTGGAGCAGATACTTTATTTTCTCACTTCATTTTGGGTTTTGTTAAATTAACTGCATATTTGACAACTGCCCAAAGTGGATCAATGATAATGACGTCAGGACACTGAGATGACACTCCTTCACATTCACCTTTTTCGGCTATAGCCAATGACATGTCAACTTGGCCGTATGTTTTAAGTCATTGTCATGTTGGAACATCCAAAACCATCCCATGCACATTCAGTCACAGTATGTAAACTTATGAGCACGACTGTAGGAAAACACCTACTTTCCACTGGAAAATGCTGAAACATAGGTTTAAATAAATAATGGTAAATCACTTTGTAAAGGTTACATCTAGATACATACTATTTAGAAGGGGTCACAGCATAATTGTAGATCTTTCAGAGTTAAGTCGTATGTCTTTGGACAGTGGGAGGAAACTGGATATCAGAATCACTTTATTTTTATTTGTCATTTGCATATCCAAACAAACAGAAATTTCAGTTTGACCAAACCCCTCCCAGGCTGATCAGGTCATGCAGCCATGGACGACTGTCTGGATCAAAATCACTCAAAAGTGTTGTGGCTGTTATGAAAAGTAGGGACTGAAAAAAGCAAATATATGTATATGCTTATGGAGCCAAATGCGTCTGGTTTTCACTGACACAAGCAGGTCAGGTCAGGCAAGTAATTTGTCTGTGTATTCCAGTATCAGGCATGAACAGCGAGGTCTGCCTTCAGGGTTAAGAGGGTATGAATATGTGAAATTTTGGCTTCATGTAGTATCGGAGCACATCCTGCTGACTAATGTTGAGCTTGTTTGTAGAATGAATATGCTCTACAGAGTGGTAAAAGCTTTCCTGGTGGCATTCTGCTCTGAGTCGCAGGCTGTCTCGTTAGTATTCCACGTAGGAATCAGAAGGGACGTGGCTGCCCGAAGTACTCTAAAAGGAATTCAATGTCTTTCCTTCTGCATTCTTGATACCTGCTACTGGCACAGGATGAAGAGCTTTTATCTCATTTTCATCATACACAAAACATTACAGTGCTACGGCAGTTACCCTGGGTACTCTGAAAGGGTCACATGATCCAAACATCCAGCAGGCTGCAGAGGTCAGTGCTTAGCTCCAAGCATGTCAGGAGATCAAGGTTTATTTTATTTTAATTATCCAAAGGAAAGACATAAGCTTATGATTCAGGAAATCTTCCCTAAAAACAAATAAATGTTGGTTTGCATTTTGCCCAGCGCTGCAGTATGTTTTTAGGCGCGGTGCCAGAGAAACCAGCTGGTCTTTGCTGTTGGATTTTTAATCAGATTTATCACATTTCATGAGGATTAAGAACTATGAGGTGTTTTTGGTATCTCTGACGTTGCTTTCAACCTTTTCCAAATGACGCTTTTGCCACTGTTTAGTACAGATTGCATGTTTATGAGTACAAATATGCAACATTATTATTATTACAGAAAAAGCTTGCCTTATCTCATTAGCGCCACTGATGTTATTATTTTTTTTTATTTATTTCTTTGTTTTGTCCACAGGGAAAGTTTTTTTTGCAAGTGAAGATTGGCTACACCATCGGCCACAGCGTTTCCCTCATCTCTCTGACCACGGCTATTGTGATCCTCTGTATTTTCAGGTACTGTTGACATAAAGCTCATTAAAATGGAATATTTAATAGCAGGAGCCATTTGTTTTTGTGACCAACAGCATGACAAATTAACCCTCTATGGGACTTATTAAGAAAATTCATGGGAAATAAAGGAATGACCTTTAATTTTAGGTGTATTAAAGGGATAGTTCACTATTTTTCACATGAATTTGTGTGGAATCAGTGTCTTTACTCTGGTGCACCCACAGTGACTTACTCCGATAGTGTCCTGTGAGTCGAGTTCTGGTCCGGTTTTGATCAAAGTGAAAGTAGTCCCGGCAGGTTTCCTGGGGTCACCTTAATACAACATGTTTCTTGTCAAAACAATGAAATTCTTTGCTAAGTCGCACAGCTGTTAGCAGTGACAACATGCATTGTTCGCTATTGAGAGAAAGTAGCTCTCACTAGATCTGACCCACTTGGGATTCAATTGGTCTGTATGTGGATCCAGAACTAAAATGATTTATATCTCACTGCCATTTTTGCATTTCACAAATTCATCCCAGGGGCCAGATTGGACCGTTTCGAGAGCCAGATTTTGCCCCCGGGCTGCATGTTTGACACCTCTGGGTTAGAGGCTTATGTTATTTTTTTATTAAAGCTGTTCTTTTAAACCTCATCTATAAATCACATAGTTACATAGAGGGTTAAGTAGAGAAAGGATATGGTCCTTGTGCTCCTGCATGTCCCGAAAGACTTACATATATATATAATATGTGTAGTAGTTTAAACAAAAGATCAATGGATAGATTTCAGATAGTATTTAATCTTATAGCACACTGAAATGTGATTATTCCTGCTGGAAGATATAATATACGCAACATATCCTGTCACTTCAAACACTTCTCACAGAGATTTGATAACCTCTAATCAGTGTGACATGGCTCTAGAGCAGAAATAGTGGGCTTATGTGTGACTGTGAAAGACAAGATGAAACACAAACAGAAAGTATTTGTCTTTCTTCTTCTCTTTCAGAGTTGAAATGAAACAAACAGAAACGTCATCTTTTTTCACTGTTGATCTGTTGATGGCACATAAATGGAAGGGTTTAGAAATTCTACATTTGAAGCATGATGGGATTGTAGAGGCTAATGTTTCCTTTCTGGCAAGTTAGTATTTGGATCACATAAAACAAGTATATATTTAGATGATGCTGTTTTCATCTTCATATCTGAGTGATTCTATAAAACTGGTTTCATTTTGGTATCTGGCACTTTTCCAGCTTTTTAGATCCAATAATAAAAGAGAAATTAAGGCATATTTCCCCCAGGATGTACGAAATGATTACCTCAGATGAATGCTAAAAATTTGTACTCTTCCTCTGAGCCACCTCAAAATGTATGTTTTTTTTTTTTTTAATAAAATATTGGGGCCAAAAATTAGACTAAAATAGGGACATGAAAAGCTACCCATGTGTCAGTGCATTTGATCTGGAAAACATGGCCTAAAATTGTCTTATATACAGCTATAAATATGAATAAACCATGTTAAATGTGACGATCCTAGTCGTTTTTATAACCCAGATGTGGATTTTTTATTTTTTGTAATGAATTATTGTAATCACAGTTTGTGTGTCCTCAGAGACATATCATGCTATAACTCAATGAATACTTGAGATATCACTATGTAATTACATGGACATATACATATAGCTAATGCACATCAGATGCATTGATCCATTTCAGGAAAGGTCAAAGGTCAAGGTCACAATTAACTAAAAAGTCAAAATCACATTAGCGATTATAACTCAAGAACAGAGGGTTAAAGAACTGTCAAATTGGTACCAAACGATGCGGAATGACGATTTGTATAATTCTCATACTAGGTGTTATCACTTACAACCAATAGTTTTTGAGATCTCTGGAGGTCAATGGTGACGTGTTGCAAAATTAACTTCTGTAACACTGTTTGTGTGTGTCACGCATAGACATATCACGCTATAACTTAATCAATACTGGATATATTATCATAATATTACACCCACTGACACATATATATACAGATAACAAAATTAGCAATATTTCAATAGGTCAAAGGTCACGGTCGCATTTAACAGAAATGTCAAAATCACATTTTTAGTTTAATCCACAAACAGGTAGTCATAGAAACTTGAGATTGGCACAAAATAGGGGCGAGATTAGGCATTCTCTGAATACTGGCTCATATCCAGTTTTAGTTTTTGTCCTTTTTTAAGGTACATTTTATAGAAGCACCCATTTGATGTCCTGCAAAAATACAAATACCCTATCCTCATATAAAAACTGCTCTGCTTTGGGTTCATCATCATGAAAACAGAGTAAAAGTAAAGTCTTGGTACAATTGTCTCTTACTTTTTCCATATATCATTCTCTATGCATATATACACACCTATGTTTCAAAGTATTTTTCATTTATTTTCTTTGGTCTTCTGTCAATACTGCATTTTATCCATCAGTCATTCAGTGCTGGGTGAATTTTGATTGCTCGCATGCCACCAATGTCACAAGGCCGGCCCAGGTCAGGATTCATCAAAAAGCATAAAAGTGTGAAATCACAGCAACCTGCCATTTTAAGCCAGAAGGAGGATAATGACAAGGCTGTGGGTGGTGAGAGTAGCTTAGAGGCTTTAATCATGGAATACTAGTGGGATGAGCAGAGTCACACCTCTGTGGGAGAAATACTACAGATCATAGCACAAAATTATGAGCTTTCAGGGGCACTGCATTTCCATCTAGATATCAAGAGAGCTTTATATTTTAACAGGAAACAAGGCCTAAGGAAACACCATAAATATAACCAAAGTTTTTTGCACTCAGTCACTGAAAAAAAAAGGGGGGGGGGGACAAATTTGTGGTTTTATAAGTGAAGGGAAACTGTTATTTAAAGCAAAACCAATATTCTTGAATTGAGAAGTTGTGAAAGTGTCACAGTTTGAATAAAGGAAACTATCATCATCTTATTCACTTTTATTAAGAAATACTGTGTTATCACTATATTATACTGTATATGAGTAAAGGAATCTCCTTTACAAAATACTCATGTTTTTAATCCTTAGTTTTTATTTCAAATCAACTAATGTCCTCAGGAGCAAAAATTAAGATGATGACGATGATACATTTTTATTATTATTTCAGGTCCCTGAGAAAAACTGCTCTCAATGTATCCCACAATCCATTGCGAAATGGAGTGGGCGATACTGGTACGTTTTCATTGTTCGACGGCGATGACGCAATTAAACAGTGCCATAGCGCAGCGTCGAAACGTTTTCAATTAAGTGCTCTATGTAGTGCACTACATGTATTTCCCTATGTAGGGAGTATCGAGTGAGTGAAAGTTTTATACTCATTTCCTCTCTACTTCCTGAACTCCTCCCACCAATGCTTTTCACTTCCATTCTCGCAGTCTCCGGTTTGTTTTGTTAGCTAGCGCTTATATTAACACAGTGACTCGGTGAGAAAAAGGATGGACAACGTCAAGAGGAAAAGTGGTTCGGGAACTACGTGCGCTGTCGTTGGTTGTAAAACCTGAAGAAAACACCTGAACGAGTGTTTGGATAGAGGCTTTTTTTTAACACAAACCTGCCACAAAGAGGCAATGTCCCTGCCCTCCGTGTATCTGGCATACACTGGCTTTACCTACAGCGAAAGAGGCGACAAATCACCGAGCAACACTGTCTCTCTAAAGAAACGTAAACTTCAATCTGATGGTAAGTTTAGCAACTCGGCTATGAAATGAAAGCTTTGCAAGGGTCGGAACAGCACCCTTCCGCCTTCGGCGTCGGGTTGCTATGCGGACCCCGTTGGGAAATATTTTTCGCGCATGGGCAATACATTAGCAATATTTTTAGAAAGTAACTCGTGGGGAATGCATTATCCCGATTATTCTACGGGTTATTACAGCTTATTAGTGCTACTACTCTAGCAGATTGGATACAATAGCCGTTATAACATAGTGAATATTTATTTTAAAAGTGGCCGAACTACCTGCGGAGTGATATATCTGAAGTGACAAAACCCGATGCCATGTGCAATCGAGCTAACGTTACGTCACTGCTTGTATGTGTACATTCAGTTGATAGATCGTCTATTGTGTTCTGTGTGTAGGGTTGACAAACGCCCATTGAAATTTGCTTTCAGATACACAAAACGATCATGTTTGTATGACATAACTAGGGACTTTTGGTCCAAAACACTATTCGAAATTCGCTGGAAATGGTCTGAATATTATTCTAAAATCGAACGCGTTTCTATGACCCACAACTTCCACAGTCAAGTACCAAGTTTGATTTTGAAAAAAAAGAGAAATATATTATTTTATTTAAAATTTTATAAAAATTTTATTGTAGTTTCTATTTGTAGAGGGAAGATGTTTATTAAAAGGAAGAAGTTTAGACAGCGTTATAAAATCCACGTGCAACTCAGTTAAATAAGTCTGTTGTCCATAAATATATATAATTTGTCATTTATTTTTCTTAAAATCTCATCTCGATCTCGTGAGCCCAATCTCTTGTCTCGTCTCATGGGCTGACTCTCGTTACACCCCTACTAAATTGTGTATCAAGTAGATAGTCCACTTTTATGTCATGATACTGTGTGTATTATTGGTATTGATGTTTATATTCCAGTAGCCTCAAAGCATCACAAGAGCTAAATTGCTGATATTACTACTTTAGACTTTATTTGTCCCTACAGGGAAACTTGTTTTCACGGTTATACACATACAGACTCCACTACGAATAGGGGAAGGACATTAGATGATACATTTAATGGAGGGGGACACAGAGAAAACACAACATATACCATGAAACAGTGGAGAAAAACAAGGGAGGGTATCAAAGACACTACCAGTGTCCCTAGCGGGCTCTCCTATTTAGGGCAGATATTACTGCTTGCATGAGGCTCTTCCCCAACGTTAGGTTCTGTACCTGAGTCCTGAGGGCAGTGGGGTGAGGCGTTCATTGAGTGGGTGTGTGGAATCCTGTTGTTTTGCTGATGCTATCTGCGTGATGGCCTTGTTATTGAGTTCTATTAGGTTGGGTGTTTGTAAACCAATGGGATTGGCAGTGGTGGAGGTGATTTTTGATAGAAAGAATGTTATAGAGGCAGGTAGAACAGTGTAGAAGGATGGGTTGGATGATTGATTGTTAAAGGGCCAGAATGAGATGTGGAAATATGTTGAGTCCTCTACGTTTATGAATAATCTATGCATAAAATGAAGCAGCAGTGTTAGAGGAGTAAAGTTATGCAGACTTCACAATTTGGTCTAAAATACAACTCAGGTAATCATGTTATGAAGCATAATAATATGCTTCTGGAATATTAATTGGTGTAGGGCTGCACGAAATTGACCTTAATACTGACACAATGATAGTGATGTTATTTTATTTTATTTTTTTTAAACTGTACGATACATTGCAATATGAAAAATACTCGAAGGATATAACGGCTGTGTGGTGTTGACATAAATAGTCGAGTTAATTAGTTGTTTTCGCTCATTGTGGCAACAATTGAAAAGCATTGTCACCACAGAACATTTCAGTATCATCTTTCTTTGTAGCTGAAATGATTCCAGATCACTGATGTTGTTTTATTTTTGGCACCAAGTCTTTGCTTAAGGTGATTTTCTCTTGTTTGTTCCTCGTTTTTCAATGTTGCTACCAGCGAATCACTCCAAACTGATAAACAATGAGTGTGATTGGTGAATGGCTGGATGCGGTGTGTGTCACATACCCTTGAAATTAGATTAGAACACATTGAGTTCATTTGCAGGACTATTGTTCACACATGCATTACGATGTTGATGCTCATGCAATCTATTGTGCAGCTGTAAACTTATGTGTGAACTAAATACTGCAATAACTCTGGGCCAAAGAAGTATCGTCTGTGTGTCTGTCTCTGTGTCTGTCTGTCCACAACACAATGTCATTTTCTAAAGAATGTACTGAGACATCTGCAGTGAATTTATACTGTGGATCCCTATTGGCATGGAGCAGAAGTCACCTTGACCTACTTTTTCAAGGCCAAATGGCATTAGCCCTGTTTACATGGGAGTTTTTATTCCTGTTCAATTCTGAATAAAGGTTAATTCCACTTTAAGATGACCATATGAACACCTAATTCCAGTTGAAAATCATAATTCCAAATTAAACTTAATTACAAATAAAGTCACTGGTTTATTCTGATTTTAATTCCAAATTCGAGAATTCCTCTGACATATAAATAGTTAATTCCACTTTAACATTATTCCTGTCATTCTGTACATGCTCCTGGTCTTATCACGATGGTGCACATACCGTATATTCTTGACTATAAGATGCTACTTTTTTCATATCTTTTGAACCATGAGGCTTATACAAAGGTGCGGCTATTCTGTGGATTTTTCTTCCACCACTAGGGGCGCTCTAACCGGAATTCGAATCAAAACTACAAAGAACAATCAATGCAAAGAAGAATACCTACTTTATCTTTTGCAGATCGAACACGCACGACAAAGCAACTGTTAGTTATTTTTCAAATCCTCACCCCTTCATCATGGGGACAGATGTGGTGTATAGTATCTGGTTTAACATGTTGCTAGTTGAAATGAGATGAAAAACAGGAAGTAGACACAATCATTTTATTCCGGTAGGCATTCTGACCAATCAGATCCTTCTGTACCTCCAACTTTTAAAGTCCAATTAACTACAATGGAATACATCCCTTTCCCATGGAAACCTTTATGCGGAATTAATACATCCATGTAAACACAAAAGAAATAGCGTTAATTAAAATTTATTTTATTCTGAATAAATAAATCAGAATTTAAAAACATCCTGTAAATGTAGCCAATATATGTCTTTTCAATAATGATCTGAAGTATTCATTGAAATGTCTGAACCAAATTTATACACAGACAATCTAATGTAAATTGTAGAGCAGTAACTTTCAACAGAATCTGACACAACTGTATTTGGCTGAGGGGTATTAAAAGTGTGTGGCACGTTATGTTTTTCATTTACCATCAGTTGTTTTCAATTATGTATGAATGTTTTGCTGTTTCTGTGTGGTTCTCATGAGGAATAGTAGTCACCGTAGGGATCCTAAGTAAATAAATATCTTCTTGTTAAGACAAAACAAGACTACTATTTTAATTAAAAACACGTTCCACAATCTTATTTTCCTTCTCAATATTAGCTGCTTTTCATGTAAATAAGGCTTTTTAAAATTTTTGGAAATTCATTCAACGCTTCATAATTCGTGATGGGATTAGATCTGTCAACTATAAGCACATGTTGAACAAAAAACCCCAACTTTCCTCAGGTGACTTTTTAATCACCTATTCTCTTTCATTGTCCTCGGACAGCATGAAAGTAGGCTATTTCAGCCCAAGTCCCCTAAGTGCCTGTAAATTGGCCACAAGTCATCAGGTTTACACTACATTCACAGTTGAGTTAAATTTAATTAAATGGCACAATCAGCAGTGATGAGGAAATTTGGCTAACACTTTAAGGCTTAAACAGCTGTGACAAAATGGTAACAAGGTTCTTGGGCTTGAGATGAAGTCACATTAAAGTTGATTAAACTGGAATGAGCCCCCGGGGTGCACTGAGTGACTAGGAATGTGCTGCGCCAATTGCAAAATATTTTCCCTCCCTAGAAACAAATGCACTTAGGGACATACAAACCAGATGGAATTGAGACACAACTGCTTTTGTTAAATCATTTGCAAATCAGTGAGGTATCTATTTAGCCATAAAATACGTTCATTGTACTGAGGAGTAGATCCTCCTACACTGTAACAAAGGGAACTGTGGGACTTAATTATGAGTTAATTTGTTCTGTGATTTGCTGCCACTGTAAGCTATTAACTCAGAGGACATTGGATGATCAGCATGAAGGCCCTGTTTTATCTCATTTAAGAGTGTGTTTGTTTTATCTTTTTCCTAATTTGGATTGTCGTGCCTCTTGTCAGGAAGCTCCACTGCACCAGGAACTACATCCACATGCATCTGTTCGTTTCGTTTATCCTGAAGGCGATCGCTGTGTTCATCAAGGACGTGGTTCTCTACGAGGTCGGGGAGGTGGACAACTGCTCCTCAGGCTCCGTGAGTTAATTGTCCAAGACAATGTTTGATGTTTGGTTAAAGCACAGGCAATGATAGATGTCCTTGAACATAAAAAAAACAATCAAACAAAAAAAAAAAAAACCTCTGTTAAGAGTCTCATCAAGCGAACTTAACACTGAGGGCGTGCAGAAGTGATCCAGAGCTTCACGGCTAATTAGCCTCATTAAGCCACCTAATGGGAGACCTTCAGATCACAAGTGAGGTTGAAAAGATAGATTTTAGGTCAGATGATGTTTGACAGATGACAAAGAAAAAATCTAAGTCTGTCTTTCAGAATGAAGCTTTTGACTCATGACTTTGACTCCTTTTCAACTTTTTACACGTTCCATAAAAGTTCCTGTTTGTATTGAGCCATACAAATTCTGATGAATAACATCATAGAATGTTGTTTATTTCTTTAAAACATGGAAAAGTGCCCTGAGCTTCTTGATTCGTTTTGCTTCTTTGCATTAAAATGAGATTTTCTTTTTACATTTTTTTTTTTTCAATCAGTGACTTGTTCAGCATTTCTCCTTTTCATTCCCTCTATTGCCTTCTTGAAAAGGCTGACAATGCAAAATTGTCAGCCTATGCATACCGGAAAAAGTCTTTCATAATGTCTAAAAGTTTGGTGTGTTACATTTTCCAAACAGAAATACAGGAGTTTTTTTTTCCTCAGTGTCTCTACCTCAGCCTGTCAGATTGCTGCTTGGTTTCTTTGTGAAACATATAAAGTACAGAACTGAAAAGGTGAGATGCTGCAGTAAAAATACAACTGAGATACATATTCATAGTGCACTGTTTATGCCCAAAGAATGCTCTTAAAACCTGAATATCTTCATTCCCCATATAGCTTTGTCCCAAGATGTTCTCAAATTATTAAAAGTAGTGCAACACTAGGCGACATTCAGTTTTTAATGTAAAAACAAAAAAGAAAAGGAAAATCTTTACCCAAGTCTTAGCAGTATGTCCATTCTGACATGTTTGAAACAGAGGTGTCAAATCAACACGTTAATTAAGATAATTAATTAGTCATAAATAGCGTGTTACATTAGATTTTAGATATTTTTTTTTTAAGTATTCACAGAATATATATATATATATATATATATATATATATGAAAATGTCACAAGTTGTGGATTTTCTCTGCAATTTCTAGGTGAGATTAAATGAAGAGATTAATTAATTACAGATCATAATTAATCTCTTTTTTTTATCTCTTGGCAGCACTAGTCTGAAATGCATATCACATGAGTGGCATACAGCTGGACACAGCAACTGTCACAAATTGCTGAAATAACAGCCTTCCTGCAGTGAATGCGTTTAATCTGTGTGATAAAATGTAGAATTTAACTACCAAACAGCTGTTAACAGAGACAACAGGGACATGAAAACGTGTAATTCAAGATCCTGTTGATTTAACAGCTTGTCATCAAGGCTGTTGTCTTTGTTGTAATGATCCTGAATAGTGTGAAACTAAACGGCCATTCACTCACAAAGTGAATGCTTGGAGATGTAGTTCTCTGCAGGAGTCAGCCTGTTATATTTCAGTCACACAGTGGGAGGAGTGTATTCTCCTTTGTCTGTCATTGGTGCATTATGGCTCCTTCACTTTCTGAAACAACTAAGTCACAACTACACCCTGAAAATTACAAGTTTGGACAACATTACATATTTTGACATGCTTTTTTCTTTTGTCATTTTAATACCACAGAGCACTTCCTCACATGCACATGTTCCACCGGGGAAAAAAAAACACTTCTCCCTTGACACAATTTGGGAATGTACCCAGTAGTTGGTACCACCCAGGAACTACCCAAAAATACCCAGAGAGATTTTACTCTGATTCCAGAACAATAGAGGAGGCCACACCTGTTGACATCACCAGTAAAGCCATTACAAGTTTGATGTGACATTATATATCGGAACAGGTTGAATTTAAGTGTTTTATTTCCAGCAGGGAGATTGACTGTAAAACAAAAATACAACTGTATTAAATTATTCCAATAAACCTTTGTTTTTCATCTGTAGAATTGATTCTATTTATATTATCATTTGAAACACTTAGAAAAATACCCAAGAAGTCACTTTTTAATTGGACATATGAACACATTTTTATTAAATAAATCGGTAAATGAATTTATGTTTTACAGAGATTACAATTTAAGATCCTGCTCCATAAATAATAGTTTAATAAACAAAAGAGAAAAACACAAAAAACACACGTGAACCCTCTGCCATGTCTGCATTTAAATAAATACCTAAAGTTAGCAGTACAGAGGTTTTTAATATCGATAAAGTATTGTCAAATGAAATATCACAATATATTGTGTAGCTGATATTTTCTTACACCTCTGCTAAGGAGTAACTTTTATCTGAGATTTAAGAACTGATGTTTAGGCAATAGATCAGGAAAATGGAAGATTTTATTGTATTGTTTAGTGGTTTTTTTTTTTTTTTGCTTAAATCCATGATTTAATAGTTGTTGTTTTTGTTTTGATTATTGCTCAAAATTCTAGATTTTGTCTTTGCTTTGTTATATTTTTTGTTAGTTTTTTTTTCTTAATTCAAGACTTTTTGTCTTGCCAATGGACAATACATTTTTAAAAATTGTCTGTTAAGAAATTTTATCAGGATAATTTTGACTTGTTCAGTGGTATTTTTATTTATTTATTTATTTATTTGCTTAGTTCAATCAAAAATACCTTGTGTTGTATTGTGCTTCTATTGTATGTTTTTAGTGGGGTGTTTTTCCCAGTGTATAATGCAGATCTGAATATGTGACACTAGTGACAGTGTCCTAAACACTGACAGTCCTGTCTACATCAAACAGTCGTTGTTAAGTCTGCCTGCCGACATAGACCACCCTTTACATCAAACCGTTATGTTTGGATGTCTCTCAGTCATGTCACCATGCAGTCTGGCCTCCCCACATACAGATGAACCACCAACCCAGGGCCCCCCAAGGCTACTGTTAGACCTATTCTGTGATGTATGTCTTACAGTATGGTGAGACTGTATTTATTAGCGGGCTCTGTGGTTGGCTCCAGTGTGTTAATGGAAGTGTGGGTTTGACAGGAGCCAGCTGCTGCCATTAAATAGACAGGGTTTGGCATGTGGGAGGTTGTTATGGCCACAGCATTACAATACAGTACTATATATATATATATATATATATATATATATATATATATATATATATATATATATATATATATATATATATATATATGTATATATGTATATATGTATATATGTGTGTGTGTGTGTGTGTATCTATGTATATCATAATGAAGCTTGTAACAAATACATTAACATTAAACATACATTAAAAACTCCTGAGAGCATCGCTGTGTGTGTTCACTGTGATGTTCCAGCAGCCGAGGGTCTTATCACTCATCTGAATGCCAGCAATTTGTTCTGATTTGCACACATCATAACTAACAAAAAGCCTAACTGGGTTCATTTTCCTTCCTTCAGCGTGCCAAGTGTAAATTAGTTTATGCGAGCTACCGATTCCCTGTCTGGCAGCTGCTCCGAACATGAATCCTAATAACAGATGAAGACTTGGAATTGTAATGTAAAATCCTGAGTCATATATGAATAAATCACACTCAGGTTATCTATGTTGATATTTTAATTTGTAAAATAGTAGCTATAGCAGACCTAAAAGATAATCTAAAAAGTTCATAATGACTATTGCTGCTCATTCACTGTACAGAATGGTGTGCAATTTTGTTCTTTATTTGTGTTTGTACTTATTAATCCTTTCGGCACCTCAGTTTTTTTTCTTTCCTAAAATAATATTCAGTTTTGATTTCAAGTTTTCAAAGCTCAATTTACATACACAACAAAAATCTGTTATATGAGCATACTGTAATACAATTATGGAAAGGATTTTCACCTAATTAAAATGCTTTCATTTAGTGACACACAATTGTAAATATGTTGAGTGAACATAAAGTATTTGTTACTATTACTTATTTGCAATGTATGGGTCCATCTTAATTTGCACAAGTTTACTAAGGAAGGATTTGACTTGATTGTCTTGAATTACATTAACCTGTGTAATAATTATATATAACTTATTTTGACAGGGTAGATAAGGCGACCTTTATAAGTGGTACAATGATAATCATGTTGATTGAACAACACTAAAGTGAGTTCAATTATTACATTTTCACCTGTTCTTAGAACCTCTGAGATTCGTAATTGTACCCTTCAGTCGTGGTTAATTATTGTTTTAATGGGAAGTGGTTAGCACTCGTGCCTCACAGACAGAAGGACCCTGGTTCGATTCCCACACCCGACCTTTCTGTGTGGAGTTTGCATGTTCTTTCTGTGTCTGTATGGGATTTCTCTGGGTATTTCTTTGGCCATCGGGAGGACTGGGACTTTCCCCGGTGGCCTGCCTGGCCTGCCCACCCATTAGCGTGCCTGTGAACCATGGTAACATGCTCGGAGCTCGACAGAGTCAGAGTGGTCGGGATTGGGAGTTTTTTTTTTTTTAAGAAACACATTGTGATTGGTTAGTCACTTCATTCTCCGTGGACCCGGCCCTGCAGCATTGACGCATCACTGACTATCATACACAGTAGGCTAAGTGCAAAAGTGAAATAATAGATGACAGCACTAAGGGAAAAAAGGTCCAGGTGGACACCAGCGAGAGTTGGAAAGAAAAAGAAAGTTACTCAATGAGGAGCGGGCGAAATGGCAGAAATGATCTGACTTGTTTATTAAACCCAGCAGCAACCACTGGTACTGCTGCTAGCTCTGCTGCTAGCTCTGCTGCTAGCTCTGCTGCTAGCTCTGCTGCTAACTCTGCTGCTAACTCTGCTGTTAGCTCTGCTGTTATTGATAAACTAATTCGTTTTGTGTTGTCCCGTCTGAATTTTTGGATCAGCCACCAAAGACTGAATCTCCTGGACCGACCATGGTGTAGTCATCATGTGGATTAATGTATCACTACGGTTACTGTCAACTTCCATTATCTGTATATTGTAAATCATACAGACAACTGGTACTAGTGGAAAACACAGCATAATAGTTACGCACACACACTTGTCGTAAAATATATTGAAAAGTGTCTATTATAAACAGCATCGTATATGTAGTAAAACACAAACAAAAAACCCCACATTTTATTTGGTTCATTAAAAAAATCAGTTATTTCAGGATTTGAAATTTCATCCTTTTTTTATTTTTAATGAGTTGGTTAATAAAGTTTGAAAAAGGATACCATTGAATTCCTCCAACTTTAAAAAAGTGACTTTTCTCCAAACAGTGAAACTGGATATACAGTATAGTGTTTTACAACCAAGCTCTTCATATATACTTGCATTGTTGCAACAGAATCTTTTGCTTTTTTTTTTTTAGTGCACTTAATAAACCAGGTCAGAACCACACTTTTCAAACTTGATTTTCATCTTCACTTTGAATAGAAATAGAAATAGTGTTAGGATTGAAGGGGCACATATTTGCCATTTATTGGAGGGCGGTGGTAACTTGATTTTGCAACTCTATCTGGAGCTGTGGTTTGTTTTATTCACTTATGTTGCTTGTTGCAATATTGTGACTTTGGTGCTTAAAGGGTTAATCCTCATGAACACCCAGGGCTGAGGTAACAGGAGCAGGATTTTCAACAGCGTATCACTATGTCTTTTTCCATTTCCTTCAAAGGCTTGAACTTCTTTCCAGTTGTTTCTGTTGTTGTCTCATTCACATCCCCTCTCTTTTTCTGTTGAAGTCTTTACTCCTCCACTGTAATTCACTTTCCTCTGTCTATAATGTGCCTCAGCTCTTCCTAATCACACGCTGTTCTTTTCATCCTCATCCCAATTCATCCCATGTCTCACATCGAGTGCATCTTCTAAAGTGCTCCATGTATTCACTCTCACAGGGTCACTTTTAAATGGGTGCTGTGTATTGATTTATCTTGTCTCGGTGATGCCCTCCTAAAACAGCCTCTTCTGTCGCTCAGACCCACAGTCTGGGAAAGGACTGCACACTGCACATATCTATCTCAGCCCACCCAGAGCTTTAGGAACAAAAACCTTTTATGCTTTTTTTATTTATATATATTTTATATTGTTCTTGTGTAACAAAGCCTCTGCACGTTCTCCTGATGGAGGTATTGTGCTGCCGTGTCTGCTTGACAGAATAGAGCTGATTATCTTATCCCACACATTCCCTTTCAGTAGTCAACACCTCTGAGTTTCTATTTTGTTTCTTAATTGACGCAGTACGTCTTGGGATATTCAAGGATTGTGTTTCATTCTTGTTTATACAGAGAAAGAAAGTATAATATATTAGTATGGTATAGCTCTATACGGGGCAGTATAGTGCCTTATTTTGTATAACAGTGCTCTACAACTACTGACTACTGAGCCATTAACAAATAACATCTGATTGATAAAAAGGATGTTCTTCAAGACTTATGAGCACTGTATGATTTGCTCAATACAGGCTTTATAAGATTATAGTGCTACAATAACAGGCCTGTCACTGTACATACATTTCAGCTGACGATTGTGTCATAACAATAACTGCAATAAGCAATTTATGTATTTTTCTATTCACATTATGTACTATTTTCGTACAAAAGTGATAACAGACTGAACCTTCGACCCCCCCCCCCCCACACACACACACACACACAGACAGACTTCAACATGCTGCTAATTTTTATTTGAATTTTACTCTGTTTATATATATATATATATATATATATATATATATATAATTTTTTTGTGTGTGTTACTTTCATATTATGTGCTGACTCTGTGACTAAGAGCTGCTGAACAAAATTCCATTGTGCATTGCATAATACCAATAAAGATTCTTGGTTCTTGAATATTTAGGTTAAAGGTTAACTTGCTTTACCCAATGCAATCCCCTTTTTTATATGGCACATTTACACAAGAGCATTACCCAAGTGCTGCACATAGAAATGTGAAAAACAATAAAACAAACAAAGGAAAATGCACCAAAAACAATAAATAAGTACATAAAACTAAAACAATGCTGTAAATAAGAGATTAAAATCAAGTAGTTAAAAGTGATAACAATTCTAATTTATCCATTCTAATACATGCACACAAAATACCTAGCATGAACAGTAGCACATAACACACACTAATTCAGCATTCCAACCTTAATGTGTAAGTCTTCCTCCTCTTGCCAGAAAACATCCCAGCAGCACTTGCTAAAAAGTAAACGCATCCAATAAAATGTCATAAACTGACAAAAAAATCTTATATTCAAACTTTACAGCAGAGGTCTTCAACCCTGGTTCTCAGGGCCCACTGTCCTGCATGTTTTAGATGCGGCCCTGCTCCAACACACCTGATTCAAATGATCAGCTCGTTATCAAGCGCTGCTGAAGCCTGATAATGACCCACTGCTTTGAATCAGGTGTGTTGGAGCAGGATGACATGCAAATCATGCAGGACAGTGGGCCCTGAGGACCAGGGTTGAAGACCTCTGCTTTACAGCTTTAGAATTTAAAATCTCTCTGAACAAGTATTCAGAGAATGCCTAATCTCACCCCTATGTTGTGCCAATCTCAAGTTTCTATGACAACCTGTTCTTTAATTTGAGTTGAATTGAATTGAATGCCTTTATTCCCATTGCATATGAAATCCAACGAAATCGAATGCTACTCCATTAAAGTGCTTAGGTCACACATGCATGACATACACACCTAGTAATGTAATAAATATAATAAATACAATAATAATCTTTAAAAAAAGATAGAACTAAAATAAAAAATGCTAAAATACAAAACAAAAAGTGCAGTGGCTTGAATAAAATGAGTGACTTATCTAGTTATCTGTGTATGTTGATGGCAGCTACAGCTTCTGGAAAAACGCTCTTCCTAAATCTGCTTGTTCTAGTTTTCAGACACCTGTAGACACCTCCTCCAGATAGGGCAATGGACGACCAATTATTTTTTTGTGCTGCATTTATGCGTCTCTGCATGGATTTCCTATCAACTGCTGAGCTCCCAGAAAACCAGACATTGCTAAACTTTCAATGGTGTAGCGGTAAAAACAAATCAACAGTTTCTCACAGACACTGTTCCTTTTTAAAATCCTCAGAAAATTTTAGTCACTGCTGTGACGTCTTCACAACAGCGGTGGTGTTATCTACCCATGTCAGCCGCTCAGAGATGAGGGTTCCCAGAAATCTGTGGTTGTGGACCCTCTCCACACAGTTCCCATTGATGAGAAGGAATTGGAGCCAGTAATGTGATTTTGACCTTTCTGCTAAATGTGACCTTGACCTTTGACCTTTTGCAATATTGATAATTTCGTTACATGTATATATGCATTAATGCGTTTAATATTATGATAATATATCCAGTATTGATTACGTTTTAGTGTGATATGTCTATGCTTGACACACAAACAGTGTTACAAAAGTTAATTTTGCGACATGTCACCTTTGACCTCCAGAGATCTCAAAAACTATTGGTTGTAGGTGATAAAACCAATTGTGAGGATTGTATAAATCTTCATTCCGCATCACTTGGTACCAATCTGAAAGTTCTGTGACCCTCTGTTCTTGAGTTATAACTGATAATGTGATTTTGACCTTTCTGCTAAATGCGATCTCGACCTTTGACCTTTACTCAAAGACATCATTGCATCTGATGTGCATTAGCTATATTTATATGCCCATGTAATTTCATGGTGATATGTCATGTATTCATTTATATTGTTAAATAAAAAACCCAATATGCTTCTTGCCCTCACTGAGGCACAGGATTGATTTAAAGTTTTTGGAATTTCACAAGTTAAGAAAGTTGCAGTTTATTGTAAATGTAAATATAATACGTATAATACAAATAGATTACTCATAATTATGCAATTTTGTTGCTACAGACTGAGGCATTTCTACCCACAGAACACTCATGTTGCACCATCATGTTTCTACAGAAGCTCAGACTGAACCTATTTCCTTATTATAGAGCACATCATCCATTATTTTCACCTACAGTATAGAAAGGAACCATTATTCCTTCAGCCAAAAAGGCCAGAACATACAAACACTGTCTTTAGACATGGCACTTCACATTTTTCATGTTTGTTTGTGGGTGTTTCACATTTTAGCTGCCACTGTAGAAAGGAAGGTAAGCAAGGAATATCCATTTGGCTGCTTTTTGCAACTTTATCAATGACACGACAACTCTTTCCTACTGACACACCTTTGATATATGTAATTTTGGGTTATTTTATAGAAGTATAGGGTTGCAGAAGGTGAAAAAAGACAAAAAAAGAAACTCTTCTCCAGTTCAGCCATCTATGTCCACACCAAAATACTGAATATAAATGTTATTAACCATTTTAAAGGTTATTAATGATTAGTGATCGACCGATCTGGATTTTATTTTGGGTCGATATCTTTTTTTTTTTTTTTTCTTTAGCCGATGACTGGTACAGGTTGTCAATGTGTCTAAGCTAATATTTGGACCTGATACAAAGGTCAGAAAGGGATCATTTATTGAACTAAAAAGAATATTAAAACTACTAGTAAATAAAAGGAGAAAGGTAAGGTAGAGCATTAACATTTCACATAATAAGTTACATTCAGACAAAAATGAAACAAAGTGGCTGATAACGATACAAGAAAAAACTGAAATATCAGCCCCAAACATGCTTTAGTTTCTGCACTATAGGGAGCATTGACTTGTAAGGCTCACTGTCAAAGATGTCATAGAGACCTTGTGCATAACAGCAGTTAGTTGTCATTAGTAATGCACTACGGCACAGCTGTAGCCAAATCAGGGGGTGGGACTTAGGCAATGTGCACAGCAATGCTCAGAGGGGCAAAGTTAGAAAGGGCAATGAAATTAGCTTAATATCTTTGTTGTTGTAATGACTTGAAACTTTGCACTGCAATCCACCATAGTATTGGAAAGTCACCCTCCAAATTTTGGATCATTTGGTGTTAGGTGTTCCACAGACAAACAGAACACACTACAGACAGAGATTTGTTGAATTATACGTAGATATAAAGTGCTTTGGATTATAAGGTGGACTGTAATTTTTTGAGAAAATGAAAGGCTTTTGAGTGTAGAAAATATTATATAGTGGTCTATCATTATTACTGATCACATTTTGCTCGATAGCCCTAAGATTTAGACTGTATTTTACACAGAATACAGGATGAAAAAGGTTATTACATTCTGTCCATGAGATTACGTTTAAGTATCATGGCTGTCTGTGATGATTGTTATAATAGATAATGACAATAGGTTCTAATCATACTCTCCTCATGTTCCTACTGACATTTCAATAGGGTGCCGAGGACAAAACAAACAAACAAAAAACCCATTATTAGACCCATTTGAGGAAACAGTGTAGCTGTAAAACTGTGTCGTACCCTGTTATCTTGTAGGACAGTCCTGATTACACACTTTGTCCTTGTTTTGTTCACGTGACACAACTCCAGTACATGAATCTGTCAATCACCAAGCAAAATGGGGTTATTTTATTAAGTGTTAAAGTTTAAAAGTAGACACTCTAAATCAACAGACACAAAAATCAATATTGAGAAATTAACTGAGAAATTACAGTTCATTGACATTTTGTTCATGTTCAGTCTTTATCCTTGTGCATCTTGGAAGAGATCACAGTGAGATTTATGCCTTTGTGTCCTCTGTTTACTGTCAGGTTGGCTGCAAAGCTGTAATTGTGTTCTTCCAATACTGCATAATGGCCAGTTTCTTCTGGCTGCTGGTCGAGGGACTCTATCTTCATGCTTTGTTGGCTGTCTCTTTCTTCTCTGAGAGGAAGTACTTCTGGGCTTACATCCTCATCGGCTGGGGTGAGGAAGTCACATTTTTCCACCTTTATGTGTTTGTTGTCTTGGTTTAAAGAGCATCAGGTCGTGACCCCTGATGTTGAGGTTCAAAAATAACATTGAGGTTCAAGAATAACATTGATGTTCACTTTGATGTATTTTTTTCCTCTTGCCTTCAGGGGGTCCAACTATTTTCATCACAGCCTGGAGCATCACCAAAGCCTATTATAATGATGTTGGGTAAGAAAAGCATAGAAGAAATCCATAACTTGCAAAAATCTAAATCTTACCAAGTGTATTTGTCTCATTTCTCATAAAAATATCTCATTACACTTAAAATAAGACAGGATACTGGTCAACAAGTAAAACTAATGAAATGTTACCACGTGTGTGTTAATGTTAAAGACAACTCAAGTCTTAAATGCTGTTTGGCTCAAGTTTCCAAGATAAGCCTGGGGTCAAAATGTGAAATTCTTAGAATTACCAAGATAATGGGTTTTAGTCCAAAGGAATATTGGTCTCAGATCTACCAGATCTACTTCAGAACACATTATGATCCATTCACTTTGCAGGTTCTTTCTAGTGGAATATTTACAAATCCATTTTATACATGTACATAAACCGTAATATATGTGGAATAACACACCATCATATATAATCCATGTATCATTTGTTTTTCAAAATGAAACCAAAAATATGACGACAAAAAACAACTTGTTTCAAAATGGAAAAAAATGGATAACTATCAGTTATCAGTCAAGTTGTTTTGTTGTTGTCTTATTTTTGGTTTCATTTTGCAAAATGAAATAAAAATATTAAAAACATGATCTTAACCAGCAGCATTTTTATGATTTGTTTTATTAAAGTATGTAAGATTTAGCACATTTAATGTCTGAAGAAGAAACTTTTTAAATAAATAAATTGTAGAGCAGTGATCACCTAAAGCACAGGTGTCAAACATGCGGCCCGGGGGCCAAATCCGGCCCGTCAAAGGGGTCAATCTGACCCCTGGGATGAATTTAGGAAATTATACTGAAGATATTAACACTCAGTGATGTCAAATTATATTCAGGGCAATTCAATCTAACGTGGGTCAGACCAGTAAAATACTATCATAATAACCTATAAATAATGACAATTATAAATTTTTCTGCTGTTTTAGTATTTTAAGAAGGGGAAATTACACACATACATTTACATTTACAGATCGGCCTTTTACAAAAAATGTCAATAACTTGAAATGTCTCAAGAGAAGTGTGTGAAAATGTAGTAATATTCTCCCTCTTATTTAATGTTTTGTGTATTTGTTGATCCATTGTGATCTGTAAGTTCTAATTCACATGTACAAATAACAAATTATGGCGTAATATTGTTAACATTGCACTTGTTTTTCTTGAGAATTTACAGGTTGTTCATATTTGTTCATTTTATGTTCAAGAAGAATTTGGATTTTTCATTGTAGAATTTTGCTTTTCCACTCAACCTCTAATGGTATTATTTACGTCCACATAAACAGGGTAATTAGAAATGATAAAAAATACACTTTGTAATGCTTTGATTTTTTATTCCAGTGAGTATAACTTGCTTTTGTGTGTTTTTGTGTTTCTGTCATTTGTGATATTGTTTTGTGTCTTTACAGATGTTGGGATATTATAGAAAATACAGATGTGTTCTGGTGGATCATTAAAACCCCTATTTTGGCATCAATCCTGGTGGGTTTACACACCATTGCATCAACATTTATTCACCTTAAACTGCTGACATTTCCACACTAAAGTCTTTAATGCTAAATTAATCATCCACGGTAAAAAATAGGCTTTGTCACTCATCATTAGTTCATTCAGTTTTCTTGCTGAATGTCAACATACCTCAAAGGTTGCATCGACCTCAAAAATGAAAAGGTTTGTTTCACTTTGGAAAGTTGGCAGGCACAATATTCTCAGTTGTATTTTGTTGTAGTTTTTATTTTTTTGACAGGTTGACAGGTCATCAGACCAACTATTCTCTCTCTTATAGCAGTTTCTGTTCACATTTACTGAAGCAGAGCAGTGTGTTTCATTTATTAAAAAAATAACATCCCTCCAGTGGTGATCAAACACAGAAAAATTACTAAATGTCTCATGCGTGCAATTCAATGTCTTGTGTATTTTAGGGGGGAAGCAACTGATCTGACTCAGCAGTGTATGTGGGAGGAAAGTGGAAATAAGAGGATATTTGTGGGAGAAATGTATAAACACCTTCAGAAAAGTGTGAAAAAGTAGTGTAAAGCAGAGTTCAACAAGCATGAGTAGATGGGTGATAATATGAGAGAAGATATAGTGGGGTGAGCTATAGAAGGTTACATTTGACCCATATGAAGCACTTTATTTCACACATCTTTGATTTTCTATGATGTTTTTTCCAGAAATCTGTAACGTACCAGAGATTTTCAAAGTATTCACATTCTGTACTTAAGTAGAAGTACAGCTACTTGTGTGAAAAATAATACTCTGCTGAAAGTAGAAGTACTGATTCATTGTAATAAAATAAAAAGTAAAACTGCATTTTTTTGTGATAGGTGAAATAATACTTATTTAAGCTGGGAAAAAAAAACTGAAAAATTCCCAAAATATCCAAAAATAAAGTCTTTGAAAGCAAATAGATGATGTGTTTTGTTGGGTCATGGTACTCAGTTTTGTGGGCATGAACATGACATTTAGGAAAAATTCAAAAGTCATAAATAGGAGATTTAAAAGAGAGAGAGGGAGGGGGAGAAAGCATATTTATGAGATAAAAAAGTCATACTTATGAGAGAAGAAATGGATAATTATGAGAAAAAAATCTAAATTTTGACCTAAAATGTCAACATTATTAGATAAAAAGTCAAAATTATTAGATAAAATGTTTAGGTTTTACTGGGTTTGTTGATGTTACTAATTATTATATCAGAAATGACAATACTGAAGAAAAACAGACTCGAGTTGCTTTTTCATTTGACTTTCAAATTGCACAAATGTAACGTGTGTATAAAAATCTATCTAATGGAAAAACGACAAAGCCCTTATTTTTGTATGAGCAACAGGTGGTCTTTCAGACATAGCACAAATGGTATATTATCCAAAACTCAATTGGAAAGACCTTTTTTCAGTTGAATGGGGAAAAAAATAATGACGTGGTATGTGTATTACGTGTGTTTAGTAGGGGATAGAAGGGTTAAATATAATAATAATAATAATGAATATATCTGTAAAACATGATATTTTCATTTGTCACCCTGTTTTTGGAATGACTTCTCATGTCATCTTGTGATAATAAATTAGCAAATCATTGCATTTGTGATTTAATGGAAAAAGTAACATTACACACTTATGTTTTTTGTCATTTAGTAAATATTGGTAATGTTTCAACTATTATCAGCAAAATGTATAATTAAGTTAAAAACAAGCACCTACAACTAATGCCATGTGTAAAATTACTTTATTTTATTAGTGAATCAGTGGCAAAAAAAAAAGAAAGTGTTTACACATTCACTATGGAGCCTTGACTGTCCAAATAAAACAGATCTGATGTCACTGGAAAACTGAGAAAATATATTTTACCAGAATGATCTAAATATATTAATAGGATTAGTGGTTCAAGAGTTTTTGAAAATTTTAGATCAGTAGATATTTTTGGTCGCCAGTGGCTGTTCAGGTCAGTAAGGGTTGAAAACAAAAGGGCAAACAAGGACTGTTGGAAAAATAATTAATCTTCAGGGTTCAGTAAGTGAGGAGTGTGAAAATACAACAGCCTGATACAAGTCTGAGACACTGTGGTATAAAAGTTAAAGTCTGTTACTATTATCGCCAATGTGTTTTCAAATACAGACAGCGTTTGCTGGGCTCCGTCAAGGCTATTTTTTGAGCATTAATGATTAATTTTTTGCACCAGTCCTTTCTGACCTTTGTTTTTCATGCGTCCCAGCCCTGTCCCTGAGGAACACCTGATTCCTTTATACTATTTTCACTATGGGATTTTTGACCTAGTAAGGTACCACCACTTACTACCATTTTTTTCTTTAAAATATATCTATTCCCTGTAAACCTTTAAACCTTTTATAATTTACCAACTTGAATGTGGTTTCATGAGATTTACAAATCATCACAATATTAATTTAGTTACATTTTATACAATGCCTCAGATTTTTTTTTTTATTTGCTACAGTTTTACAATATGGCCTGGGACAATTTGTGAAAAAATCTTGAAGCAAATATGTTTGTAATATTTAAATAGGATATTAATAAATAGGAGAATATTCTTTAATTTGTGTTTAAAAAAGAACGGAGAGTGTCTTTTGTTTGTTTGGTTGTTTTTACAGCAGCTATTTATGGAGGAAAAACATCACTATGCACTGTCCTCTATTATTCAAGACAATAAAAACAGCGTGAAGACAAAATGCTTGAAAGGGGAACTTCACATGCAGTGAAGTTCAGAACGAGGGGGCTGCCACCTACTCCCCCTGGGGGGTAATAGGGCAGTGAACCACCCCAATCCAACTCCCACCGGCTCGACCCCTGGTACCCCGTGGTCGGTCCGGGGACAGGTCTCATGAGAGAACCCAACCCCAACACCGGTCCCGGGTACACCGCCGTACCATGCCCTTGCACACTGTCAAATAAAATCAGCGAAAAACTGCACATTCATGAGCAAATGAACACCACGTATAGGGACCCAGATGACCCCCCCCAACAGGGAAACAGAAGAGGCCACATGAACTGCGCCATTGGAAATCGCTCATCTCGTTATCTGAACCGGCTGTATCTAGGGAGGGTCACTTGGGGCCTAATCCTGCTACAGTGGGTGAAGGCGGGGTACCCCCTGTATGAGTCTGCAGTTCATCTCAGGGCTGAACATATATAGACAGTCACTCATTACAGACTTGCTCCTAAAGATGGCTTCTGTATGTGGAAAGATACATGACTTAAGTAACTCTGGACACACTGTTCGACGACATGAAGACCTCAGCACACTTCAGTTTGCCTTTAGTGACCCTCTACCTACTACCATGCAAGTGCAATGTTATTTAGAACTTTAGAAGAGAACGAAAAATAGTGTTTCGTGTCAGTGAAAAGACATGCCCAAATCACTTCCATGCTAACACAGTTTGGCTCAAAACGGAAAAATCTAAATTTCTCAATGTACATCTGAATGGTGTGATTTTGATGTCAACTATATGCATGTACTCCCAATAATCTAAACATTTAGCTAAAATTAATTTAATCCAGATAATCGCTTTAAGGGCAACTAATTATACTTCAAGCTAAAAATAAATAAATAAATCTTGTGTTGTTTTTTTAATGTCATTTCAAGTCATGTTTGACCTGAGTCAGAGGAAGATACGACACAAAATGTACTGGAGTAAAAAATTATCTATGTTTGCTTCAGCTGATTTTAAGATGCAGTGTGACAGTGTTAAAGCGATCACTCCTCCATCACTAACACGTGTTGAAGCCTGTCTGTCGTTACTTGGCAACAGTTGTTGACAAAGCACTTTTATCTGTGTTAATTCACATTAGGTCTAGGATCAGCATCCATGGCAAATCACTTCACTCTGTCTCTTTCGCTTCGAAGCGGTCGAGTGATGTTTGGAAGTGCATCATGATGTATTGCTGATTCAGAGGTCCAACACAAATTAACAATTTAGAAATGCTCTTTTTCCCCACAGGGCAGAGCCACACTCCTGCCAGAGTGAGATTAAATTCAACATGGTGCTTATGTTATGAGTTACATTTTTCAGATTTTCCTCTATGAGATAAAATGCAGAAAAGATGCTGAATAGATGCAGTAATGGCAGTATTTGTCTTTTAAGGTGCTTCTCCAATAGAAAAATGTCATTCTTTAAACATACACAGTAAATTTGCCAGTGTAAATATTACAGTGTCAAAATATTGTAATTCTTTATTATTCTAACAATGGACAGAGTAACATTTAACAAGGTAACTTCCAGTGTGGGTGAAAATAATTGAAGCTACCATAATTTTTACACTGTAAGTGTCATATATTCACTGTTAAAGTAAATTGATTCTGTCAGAGTTAATTTAACACTGATGAAAGTAAGTGTTCAGTGTTAAACAATAAAAACCCCACCCAATAAAAAACAACTCTGAAAAACCCCGCCCACTAACCTCTGTCCTCAAACTGAGTGAAAATTTGAACATTGAAAAATTGTGGTAAGTTTTTCTAAATAAATTTATTTTATTTTTTTTCCAATTGCACAGAATCTGTACAAGAATAAAAATTATGTTGTCAATGTTGAGTATGTGATTTCAAATTAGTTAAAAATCAACACTCTTTGGAGTAATTTATTTATGAACATCTAGTGTTAAGTAGGTTTTACACTGGTAAAAGGTATTTCCTAACACAAAACTCTTCAGTGTTGAATGTGAATAACACTATGGGTGTTACTTCTAACATAGTGTAACACTTGATGAACACTAATTAGTATAAAATATTCACTCTTGCTTGTGTAAAGGTAACCCTGGGAATGTAACTCTAGTTTCAGTGTAAATTTTACATGCTATAGATAGGGACCATATGTTGACTGAGTTAATGGTGATTCACATCTTTTTTTTTTTTGTTTGGATATTTTCATTATTTCACGAAAACAAAGACAAACATTTTATAGGTTATTCTGCTATTATTTTTGTCATCATTTCAGTGATCTGCCCCACTGGAGATCAAATGTGACCCCTAAAAACGTATTTTAAGTGTGATAAGATATTTTGATTAGAAATGAGAAAAATCCTAGTTTGTAAAATTAAGTGTTTTTTTCTGTGTTCTCTTAATTGTAATTTTTTTTCTTTTACTTACTTTTCATCATTTCATAAATTTTTGTTCACAATAATAACTGTTTCCAACTTTGTTGGCAACAAAATAAGATGAACTGAATACCCCAAATAACAAATTTGCATGATTAAAAATCCCCAGCACTGTTCTCATATATGTGAACATTTACTCGACAGATGAACTTTATTCTATTCATCTGCATCATTCGAATACTGCGCCAGAAGATCAACTGCCCAGATATTGGAAGAAATGAGTCCAACCAGTATTCGTGAGTATAATTCTATGTCTTTTTCTGGCTTATGAAGATGAGATAAAAAACAGCTGATATTTTTTCTGTCTTGGTCTACATTTTTGTTCATATTCTGTGCACGACTGAAATTAAGAATCTCACGAATCCATCTACAGGCCCCTGCCTGTGTGGCCTGTACAGAGAACTCACCTAGGTACGCATGAAGCCTGTAGAAGAGTTTAGAAGCCATTAAAAGTCTTCAGAAGCCTTTTTTAGCTGCTCCCTAGGCCCCCGCCTTTATGGCCTATATGTAGAGCTCACCTAGGTATCCATGAAGCCTTTAGAAACCCTTAGAAGCCTTCAGAAGCCACTAGAAGCCTTTTTTAGCCTCTGTCTAGGCCCCTGCCTGTGTGGCCTATATGTAGAGGTACCCATGAAGCCTTTAGACACCCTTAGAAGCCCTTACAATTCTTTAGAAGCCCTTTTTAGCCCATCTCTAGGCCCTCGCCTGTGGCCTGTACATAGAGCTAACCTTAGGTACCCATGAAGCCTTTAGAAGTCTTCTTTATCCTCTCTCCTGACTCCTTCCTGTGTGGTCTATACTCAAAGCTCACCTCAGTGCTTGAGCCATGATGGATTGTTTGAAGATATTCTGAAGAGAAGCGTGATTTTTAACGTTCATATTTTGCATTGCCTGAAGTATCAGATGTTTAACTTTGATTTCAGATGCATGGACAGGTTACGGTACCAGGCTTTAACTCCATATCTTATAATACTCTCCAGATCAGAGTGATAGAACAACAGCATAACCTTCTGTTCAACACCAAAAGCTCTGAAATTCCACAGGACGTACAGTCTCCGTTGCAGTTTAGAGCAAATGCAGCAATTACAGTAATATAGTAACAATCCTTTTAGTTTAGATTCCACATTAAGACTATTCTAATCCAATCTGTCCAAGATCAGTAAAATACTATCATAATAACATATAAATAAAGAAAACAGCATTTTTTTCTCTTGAGAAAAGTAAACATATTCATGCATTTCCACTAAAACAAAGTATAATTTGGCACAAAAAAAGCCAGAATATGAAAAACCTGAAATATCTTAAAAGAAGTCCAATTTTAATCATATTATGCCTGATATCAAATGTTTTATGCATTTGTCAATCCACTGATACTCTTGTAAATGATAAACTGAGTCAGAATATTGTTAAATTACATGTGTTTTTTTATTTTTTTTTTTATTTTCATGTTAGTCATGTTGTTTAGAAACATTTTCATATTATAATATTCCTTTTTTTTTTTGCTATAAAACATAGAGGAAAGTTTGGAGTTGTCATTATATGTTATTATTTCACCGGTCCCACCTGCTTCACATCCAATTTGGCTAAATGTAGCCCCTGAATTAAAATGAGTTTAACACCCCTGGTCTAAATGGTTAAATCCTTGTAGACCATAAGAAAATGGCACCTTTGCTGTAGCGTGTGACTCTAGTGTTCCCCTGGCAGCTGCTTCACACCGTGATATAGTGCTCTCTCTGTGTGTTAAACTGATTTTTTGCGGTGATGGAGAGCTCCTCATAAGTCCACCATAATGTGTGAGCTATTTTCCCACTGACACTTTTAACAGTATTTTTTTCCATCTCTGGTCCTCTGGAGCTGGAATGCAAAATGAAAGTACGATGGAGTTGCATTTCATTATTGGCATATATGGAGACAGGCTGAAAATTGGTTTCACTGGAGGGAGAAAAATGAATCTGGTTTTGCTTTGTTGTTTCAGGAGGCTGGCGAAATCGACTCTACTATTGATTCCTCTTTTTGGAATCAATTTCATCGTTTTTGCATTTATCCCAGAGCAAATGAAGACGGAGCTCCGACTAGTATTTGACTTGATTCTGGGTTCCTTTCAGGTATAATATGTCTAAAGGTGTTTATGTCTAAGAACATGTTTATATTAAGACTAAAAAAATACATATTCCACTTGACACTTTTCACAATTAGATTGATATTTAGCCTTTTAATACTGCCATTTCTTGATTCTTTAGTTTTTTTTTTATTGATATTCAACAACATCAATTATAATTAATTAGAATCAAATGCCAGAACAATATTTTTCCATATCTAGATCAAAAAAAGAAACAAGTGATGCCCAGCACAACAAACCCTGGCCCTCTTGTACATATTTTACCTCATTTGCCCTATATTTAGTCATTGTGAAAACACATTTTTGGTGACTTTGACCTTGACCTTTGACGTACATTCACCAAAATTTTACAGGATGCATTCTGGACCATCTTGTACTTTTCCTGAACATTTCATAGAAATTGGTCCAGTAGTTGCGTAAATCTGTTTACAGTGAAATAGACAGACTAACAAACTAACTCAAACACAATACCACTCTTTGGGAGGGGGGGGGGTAAAAAAGGAAAAAAAAAAACAAATACAAATGAAAACAAACAAAGGAGTAGAGAATTATCTTTTTTAATTCAACACAATCGCTGATCTGTGTAAATAAAATTAGCTCTATACGGTAGAGATGGGAAACTCCAGTCTTCAAGGGTCGGTTTCCTGCACATTTTGAATATTTTCCTCTTCCATTACAGCTAGAAGCCAACTTACAGGCTGTGTCTGAAATCACTCACTCACTCCCTATCCTCTACCCCCTACATGGGGAAATAAATGTAGTACATAGTGAACTCAGTTGACACTACGACGGCAAAGTTTAATCATGTCATCGCTGTCGAACAAGTTTTAATTGTTCAGCACGAACAGTGTCATCTCTCACAAAATTAAAAGGCTTTTAATGTTTTTTTTACTGTCTGTGAAATAAAATGTAAAAAAAATTTTAATAAACTTGGCTCACAGCTGTTTTACTCTTATTAACTGCTAAGCAACATGTCTGGCGCCTGTCATCCACCAGACAGACTTGACGTTTACTAAACCTCTCCTGTAGCTCTGCCAGTATGCTGTCCAATGTCAATCTGTCCGTGTTTCTTTTAACCATAAATCTCCCCATCCTTTGACCATTTTTCGATTCTTGCATTGCATGATGGGATATGGTCCTTTGGTTAGTGACCATCAAATGGAGAGGTGAAGTCACACCCTTCTACTTTCACTTCATGGGTGCTTACCTCGCAAAGAAATGTAATGGGAGTGAACGGAGCAAGTCAAGTTGTGCTCTGTATTCCTTGCTTTTAATTGTATTGCTATTTTTTTTTTAAATTGATTCTTGTATTTTATTCCAAGTGCATAAATAAATAGAAAAATAATTGATGGAACAGTCACAAAAAACATACTAATAATTGACACATTTATTACCACAGTTACTCCAACAGACAGGGGAGTTATTGTCATGATAAGGCTTCTGCACTATTCAGTTATTTCTGTATTGATACTTTAATATGACATTGCACCTTATATATTGCTTGCACTTCACGGTTTGTCTGTTGTGCTTATATGTTTAATGCTGTTGTAACAATTTCCAAATTGTGGGATCAAATATACAGTTATTATGTTATGTTATGTTATGTTATGTTATGTTATGTTATGTTATGTTATGTTATGTTATGTTATGTTATGTTATGTTATATTATATTCAGTACTTAATCAGACTTTTCCCTCCACTTCTATGAGCTGGTACACATCTAAAATTAGATGTTTTTTTGGTTTTAAAAATGAAGCTCATTCATAGTCACATCTGTGACCTGTAAGTGTTTCTACTGAGGAAAAGCTTGCAGAACACTGTGGAAAGACTCCAGATATTATCCTAGTTGGATCAGTGGCAGTGTTACTGTTTTAAGCCTGGTGCTATTTCAGTTCATCACATAATGAGGACTGATGGAGAGGGCAGCCAGACGGCACAGCTGCATTGTGGGACGCCTTAGAAACCAAGGAAACCCTCTCAGTACTCCTCCCTCCTCCTTGTTTATTCTATAAACTCCCTGTGATGCAGCATACATTGTCTCTTATCAGTCTGACATATGTGTAATGTTTATGTACATCCCATGAATACCTCACATAGAAAAGATAAACACATTTAATGGGACATTTCAACATGACACAAATATTTTCTCTGTCTTATCTGTTTTCTTTCCATTTAGGGCTTTGTCGTAGCTGTCCTTTACTGCTTCCTCAATGGAGAGGTACGTACCTCTTACTGGGACATAAACACACTTTGATTGTACTTCTTACAGGATGAACTACATGTATAGATTCATTTTGACACACTCCTGAAAGGTAGATAGAGCTGTGAGTCACCAGTGCCTGGACGTCCTCTCGCCATATTTTTGGGTTTGTGCCTTGAGGGTGGGAGGGCTGTAAAAAGCATCAGTCATTTTAGCTCAGAGCCATTCAGTGAAGTCTGCAGAGACTCTCTGTGGGCAGATAACTTATGTTCCCACTGCTGAGCCAGATTGAATCACAGAGAAGGGCTAGATGGCAAGGCTTGGCACTATGCAGACGGAATTTTAATCTGCAGCAATTTAAAGGTGTCCTTTGTTAAATGCTTAGCTTTGGCGACGGTATACGATTTAATGTCCAACATTTACATTATGTTTTACACAGGGGAAAAGTACCTCCACTCTAAAGCAAAGCCTTTATAGATGTGTTGTAATACCACTGTATGTATTAACACTGAGGCTGTTGGACTTATTCCTATAGAACTACTTCAAAATTTTCTCTAAAATAATTCAAGGATTCAAGAATGTTTTATCATTCAGTCACAGAGAAAGAACAAATCTAGATACTGAGGACCCGTATTAGCCATAGCAATAAATAATAATAATTATAATAACAATCATAGTTAAAATAATCAGAATGGATTACATTCCTATGGTTTAGTATAGCCTAGCCGCGCTATCCCCATTCATTTCATGTATAGGTCTAGTCGTGTCAAGGGGAAGGGCTGAAAGGTTGTCTGTCAAATCCCTCTATATGCAATAAGACGGTACAACAACCAATCAGCGTAATCTTTAGAATGATGTAGTTAGAGCGCCCGACAGTTCATAAAGGAGTCTGGAGAAATGTACAAATGACTAAACAAAATTGGGGATAATGGAGCTTCACGACTGTTACCGCTTCTGTAGAAAGAATTTAAAGGTTGCTGATGTTTTGTCACATTCTTTAATAAAAGGAAATCGCCACCCAGTCAGCAGCCATCTATCATCGTTGTTCTTCTTCTATGGTTGTTTATGGTTGTTTCTCTCCAAATCGTCACAGCTCTGTCGCCACTTTCTTACGCCCGCACTCTGACTCTATACTTCACCGTGATTCGTCAGCCAGTTTCAGGGAAATCTAGCCAACAAATACAGCGAGCATAACTAGGCCATCCTCAGTAGCAAATTAGATTTGCTGCAGCTAGGGACGTCTAGCACGGCTAGGCTAATAGTGCTTCTCAAGACACCCAAAGCACTTTACATTATTGATCCATTATTCACTCACTCTCAAATTCTCACTCTGGTGGTGTTAAAGTACATATGAAACCACAGCTACCCTGGAGCAGACTGACGGAAGTGTGGCTGCCACTTCATGCCTACAGCCCCTCTGACCACCACCGAATATTCATACACCAGTATGAGTAGCAGTAGAGGCAAAGAGGGTGTTTTACCCCAAAAACACAACAGTCTGAGCAGGATTCAAACCTCCAACCCTCCAACTCTACCCCTTAATTGCTGCCCTAGCTAATAAATAAATGAATATGATAAATTTACTGAAATCTAAGGCTGATGATACAATAAAATATAAAGTACGTATCTAAAATGCCACTACACTTCTACACACAGAACACACCGAGTAAAATACAGAGCAGCAGAGTAAAGTTCAAGGAGGCTTGTGTCAGTCAGTGAGTGGCTCTGCAGCAGTGCAATAAGGTGCAATTTATGTCCAAGTGTGTCCGTTCCCCTGTGTGAAAGCGTACAGAGCAGTGTCTGAGTTCAACAGCCTCACAGCTGCTCAGTCTGGTGGTCCTGTTCTGGATGCTCCACAGCCCTGAGGAAAGAAGGATAGAAAATAGTGCATTTACAGGGTGGGCGTGGGGGGGGGGTCCTTCATGACGTAGTTGGCCCTTTTTCTGCACCTAGAGATGTAAATATCTGTTACTAAGTAAATTGTTTTTAGGGTTTCATTCATGTTATTTCTTTTTCTTTTCTATCTTTATTTCAAACGTGTAGAAAATTAAATCAAAACAAATCAAGCAACGACACATCAATAAAGATACACAGAGTTAAGTAAATGATAAATAATATATACACGTAATCATACACATATAATAAATGAGTGTTTTTTTTAGTTAAAATTACATTTAAAATTAAAATTACAGTTAAAATGTATTTTTTCCAGCTTATTCACATATTTTTTTTTGTTTGGATAGTTTAGAAAAGTAAGTATTTTCATTATTTAATTTGCCTTTTTTGCACTAAAACAGAGGAAAAAATATAAGTAATTATATTATGTCACTGGTCCAGGCCCCTTGAGATCAAATCGGGCTGAATGTGGCCCCTGACAGAAAATGAGTTTGAGATCCCTAGATCAAAGCATTTGTGACGGACTATCAGAACAGACAGATTCAATATTAACTTTTATTTAATATAAATATGTGCGATGGTGAATCTGCTGCCGTACGGCTGATCCGTGTGTGATGATAGATCAGATCGGGAGCTGAGGGACAAGACAAAAGGCAGATCAATAAACAGGCCGAGGACAAAACCCAGTGTCCAATAACCAAAATCAAAAACCATGTCAAATTACCAGTTTTTAGGCAAGGGTTAATCCGGGTAATCAGTCCGAGGAAGAGATCTGACAAGGGTGAGGCGGATTCAGGATTGAGTGTTGGGTACAGGTCCGATAAGGAAAAAGCCACAAACAATACCAAAGCCAATAGTGCACAGACAATAGATAAATACCAAAGTTCCAGAAATGAGTCGTACACGGCCAGGTCAAGACACAGGAGTAAAGTGCTCATTTGGGTGTACGGATACAGACAAACTAGCGACAAGCAAACACACACACACACACACACACCACACTTATAAAGGGGAGAGGGCAGGTGGACTCCAATCACACAGGATAACAGACGGGAAGGAAAGCCAGACGACGTGCACACAGGCCCACATAACAAAATAAAAGCCCAGGACTCCAACAAAGACAAAAAATATTAGACTAACAGAACCTCACATGACAAGTCCAGAAAAATAAGATGTATATATGTATATGTCAAACAAATAGGTTGATTTTCCCATGAAAATCAACTGTAAACTATGTTTCTACAGTAAATTTACATCTTGGAGTGATATATTTTGGAAGAAGGAAGTTTTTGGATTAGTGATTTAGTGAAATGGAAACTCCAACCTGCCAAACTTTAGATCAGGCAGTAGAGTTAAAGTATTCAAACATAAATCAAGATGCACTGTCAAAGTAATACATTTAACCAAAAACCCAAATCCCACATTTTAAATCTGTGTCTTCAGAACTGGCAACTGAAGAAAACTACAATTTATTTTACACCACTGGTATAACATATTAAAATAACAAGTGCTAAATCTGCCAGTCTGAGAAAGAAAAGCCATCTGCCGTGTTTCCTTCTGCTTCGTCTCATCTTGGTGAGGCAATACTGACATTCAGTCTACTTTCATCTCGCAGAAGGTCTCTTTCCATGTTACTTCACTCTACTCCCACTGGCTCAGTTTTAAATGAAAAGTAATCTTTGTGTTGGAGCTTATTTTCCAAGTGCTGTTAGTCTTAAAATGTCATGGTTATGCCTTTGTTGCCATGCTATCTGCCTGCTTGTCTTCTCTATAACTCCGTACCATTGTGGAGTTTGATTAAAACACTTGAAAAATACCTCTCCAAATTAAAACTCCAGCTGTTCTTCAACTGTTTGGAGTACAGATAAAAGAATGGGCTCTTTCTAAATGTAACACTCACTTGCTGTTTATTTGACAAGTAAAAGGCTATGGACTTGGAAACACAAATAAATTAAGAGATTTTTCCCTCCTCATCTTAATTTTTTGGGGGAAAATTAGGGTGTGGTAGGTATGGACTGAAACACACCATTTACCTACAGACCAATGTCTTGCCACTTTACAGCTAAAATTTTACAACATCGTTTCTACAGTTAAGTTTGTGTTTTACTGAGGAATTATAATTTTTTTTGCCAAAGTAACTATATCTGGAAATCTTTTTGGGGAAAAATATAAATAACTGTTGAATGCTTCAAATGCACATGTTTTAATGAAAAACAAATATATATGAATAGATTGATAAAAGTTTATTTTGAACAAAAAAAAAAAACCAGACAAAATAAAAATAGCAAATAAATGCAACAACATGTTCAAAAAGGAGTGAGAAGAAGTCAACACTTATCTAATCCCACCCCTTCTCCTGTACTCCCAAGTTACTACTATAGTACTGCTACTACAAAACACTTATACTTACAACAATAATAATACATATGTACATTCAAATAATGAAAATGAACATACTGGTCAGAAAAAGACCAGGTGATGCACATAAATAAAAAAGAAAAGTGAATATGAAATAAACGCATCCTTACACCTCGTGTCTGTTCCTCTACATTTCATCCCTGTATCCTGTGAAAACATTCTTTATATTTACTTTTAAATTGATTTATGTTTGGACATTGTTTTAGACATGTCTTAGAATGTATGTCTCGCTCTGTGTATATATATATATATATATATATATATATATATATATATATATATATATATATATATATACTATAAATAAAATAAAATAAAATAAAAAAAAATATATATATATATATATATATATATATATATATATATATATATATATATATATATATATATATATATATATATATTTATTTATTTATTTAATTTTTATTTTTTTCACATATTGAATTACTATTGTCAATGGTAAAATAAAGTCCAAACTAGTATTCTGGTCCAACATCCCATTGTCATATACCCTGGTGTTCAGCAGCTCAGTGTCTATCCGCCTGTCACCACAGATTTAAGTATGACCTAATTTGTTGAAACATCAAGAGTTAATTGAGCAGATGACAGCCTTCAAAACTCAAATTTCTCATAATTGTCTTTTGTGGAAAACAACCTTTTGTGTATGTGGTGTTGCTGTTGCACTTCAGAATGGTTTATATATTCAGAAAGATTAGGTTTTTTTTTTCACTTTTATTTGACGTGTGACAAGTGGAGGCGCATTAATATGGGAGCTGTGAAATAATGTCACCTACATCCCATGACTGTTAATGTAAAATGAATAACCTCTTATGCGTCTGTGTTTTTCCTCCACTGAAAGAATGATATGATTCAATGCTTTCTTTAACTCACTATCACTGTCAGATTTTGTGTGGGTGATAATGTGAGAATATGATGTGATATATTTAGAGTTCCAGAGATGACAGCTAACCTGTTCTTTTATGGGATTTGCGGCAGGTCCAAGGAGAGATCAAGAGGAAGTGGCGGAGGTGGCACCTGCAGCGATACATGGGCTCTGACACCAAATACCAGCACCCGTCGATCGGTAGCAGCAACAACTTTAGCACCCAGATCACAATGTTGACACGATGCAGCCCGAAAACACGCAGGGGTTCGTCGTCCTGTCACGAGGACTTATCCAGCATATGACTCACAGTTTACGGGATACAGATGTACGTGCCACATGGATTAGTCTCATGCCAAACATTAGGCAAAAAGAAACAGCTCTGTGTTAGCTTAAAAGAGAGCACATGTATGCTTGAAACATGTTTAGTATGAAGTGGTCAAAGCAAACAGTGAAGGTATAAAAACTACTTTACAGTTTTTGTTTCTTCCTAGTAATAAGAACGGCAGTAGTGCATTGCTTCATTGGCCCATTTGAATGAGGACCATTCCGCTTTTTTATCACTTTGTCTTTCATGACTCAGTGCACACGTAAAATTGAATTTATAAGTTATGTCATTCTGGATCATCTAGTCAATCATAATTAAGTTTCCTGTGTGCACAGACACTGGCAAAATATAAGGGATCCAAATGAGAGCAACAGCCACAAATGTGTGATCTGATGAAATTATAGCGTCGCTTATTAGATTCTTTCAGGTCAGAGACTCAAATTTACAAAGACACAAGGTAGAGGAAGAAAAGCTGCTGCTTACTTAAAAGGAAATGTCATGGTTTATGTCTATGTGTGCAGTAGCGTCGCAGGAAAAGAAAACTACTGGACATGTGCCAAAAGTGATTTAAAAAAAAAAAAAAAAAAGTATATATTTAAACAATATTTCCAGAAAACTTAGAGGAACACAGTGGTGAACAATATTATGTTTATCTTTGACAGTTACTTTTGTTGAAAGCAAAAAAAAAAAAAAAAGGAAACAAGACTGCCTGATAACCAGCAGGGAAGTTTATTTCCATAAATGCCAAGCTGATGAGGCTTCAGACCGGGTGGCCAGTGTGATGCTGATTCACAATGATGGGTTTGGAGTACAAATGCCCTTCTCTGCACTATCGCCGTCATGACAGACTTATTGCCCTCTGGCTTTGCTTTTATGGCTACAGCCTTCCTTTTTGTTTGGTGTGATTTTGAGTCTGTGATAGCATTCACACCTGTTCGAAATAAAAATTTAAAAAAATAGATATATATATATATATTAATATTATGTGATTTTTCATGCAGATCACTGATGATTACCCCAGATGTGGTTATTTTGAAGTAACACTTTGGGCCCAGTCTTCAGCTTCTTCACATTGACTCTGGAGAGGAAATGCCTTTTACGCAATTCAGTTGAATGTTTACATTTACTCGGGTGGGATCACTAATGTTGTACAGACAAGCAGACAGTGCAGTGTTATGAATTGGAAACAGTGGAATGCTGTGCCATACCGACTACATTGTGGTGACAATATAAGTAATGTATAGTGTATTGTTTGTTCACTTTACTGCAGCACTTAGGATTTAAAGGCTTGCCAAGAACACACCATTCTCTTGTATAAGCCAGTTTATATAGTAGTGTAAGGTTTATTGCTTAATCATGAAAGACTGCTTATGACTTTGAAACAACGCCGGAGCTCATTACACAGTCACCATGTGTGTACAAACAAGTTTTGAAAAAGTGGCAAAAGTTCCTTTTTCTACGCAATGAGGTCAAACACCTCGAAGCTTTGTATTGAGAAGTCTTCTTAAATCCTCAGTCGACGTGTCAGTTCGAGATATTTCTGTTGGAGGAGGTTGAACCTGATGTGTCAGCAAAGACCTTTAGTATATAAAGCAAAGCAAGGCGACAGACAAGGATGACTGGTTCTGTCACAGCAATGCTATCATCATTGTGCTTTTCAGCTTACAGGTTTAGACTTGTGTAGTCAGGCAAGAAAGAATATCCAGGTTCACCACAACCAGGAAAATCATCTCAATCCACCGCTAATGTATAGGATCAGATGCTCAGCAAAGGCAACACAAATACACATCCAGTCATTTGATGAGAAAAGGTCTTGACATTGATTTTCTTGGTAAGGTCTCATCATTTCACAGTGGTTTGTGTCAGTCTGTCGTCTGAAAAGTGATTATGTGAATTGTACAATCTGCCCATGTACCTCTCATAATGTTGAATGTAAATAAATCTATATGTATAAAGGAACAATACGCAGTGTAAAATGTTTTCAGAAATCAGTCACATGATTTTGCATTTTATTCTGGAACTATTAAATCAAGCACTTAACTATTATAAAAATGATTATTATCAGTATTGGAGTATTGGTAATATGGATTTGTTTAGTTGCAATAGTCCACTGATGTTCAAGGATATGGTGTTCTGTATTTAAATATGTACGGTGTGAGAGTCGGTTTCTATGTGCAATGCGTCCAACACTGGTGCAATGTATATCATTGTACTGTAAAATGACTAATGTACTGTAAGTATTTATAAGCTTAAGTTCACATTAGTGACACATGAATTCACTTTTTTGCTTTTAAATGGATTTTATTTTGGATAATATTAATACTTTGTTGTACAGTGTAAGAAAGTGATACCATGCATTTTTTTGACATTGTTCCACTCAAACTGTATGAATAAACTACTGGGAAAAAAACAACAACTTTCTCCTGGAGATTCAAACCAATGTAAATGTTTGAGTAAAATTCTATTGTAAAGTGTGTACTTTTTTTTTATTTCACTCCCAGGGATGCTTATTTAAGGATAAAACACAAGCATATATGTTATCCAAATACTGATTTTCTTAAGGAAGCTCAAGACTTTCAGCCTAAAGCCCTTTTTATAAAAAAAAAAAAAAAAAAAAAATCCCATATCTAATTTATAATCACCAACTTGAACAGGCTGGCTAATTGTTATTGGTCACCATGGTTACTGTCTGCTCCTCCCTTGTTTAAGCACATACTGTATATTTTATGAGACGTGTTTTTTTATTATTTATTATGGAATTATTGAGCCTAATTAGAAACGTGGCTTCGCATCCATACGTCACCTTTTTGGACCTTCACGTAAGAATTACCACCTTACTTTCTATCTGTTACTTGTAATAAACATTATTACTATGAAATGACATTAGAATTACCATAGAATTAATACCTTAGTTATCCGTAATGTAAAGTGTTACCACTTTGTCTTCAGTTTTTGCTCTTTCTGATATTATAACAATCAACTTTACTCTGAGCTTTAATGAATATTAATCCTGCATGTTTGGGATATTTCCCTCTTCCATCACACCTGGAAGTTATTACATCGTTATCAGGCTTCTGCAGAGCTTGATGATGATGAGCTGATCATTAATTGAACCAGGTGTGATGGAAGAGGGAAATATCTAAAACATGCAGGATACAAATGCTGAAGGACCAGAGTTTGACACCCCTAATCTACATGATTAGTTTGTGGCCAAAGGTGGTACAACAGTCATGGTTAACCCTTTAACCCCTGATGAGTCTGTACGGACACGTTCTGAATGGAAGCTTTAGTTTAAATGTTCAGAAAAAAATCAATGTTTTTATTTTTTACTCAGTTTTTACTTATGGAACTGATGAATGGAGATAAACAGGTGTTCTTTCTTTCTTTCATTCATTTTTTTTGCGTTTTTATTTTGTAAATATTTGTTATGTTTCTGTTCATTCAGTCACTATTTTTTCTTCATTTTTGTTCTGTTTGTGTCTTACATTGTTCATGTTATTATTTTGTTGGATTATTATACATTTTTGTTAATTTTTATTGATCACTTCGGCTGTTTTTGTTGATTTTGTTGCTTTTTTTTTGCTTTTTTTTTACAGTGGAACTGCTAAAGTCTCAGGAGTTAAAGGGTTACAATATGTTGCCAGATCCAGCATGAGCATAATTCTTAGATACATCACCTTTAAATAAAGGAAAATACTTGATTTTCACTGAAAAGAAACAATAACAACATAATAAATACGGCAGTATTATAATGAATGTCCATAAATTACATAAAAAAGGTTAAATAGATAGGACAAAAAAAACTATTTAGAACTGCCACAGAAGGAGAACTGGGTGTTTATTGATTAAAGTACTGCGAATTTTTGTACATATTAAGAAGTATGTCGTGTTTAGTTTTGTTTGTTCATTCTATGCTCATTTTTCTTCTACCCTATTTAATTTTTTATAGATTTCATTTCATCCTTTTAGCTTATTTCTCCAAACACAAAACATGGGTAACTACATTTTGTTCTCTGCCATTGATCAAATAACAGTAGGTCTGAGTCATCTAAACATTTTTAGTGAAACACTCTCCACATAAAAAAAAAAGACAATCCTCAGTGCATTACAGACAATACATTAAAGTAAGTCAAACCTGTGTTTTTAGTTCTGTCCTTTAAAGAAATATGTAACTGTTCATACTTTAATGATTTTCAGTCAGTTAGAGGATTAGTTGAAATCAGTCAGAATTTCAAAGAAATTCTCGCTCCACTTCTTTGCAGTGTCTGCTGAACTCCAGCCACAGTATTTGAAACGATTGACTGACCCACTGAGTTTGCTTTGGTGTAATGAAGCTCCAGCTATTTGAGTTAATCCCTGTGTTGTCCCTCAGGTTTATTGGTTCACTCACTGCCTTTGAGCTCTGCAGGCGTCTTGCTGCTCCGCGCCGTAAGAAGATTAACAAACACACTGTACCATTCTCAGATCACTTTCTCCTGGGTTTAATGTTCCATTTGTTCTAACCATGAAGTGGAACAGTGCGCATGTATAATACAATTACGCATAAAATTGAATTGTAATAATTGTAAATAAGGGGAGGGGCGGGGGTTAGAAGATAAAGGCTGCTGCACTATATTCCTTGTACATAGTGTATTTATCAAAGGTGGAGGTGGTCTAAATATACTTGTCTGTATATATTTCTACATATGACCTAAGATGATGCATTCTTTGCATACCAGACATTTTCAGAATTCACCAAATAGATGTTTGTCCATAAGGTCAAGCTCTTTTCAGATTTCTGGTGATTCTGCAATGTCATTGGATACATATTAAATCAAATACTGCTCTGTAAAAAAAAAAATAATTAAAAATTAAAAAAATTAAGGCGATGTTTATACAGAGATGATTGGAAGAGAAGATGCAAAAGTGGTGTCTCATCTTCACCTTCTTAACCACATTTAGAAAATAAAATAAAAGACAAAAAAGAAAAGAAGAGAAAAGGGTGGGTGAGTGGAGGGATGGATGGATGATGGATGGATCGATGGATGGGTGGGTGGATGAACGGATGATGGATGGATGGATGGGTGGATGGATGGGTGGATGGATGGATGGATGGATGGATGGATGGATGGATGGATGGATGGATGGATGGATGGATGGATGGATGGATGGATGGATGGGTGGGTGGATGGATGGATGGATGGGTGGGTGGGTTGTTGGTTGGGTGGATGGATGGATGGGTGGATGGATGGATGGATGGATGGATGGATGGATGGATGGATGGATGGATGGATGGATGGATGGATGGATGGATGGGTGGATGGATGGGTGGGTGGGTGGATTCATTCTACATTTCTGAGCTTTTTTAATTTCTCTGCATAAAACTCCTGGCAAATGTACGTGAGACAAAACACATGGAAACTGTCACTGAAAACCAGGGTTATTTCACCAAACTTTTAACTTTCCCCAAATTACAACATTACTATTGTTTTATATAGCAATCAGTACGAACAGTGTTTTTTTTTTTGTTTGTTTGATTGTTTTGTCGTGTTTTGCTCTAAATAATGTGATTTTTACTTGAAATTTGAAAGAAATATCATTGGTAGTTCAACAAAGATGTTCCTTTTACTCCATCATGTACCTATAAATGGTCAAATTAAAGAAAGTCATACTTGTGCAGTGGTCTCTTATTGTTTTCAGAGCTGTATATAACAAATAAGGAAAACTTGAAAAGGAAACTAACCGAGCAAACGAGTGAGGTTTTTCTAAAGCGCTAAGATCCACAGTCTGCACCAGCACCTCTACTGTCCTCATTCTTGCTATAAACGTCTGGCACCTGACTTAAAGAGAAGTCATCTGCTAAATTTGGATTGATCTGTGGCTGCGAGCCAGGCTGCTAAAACTATCAGAGGATTTCTCACTTTTCAGAGTCAAAGCTAAATAAGTCTGGTGTATGTCATTAAATCCACAGCTCTGAGACCTCTGTGACTGGGAGTGCTTCAAGTACCTGCTTATTATTCACAACAGTTAGTACCTGAATGAATGAAAGATGACAAATGTTTGACTTTGAGGGATGACTTGTCTTATCTTTTTTCAATTTGCATATAAGAAAATGCAAAAACAAACCTTGAGCGCTATGGCTATTTCACAGACATTTTCATACCATCTGAACACAGAGACATGGAATAATAATAATAATAATAATATAGCTGCAATACTGACGCTTCTCAACAGAGCTGCAGGTAATCTGTTCATGTTCAGTTTTTGCTCATTTCAAGTTTATTTCATTTGCGCAGCACTTTAAAAGTCACAGGGATTCACTCTATGGTGCTGCGCCGTGACAAACAGACATTAGGTTTATATAATATGAAATGTAAATGAAAGTGTAGAGGGTTTTTTTGTTTAAATGATGCTCATTGATTAATTGATTGATTGATTGATTGATTGATAAGATACGTGCATGTGTGACAGATACTAAAATGGCAATGAATACATTCAAATAGTGAAAATAATAATAACACTCTGCAAACCTCCGCCAAGGCAGACCCCCCCCCCCCTCCGAATCAAGAAAGGTTATGTTTTTGCCAGTTTGTCTGTCTGTCTGTCTGTCTGTCTTTCTGTTAGTTAGCAAGATAACTCAAAAAGTTTTGGACAGACCTTGATGAAATTTCCAGAGTAAGTTGGTAATGAGGAGATCTGGAAATGATTAGAGTTTGGTGGTGATCCGGGGGGAATGGGGGGGGGTCAAGATAACTCAAAAAGTTATTGATGGATTTTGATGACATTTTCAGGATGTGTTGGTAGTGTGACAAGGAACAAATGATTCAATTTCGGTGGTGATCTGGAAGAGACCCTGTATTCTAGATTATTTTACAAATGGAAAATACATTTCAAATTGATCCAGAATCCAAGATCTCTTCCAGATCACCACCGAAATTGAATCATTTGTTCCTTGTGACACTACCAACACATCCTGAATATTTCATCAATATTCATCCATAACTTTTTGAGTTATCTTCACCCCCCCCCCCCCCCTCCCCCGTATCACCACCAAAATCTAATCATTTCCAGATCTCCTCATTACCAACCTACCCTTAAAATGTACTCAAAATCCATCCATCACTTTTTTAGTTATCTTGTTAACTAACAGACAGATTAACAAAACGTAACCTCTTTGGCATAGGTAATAATTGTTTTCCAAACTGTGCAGCTCCATATAGAACTGAATAGTTTTAACAAGTCGGAAAAAATAAGAATTCATCAAGTGAAGGTTTAACAGCTTTAATTAATGTTATTTTTTCCGTTAGCTCCTTGGTTCTAATGGACCATTGTTATGCCACTCTTTCATGTTGCTGGCTTTGTGTATACAAAGATGATTGATGTATATCACAGTCAATGTATGCAGTTATATTAGGTATGTCCAGTAATCTATCATTACAAACATACACTGTTTTGGAAATGGTTATGAACAGTGTATGTTGATTCATATTTAACTGGGGTCTAAACAAGCTTAGGAAATTGTTTCACACATTTATACAATGACAGGAAGCTTAATTTCTTCTGTGACATAAATATATAATTTGGTTTGGGAAAATATGAGTCATACAGTATCCACTGTCGCCGTGTCTGGGTGAAGTGATTGTATTGTATTTGGGTCTGGTATGTTTTGGCTGGTGGTGAGTTTTATGCAAAAGAAAAAGAAAAGGCATTTATTACACACGTGTGTCGTTAATGCTTTGTATAAAATCCGATCTTTGTTTCCAGCACAAGTGAAAAACTTGACTTGTCACTGTACATTATGTTAATTAAAACATAAAAATGATTCACTGACATCAAGAGCACAGCATTTAAATTTTATAATGTACTGCTGTAGTTAAAAGGTATGTACTGCAGCCTGGTTTTATATGTGCATAATTAAAATTGCAATGATTTCTTACTAATTGATCCAGGCAATAAAGTATGTCAAGTCAATTCCAAACTGAGTAAGATGTTTATATTTTACTTTGCTTTTAACAAATGGTTTAAATCAGTGATTCTCAACTTGTGGGTCGTGACCCAAATGTGAAGGGCAAACCCATTTAAGTGGATGGAGGTAAACACAGCAAAAAAAAAAAAAAAAAAAGTTCAACAGCGTGATGAAATAAACATTATCATGTATTTTCTTTGTAAACAAGGAATCATTTGATGGATCATTTAATATTGTTTCATTGTGTTATAGATCACATTTCTACAGTTTACAGATGTTGCCTAAAGCCGACAGGACAGTGACAATTACAGCTGTTGATGATATGGAGGATCCTTCCAGAAAGTTTTCACATCTCTGGCATCGTAACGAGTTTCAAAGGGTTGTCCCATTTCATAGGGGAATGTTTCAACCCCTAACCTTTACAAGGGGTTGTGTCAAGTGTAAGCGCCAAGGGGTAGAGCTGAGGGGTGAATTGGAATTGGGCCTTAGTGTTAAAGAAAATAAAATGTTAAATAAAAAAATTTATTTTTTTCCCATCGCCACCTCCTGGTCATTTTGGTTTATTATTAAACTTGGATTCTGTGTTTTCATACTGTGATGTTCAGCATTATCTTAGGTTCAAAGCACATCATATCTTTATTGATTAGTTGAGAACCACTGGTTTTTATATATATACACACACACACACACACATATATATATATATATATATATATATATAAACTTTATTTTATTTTTTAAAATCTTACCTTGCTTTCATCTTGGCTACTTTAATATCCTTGTGGTGTAGCTGAAGCACAGACCTGCACTGATAGTAGAGTCAATTTCAGACTCTGAGTTTTTTCAATTTCATGGTGGATATAAGAAAAATGAATATATTGACTGGATGTATTTTTTAAGCTCTTGTAAGTTGTGGTTTAAACCATAAATATCAGAAACAACACATGAAACTGCATTCAGTAGATGATCTAAAAGGTACTTACTGAAATCAAAGCTCAACAATGTTTTGTTGTGTCCAAATCTTATTACATAAATGGACATAAATAATGTTGAGCAAACAAACAAAATAAATTATCTGCTGCAGTAATGAGTCACTGTCGGTCTCTCATGGTGGAGAAAACTAACGCCACAGAGCCTGTGACCAAAGTATCAGAACATGATCACATGGGATGAGAACCATAAAGACACAACTTTTTAAGTCAAAGAAACTGACAAAGTGATCAAAGCTAGACACTGTTGTTGTTGTTGTTTTCTAAATTAAAAGACTGGATGAGGATTAAGAAGGTATAAAGTCATTATGTGATGTTTTTATCTTTGCTAAATTGTCACTTGTTAATTTGTGATTCAGATTAAACTGTCAGTTGGACTTTGTTTGGATGATTCAAACAGATGTTGACAATACAAACAGAAGAAAAAATAGTTACTGTGGTGGTTTTGTGTCTAAAAGCAGAACTATATTGACACAGCTATAATTAACAATCAGCTGATGCAGCTCATGAAATACTATTATTCTGACCAACAAGATAAGCAGCTATGAAGATTCCATAATACAGCTGTACGTACACGCTGAGCTGTGCTTTATTGTGACACATTCTGTGGAAACATAGCATTGATTTTCTGTCACTTTCAGTCACTTTAGAAGGAAAACCAGTGGAGAGAAACTTTGATTTTATATCTCATAACTATGACTTTTATCTCAGAATTTCAACCATATCTCATAATTTTGGATTTGTTATGTCATATTTAGAACTTTTTATGTCAAAATTATGACTTCTTATCTCACAATCTAGACTTTTAAGATAGACTGTTAATCTCATAATGATTTTTTTTTTATCTCAATTGTGACTTTTTTCCCATTTTTCCTACATTTCCTGAATTGAGTATTACATTCTAACAGATGTTACAGTAGTACTCCCCAATTAGCAAAACATAAAAGCTCTGAGTCCACTTTGACAAAGGGCTGCTGAAGTATGGATGTGTTCGTTTCAGATGCTGTCATCTGCCTTACGTCGCGTAAAATGGGCCCAAACTTCTACTATTAATTAACTAACTATATTTTAAAAAGTACAGAAATAGTCAAGACAAGATGCAGACAAGATTGGTAAAAGTTTTAATTGTGTTCTACTTTGCTTCTTCTTGGAAAAATTATACAATCCATAGCTCCTTTAACGGCTGTTTAAATATTTTAAAAACAAGAAAAATAAGAAAAAAAGTGGTTTATGTGGACAGTGAACCAAAGCACGAAGGATTTTTCTCAAAATAATCATTAAAACGTCATTATCTTCTGTTTTTAATTTAGATTAATCCATTCTCAAATCTTTGAATCATGGCAACAAATCCAGTTTGAGTTACAAATACAAGGAACTGGCCTGAAAATAAATCAAGAGAACCTGCCAAGAGTCATTAATCTTTCGATTTGTCCTGTTTGGGATCATGTACGTTTCATGCCACTGAGCAGGGAACATCAAAGTCTGTGGGTTTATGAATTGTTGAACATCATAATAAGCATAAGGGACATTGTGTAGCCTTGAGGTCTGTAGTACCAGACAGAGAATCATGTCATCCTAGAACATACTGTGAATGTAAAAGCTTACACCATTTCTGTCTCTGTTATGAAAACACAATGGGCATCTGCGGAGAACAAAAGAGGAGCCATGAAAAGGTTTAACGGGTTCAAAAAAAATACAGATTTATCAGAATTATATAGCTATTAACTCACTTTAATATGATGCTTTGCTTATGTTCTTTTTTCCTTAGTTCAAGCAAATATATCTGCCAATTAAATGGAAAGATTTCTTGAAATATGATTTTCCAGATATATTATCTAAAATTAAGGTGCTATTTACACAAGGACGATTGCAGCTAAATATGACAGCATATTTTATCAGAAGTGCTTTTCGTTTACACCGTGCCGTCGGGGTGTGAAGACGTCCTTCCAGAGTGGGTGGGGGGGGGGGGGGTGTATTGATTTGATAAGATTTTTTTGATTTGAATGATTTATTTCGAACATGTGCAAAGTGCAACAATAATCAATACAACAATAATAATAATGACAATGACATGTCCGAAAAGGAGTAGGATGAAGCATAAGTTTATTTAATCCTACCCTTTCTTCACTTCCTCAATAACCTGAATTCATCTTATAGCATGAATGATGATGATAAATGATGATAAAATGATGATGATAATAAAAATAATAACAATAACAATAATAACAATACCAATAATAAATAACTGAAGTACTAAACATATACATATATACAAAAAACAACAAATGAGCAGATAGGAAAGTAGGTAACAAATAGAGGTTTTTTGGTTTGTTTGTTTTCTTTTTTTCTTCTCTTCCTTCTTCTTCTTTTCCCTTTCTTTTTTTCTTCCTTTTTTCCCTTTCTCTAATTTGTCTGCATTTTGTTCTTATTTTTTTATTTTATTTTATTTTTCTATTCATTCACTTCACTTCACTATTGAAGATGTATTTATAATATTTTAAATAATAACTAAATAAATAAATAATAAGAATAAAAACTAAAATAAATGAATAAAAATAAATAAATGAAATTAATAATTAAAAATACATTTAAAAAAATGAATCAACAAATAAATGAGACAAATTTTTAAAAGAACACATACAAATAAAATACATAAATAAAAACTAATGAATGAATAAATTCATTTAATTTCATTTGACTAAATACAATAATAATGAATAAATAAAAAATGTAATAAAAAATAATTCCAGGACTTGCGATGTGACGACTGTGCATACGTCGATGCTCAACCAATATATTGTGCAGCTCTAATGTACACTTTAAGGAGTTAAATGTAGAAGTGATACTGCAGATTTTCAATATCAGAGTATGAATAATAACATTACATCATTTTATAAACCTCATAATCAAACTCACCAGTGGAAAAGAATCACTATTTTCATTCCTTTCACTTCGACTTGTGTCCAGGAATTAAAACATCAGTTCTTTTCACATTTATAACCTTGTAACTTTCTTTAATTGTTAAAGTTTCTCAGTGGTTTTCATCCCCTTCTGTCTCTTTCTAAGGCTCTGGTTAAAGGCCCTATGGTGATCTGAGTGATTTACTACCCTTACTAATCCATCAATGTCAATGAAGTCATCGCATAATTTTACAATCCAATAACCTCTCTTATGATAGTTTTACATTATAGATTAATATTTTAAAACAGAAATGCCAGACCTTCAATAGAACTTAAGGGGAATTGAATTCTTACTTAATTAAAAAATGTTCCTCTACTTACAGTACATAGGAATAAAATACTAAAATTATATAACTCCTTTGTGATTCACCCATAAAGACCTAAAGATCCACCAGTAACAAAAAAACTATCTACTGAGCTAAAATATATAACACCTGTTAATACATTAATCCTATCAATACATGTAAACAAATGTTGTAAAATACACTTTAATGTAATATGATATACATTAGACATTAGATATTATATATTATATATAATTATGGGGGTATATCATAAGATAATCTATATTATTATTATTGTAAACCTTGATATGGTGATGTTATTATATTCATATTTTATTTTCTTGGTATGTAAAATTAGGTTTGTATGAATCTGTGCATGGACTTGATTTTTTTTGTGAGATTAAATATGTTTTGTTTCTTCTCACTCCTTTTCAAATATGCAAACAAACCCATGTTTTGTCATGTGTTGTTTTTGTTTTTCATGTATATGTTTTTATATTAGTTGAGTGCAATTGTTTAAGCTGTTGCATATTCAAAATAAATTAACTACTTCTACTATTGTCTTTCCATGGTCCTCAGTTATGTCCCATTTGGACATTTAGAGGCTCCATAGTGAACACGGAAACAGAGTCGTCTTATAAAACATTGATTCACCAGTAAAATACATGGAATTCGATCAATTACATGTATAGAAACACTTGTTTTATGTTCAATTAATTATATATTTCACTGAAAAACTTCCTTTTTCATCAGTTTTCTCTACTTTTGGTATAATAACCCTGAAGTTTAACCTGGCCTTTTATGAAAATCTATTTGATCAGTAAATTAAATGCTGGAAAATAGCTTATTTTCACTGGAAAAAAATTTAAATACAGATGAGTATTTCCTGATAAATGATGATTTGTCATCATTTATATGTTAAGTTTAGGGAAGAGCCCGTCAGAACAGTGTACGAAGTGAAAATAGTCTAAATATACTATACACATGAACTGATATGAACAATATCCTGAACAGAGTTTCAGAGTTTTGACTTCAAATCAAGTGCAAATGAAAGGTCATGACCTGTGGATGCCTCTTGTCATTAAGTGTTCAGGGCATCTGGGGATCTACCTTTAGCCGTTGTTTCTGATGATGTAAGCCTAGTTTTTATATTGAGAATTTTGTGTCACTGAGAAACATTTGTGTCTGACTTTCTTTTACTTTTTAGTCTGATGGTCTTGAGAGTGTCACGTCAAATTCAGCAAATGCTTTAGTAAATTCAAAATCATACAAATAACCCAAATAAACTATTTGTGAAGTGTAGCAATAAATGCCAAGGAATTGCACAGATTTCCTCTTACTGAACCACCTAAGGAAAATAATTAAATAAAATTAAATAGTGTGAGAATATTCTAAATCACTGATATGTGGCATTTATGACCAAATTTGTGGAGTACAAGTAATTCTTGCACTAATATGACCATCTGAATGAAATGTAAAAGCCCCTAATTAGAGCCAGTGTTTGATCATCCATTCTGGATCATTTTAATTAAGAGCAGAGTAAGTGTAGTTCATATAAACAGGTAGGTGAAGGTAACAGCTGCCACCAGCTATGAAATGGGGAAAAAAAATGAATGGAAGTAACATGGTGAGTTCTGTGAAAGAGATCTTTTCCTTCCATAAACAGCTCATAACCTGTAATAAGTTCACCAAAAATAAAAAAAATAATAAAAAAAATGTGTTTGGGATGTTTTGGACTCGATTTCTGCTAATTAAATATCAGCAATGTTTAAAAAAATGAAATAAAAAAATCAGTTAAAGGGGTCATATTTATCTGCACCCACATCTATTAGCCTTCGATTCATTTATTTATGTATTTGGACCAAAACACTTCGTAAAGTTTGAATTTAAAACCTCCACATGCTGTACAGTTTTCTTTAGATTCATTTAAGAAAAAGTTTAACTAAGTTCATCATGACATTATAAGGTTAAGACTTCCAAAAAACATTTGAAGAGTTCATTTGCAAAAACAGATAACTCTATTTTTCGTAGTTTTTTTTCACAAAATGGCATTTTTTTACTCTACATTCCAGGTAATACTCACTATATTATATTATATTATATTATATTATATTATATTATATTATATTATATTATATTATATTATATTATATTATATTATATTATATTATATTATATTATATTATATTATATTATATTATATTATATTATCAATGTTGTGGACCTTACCAAATGAAATAAATAAGATAACAAATCAATGAGTATTAAAAAATGCCATTTTGTGAAAAAAAAAAATCTGTTTTTATCTGTTTTTGCAAATGAACTCTTCATTTCTCCAATTCGAACATCCTGTCAGCAGCAGTGGTTGTAGTAAAATATGTCCAAAGAACCTAAAATGTTCAGATGTTGGTTGTATGTCACTGCAAAAAAATCTAAATCTTACCATGTGTTTTTCTCATTTCTAGTCTAAATACTGTAGTATGTCCTCACACTTAATACATAGACATAAACACCTAAAGAGTAACTTTTCAGTGAAATATAAGATATTTTAGACAATAGATCTAGAAAACCTAATTTCAAGATAATTTTCACTTGTTTTTGTTTGTTTGTTTGTTTGTTTTGCTTAATTCCAGCAAAAATATATTGTATTAGGGGAGTACAGGTATGAAACAGCATTTAAAGCTCATGTAGACCACAGGAAAGTATTATAAAATGCAGAATTTATTTCTTGTTATTTTATTTTTTTAAGAAAAGCAAAATATCACACCTTAAATTTCACCTTTTTTGTAAATGAAGCCCACCAAGCAGAGAGTAAAAGAAAAAAAAAGTCAACTACTTTTTGACATTATAGCTTTGCACAGACACAGTGGAGTTTTGAAAATGAATGGAAAATGCTTAAGTGTCGGCAGGAAAAGGCTTGACCACTGAACCTAAGACAAAGATTAAATGGATAAGAGCTGGTGCCAGAATGACTCACCTTGATTAAAAATCTACCACATCTCAAAGCAATTTCATGGAGTCTCCAGAGTATAGCGCTTCAATATAACACTTTTTATATGATATCAAGACAGAGCTTTGACCCTCTGAAAATAGTTTTTTTTTTTTGGAGTGAGGTTACACATTGCATCTGTGACATGCAATGTGAAAAATGATCCCAGAGCAGTGTTGACTGTGGTGTGGAGAGTCTAGTTTTCATAGGTCAGTATTTATTATCATATTTTGACCGATCAGGAAGGAGCTGTGGTGATGTCATCAATATAGGCCACGCCCACTTCCAAAGTGAACTCACAGGTGAAGCCACATGTCCCTACAGTAAAAGTTCTCTGTTTTGGAAAAGAAAAAAACAGTTTTTCAGGTATGAAAGTAAACATTTTCATCATAAATATTTTTGGCATAATGTCCATTGTGTTGCGGATACTAGAGGTGGAAAATAACTATAAGTAGAAGTACTTAAATACTGTACTTAAGTTGAGTTTTTAGGTGTCTGTTCTTTACTTAAGTATTAAATTTTCTGGCAAGTTTTTACTTTTACTCCCTATATTTTTGCATAATTATCTGTACTTAATACTCTTCACATTCTCTGAATAGACTGGTAACTTTTTCAATCTAAACAGATGTGACAGTATGAAAAATAAGACACCAGAGAAAAAGGTCAGTGGAGGAGAGAAACTGACTTTATATGTGATAGTTACATGACTATTGGCTCACAATTTTGCCTTGTTATTGTATAATTTTGACTTTTTATTTCACAATTTTAACATTTTATGTCACAATTTAGACTTTTTCTCTTAAAATTGTGCATTTTTTCTCTCAATTATGATTTTTTTTTCTCCTAAATTTCCTGTCCATACCCACAAAAGTGAGTACAGTGACCCTATCAAACACATTATCTACCCAGTAACTCACTTTTAAAGGCTTTATTTTAGACACTTTTGAAACTTTTCTGATTGGGCAAGACACTAAACCCTGACTTCGTCTCCCAGTAGGACTGACAGAGTGTGTGTGTGTGTGTGTGTGTGTGTGTGTGTGTGCGTGCGTGTGTGTGTGGGTAAATGTGAGGCTAATGTAAAGCACTTTGAGCACCATGAAGGTGGAAACATGTGATGTAAGTGCAGTCCATTTACCATTTACTGTGTTTAAGTCTGTTTGTTTGTAAGCAGGTTTATGCAAAAACTACTGGATCTATTCCCATGAAATTTTCAGGAAAGGTGCAAGGTGGTCCAGAATTAATCCCATTAAATGTTGGTGAAGGTAGGTCAAAGGTCACAGTCACCAAAAAAATGTGTTTTCATAATAAGAGATAGGTCAGATCAGGTGAAATGTGTTCAGGGGGGCGGGGTCTGTTGTGCCTGGCCCTGGTACCACTTGTTCAGAATAACAACGAGACTGTAAATGGAAAAAATAACACGATGCACTGAATCATATGTGAAAATATTTCATTGTGTATGCTTTCATTATCGACATCTGATAAGACAAACAAAAGCACTGCCGTCCTGTGAGTGTGGAGCAGTTGAAACACTAGTCTGTGAGGGAACACAATGTGAGGTGTAAACATTTGAGCTGGACCACCCGTGCTGTTAAGCCTGTTTGTTAAAGCAGAGATGACAGCATTTGGACAACAGCAGCTTCCTCCAATTAGGATAAAAGAGGTTAATCCCTATAAATGAGGATCATATCATAAGCTCATCTCCTCATTTAAATGCATGGTAGCAGAATGGATGCCACCAGAGATTTATGGTACCACTTGGAGATCGGAGGGAGAAGAACCACTTACACTTGTAAACCATCACTCTGGTTAAAATAGCATAAAATGCTCCTCCAGCTAATGATGCAATATGAACCAGAGGAGTGTTAACCCTTTCACAGACAGCTCAAGTCTACCGGAGTCTCCTTAATATCAATAGTGTCTCACTGATGCCCGTGTTTCAGATAAAATATTCTGGATTTTGGACTATGTGAGGGAGTTTTTTTTTAACACACACCTCTACACCGACTGTCCGATCAAACTTATGCCTGATGAGCTGCTTCAGTCTGATATTTGACAGATGTGCACCTTCTCCACAAGCATCAGCGTCTTACCCTACTGGGCAGGCTTCAGGAGCGGACACACACTTCCTTGCTGTTGCAGAGTTTAGGGACCGTCACAAAATAAATCGACCAGCAAGACTTAAAAATAAATAAATAAATAAATATCTCGATTAAATCAATTGTATATTCATCTCAAATGTATAAATAAATAAATACACGACTGAATGAATACATATATAAATAAATGAATAATTAAGTATTAATTTAACTAGCAAATGCTTACTCAAATTACATGTTTTTGTTTAATAGTGTGTGGGTCATGTGACCTCTGGACTCCAATAGGCCTTTAATTTATAGCCCTGGTCTGGGCACACAAAACACACCTCGTATATTTAATTTATATCACTTTATTGATTTTGTAGCAATTTTTTACTCATGAATTACACATTTTCGTTCAATAATTCAGGGGGTTGATAAGGATCTCCCTGAAATGAGTTTTTGGAACTTGGGATGTCTGCTTTCATGCATAAGGGTACTCGTCTATTACTGCGTCAAGATGTATCGCCATAAAGTTCTGCCATATTGTTACAACAAGTGGCTGTGTGTATGGGTGTGTACAACCATGTGGAAGTTCTGTTGTTATTCATTCACCCATGATTGCAAGAAGGTATATACCCAAAATGTTCATAGGTGACTCCAAAAGAAAAGAAGGAAAGAAACCTGAATAGTAATGCTCTTTGTTCCTTTCATTTTCTATACATAACATAATACATCCAGCTGTCAATCACAAAGACAACTGGAGAAACGACCCATTATAAACATTTATATTAGCAGACATAACAAGCCATGGTGTTTGCAAGGTGTTAATGTAGTTTTGTATAGTTCACACACATAACATGTATCAACCCACCAGGGAGACCAACAATTTCAGACACCTTCCTGACTACCTTGTCCTTTCGATATGTGTCTATATGTAATAATAATAATAATGATAATAATAATAATAAGTAGAAAAGCACTATGAGAGCACAAACCTCCGCCAAGGCAGACCTCCTCCCTTCGAATGAAGAGAGGTCCACCAAGGAGGTTATGTTTTTGACAGTTTGTCTGTCTGTCTGTCTGTCTGTCAGTTAGCAATATAACTCAAAAGGTTATGGACGGATCTTGACGAAATTTAAAGGGTATGTTGGTAATGGGGAGATCTGGAAATTCTTAGATATTGGTGGTGATCTGGGGTGGTGGTGGTGGGGGGTTGATGACATTCTCAGGATGTGTTGGGAGTATCACAAGGAACAAAAAATTATTAAATGTTGATGGTGATCCAGAAGAGATCCTGGATCCTGGATCCTGGATCACTTTGAAATGTTACATTGTGGTAAATGCAGAATACATTTCCATCACACTGCTGCACTCTTTTGTTGTGTTTACCTCCATCTTGCCGACGATTCTAACAGAATAATGGGAGATTGTAGTGTGGTAAAACAGCCTCCCCTGTAGCTCTTCCCCTCTGACTCCTCCAGAATTGGGACAACATTACCCCTTCAAGTGATTGTGATATGAAGTGGGAGGGGGAGGGGGGCCGAGGGGTGAGTTAGGCATGAGCTATAGTCTGTCCTCCAGACCCAAACTTAAAACAATACACTATGAATTATTAAGTCTTCTACTGTCAAAACACTGTCTCTGCAAGTTCCTTTTTTTTCAGTGAATTTTTAATGTTTTTACACCATTTTCATCTTATGTTTTGACACAGTTTGTGTTTCTTTCACTTTGTACTTATCTCGTTACATCTTTTGCATTTAAAAAAAAAAAAAAAAACATTTCACATTTTTATATTATTTCAGTCATGTTCCACATTTGATATGCTTTTAATCTTTTTTACATTTTAATGTCGATCTGACCTTGCTACATCTTTTATACTTCATCTTTGTTTTGTCAAAGCTTTACAACAGAAACCTCTCCCTTACTTTTCAGATGGCTTTTACTGATCATCTATCTTCTATTCTTCCAGGGAACACTTGTCTTCTTCTTTTTTTTTTATTTTATTTTTTTATTTTAATTAGTAAAGTGTGACCATATACCATAATCATTGCTCTATATTTTACTCTGTCAGTTGATGACCCATTAAGAATAACTCTGCAGCCACTCTGATGACAGTGATGCACAGTATTGGCGTTACTGCCAGCCAGCAAAGACGTTGCAAGAAATAATAAAAATAGCTTAACAATATATTTATAGACAAGTTTAATAAACATATTCATAATTTAAAAACAAGCTTATTTATATCATCATGGAAAATACTCCTCACTCAATAATACTACCCTCTCTGAAAGGCCCGTCTCCATGGCAACATCGTCTACCTTCTTGTTATGAATATTTGTTGGAACAGTTGTATTTAATGCAACTGTTGGAAGTCTATTTAATGTTTTTGAATACTTTACTGGTAGTATTTATTGAGGCCAGCAGTGCTACTCTGCCCTCTGTGGGTCATCTGAGAATGTAAGGCTTGCAATGGTGCTGTTATACAACTTTTTGTGTAATATTTATGTTAAATTATGAGTTTAAAAAGTAGTGGAAGATCAGACTAAAGTGTTGCCCATAAAGTTGGAGTAAAAAAAACTTTTTTATCTCTTCTCATGAAATGATTGTGAATCTTAGATTAATTCACGACTGATAAAGTGTAAGACTCAGTGTGCAATCATTGCAACTGGTCAAAGGTGATTACTGATGTGTAGAAAAAGGAATAAAAAGACAAATGTGTCTGAAAACAAAAGTATTCCACCTTTATGTCCAACTGTGTCCATAGATACTAAGCCTCTTTGACAAATAAAACTTAAATAAAATCCAATCACTATTTTAATTCACCAACCAAAGCAGATCATTTAATTCTGTCAAACTATGATCCAGTAGAAGACATGATGAATAGTGAAAAAAAATGTTTTTAAAGTAAAAATACCACACTTTGCATGCTTTCTGCTTCTACAATGAAACACTTTTACATATTTCTGATAGAAAACTGAATACATTTGAGCTTTGGACCATCTACTGATATGTTTACAATAATGCCTGTTGATCCACTAATCTTATCAATATATTTAAATAATTGGTGTAAAATGCAGTTTGTCATCAGATATGTTCAGAGGCTCCATGGTTACCATGGAAACATTGTCATCTTTTATAACATTGATTCACCAGTAAAACTCATGGAGTTGGATCAATGACAATGAATGGAAACACTTGGTTTATGGTCAGACATGGATATTTTTGCTAACAAAGTCACTTTTTCTTCAGTTTTTTTGTATCTGATACAAAATTCCTCAATTTTAATTTGAATTTTTATGAAGTCAATTGAATATTTAAAAAACATAATTTTTACAACAAAAAACACCTGCAGAGGAAAATATACGATGCATGGAGATAAATAATTTAAGAAAAGGTCAATTTAAACAAAAAAAAACAAGTGCTGCTTACGTTGCACTTAGTATCTATGGGTTAAATTTCAGATAACTGTCTGGTCAGTAAAATTAACCATTATCTGATTCAGGCTGTATGTATGTATTTATTTAAAATATAACATTAAATCCAAACAAAAAAATATGTATGGTATACAAAGACAGTCAAACACGGAACCTGTTTGTGGATAAATGATGAAAGTTTGACGTTTTTTTCATCAAGTTCAGTCTCATGTTAAGTGTTATATTGTAGTAAAACAACATATTGTTGATAGTAATAAACTGAGAGAACCTTAGTAAACTGTGAAAGAACTCCCTCTGGTGTAAAGTAGGAAAAGTACATTATCTGTAATCATTTTTTTCTTAGTTGTTTTATATCATACATTTATATTTTATATCAATCATACATCTCCTCCAGGTTGAAGCTTTTAAAATCTTGTTACTTGCATCGGACATGTAGATTAAAATCTGTTTTTTAAATTAATGGAAGCAATTTTCCATCAAAAGAAATAAATGACAAAACAACAGATGGAAAAAAAAAACTGTTTTTATTAATGAAATGTCAATTTTACCCCAGTGGGAAAATAAAGCCCTGTAATAACCTGTGTATTTGGCAGTTGAATCCAATGACAGAGTTACATCACATTCCTTCATTATAAATAAACAGGAAACAACCACAAAAACACTGAATCAACATTCACTGTTGTAAACCTACGACTTTAGCTATTGATAAAAACTGACCAGTGCGTTCCTACTACCATTTTCTGCTACTGTCATTTAGTTATAATCCTTTTTCAAATCTTATTTGGTTTCTTATCTTTACACGGTAAAATCTGTTTTACAATTGATTTGGTCCACAGAATGATTCTTATGATCTAAAATAAGTTGAAATAGTGTTTCCTAAAACATTCTTTGTATTAAAAAATGTTACGACATCCTAGTATAGCCAAAATATTATGCTTAGTGCACGGTATAATTTTAAAAACTACCATATTAATGGAAAAGTTAATACTTTATCATTCGCACTGCACATAGCTCTGTTGAATAGGTTTTAAATAGAACATATTTAAGACATTAATTAAACATTATCTGCAAATTGTTCATCCTTTGTTTGAATTGTCAAATGTTTCCAATAAAATTCCTTGAATATTCTAAACAAAATGAGAAAGTCTTAAAATGCAAAGGATGGATTTTTCCACTGCAGCCACAATGGCATTTATTTAATACCAATAACTAGGAGGTTATTTTCCTCACTTAACAGACATTGAGTGCAACTATTTGCCTACAAAATATGACACAAAATACTAAAACAAAAAGATTAATTAGCTTAAAACAGCTTATTCATTTAGCAGCGCTACAGTGATATGCCCTATGCTTTAACACAAATGACTTGTATGTTTCTAGCTATTAGAAAAGTTGAGCTCAGACATTGTGGTATAAAAACAAGACTGAATGAATAAAAAATATAGCCAAGCCTAAATCTTCAATAATATAAATATTATTCAGCTCACCCTGATATGCAAAACATTCAAGAAAATGTCCTAAACCCAACACAGTCATCTCCATCTAATAGTGCAGTCAAAGGTTACTTTTTAACAAACTACTTTCAATATTAAAACACATCAATGAGGACATTTGATTTAATTGAAGAGTAATGAACTTGCTTTGTGACGGCTTAAATTACTTGTTTACTTTTGCCTCAAATCACAAGGTTTAATGAAAACAAATATTAACATCCCAAAAGGCCAGTGATTTTTACTTCAGAACATAACTGCATTTCTCTGAAATCATTAAATATCAGAGCCCTTACATTTGATCCATTGCAGAGAATACCTAAGCACTTGTGGACGGAAAACAATACAATGAACAAATTCAAATCTGTTTGCATTGTCACATATAAGGCGTGGAAGACCCCAAAGCCTCAAATCTGCACTTTTGTAAGACATTATTTTATATAGTCCAACACTGGAGAACAAGTAAAAGTAGCTGAATATGGTGACAGTCACTGATTAATGTCACTGCATTAATCACACACAGCAGGTCTTCTGATTTGCAGTAAATCAGCCATATATATACCTGCTCTAAAATACAACTACATACATTGTCTCATACAATCACAAACCATTGCATAAGCAAAGATGATCAATGGCCTGTGGCAGCTGAAAAACAAGTGAATATGTGAAACGAATGTGCAGAGAAATGCGTCTTGTTAGAAAATTGCAATCAGTCGACTGCTAAATTGAACCTCATCAGTTCAGTTTAACGGTGACAATCGTTTCTACATGAAAAACTTTGGTGAGGAAAGACATGCCTTGGACAGGAAAGACAAATGGTTCATATATTTTTGTTCTTTACAGGCCTTAATAAAACTCCACCCTGCCTGTCAGACTGAAACTATCAATGTTTCATTTCAAAAATAGAAATTTCCTCTCATCAACTGTAAAGGTAACTGTGTCTGAAATGTTACTTCAAAGTTTACCAGATTGTATGAATCAGAACTCTTTATAGTGTTGGAAGTATACAAGGAAGTCGTAATCATTATCAGTTATGACACAAAATGTATGAATTTTTGTTAAAAATTCACAAAACATCTTGATAACTTAAAAGTATCAAACCATTGACCTCCTTGTTCTTACCTGGAATGAAACACCTCAGTAATGTCCAACCCCAATAAACTGTTCTATACTCCCCAGACCCCTTAGACCCCACAGTCATTGGGTTTGTCTTGGAGTTTGCGAGAGAGGATGAGTGCAGTGGAGAGGGAGGCGACAGAAATGTGGAAAATCAGCTGCCACGTGTTTCTCAAGCCGAGCAGGTAGAAGTTGCATAGGACAATCACAACCAACAGAGTGAGGGACTTGAATTTCTTCTGCGAGGAATGAAACAGGTACAGGTGGCACTGTCGACACAGATGAGGGATTCTCAGGTTACAGTGTCAAAAAGACTTTTTTGTTCACATTGTGACGGAGAGTTTTCTGTCGAGCCTTTTACCTGAGACACGCAGCAGACAAACGCCAGGAGGAAAGACACGACGTTCCATATTCCTTCATAATCATCCTGTAAAAAGGGAGACAATGAAGAGTGAACCAACTGCTGATTTTTCTTTCAATCCATTTAACCCTTTAGACTTCCACTCAAGTTCACCTAAATAATAACAATAATAATAAATGTTATTTATCAGCGCCTTTCAAAACTCTCAAGGCGCTTAACAAGCAGAATAAAAACTGTATATAAGCAGGTCTAAAAACAAAAACTACATGGATAAAAACAGGTGGCTGTGGCAGATGAAAAAAAAAATCTTCAAAATATATACGTATAAATGTCTTCATAAAGTAAATTAAATGCTGTTCTTGAAGCATTTTGATAACATGGAGTTGGTGTTTGCTTATAAATGAAAACATTAAGATGAAAACTGGGATATTTGAGGCAGGTCCTTTTAAATTATGCAATAGCCTTTTGTAGATTTTTATTGATGTTTTGGACGAGATTTGGACAATTTTTTTGGTTTGTTTTGGATGTTTTTGTTGAACTATGACTGCGTTTCTTGGAATATGTTTCCTCTGTGGATAATTATGAAACCTAAAGGTTCAGATCAGCTGTTTGCTGTTTGTATTTTGAACAAATGAGTGCTTGTACCTGCTGTGGTTATTTTATCTGAAAGAGGTTTATATCTTCCGATGTGTGAGAATCTCCATTGTCAAACTACATTAGGTCATGTGACATTTGGGACAGGTTTGGGTGGTTCAACATTTTTGAGCGACTACTTATGACCTATATGTAGACCCTTGGAAGTTAAAAGGGTTAACTGAACATGCATGTATGGAGTTACTGAATGTTACAAACTATTCCACACAGGAGTGACAACTGGGAAAGTACAGAAGTTGAAAATGGACAAGACTGTGTCTTATAATTTACATAACTTTTAGGTTTCTTATAATGATGTAATATATTATATGAACAATTACATTCAAGCCTCTAACACTGTTAGTCTTATCATTATTTTTGGGTAAATGTCAAATACAAAGATCTAACTTTAAGGTTTGAATGTCTGGGGTCACTAAATTTATAAATAACTTGTAATTATGAATGCATTGATATATGGTCAATAATTGTAGATTAAAAAAAGCAAAAATGATGTACACACAAATTTCTGTCTTTACCTTTCTCCTCTTTTCTTCGTCTGCTTATGTTTTGTCCTTCTTTAAAATTTATTTTTAAGGTTCTCATCCAGACTACAAAGAATGTTCCCTCACTTCTATTCATTATGACAATCAAAAAAAAAAAAAAAAAAAATTGCCAACTGTGAGAATGCTTCTTATTTTCTCTGATAGGAATATCTGATCCTGGCACTGCTCTTACCTGGAACGTGTACTCGATTAAGTGTACTCCTCGGATTACATTCAAAGACGCACACATGATATTCAGGACCAGAGAGAGGATTCCTGGTGCCGTCACTGGTTCAAGCCTTAAATTCTGACCTTTTTAATCATAAAAAAGAGAGACCAAAAGGTAACACAAAATGACATAACTGTGAAATGCAAAAGTATGTTTATTAGCAATTATACGTTCTTTTTTTAAACTTACACTCACCAGCAAAAGTTACAAAGGTTGCATGTGAGCACTGTTTTGTATATATTCCACATGTATACATTACCTGATCCAGGACCTTGCTCCATATGCCCATTTGCTGTGCCATTGCTAAGTTCTATGTCCTCTAAAGTAATGACTTGGGGTGGTTGGATTTTCAGATCCTCCTGGACCTCAGCCAATGTGACCTCCAGGGCTGGACCGCCATTCTGGTTGTACTGTTGCTTCAGTTTCTGAATGGTGCTGTCTGTTAAATGATAAGAGGCATCAAACATCCTGACCAATCCACACAAGATGGAGAAAAGATTGGTCATTCTTTAATAAATCACATTTTAACTTAAAGCTGACTGCTTTATAATCTCAAAATATCATCAACATAAACTTGATAAGATATTTTCCTCCTCCTCACCAAATTCCAAAAATGGATATGGCCTGGCTGCCAAGGTAACAACAGTGCTATTGAAGCATGCTGTGAACTCCCAGCGCAAATCTTCCAGGAAGCAGAAGGCCTTAGCAACAGGGAGGCTGCAGTGACACACGGTCATGTAGGATACACCCTCTGAAGAGATGAAGCTAAACAGGTGAAAGGAGAATAGGTGTTTAGTAAACAAACAGCCTGACACAGCTTGACATGGATTCCCAGTGATGACACGGACAATAACAATTTGTCGATCTTTTATCGTGACGATACAAATGAAATGCACACTGTCTCCCTTTGATATGCATCATTATTGTTTCCATTTCAAACCCTGAAAAAGCAGATATTATGAAATTGGACTGAAGTTTTTAGATTTAAAAAAAATATTTAAAAAATTCCCACCACACACAGATCGAATTTGGATTGCATCATATTAATTTGTGTAGTATAACAGATGGGATGTCTGGTAGCATTTCATACTGTCTTTCATAAATAATTAGTATAGATAATTAATTTATTAACACATAACAATAAATAAACAACTACCCCTGTCTTAACCCTCTATGGGACTGTCATTTATAAATTACCCTTAAAAAACTGCTTTAAAAAGTAACAAGCCTCTAACCAATAATATTGTACCATACATTTTAAAGAATTTAGAATTTAACTAACTGCACTCCTTTTGGTTTTTGTGGGGGTTGAGCCACATTTCATTTGTAGTCGTCCATTCAAACTTATGTTCATCAACTTTTCTGAATTCATAACTAACATATTTTTTTGTATTTTTCATGATTTTGGAATCATTCTGAAATTAAAAGTTCCAAGTGTTTTTCAGTCAAATTTGTTCATGTATAATGAAGACATAGCTCTTTTATCAGTTGTTTTTTACATTAAGAATTCATGGAAAAAATATATACCTTAATGGGACAAGGTCATTTATAAATGACAGGACCCCAAAATAAAGGCCAATGGTCAATTTTGTATTAGTGAGCATCAGAAATTTATTTTAGGGCTTAATACACTTAAAATCAAATGTCATTTTTTTAAATGAATTTCCTTAGTAAGTCCCATAGACAGTTAACAAATTAATGATCTACAATAATTAAAAGGCATGTACTGCACCATTTGATTTGTGAATATTACAATAGTTGTCTCACATGTCCCCAACATGTTCAACTCTTAGCACCTCACAGTTCATTCATGGCTTCCTATCTGTATATTGTTGGTTCAATCTTTTTACAAGAATCATGTTTCAGTTTCTGTTGCCGCCCATAGTTCTTTCTTTTCAATTCTCTGGATACCATCATGTACACACCCTGGCAAAGCATGCAGGTCGGTTGTGGTGGATTGTGTTTTGACTGGATGATTGATATGACTCTATAGTTGTAGCAGAAAATGTGAATAAAATAAAATAAAAATATATTCTTCACATTATTTTCCATTTTAAGGTCATCTGCTGCTGTATAGCCTGCGTCTTCATTCCTTACTGTATGTTGAGCTGCTGGCCTTTGACAGTCCCTCTGTCAGGGAAGCGGCCCAGTGTCTTGCTGATGGTCCTGAGCTGCTGTTTTCTCTCCTGGAGCTCTCGGTTGTGTTCAAAGTCAGTGGAAGCTGACAGGGGGAGTCCATCCCTGACCCGAACCACAAAGGCAAACAGGATCAGAGACATGATCCAGTAGGTCCATGGAGAACACACTGCCTATGTGGAAAATGGTGAGGCCAGACAATCAGTGTTAGTGCTGTAGATCTGTAATTATATTATTTCTAGAGTTTATTATCATTATCCAGATCAGTAAAACTTAATAAGCATCAATAAGTATTCATTACTAAAAGTCCAAAGGTAGAATAGAATAGAAAATAGAATACCTTCAGTATCATACATATGTACAATGAAATTAAAAGACAGTTCTCTTGTGATGTGTAGTGCAAAACAATTATGGCTTCAATGTTGTTTTGACCAACCAAAAGCCAAATAAATGTTGTTCAACAAAACCATATAAAGAAAGAAAAGAAATCTGACTGGTGGTGACAAAGGATTTTTGGTTTTAAGTTTTAATAACGATCAGATGTCACATGTAATTACTTCACGCAAGATTAATCACTTACAACAACATGCAAACATAAATTACTTCCTTAAATGTGGCATTGGATCCGCAAAAAAACTAAATTATTTTTAGTGTGAGTGACTTCAATCCACTAGTATTTTATTAAACGGTATATGTTTTACACTAGCTAGATCTGACCATTGTAATTATTGCTTTCCCCCCCACACAAGTGCATCTTGTAAATATGATATCTAATTTACATTTTAGGCGTATAACAACGTTTAGTGCACCTTACCTCTTTATTATGGGTTTCATGCTGCACCTGTTTGGACTTAGTTAGCTTTAGCTGTAAGTTAGCAGACTATAGCATCATATTAAATATCATACACTCCAGCTGGAAGCTCCCAGCAGTTGAAGTCCGTCTCACTCATACACGTATTTTTTTTTATATTGCCAGTATACATAAAAGTACTGATATATTGTCTAATGTCTACGCAATAAGTTATATTATAAATAGGCAAGAAGCTAGCTAACTTAAATTCGCCAGTCTTCCTGCTACAGCAATACCACAACAAATCTTGTACGGGCACGCGGAAGGGACAAAACTTGTGTCCATTTAGAGTTAGCTTGTTGGGCATCATACCTTCTTCACAAATGCTTTAAAAGTAGCACACGCTTGTCGGACGTCAGCGACTAACTAATCAGCTGGTTACGACTTAGAAAAGGTGGGTTATGTTGCTTACAGTCATGGATTACCAAACATAATTTTCAGTTTCATGTTTTTATCCAAACAATCACCACGGATGAGAGGCATCTGGCTAACTTAAGCTAGTTAGTTAGCTGTTAGCACAACCATTTTGGAAGCCATAATATGTTAACGTATCCATTTGTGGTTTGTCCGTGTCTTGCTTTTAAGTTGCTCTAACTGTAGCGTAAACCTGCCGCTTTTCAGTGTCATATAAAACGGAGTTTGTTAATATATGAATCAGGAATGATGTGCAATAGTGTTGAGTCGTGATGTTAGTGTCTACCCATCTTTATCAAATATGCGATGAACAACTGGAATTGGTTTAGCACGTTAATAACTGGCTATTACACTTAAAATACACTTAAGTGTTGTTTCAAAATCACTTATTAAGCTATTAAGTAGCTTTATTAATTGTACCGAGTATCAAATGTGAGCTACCTTGGTACAGTCGTGAAATGAAGGTGTTAACTGTGGGCTGTTATTAGACCTCAGGTTTTACAACCTGACCATGCCATGCCAAGTCAGCTCAAACCAGTGGAGGTCAGTAATATGATATAAGTTTGACTAATAATACAATAGAGTCCTAAATTTGGGCTGAGCATTTGTACCTGCAATGATGAGACTCAGGCTAGAGTCAAAACTCAACTTTGATGAATGTATTGGCAGCTGTAATCTTTGGTCATAAGGATACAGAATGTTCTCAACCACATGAGGAAAACATGACTTGTCTTACACAGCTTTTTGGTGAAAGTGAATGTGTGTCTTGCTTTAGATTTATAGTTTCTTGTCAGCACCGGACAAACCTGGCTGGAGGTAACAGCAGTTTTTGACTTTTCATTGTCCGTAAGCAGTGTCACATGGTATCCAAATTGACAGTGGAAAATAAGATAAAAGTGGATATCAAAAAGGTTGTGCTGTGTTCTGCTTGAATTTGCATAGCCAGTATGTTTGCCTATAGGCTTCACTTTCTCACCCCCCTGCCTTCTCTCTCCTCCCCTCACTGACTCTCCTCCCTTGCTATTCTGCATTGTTTTCCACCACACTTCAGTGAATATGTTTGCACTTTGTGGGCTGACAGTAACAGAGGAACCCTTACAGGCTGTTTATAACTACTTTGAAAGCAGACTTCCTCATTATTGCAGATCATTAGAATTTTGTGCTCTTTCCACAATATTAGGTCACCAAGACTTTGATCACAATGGGGGTGAAAGACCGCCCTCAGTGTTACTTTGATGTAGAGCTCAACCGGGAGCCAGGTAAGAGAGTTGGAAATAATTGTACATTTATAAGGATTGTTTTAACATGTAAAGAATTGCATATCACCTTTCTAGTTTTAAACAAGCACATTTAAGCCATGCACTTGTGTTTGTTTGCATAGTTTTTAAGCTCTGAGTCATTTGTAGTTGCTTGTGCATGAAAATGTACAGGCAGTTGAACAGCATATTTATGGGTAAACTGGTTTGGTCGTCATAGTTATGAGTAATTATGAGTTGGAACCCAATTAAGCACATGCAATGTAATAAAAGCCAGGCTACGTGGGATTCTTAATTATGTTCTCTGCTTTTTTTCTCTTTCCATTTTTAAACTATTTTTGTTTACATTACTGAGTTAATGAAGATATAGTATGTAAACATTTATCACTATCACTATTCCACAGCTTAAATGTCTTTATGTGTTGTGTTTTTTTGCAGTTGGTCGCATAGTGTTCCAACTTTTTTCTGATATTTGTCCCAAGACAAGCAAAAACTTTCTGTGTTTGTGCACGGGTGAGTAATATGCATTTTCAACAGTTGTCTAACCAGTTATTATATTTTGCATGGGCATACATTATAACAGTAACATACAACTGTAAAATCATGGTATATGAGCAGTGTAATTGATTATGTTTTAGATGGCTTTGTTCTTTCCATATTTCTCCCTAAAATGTTTCCCCAGTGGACTGAATCATGTTGTGTAATTAAATAATTCACCCTGTATTTATATGGACACCTGCTGTTGGTGTAATTTAATGACAGAAGGAGAAGGAGGTCTGGCTGTAGTTTTAGTGGTTGGGTGACAGTTTGAGTCGGGGGTCTGGGTCTGATATTTCATTTTGCTAAGCAGCGTATAGTATCAGTGGTGGTCTGCCTTGAGGTAGCTATAAATCTGTACACAGACTGCTGATCGATCCTTCCTCTCATTTTTCACCCCACCTGGCCAATAGGGAATGTGATGCTGGCAAGGGCAGACATGGGAGACAACTGGTTTGTCTATTCCTTTTCCTGGACATACAGACACATGTAGACAACAAAACACAGCAACACACAGCCCTCATTTGTCGTGGATCTTTTCAAGTGCTCTTTTGTAGGTGTTCTTTGAGCAGGTGATCAGACCACACCACAGGAAACCAAACCCTAAAACAATGCTTGTGCCAGTGAAGGAAAGAACTTTGAGATTAGCAACCTAAGATGTGTGCCAGAACAGCCAGTCCTCTGTCCTCAGAAAGCAACCTTAAACACATCAACACATTTAATGAAATCTCTGCCTTCATATCTCCTTTCACCGTAGGGAAAACACACACCGCTTAGATAGTAGCTTTGGGATTATATCATGTCTCCTCCCACCAGTTTCACCCAGGTGGAAATTTTTTTCTTTAATGAATTGTAATGCCCGGACAAAATATTTGCTTTATTGAAATTGCTCACATTCAAATCTCAGTTTTATTCCCTTGTTGAGAGCAAAGCTATGTGGCAGATTTTAAGCAAATGTTTTAACACCTCACACCATCTGTCATAAAAAGGAAAAAGAAATAAGAGAGCTATTGTCTATTTTGTGATTATTTTGAGCTGATTTAACACAACATTTCATTTCAGGTGAAAGAGGGACTGGCAAAATCACAGGGAAAAAGCTGTGCTTTAAAGGCTCCACATTTCACAGAGTTGTTAAGAACTTTATGATCCAGGGAGGCGACTTCACTGAAGGTAATAATGTTTAATGTACAGTATAACTTAATGTGATTTATCAGCATGAATGAATTTAGTTAGGTAGTTGACTTTTCAGCATTTTGTCACTACAAGATGAACAAAGTAATGGTCCTCAGGTAAAAAGATCTGCTCAATCGTGTTCCAGTAAGTAATTTAAGTAACAATTACCAAGCAAACTGCCTTTAGTGTTTTTGTTGTTGAGATGGTAAATGGTTGTCCTGTGCTCTTTATGAAATTGGTTAGTTGCTAATTTCATTCTAGAATCTTAATGCACAAATTGGCTTGTTTTCTGTTATCCAAAATGCTGCTGAGGCTGCAACTGAAAACATTTATGGAGCTTAAAAACTGCCCTGTTTATGTCTGGACTTTCTTCAGTTTGACTCTAACTAAAATTGTGAGTAACTGGAGACATTTAATTAACTAAAGAAGAAGAAAAGAAGTGATGTGTTGATACTGACTAAATTCTATACACTACTGTCTATATTTTATTGGAATTATCTTAGGTCATTTTTAGAGCAAGGTTAGGTTTGGAGAGGTTAAGTAAGTAAGTAATACCTTTGTTTTGCAGTAGCGGTACTCATACACAGTACTCAAACACATATTGCACGTAACCCACAAGGCATCCCAAGATGCACAATAATGTTAATAAATAGTTAAGGAATAAAAGAGGTTATGTTTTAGTGTAATTAGCAATAGGGGCAGTTTTCATAATACATTTTAGTTTTTGCTCAATATCTTGGGCCACATTTACATAAGCTATGGATATCTTCTGGGGCTACCATTTTTACAAACTCATAACTTGCTGGAAATTATGAATGCAACCTGTATATGTATTTTAAATAATTTGTAAATAAAATGTGTGTGTGAACTGAAGTGAAAGAGGGAAAATGAATCACTACAACACATAGAGAGAAGACAGAGTTTTAGAGATGATCCAATGAAGTCTTATGAAAGGTGCAGAGAAATTGCAGAGGGATAAACGTTCCAGAGCAAAGGAGAAACCTGTGACAGCTGTAAAAGTGCATGACGCTGTCTGTTTATTCCTCTTTTATTTCCTTTCAATTTAAAAAGCTACACATCAGGTTGTCAGCGTGCCTACATTCGACACACACCGATCTGCACATTATGTAAAGTACAGTGTGACACAGCCAGTCACAGCAGGTATTCCTGTGTCTGCAGAGCTCTTTAGTTCACTCGCAAAATTGTTGCAAGGAAGCAAAACAAAATGAATGTCCAAAATGTAACAAAAAAAACACGAGCCTCAGTAGAGACTTTCAAGTGTAAAACTGCCCTAATAGGTTATAAAGAGACTGAAGCTCTGGGTTGAATTCTTTTCAATCTTTTTAGGTAATGGAAGAGGAGGAGAGTCCATATACGGCGGCTACTTCAAAGGTAATGACAGTGTCCAGTAATCCTAAAATCAGTGGACATTATTGATGTAAATCTAAATACCCATGAGCCTCTACCTTAGCAACTTTTGCATGAACATAACATTGCATGTGTCTTATTGTGGTAATTGTGGGTTTTCCTATATATGACTGTAGACTTTCACTTTCCATTGTAAAGTGCTGTCTTCTATCTAGTAACATTAGTGGGCTTTATCAAATCAGCATGGAGAGTAGGCATTCTCTTTATTGAAAGCTACAATCTTCTTGCCTAAAATTTTCAACATATTCTTTTATTTATAGAGTGGTCTTTTGCAAAATGAGAAGGTAAGAGATGTACACAGCTCAGTAACACCATGTCAACATTGTCCCCACCACCTTCCTCAGTCAGTAGAAAACAGTGCAAATGTTTGCAAAGGTGCAGGTGCAAATTTTGTACTGGAGGGTTCTAAACGGTTCTACACTGTTTGACACGCAAAGCGCCAAGCTGCTGAGATTCCTCTTTATGTTACATATGGGGTATTTTTAGCAGCAGTACCATTACGTGACTGCCAGGACGAGTAGATAGATACATACCGGAAGACATACTATACTCAAGAATATCCCATTGGAAACATGATAGTTTATCTGTCAACATTGATATCATATGTGCAGATGTAATGTACTAAAGCAACATTAGGGCACAAAGCGGAATATATACTTTATACGTGTTGGAAATAAGACGAATAGCTTGTACTTCAATGCTCAAATCATAGAACGTTTACACTGTAGAAAGGCAGGTTGGTGAGGCAATGCTAAGGTTTAATGACTATAAATGTTAATCCTTTTTCTTGTTCTTCCCTCACTATTTCCATTATCATTAATAAGCAGACAGACTCTTGAGACTTCCAACCTTCTTTCTCTGCGTCCCACAGATGAGAACTTCACTCTCAAACACGACAAAGCCTTCCTGCTGTCAATGGCCAATCGTGGGAAAGACACCAACGGTTCACAGTTTTTCATGTGAGTGACATGTACTAAATGGTTTCACTCAGAGCCCTGTAATAAGTAAAACAATTTAACTAACGTGCCATTTTGCAGTACTGTTTTTGCCTTCTGTCCCATTTTTCTATTATGAAAAAGTAGATTAGCATTTGTCATTAAGTGTGACGGTCAGTAATCCCCTCTCTGTGTAGTTGATATTCAAAGTGCAGAGAAACTTGGATTCGTTCTTTTTTTTACCTACAAATGTGTTACATTTTTTTCTCTTGCCATTTTTGTGTAAAATTTGCAGAAACTCTAGCATCCAGCTCTTCCAAGGTAATGTGTCTCCAAGGCTGTGTTTCTCTCACCTGACTGTATTTTATTATTTAGTACTTTTTATGGAACATTTTACAGAGTTCAATGTGTTTAAATATTATTCACCATTGGTTTGAGGTGTAATAAATGAAGATTATAGGCTTAAAGTAGTCGTCACTGTTGATTAGAAGTTTCATTCATGAATAATAACTTAATCTGATACATGTCACAGGAAAGATAGAGACTGTTTTACTGTTCAGAACTGAATTGGAATGCACTGAAGGGTCTCACAGATCTAGCATCTTTTGAAATTTCTTGGATGCTAGAAAACAAGGTTTGTGGAGGACTCTGTTCCATTCTAATTCTTTTCCTCCTTTTTCTCCCTTTTTATGAACCTTCCACTGCCATTGGTGGACCCTCCTCCCATCATTGCTCATTTTTCCTCAAACAGCACAACGAAGATGGCACCACACCTTGACGGGTGGGTTTAACCAAAATCTACAAAGAAGAGGCATTTTAGTTTGTTTTTTTTTTGTATCATTTTCTAGTTAATGTGTCTTTTTTTTATTGTCTTTGCACAGAGTCCATGTTGTCTTTGGGTTAGTCATCTCTGGGTTTGAAGTGATAAAGAAGATCGAGGGGCTAAAGACAGATTCTGCTAGCAGACCTTATGCGGATGTGAGAGTTATCGACTGTGGACAGCTGATCACAAAGTCTGCTAATGACGGCAAGTTTTTTTTTTTCTCCATATTTTACATTTTTAAACTTCAGTCTTGGCTCTATTAAGTTCTGGACCAGCTGGTAGTACTTTTCAATCTAAATGTTTTTAAGCATTCCAGTCAGAAGAAAACATTCAATGAAAATTTGTAACCTGTTTTGTCATATCTATTAGTAGGTCAGAGTCAGTACAATAAACTGGTGGTATGGAACACAACTATGCTCCAGTAAAAGCTGAAATATATATGGACAGGAAGTATGTTAATATAACTGAAGTTGAAGTTGAGTGTTTTGTTACATGGTTGTATATACAGGTGCACAGTGTATTGTTTGAGCATCAACATCACAATGTACGTGTGCGCAATAGTCACATCACAGGTCGTGCAATGTAGGAGACGAATGAGCTCAACATTTTCTCATCTAATTTCAAGGGAACCTGACACACACTGAGCACATCACAATCATTCTGAACTAGTGTGGAGTGAATCATTGGTAACAAGACTGAAAAATGAGCAATGAACAAGAGAGGGGAAAAAAAAGAAAACGAAGCCTTCATGCCAGAAAGAAAAACAACATCAGTTATGTGGAATTATTTCAGCTACAGGAAGGATGATACTGAAACATATGTTCTGTTTTGACCACTAATCTATTTGATCATTTGTGTCGGCACCACACAGCTGTTACTATGTGGTACCGACACAAATGCTGCTACTCCTGGGTATTTTTTCACATCGTGGTATATATGGCAGTGTCAGTTTATTTCTAATATTGTGCAGTTCTAGTTGTATATAATGTCAGTGCCCAATTTGATGTTATCCATTCTGAGCATCTGTACGTCCAGTTGTTTCCTCTTTCACTTTTTTACAGGGATTTTGTGTGTTGCCTTTGATTGTAACTGGGTCATATTTTGTGCTCATTCTGTAAGAGGTTGGCATTTCAATGCCAGTGTTTTCCCCCCAGTGGCATTAGGACGGGGCATGTAACCTGATCTTCTGTTTAATGAGGATCAGTGCTGTGATCTCTGCGGAGTTCACTTGGCATCTGCCCACCTGACTCTGCCAGTTCTGCTTACATCGAGACCAACATTGTAAACAGTGAAAGAAAGTTTTTGTTGTAAACTGATACACTATGCTAAAATTTATTTGTGGTATTTGACCTTTGTTTTTATCCTGTAAAGCAGGGGTCTCAAACATGCGGCCCGGGGGCCAAATGCGGCCCGCCAATGGTTCCAGTGCGGCCCGTGGGATGAAGAGCATCATAACCTATTAAATTAGTCCATATTTTCTCCTCAGTTTTTAATTTTTTTGCCTATAAATAACGACAATTTCAAATTTTTGTCATTGTTTGACTGCCAAAATAATATTAAATTATGACGATACTTACATTTACAAATTATCCTGTAATAATAAAATGTGAATAATCTGAACAAATGTGAACAACTTGAAATTTGACATAATTTGAACCATTTTCTGCTTCTGTTACTAAGAGTTTAGTGTCTTTGTAGAACTGATCCATAATAAAACACACAGACTAATACATTGAGGCAGGGATTTGTTAAAATTGCATTTATTTTCCTTATGAAATATAACTTGTTTTGTGTTTGGCTAATTTCTAAAACTATTTTCGTAATTTAATATTTTGTCTTGGTTTTTTTTGCAGTAAAACTGTGACAAAAATTTAAAGTTGTCATTATTTATAGGTTATTATGTTTTCATTTTACTGTTCCCGCCCTTTGGAGATCAAATCAGGGTGAATGTGGCCCCTGAAGAAAATGAGTTTGAGACCCCTGCTGTAAAGGATTTAAAGTGTTACTGAATGTGTAATATGTTGTACAGTCACCGAAACCTGATATTCATGTTAAATCTTCAGTCTGTTTCCAGTATTTTAGTCTACTCTGCAGATTTGTTACCAGAATTTGTCAGTGGAGATTGGAAAAAGGAAAATAAAAATCCTTCCTGGCCTTTTATTGTTTATGATGTTCTAGTAATATTAGTACATTTTTAAATATCTAACATGCTGTGATATTTCCTTCCTCAGTACTTGAAGGCAAGAGGAAAAGGACATCACATCCTGCTGACACTTCCCTCAATTCCCATAACTCGTCCTCTCAGTTTTCCTCTTCGGTGGAATGTGAAAGTGAACCTAATGAAAATAACACACAACAAAAAAATAACAGACGCGCTAGACGCAGACGGGCTAAAAAGAAAAAGAGGGAATCAAAGAATGAGCAGACAACTGATGTTTCATCCAAGCAAAGGTATATTTTGTCTCGTGTACATCCTTATGTAACTACTCGCATATGAAATGTGTCGTGTGACAGATCCCCTCAGTTTACCTGGCTAACAACCAAGCCTATATGCAAATAAGTATAGTGACGTCCGAGCCAGTAGAAAGGATACCTTTTTGCTTAACAGAATATGGTTTTACATACTGTTTGTTAATGTTCTTTCAGCCCTGCAGAAGGAGAAACGTTGGAGGCAGAAGCTGAAGTGGAGGGAGAAAAGGAGCAGAGTGCAAAGAGAGAAAAGCCTGTGGTTCGACCAGAGGAGATTCCACCTGTGCCAGAGAACCGCTTCTTGCTGCGACGGGACATGCCATCCCAGAAAGATAAAGTAGAGATGTCAGTTTAAGGGGTTTTACCTAAATACTTTTTTGTCATATCACTGGCCTGTTTACGTTAATGACTCCCTTTAAATAACATGTGACTGTTTTCCAGAATTGTAACGGAAGAATCAGCACTTTCAGCTGACCAGAAACCAGTGATCTCTAAGTCAGGACGGAAGATTAAAGGCAGAGGCACTATGGTATACTCACTAAAATTCACACAAATGATTTTTGTCTTTTTATGTACATTCTGTGCTGTTGGTAGTGTAAGGCTAGTAGTAGCTTTTGTCTATATACATACGATATAGCGAAAGAACCTGAAAAACTAGCAGTTTATTAACACTGTAACAAAACACTAAATGTACAAAAGGTGAAATATGACAATGCGACCATTATGATGACGTGAAATAAAGTGATGTCAGACTTTTATATAGTATTTGTGACAGGTCTATTGCTCACCTCATGCACAGACTTGTTCGCCGTGATGGAACATTTTTATGAGAAAGAAAGTGAATTTTAATTACATCCTTTTTCTCCCTGCTAACTGAAAAACATTTTATTGTTGACTTAACATATATTTGAATAAACTGACTGCAAATATAGCCTTTTCCACTGATACCCAAAGGCCAGTACATTGTTCATGACTCATTCCTACACACATTTACACACTACTTACTAACACAAAGCATTACCTTACCCACAGGGAGAATGGAGTTGAAGTAGAGTTCAGTGTTGTACTAAAGGATGACATATTGACAGGAGGAGCTGGAAATCAAACTGCCAATCCTGAAGTTTGTCAACTAATTGCTTTTCCACCTTAACTGAAGTCCTTTCTCTTGTTTTTGCAGAGATATCACACTCCAACAAGGTCTATATCCCGTTCTGCATCTGTGGAGGAGCATGGAAGCAGTGAAACACCACCACACTGGAAAGAAGAGATGAAAAGAACCAAAGTTTACCAGCCTCCGAGCGTAGAGCGTTGGACCAAAGGAGACAAGTATGACATCATGTTTTACTTAGCTGTTGTTGAATATTATTTTCTTTTCTATTTTGCTTCATGCATTTTTTGGTTTAACAGATTGAACGACCATTCCTCAAGCAGATGGGATGACAGGAGTGACTCTGCATGGTCCAATTCCCCAGACCGCTCTTCAGATCACAGCTCCAAGAAGTCCAGCCCACAGCGGCAACAGAAGAAGGAGAAGAAAAAAGCTAAACGCAAGAAGAAGGCCAAAAAGCGGAAACATGGTAAGAAGAAGAGCTCCAGGAACAAACATCAAGAGGGTCCATCAGATGACGAGAGGTCCGTGTCTTCAGGATGGCGGTCCAAGTCCAGAAAATCCCGTTCTCGCTCTCGTTCCACTTCAAGTCAGCGGCATTCATCAACTACGAGGAGGCGGCGGTCTTCCCACTCTCTTAGAACCTCACGATCCTACTCCAGGTCCTACACGTCACACAGTCGCTCCAGATCTCGAGGACGTTCCAGGTCTTACTCAAGATCCAGGAGCTTATCTAAATCTCAAAGTCGTTCACTCTCTAGATCGAGATCTCGTACATACTCTCGATCCAGATCACGGTCCAGGTACAGATCCAAGTCTCCGTCTAAGAAGAGGAGTTTATCAAGATCCCCAAGAAAAAGAAAAGCTGGTAAACCTAAATCAGATACCATAAACCCTGTGGCTGACAAGATTTCAGAGAGCAAAGTAACCCCTGGCCCCAGACTCCCCACAGTCCCCGCCCCTGAAACTGTACCTGTGATCCCCCTTAGTGACAGTCCTCCACCCTCACGCTGGAAACCTGGGCAGAAGCCGTGGAAGCCCTCCTACATCCAACTTCAGCAAATCAAAGCGAAAGTTGCTCTGAACGCGCTCATCTCAAGTGGACAAATGGCTGATGGTTTTACAGAAAAAGCTCCAACATCTATTACACCAAAATGTCCACCAAGTGACACCGACGGTGAATATAGGCACACTAAGAAAGCACACAGGACTAAACGGCACTCACGGAGTGGATCATCCAGGAGCAGATCCTACAGCCGCTCATATAGTCGCTCAAGGAGTAGAGGTTATAGCAGGTCCAGGTCCAGATCCCCTCATCGAGGTCATAGCAGGTCATCCTCCTACAGCAGATCAGACTCTGACAACTCCCAGAAAGGAAGTAACAACAAGAAAGAAGTATTAGACAGAGAATGGAAAGAGTACTACACGTCTCTAAAGAGGATAAAAAATTTAGACAAGTACATTTCCCTTGCTAGCACCCACTCAGGATCACAGAATAAAACAAGCAGTGAGGGTACTCCTGATGTCAGTGCCTCAAAGAGAAGTAGCTCTTTGGAGAAAAAAAAAGAGCAAGGTATTTCACAAGATCAAGAGACAAAACACAGTTCAAAGACAATCGGTAATGTCAATATCAAGTCTGAGTGGGACAGTGACAGTGACAAAGTAAGCCAAAGCAACAGCACTGCTCTATCAAAAAAACAGAAACAAACAGTTCAGTCCAGTGAATTTCCTGACAAAAAGCTCTCGTCCGTCACTGGGTGGAATTCAGAAAGTGATTCTGAAAATATGAATCCCAGGATTACAGCCATATCTGAAAAAGAGGAGGGTGAGGCTAGTTCCGAATCTGAGGATGAAGCTCTTAAAGCTATAAAAAAGACGACAGATGCAGTGACTGCTCTTGGACAGAAGATTACTGCTCTCATTTCTTCTCGCACCGAGGAAAATCCTGAGAAACCTCCAGAGCCTGAGAAGCATAAGAGCAAGAAGAAAACTAAACGCAAACATAAACACAAAAGGAGAGGCGAGAGCAAAACCAGTTCTCATCACAGTAAAGACAAAGTAAAGAGACCTAAAAGGAAACATCAGAAGCTGAAAGAGACATTCCACTGGCAGCCGCCTTTGGAGTTTGGAGAGGAAGAAGAAGATGATGAATCCAAGAAAGAGAAACATAGTCCAGGGAGAGTCAGAGAAAGGCCGGTTGTAGAAAATGTGAATGACAATGACCAAAATCTGACCTCATTCAGTGAGAAACCTAGTAGAGAAGAAGACAGAGGTAAGCAGAAGACAAGAGAATGTGTTAATAAAACCACAAAACAAACACAGCTTCATCGTCAGGCGTCTCATAAGAACGGTACTAGCAGCTCGTCCTATAACAAAGACCAACAGTCATTAGATGATATGGACATTTGTACCCCAGAGCGGGATACAAGTGTCGAGTCTGCAGTTACAGAAGATTTGACAAACTGCTCTGATTTTAAGCCTAAATCTACCTCCAAGTCTTCAAATATGGCAAATAAAGAAAGTCCAATACCTCATCTCCAGAGCAAAGAACAGAGTTGTATTACATCTACAACAACAGCTGGTGGAGCGCAAGATGAAGTAACCAAACCGCTTGACGCTGTAATAAATTTGAAATGGAAGCCTCTGAAAGGGATGTCGGCTCTACCAAATATGAATGTGCCACCGGTTACCACCAAGAACATGGAAATACAAGAACACCAGACGCCCAACACACAGGGAGTAAGAATGGAGATTAAAAGCAAAAGCCGAGTCCGACCAGGTTCTCTGTTTGACGAAGTCCGTAAAACCGCACGGCTCAACCAGAGACCAAGGAACCAGGACAGCTCCAGTGACGAAGGATCTCCCTCCGCTGGGAAAACCAGAGACGCAGCACATCCACGCTCTCCGAAGAAGTCTCGAACTGAGCCCAGGAAGTCTCGATCTGCCTCCACCCACCGATCCCGCTCCAGAGGGTGGTCCCATTCCTACAGCAGGTCCAGAAGTAGATCCCGGAGCTCCAGTTATTCCTCCAGGTCAGAATACATCACTGCCTACTGGCAAAGTGCATGAGAGGGCGGGGGGTGCCATCAGTAAATCTTTGTAAATGCCGGCAAGGCTTTTGGACGGAGATCAAGATTGTTGTGAAGTGATAAATGTGATGGATGTGAAGCATTTAGTCAGGAGTTAAATCTCTGTCTGATATTGAGCTTTTGTTTTATCTTGGTGAAAATGCAATTTATAACACAGTGGAACTATTTTTAGGAGCCGAAGCAGGAGTAGACGGAGACGTGGAAGAGGGCGGTCACGCTCCCGCAGCAGCACATATCGAAGTTACAGGAGTCACAGGTACGCCAGGAGACACTGATTTAATCTGTTGTGCCACCTAATGGATCCCTGGAGAAAAGCTAAAGACAGGGACTCACACGTAGAACAAACCCAAGTGTCCCTAGGGTGCTCATGTTCCTCTACAATGTCAGTCTTTAAAATCTGAACAGGTTATCACCACTCAAAGACCTACCATTGTGTGTTTTATCATAACATATGTCCTGTATCTGTGTGGGTGTTTTATTTTTTTTGTTTTTTTTTTTTTCAAATTGTCTGTCTCACTTTTTGTTTTTCTTTTGACCTGCATTAGTCGAACATACAGTCGCAGTCATTCCAGGAGTCGCTCGTCTCATCGCCACAGGAGATCCAGGTGTGTATGCTCCCCTCAGGTTATTTAGTCAAATAAAGAAAAACTGTTTAAACTTAAAGGTAGGTTAGGAGATCTTGGACAACAGTTCCTGCAAGCTATATTTTGAAAGTATACACACCCATGCCTCTTCGTCAGCCCACCCCTCGAAACCACGCCTTCAAAAATACATCAACTGTCTGGAGCGATCACAGAGGTTAATGAGCGTTCACGAGAACTCAACTATTTGATGGACGTATCAGCAAATCAGTCATTGTAAAGATGATCAGTACAACAATTGGCCAGAATTTTCCTCTGGTTCCACCCTCTGGACTGGACTAAAACATTTAGTTTTTTTGTGTTGGTAAACATTCTATTTCAGTGCATGATATGGAATCGTGACGAGGTTTTCAAGCAATATGGTAAAAAAAGTTCCAAAAAAAGATCTTCCACCCCACCTTTAAGCAGAGTATGGATATAATATAGAAATTGATCTGAATCATTATCATATGTTTAGTTCTTTCATAAATAGTGTTCCTTTGCCACTATCTATCTGTGAGTCTAAACCCACTTTGGAAGTATTCCCAGAGTAATATCCCCATTGTCATCCGGCTGTATGTAAATGCAGGTCAGACTCTTATGACAGCTATTCCAGTCGGAGTCGAAGCGCGAGCAGGAGACGAGGGCGCAGGCGAAGTGACAGCTACAGGAGCTCAGACCGCCGTTCCAGGTACGACACGCTGCTCCCCGGTGAACCCTGACAGGCATCAGCACAGTGGCATGTCTCATGTCAACCTGTTCACCTTTTCAGTTTTCCTTCTTGTGGCTTAATGTTAAATTGCGGTTTGACACAAAGACATTTCCTTTCACTTAACCCCAAAATACCACAGGGAGCACATAAATACGTCATCGTACTCACATCTATATTCAGCTTTTTTTATTCCTTAAAGGTAAAATATTTCATTCTAATCTGAATGCTGCAGGTCTTACCGATCCTCCAGTCGCAGTTCCTCCAGACGCAGGAGTCACAGCCGTGGCAGTCGGTACAGCTGAGAGGAAACACGAGCACACAGTCTGGACACTGAGCAAACACGAACAGTTACTGTTATCACTAATCAGCAACTAAAGCTCCAAAAGGAACAGTTGTATTTCATGTTTAATACTGTACTTTATTGTTATACCGACTTGTTGGTATTGGTATACAGAAGCTATTATTTTTTGATTGCGGTAGAATGTAAATATAAGGAACCACTTTACAAGCTAATACAGAGGCAGATCCTCATCTGTCTGGGTCAAAGACAGAGTGAAATGTTATCAACTTGCTTTCTCTGGCAGCCACACATTTTCTATTTCAAAACATGAGAATTCAAGTTGTGAATATTTTATATTACTGTATATATACTTACCTATTTTCTACTTTAGTTTTTCTATTTCCTCCTCATGGACTGGTGTGTATGGGTTGAGGCTTTGCCTTAAATTCATGGGCAACAAGAAAAGATTATTCTTAAGAAAATGAATGGGGGGAAAAGTTGGTGTTTGTTGAGGGTAAATGGTTCATTCCGTTTCCTTTCTATGTCATGAATGTTAAAACTACTCAAAGAATAGTAGGTCTGACTTACATCTATTGAAACTATTATGAATGTTAATGGGTAATAAATGCTACCACATAATAAGACTTGTTTTCTTCTTAATTCATATATGTAGTAGTTTATGGAGACTGTATTTGTACAATGGTGCCATCTATCTGTTAATTCAGTACTGCAGTGGGAGCCTGCTGTTCATCAGACCTTTGTGCATGTATATCATACTTATGCACTGTCTGACAAAAGGATTTACAGTTTCCTGTTAAATTTCATGTGTATAGATTGATTAATGCATGACTATAATACCACAAGCCAAGCTGGGTACTTCACTGGAATAAGAAAAAGAGATGACTCCATTAAATTATTAACCCTACTCAGAAGTAATTGAAAATGCACATCCTTCCTGGCTAATATTTGCATACACTTGAACCTCTGCAGGTGTGTGTGTGTGTATCTGTTAATTGATTGTGCATGCAGGTAACATCAATTGAAATGGGTCCTACTGGATACCCTCAGCATCTGCCTCATTGTTATCTGAAAGTACAGGTCATGAATGCATCAGGGCTCTTCAGTATGGACAGCTTTCACTGCAAATCAGATCTGGATTTTCAGTCCTCCATGCCCAAGCAGAGAAACAACTGCGTATATGTGGTTCTGTATTAACATGCATTATGTGCTGTGGACAAATGTCAGGGAATGTAATACAGATGTGTGACAGGGAAATATGCCGTACTATGATTAAAGGGAAAAGAAATAATACATTAAAAAAATATATGTTTACTTTGAAGAAAATAATATGTGCTTCTATTTTCTAAAATTCTAGGCTTTTACTTCCTTAAATGCAACAAAAAGAAATCAAAACTAACCACCACTTATGTTCACATTAAACTCATTAAAGACAACACAGTGACACATGAGTTTGAAAAATTATACTATTTCTTCCACAAAATAAGGGCATTGTAGGGCACAAGGAAGATGTGAAACTGGTCGTAAAAGCTCATGAGGTTTGATGAAGAAAATTATCATTTTCTTTCATATTTTAGAATAGAAATGAAATCATTTCTACAAGAGTCTGTATATCTTTATTAGGTACAATCCAAAGTACATATTGTTTTACATTGTCACATAGCTAAAATTCAATGACAGAAACAAAAAATAATATTTTTACTTCAGTAAATGTTCCGTCTGGAGGTTGATTCACAGTATCTTTGGTCGTACACACACTAGTGTTGCAGCCTCAGCTGAGCCCTTGACATGGCCTGATAAATGGACACTGCTCCAGGTTGTGATCAATTCTTCTCCCACCTTGTTATGAGCATATTGACTTCTGCTTCTCAGAGGTGAACAATGGCAATGAAATCTGGAGGCCCTGAAGTGCTGATTTACAGGTGTGTGTGTGTGTGTGCACACATGTGTGGATGTTAAAGGTCAAGGTTTACCTCGTTGATTACTTTCACATTTTGTTAGAAGCACCGTTAAAGCACGATGGATGGATGGAAAGTGTTAAGATTACACATTAAATTAATTTAATATATAGCATTAATATGTGTAGTATATCTGATTGTCAGTGACCTCTAGTGGTAACGTTACTTATTGCAGTTAGCCAAAAACCTCCACATTTAAACTACAGTGGCCACAACAATTAGCAGAAGTGTCTCATTAGGACCAATGTTTGTTTTTGTATTCTCAAGCTTTAATAAGTATTAGAACTTCACACATATTATTTTCATCATTATGATTCTTGTGTGCAGTTTAACCCCTTGGTGTATGAATTCTGAGAACCTTAGTGGAGATGTTTTTCCTGAGTGTTTTTATTCGTATTTTAAAAAAAACACAATGTGATTGGATTTTTTTTAAATCCTGGAATTACAAAAATGTCCACTCAGCTGGAAAATGTGTATTTAATTTTTGAAGCAAAGAAACATGTATTTGAAACTCATCATCAGAAAGTAATATGCTGTGTGAAAGTAAAATTAAAATGAATGAATGAAAAACATTTAAAAAATTCAGTCAGTTTCTCACATTTTAACAAACTTTAATACTATTTAATACTTTAATTATGGAGATAATATGTAAAGAAAATGAATGAATGTCAGTGTATTGGATGATGCATAACCAACAAACTCATTAATATACAAGAGAACAGCTGTGGAATAACTGCCCACTGTAATGACCAGTATAGATGAAAGGGTTAATGTATTAGGTGATAGTAGGGCACCTTGATGCTGGAAGCTACCAACAAATTAACAAAATGGAAGAAGAAGGATCCTCCCCCTGTGTAAATAAGAGTCATAGTAAGGTAACAAAATACAACAGTTCTGTTTTTGTGATTAATGGAAACATGATTATGAATATTAATGGGTGTTTCTATGAAACTGGTTTATTTTGCTATCTGGCACTTTTCCAGCTTTTTTAGACCCAATAATAAAAGAGAAATTTATGTATATTTCCCCCCAGGATGTACCTAATGATGTCCTCAAATAAATGCAAAAAATATATTCTCTTGCTCTGACCATCATAAAATTAATAAAATGTTTAATCAAATATTGGGGCCAAAAATAGAACCAAGATTGGCACATGAAAAGCTACCTTAGTGTTAATGTATTTAATCTGAAAACAAGGATGTAAATGGTTTTATATACCTCTATAAATCCTTACATTGTCTTCCTGTGGTTCAAAGGATAGAATTCAAAATCTTACTCCTGGTCTATAAAGCACTAAATGACCTTGGACCCAAATACATCTTAGACCTGCTGGTTCCATATGAAACATCCAGAGCCCTGAGGTCATAGGTCATCAGGAACAGATTTACTGTGTGTTCCCAAAATCAGAACCAAACAAAGTGAAGCATCATTCAGTTGTTCTGCTCCTTACCTTTGAAACGAACTACCTGAATACCTGAGGTCTGAGAAAAACTGTCAGTTCATTTAAATGAGGCCTGAAAACATATACTGTTCACTGGAGCTTTTATTTAAAATTGTAATTGTCTTTTAATGTTTTATGTCTCTTATTTTAATTGTCTTTTAATGCATTTTAATGATTTTAATTTTCTTATGTGTTTTATGTAAAGCACCTTGAATTTTCCTGTACACGAAATGTGCTATACAAATACATTTGCTTATTTATGATGACTATAGTGGGTGTAATAATAAAAAAAGAAGAAGAAAACAATAGGTTATAGCCTACTTCCTTCATGATAAATGATCTCTTTATTTTATAAAACCACATCAAACTACAGGAAGAACTATGTTTCTGTTATTTCTAATTTGGATCTTGCGTTTTGTAAATGAAGTTAGATTGAGTTAAAAATGGGAAATAGCCTGCACCCCTTGACCCCGTGCCTGTTTGGCCTGCTGACGTCATAGTTTCGCGAGCGCACAGTGAGAGGAAGCGCACGCGGGTTTGCGCCATATGGCTATTTGCCCTTTCCAGTCCTCCACACGCCAAAATAAAATAAATAAATAAATAAAATAAATAAATAAAAATCCAAGTACAGTACAAAGAAATGCGCCTGTCTCGCAACTCCGCTTTAAACAGTACCATGTCCCTTTAAAAGCGTCTGACAAAAAGCCCATATGATCCCTGAGCTCCAATCACCAATTCCTTCTGCAAAAGCAGCCTCTGCATTTTTGTCTGTCTGAATGCTACAGTAGCACGGGGGGGAAAAAGATTGAGGATAAGGAAAAAGCTGAAGAAATGTGAGAATTGAACGGTCATTTTCATGGCGAAGGGAAAACTGGTGCGAAAGGAGTTATTCTGGGACTCCTTTGAGCCTCGAAACGCTGGATCAAAATGGTAGGCTATAGAGGAGCGCAGCATTTTTGTTTATTTTTTGTCCCTTCTTGATCTCTCTTGCAAATTTGGGCTACTTAGCAGGCCGATCAAACTTGTGTTCCTTGTACTGTTTTCTGCCACTGTCTGTCACTGGTGTGTGCGGTGCGTTGTGTCCTTTGCGGTGAAGTTTGTAACTTGCCGACATAGCACAAGTTGGAAATTGAAGCTGCTGAAAGAATGCAATGGCTACAATAGCCACATTGATGCAGAGAAGGAGTTAAATTCTTTCATATCAGGGCGATTCTGCACAAAAAAAAGAGGCTCAGGTCGTGACTGGTGCATATAAGACAAGATGAGTATGTGAAGATGAAGTGGCCCGTTTCTGCTCCAAAAAAATCCAGACAGCCAGTTCAGGACAAGTTTGTTAGGCTTTGACATTCATGCATAAATTAGAGAAATTCCTCAGTGCTGTTTAATACAAGAGTTGATGCCACTCTTCAGCGACTCACTAACTTAATTTGCTTGGGGGTGACACTTAGGTAAAGGTGAAATTGTGCCAGGATTGATAATAATAATGATTTAAATAAATGCATAGAAATCTAATTCCAGTCTTTGATAGTCAGACACAATGCCTGCACAAAAGATAGATGTATTTAATTTGAAGTGCATTCTGTCTGCAAAAAAAAAAAAAAAAAAATCTCTTTATGATCATGCATAACCTGCTTTTATTTTTTTTTAAATCGCACACGCATCCTCAGATGATCTCCAACATTTGTACACATGTGAAGACAGCCCTGCACGTATAGAGTCATGGCAGAGGAGGCAGATAGTGAAGCAGACAGTCAGCTCTGTCTCCAGGGTCATTTTAGGATGCCTCATTAGGAAAGCATGTGGAGCTTGATGCAGTGGTGGAGTAATCCCAGCGCGCGTTCACATCTGGAGGCTTGGGTTAATATCTGGGTCAGGTCAGCGGGGTTAGCCCTGGTGCTCGCTGGGTGGTTTCTGGTGGGAGCAAAAAGAGACAGAGTGAGGTTTGGTTTTGTGCTGTGTTTTTTCCTGTGTGTGTGTGTGTGTGTGTGTGTGTGTGTGTTTATGCACTCATGAGAGTAAGCTGTGATAAATAAAGTGCAAAGTGTGCTTGGCTCGTTGTCGATGAATACAGTGAATGTGATCATAGATGGTGTGTCTTTGGCTGCCAACATGCCCCAGATAATTTCTGCAGTTGCTGTGATGACATCAAAAATAGATAAATCCCAGTTAATTTAGTTTTTTCAATCAATATCCTCTTCTTGTATCCCATAAGCTGTTTTATCTGCATGAAAGATTTATTTTTTAAAAAAAATCTGAACATGTCTGAGATGTTTGTGTTGAACTGCAGATTTTAGGCCCTTGTAACTGTTTAATTTCATTGTCAAGTCCTGAGAAGCTCCTTCTCCCTCTTCACATGGTGCTGCGAGTTTTACGTAACTCTCTATTCAGGGCATTCCTGCCCACCCTTGACTTTGAGGCTTCACTGTCTCTCGGTGCTGAGCAAGGAACTCTCTTTAGTCCTTGTGACAAGTGCAGCCATTGCAGAGCCTGGCAACAAACTCCAGCAGACATCTTCGGGCCCCAATAGGAGGCCACTCTCCGTGGAAACCCAGACCATAGGTGCTGCTAATTTATGCCCCTGAGATTAAGAACGGTGGACAAGGCAGTGCAGACAGCAAGGTCAAACGCACTGAGCTTATGTAAGGATTCTTTTGTTCTTTTTGGCTGAAGTTTGTCTGAAGTATCCTGTAAGTTAAGGAGACACTCGGATGAAACACACTATTTTCTTGTTACTCACATTCAAGGAGCGGCAGTGCCAGCCAGGATCAGCCTATCTTCATCTGGGAACGCAGTTTCTCTAATTTAACCCCTGCGGCACTTTTCTTTTTAAGAGACTTTGAACTCTATTATCAAAGAGGCCAAACAGCTTTTTTCTTTTTGCACTGCTTGATATGAGGATTTCTATTAGACTTTCATTGTCAGACATTTAAAGATATTAAGGGAGTTTAAAAAAAAAAAAGGGTGGTGGGGGGGGGGGGGGGGGGGGGTCTGTCTAAAGTGTGTTCTTAGAGCTTTTAGCTGAATTCAGGCCAGAGGGAGAGATAGAGACTTAGGAGGCACTTTAAAGCAGATGGGAATGAGTTTTCATGCTGTTTTCAGAGAATTGCCAAGTACCAAAGTAGGATGCCTTGATCTGATCATCGTGACAAATATTTTTGGACTTGTATACAAAGATTAATGTTCCCATCCCTAAGTTGTAAGGATGCACAAACACATTTTCTTTATCTGTTCATTGAAGGTGTAATCATCATTTGTGAGATGTCCATTGATTGGCTGTGGTTATTGAAAGCTGATGCTCCTCCTCTTCCTCTTTTTCCTCTCTGTCCTCTCTGACCTTCTCATCAAACATCACCTGCCTCCACACACACAGAGTATCGCCACACCAGAGAGATTCCTCTGATAAGGACCTCTTTAGAGTCTTGTGTTTGCCTCGTCTCTCTTTGTGTCAAGCTATGAAAGGAAGATATCACAGTTTCATCCAGTGTAATACCCCTCGGCTCTGTCTGCACCTGCTCTCTGGCACACATCAGAATGATCTTTTGTCTCCGGTAGATCATTAAATATGCATTTTCATGCATTTATTTTCTGGTTGTCTGACAGAATGACATGCTCCTATTTGGATTTTGCAAACAGAAGTATCTCTGTTTGTACAACCAGCCAGTGTTGAGGTTGCATACTTTATTGTGCCACAGGTATTTGGCGTCACAACCCCATGTTTACTGATGAATGCATGCACAGCAGGCGAGCGTGCGTCCGTGTTGTGCACATGCGTGTGTGGCGTTGGCTTGGGAACAGTGTGTTATGACTCCAGCAGAGCGGTGGTGTGTGAAGCATTGTAACGTGTGTGTGAGGAGGAGATGCCAGCACCACGGGCCCCTCTCTTGGCCAGGCTTCCTGACTCAGCGCTTCCTCTCCCAGCTCATTGGCCCAGACACAAACTTCCTGGCAGAGCTTCAGTGCGGACGCTCTAACCTCATCGCTGCCACCCCCCCCCCCCCCCACCCCCCCACCATCAACCACCACCCGCCTCAAGGCAGCTCCTTTAATTATCCAACCACTCGTCCGAGTCATCTCGACTCCACACGACCAGTGGTTGATGTCTTCTTTCAACATCACTTTTGATTGGCCAACACACACACACACACACACACTCTGTCCCCAGATTCTCCGAACTGTCAAAACACACTACTGTTGTCCAGTTTGTTCGAAGGACAAGGTGGTTAAACGACTTTGCAAATCATGCAGCTGTGGCTATCCTGCTCACGCTGTCAAATTTTAATGTACTGTACGTCGCCAAGATGCTGCTCATGCTGTGTTCTCATCCTTATTTTTGTTTGTGCATCCCAATTTCATGCTCGGGTAAACGCGTATCAGTTGTAGATTGGCTTGTCACCTGTGCTTGCATTAACATATAGATGGAAATGTATTTAAATCTAATGGTGAAAGCTGGTGCAGCACTGCCAGGGCAAGGCTGGGGCAAGTCCAAACTGCCAGATTAGGACAAGAAAAAAAGCCCACAGTGTGGAGGGGAGATTGGATGTCTAGGATTAGAGCAGCACTAATGCTGATAATATTGTCTTTATTAATTGCAGCCAGCAGTGAACGCTGTGGTTAAGAAAGTTTAATGTGTTAATAGGCTGAGGGGAATAAAATAATTAGCTAAAGTGGTGGAAACAGAAAGCAGAATAACCAGCAGCACATTTCAGTAATTTTTGATTTGCTATTTTACCTCAAATCTCAGTTTCCTACAGTTTGTGAGCTGACAGATACGGAGTTCATTTACCATTTCTTCTCTGAGACTTTTACAAATTCAGGAGTAAGACTGGAACTAATGGCTTTTTTAGTAATTGGCTGTTGAGAACTTAATAATTTTTAAGTGCACTCCAGTGATTTACTCTTGGTTGAAAACTATTTTAAAATGAAATGTTTGCAGATTAATTTGCTGCATCTCTGTTGGATAGGTATTCCTGGTAGATACTGCAGATTATGACGTCTTTATGCTGCCATTGGATGATTTCCGCTGATTAATCCTACACCAATCTGCATCACATGCACCACGAGTTTATTGGATTATATAATCCCACAGCCAAGGTGTAACTATCAGCCTTAATACCATTATTATCCGATAAACTGTGCCATCCCACTGAGTATTAAAGTCCACTTTAATGTGGCTGTGCTTGTGACAGTGCAGTGTGTGTGACCTCAGTCATGAGTGTGTTGCTACCCCTGCTGCTCTGGCCCCCCCTTTAGTCATTGAACATTGATTTTTATTAGCATTTTTTATCATAGCGCTGTAATGATCACCATGGGGCTTGTTAAAAGCAGACACATCTTTACTCTACCGAGCCCTTGTCGTTTGTGTCATTACAGATCTGGCTGATCTGTGCAAAAGCAACATGTTTGATACCAGGATAATGTGAGTTCAGTCACATTTACTTCCTCTTTTTTCCTCTTTATGCATCAGTGGTGTCATCTCATAGAGCAAATTTCTTAATTTCCCCTTTAAATGCATGATGATAATGCATGGGCGGCTGTGGGTGAGTGCATTGAGGTTGCAGGCATGTGAGTGGATGCGCTTGCACATCTGCTACTGTATATGCTTCTTCTACCTCAAGGTCAGTGCTGGGTCTCTGTGCTGATTGGATTTAGAGGAGAGGAGGGAGTGCAGACTGCAGACAGAGGAGAAATCTTCCACTAGACACAAACACTAAAGGAAGAGAGACAACTTGGCAGACTGCTTTCCATCCATGCCATGTCTAGCCCTGCTGGTATTCTAGGCCAGATAACACCTCGAGGATTAACACAGGCCACGATCCTCACCCAGGGAATGTGAATTTGCTCGTGTGGATCGGCATCTCTGGACTGAACCTGGCTGACGTGTGGCGTCAGCAGCGAAGGTCTTGTGAGCACACAGAGGGCACAGTGTCAGTCATTACCCTGATGACTTTTTAATGGCTGTCTGATTGGACTCCGCGAGAGATGACATGCCCTTGTCCCGTTCTCTTTGGTTGTGTTTACTTGTGAGCTGATCCATTTCCCACCACCTCAAAGAACTGTGATGTTACTGTGATGTTGTAATTGGTTGATCTCTTTGTGGAGAGTTTGTATTCAGCCTTGTCATGCTCTGCTCGTGTCTGTGCTCATGATGACTCAGGGATATGTGCGTAGGGTGGGAGCTGCTCTGCTACCATCTCTATGCCAGTGAGTGTGATGAGGCCTGACACTGTGCCCACTCTCCTTCCTCCGGGTGTCAGTCACATCGAGCCCTGTACCGGGCCCCTCAGCAGGAGGCCCTCGCATTGCAGAGGGCTGCTGAGTGTGCTCTTTACTGTAGGTTGAAGTGCGTGGGTGGAAGTGGCAGAACCCTTGACTCCCCACCTCCCCACAGGGTGACAACAGAACCAGGGCATGAGCTCATGAGATTCCTGTCACACAGTCTGTTGTGGTTCTCTTGTTGTCATTTCATCATTTTCAAGTTCAGATTCATCACTGTGCATATGGACAGTTTGACACTTAGCTGCTAGCAGGTTGAACCTAAGTGACACTTTCATAAAAAGAATCAAATTTGACTAAGGGGAAGATACTGGTGAAAAGTTAATATGTGAACTTAGCTACAGTTTAGTGAATGTGACGACTTGAAAGGTGCGTCAGTCTTACTCGACTACTTGATTATACTTGGATACTAGGAACTATTCCTTGACAGTATTTCCATACAGATACTATCGTACCTGCACAAGGTGTGGGTCTTGTGGGGCGGCCATGGCTCTGTTGGTAGAGCGGGTCATCCAGGAACTGAAGGGTTTTTGGTTCAAATCCCGCTCTGTCCTAGACAGTCCATTGTGTCCTTAGGCAAGACACTTCACCCTCCTTGCCTCCAGTGCCACTCACACTGGTGGATGAATGTTTGGTGGTGGTCAGAGGGGATGTAGGTGCAAAATGGCTGCCACACATCTGTCAGTCTGCCCCAGGGCAGCTCTGGCTAAATATGTAGTTTACCACCACCAGAGTGCGCATGTGAGAGTGAATGAATAGTGTGAAGCACTTTGAGTGGCCAAAAAAGCACTATATAAATCCAATCTATTATTATTATTATTATTATTATTATTATTATTATTATTAAGGTGCCGTCAAGCTTGCGCTGATTTTTTTTCATCAGCCATCAAAGACAGAAATGTCTCGACCTCCACGACCAACAATGGTGTAGTTTTGTGGAATGCCATCATTGCGTTGGAGACTGAATTTAACTGATCACTGTTTACTGTAACTCCAAATCTATTTTCTTAAAAAAGGTGGGTCGCACATTGATAACACATTGATGCAGAGACAACTCGACCAGTCAGTGTTTATGCTGCTGACACATCATGTTATAGTATCACTTGGAACCTCAGCGAAGTAGATACTATAGAATTCTAAGACCGGCACCATGGGACCAGTGGAAAGGCCCCAAAGCCAGTAGAATCAGGCAGAAACATTACTAATGCAAACATGGCTTAAGTTTAAATGTTTCAAGGTGGTGGCCTATATGTAATATCTGTAGGTTGTTTTAAAGTGAGAGTCCAGGATTTCACTAAAATGACTGATGAATCTAATGCCATGTTTCCACTAGTCTTGGCTCTATCTGATTCTACTTACTTAAAAGTAAAAGGATATTATAAAGTGATGTGTCAGCAGCGGAAACATGATCTGGTGGAGTTGTCTCTGCATCATTGTGTTACCAATCAATCAATCATTCATTCAATCAATCAATCAATCAACCCGCCATTAAAAAAAGGAAAAAAAACAAAACATTTGGAGTTGCAGTAAAGACACCGGTAAGTTAAATTCAGTCTGCAATGCAATGATGTCGGTCTGCAGAACGACATCGTCGTCAGTCATGGTTGAGACATTTCTGCCTGTGGGGGCTGAGGAAAAAAAAATCAGCACTAGCTTGACGGCCCCTCTCGATGTCCAGGTACGATATGTCTGTAATACAAACGCTCTCAAGGAATAGTACGTGTTCCCTGAGCCGACTGGAGTAGAATGGAGTAGTGGAAATATGGCTTAAACCTTAATAAACCCCGCCTCTTGAAAACACTTTACCTGATTTGCTCTATCTCTTCAAATGTCTGAAAACATATTTTTCTGACTTTGACCTTTGACACATATTCATCTAACTTTAATGGAATCTTTTCTGGAACACGTCACACCTTTCCTTAACATTTCCTGAAAATTGCTCCAGTATTTTTTGTGTTAATTTGCTGATAAAGAGACAGACAGGCAAAAAAAAATCCAACCAAAACTATTCCCTTGCCTCCAGGGAATAACCAGATTGATTGGACACGAATACATGGATTAGCTGTGATGTCATACACATCTGTAATAAACAAAACACATTTCACAACAACACAAAAATTCTTGCTTTATGATGTCATATTCTGAAGGAAAATTTGAATCCTTTATGGAATTAGAAGTTAACTATAAAAATGTGAAAATTAATACAACTTTAGGCATTTTCAGTCAATTTTTACATTTGAGTACATTTTGATGATTTTTTTTTAAATTTGTAATATGTTTTCAATTAGTTTTATTTGCAGATGAAAAGTAGTGTTAAGTAGAATGAGAATACATCAGAGAATATGTGCGTACTGCCAAATAAATACAGCCTGAGTGAATATGGAGGCAGGTCTTTCTCAGCTCTTATTTTTGATGGTGTTGGACTCTAATTTGTCAGCAGCTCAGTGTCTGAACATAACAAAATGCAAAGCAACAGAATAAATTTTGTATTCTATACTTCTGGTGTTATTTATTAATTTATTTGCGAAGCACTAGAGTTTGATAAATATGGATTGGCACTACTGCAGCACTTATTGAATTTACTTAAACTTGTATTTACTTTCTTTTCATTGTTTCGTTAATGACTGTATTGTCATATGTTCTTTCTTTCCTAGTTCATTCCTGTTTTTAGCTGTTTCTTAACAGGCCAGGACAATAGATGAAAATTATCCCTGTTGGCTAATCCTGTCTCATTTACAGTCGCTGTTGATTAATGAGTGCTGTCCCTGTCAAATAAAGCAATAAATGAAATGAAATGTCAAAGTGAAAACGGATTTCTACAATGCAATATCAGTTAATTAAAAAAAATAATGAGCTGACATAAATACTTCAAGTAAGTAGTTAGTATTTGTATTTGCACCTCTGGCTACAGTCACATTATTGAGTCTTTGTGCAAAGATTTTAATGAGGTTCAAACATTTAGGCCTTGCAAATTTACTCCAGAACTGCTGTCACGTTGCTCTAGCGTTCATCCTTAACTTCTGCACTGGATTGAGGTCTGGGCTTTGACTTGATCACTCCGGAACATTCACCTTGTTGTCTTTAAATCATTTCCATGTAACCTTTGGTGTATGTTTCAGGTCATTGTTTGGCTGGAAAGTAAAACCTTCTCCCAAGTTGTACTTCTCTTACTTGCACACTGAATCACATTGTCCTCTAGCATTTCCATATATTTAGCTGCAGTCGTTCCAGCCTTTGCCTTTACCGGTCCTCCAGGGCTACCTGCTGAGAAGCATCCCTGCATGATGCTGCCACCATCCCGCTTCATGGTGGGGACGGTGTGTTTTTAGTGATGTACAGTGTTTGATGTCTCTTCCAATAGCCAGAAAGCTCTTTTGGTCTCATCAAACTGAGGAACTCTCTTCCAAGTCGACCTAGGAATGTTTCACCTGCCCTTGTGTTAAGTCCAGTGCAGGTTATTTCAACAGTGGCTTCCTGTTTTTCATTCTCCAATAATCCTTTGACTGTTGAAGGAGGGGGGGGGGGGTCTCCTCCATTTTAGTCCCTGAAATTTGTAACTCCTTCTAAGTAATTTAATTTGTGGATTTAACTGATATCTCTTGATTTGGAATGTTTTCTGTATTCAGCCACTGACCTATACTTTACAGTAACCTTTCTTTGGAGCCGTTTGCGGTGATTGTTTGTCTTCATTGTATAATTGTTGTAGTTAGAATTATTTAATTAATTAGTTGTTAGACCTTTCTTTATACTTTAATTACTTGAGATGCATTCACACTAGTTATGAGACTATGAGCATAAACAAGCTGGTACTCTCTTCAATTCAGTCAGTTACTTCCAAGGGGGTGAATATTTAAGTTATTATATGAATTAATTGCCATAAAATGGTTGGTATGTGATATTTCATACCTTTTTTTTGGTAAATTATTACCTCTGCCAAGCAGGTTATGTTTTTGCCAGAGTTTTTGTCTGTCTGTTTGTCTGTTAGTTAGCACAGTGTTTCCCAACCCTGGTACTCGAGGTACACTGCAGATGTTTCTCTCTCCAGTCACACCTGATTCAATTGATCAGCCAATGAAATAGCTCTGCAGAAAACTGATAATGAGCGTTAGGTGTGTTCAAAGAGGGAAACTTCTAAAACATGCAGGATAGTGTGCCTCAAGGACCAGGGTTGGGAAACACTGATTTAGCAAGTTAACTCAAAAAGTTCTGGGCAGATTATGATAAAATTTACAGGGTATGTTGGTAATGGGGAGATCTGGAAATGATTCGATTTTGCTGGTGATTGGGGGTGGGGTGGGGTATCTACCTTGGCGGAGGTCTGTGCTCTCAGAGTGCTTTTCGAGTTGTTTTGAAACCCAAATTCTATTAACCAGAATTTCATTTGTGAAAGAAATAAGAGGAAAACAATTTATGCTAGTGTTTATTTTAACAGAAAGTCTTTGTGTATGTAATATTTCGACTACTATGTGTAATTTAATTATGTTGTTACCCAACACTAGATATTAATAGGTCTATGTCATGGACTTGGGTGTTTGAAAAGTCAAACATGAAGGAGGGGATGTAAGAGGACATTGAGTTCAGTCTGAACAGTTATGGAGGCAGACGAAGAGAAAGCTTTAACCCCCTGCAGTGTTCTCCCCTGGGACTCCCTCCTGCCTGAATACAACCTGCCCTCCCTCACACTATTGATGTGTCCATGACTCTGTGTTGTGCTCTGACATTGGCCTCGACTAATGGTTCTGTGTGTTCACTGGTCAGCAAGCAAACAAGACAGTCAAGGCTGCTGTTTTTTTATAGTTCCCTGCTCATAAATCTGCCCTGATACACAGTGTGCACACGTTTACATATAAGGAACACAATATTTTAAACAGGAAAAAAAATCTGTAGTTTTACTCATGTTTGTTCCGTTCCAGGTTTACAATGCATTTGCCATTAGAAGGATTTATTTTACAGATAATTGTCCACACTACATTACCATCAACAGACAGGGGGGCTTTTAAAATGGCAGCTCTGTGGAGGTCACGGCATATCAACTCTGTAGCCCAGCTGCATAGTGACGGAGATGCAGACTTTACAGAGTAGTAAATCCACACAGATTGCCAAGTGCAAAGGTGTGGGAGAGAGAGGGCATTTTCACCAGAGAAAGTCAAATTAAAAAGCGGGAGTTCAGGCTTCTGGATTCTCAGACTCAGCACTATCTGGCTCCGTTTCAGGAGTCGAGCCACTGCCAAGTGCATACCACCGGGCCTGACATGGCCGAGCTGGGCGAGGATTCACCACAAACAGGATCTACTGATATAATTTGCAAGATTTGACTGACATCACCATCAGCAAGGAAATCTAAAGTAACAGCTTTTCAGCAACAATAAGCAATGAAATATTTTTTCTCATAAATCATGCAGGCTCCTCTTGGGCCCCACCGGTAATCCGGTGCCTCATCCATCACAGGTTCATCAAAAGTGGATTAGAGCTAAAGTATTTAAAGTTTCAAACTATGAATTTTAATTAATGCAATGCCTTCAGGACGATCAGGGAAATGTTTTCAGATGATGCAATTATCTTTCCAAAAAGCATCAACCTTACAAATGTGAACAAATTTGACATCAGACTCCTACTCGGGTAAAATATATTTTTTCCTTTAATACAGCAGCCCATTAGACAAGTTAACCAACTTAAATCTGAATTTGTTTTTGTGTGAGTTGTCACCACTCAGTGTGTTAAAATTTGACATTTAATTAAAGTGCTTCCATCAGGCCAATTAGTATAATTTGTTAGAGAAAAAAATGTGACTTGACTACATTCCAGTGTTAAATGATGTATGGCTTAACACTATAGCACATACATATTGCAGTATAGCTATTTTTAGGTGTCATTTATCTCCAACATGATCAGATCCTTCTTCTTCTGAAACATATAAGGAGCATATGAAGTTCACTGATGCTGGATTAACACACATAAACCTTGAGAGGAATCTTGAGACCCTCTGAGGCCTCTACAATGCAAGAGGATCTCCTTACATGTTGTGTTTGGCAGATGATGAAATGATCTGAGTGGAAAAGCTGTACAGAGCTTTGATTGAAGCTCGTTTAAATGACACCTCTTGTTGGGTGCGTCTGTAATCCCCCCGCTGCGTGTTTGTCACGGGTCAGGCCAAATATGAATAATGTATAGGGAGACATCTGACTGAGAGGCTGGGTAGAGGTGCACTCCCTCTAATGACAGCAAACAAGCTCTCTCCCTGACATTTCCAAGAAAGGGGGGGAGGCAGAGTGAGAATAGGTGCGGGAGATAATGACGCACAGAGATGGAGGGAGTTTGAAGTACTCCAGTTATGATTACAGTATGTGATGAAATGTGACAGCGTGGCTTCATCTATAGAGCTTATTGTGATAAACACTGTAGCTGTACAGAGACTACAGGTATTCACTGTGATTTAATAGTACTGAGTCATCGCTCAATAAAATCCTGTCATTCTGTCGTCTATTAGATTCACTACAGCATGTACACTGTAGAGTTAAATGATTAACTTCAGGTCTGAATAGTCACCAGAAGGTTTTTTTTTTTTTTTTTTAATATTCTCACATCATGTGAGTGATATTTTGTCACAGAAGCTTCTTTATGGTAAGAATCATGCAGCCTGTCAGACACTGTCAAATGGAGACGAAAACCAGAAATGCATAATGACATTTTCTAATTAGGTAGGTGAGTGCAGTATCTACATTCACATCCATTAAGGGGTTATATGCAATGTTAATATTCCAAACCTTATCCTGACTTATGCTAACCTTCAATCATGTTACATCTACTAAACCATCCATGAATCGACTACATATCCACAGACTGTATCATTCACTGAATAAAGGATAATTCTCGTCTGTATTATGGTATAATTTTCTTCTTCAAAAATCCAACTCGTAACCGTTTATTTTGCTCTGTTAGCTCCATGTTTAGACAGAAAACAGCCATAGTAAAACTACAAATCACACATATTTTCTTCGCTGTAGCTGAACTAAAGGTCTGTTTGGAATCATCCAAACAAGGTCACGACTGTCACAGTTTAGTCTGAGTCATGGATGAGCAAATGCAACTTAGTAAAAATAACATTACATATAATAATAATAATAATAACAACTTAATATGTTCATAAGCCTCACAATCAAACTTACCTGTGAATTGAGCATCCAACTCCTGTGTTCTGTGGTGAAAACGACAACAGTGCTTCTGTCTTTTATCATTTTTTTTTTTAACTCTAAAAGTTGTTTCTTCGTGATTCTTATCCCATTTAGTATCTTTCCGGTACATTGGTCAAAGGCCCAGTGGTGTTCGTTTCCCTCACAATGGGAGTCCATCAGAGTGACTCACCAGTCCCTTCAGTCGTCATATCAATCTATTTGACTGTTGGGTTAAAAGGATTTAGTTCATAATGCTTTAATCTTTATTTTCAACACTGATGATACTCTTTTAATATTGGAAAGCTGACGTACTACATATAGCCTGAAAGAAGAAGCATTATAAGAAAACAAATCTAAGTATGAAAAGCAAATTACCATCTCTGCAGTAATATAATCATTGTCAATACTTGACTATTATACATGATGTTTTTAAATATATAATTCTGATGTGTTTTAATGGTGAATTTAATCTATTGTAGTACATAATATTCTATGCCACAGGTGTCAAATACAATGAATTTTTTAAACGCAAAAATTATACTAAAGATATTAACAATCAGGGCGGCATAGTGGTGCAGTGGTTAGCACTCATACCTCACAACAAGAAGGACCCTGGTTCAATTCCCACACCAGACCTTTCTGTGTGGAGTTGTTGTTGTGTCCAGGTACTCCTAAGCATAACCCCCCCCCCCACAAAAGGGTAGGCAAAGCAAGGGGTATTGTTTTTCGTTCAGTTTGTTTGATTTTAAACAATCTAGTAATAAAATTATTGATTGATTTCATACCCAAGTTGGTTTTATAGATTGGATTACAGGGTGGTGCAGTGGTTAGCACTCGTGCCTCACAGTGAGAAGTACCCTGGTTCAAATCCCACACCAGACCTTTCTGTGTGGAGTTTGCATATTCTCCCATTGTCCGTGTGGATTTTCACTGGGAACTCTGGTTTCCCCCCACCATCCAAACACATGCACTGATAGGTTAATTGGTTAATCTAAATTGTCCATAGGTGTGAATGTGAAAGTGATTGTTTGTCTATATATGTTCAGTCCTGAGATGAACTGGAGACTCATACAGGGTGTACCCCGCCTTCACCCATTGTAGCTGGATTAGGCCCCAGTGACCCTAGTGAGGATGAAGTGGGTTAGGGTTAGATGAGACATTAACCCTTTGAACTTCCACTCAATTTCGCGTAAATTTTGCAATAAAGTCAATTGAATGTTGTTCTTGAACCATTTTGATACCATGCAATTGGTGGTTAAGATGAAAACCTGGATACGGGAGGCAGGTCCTGTTAAATGATGCAATAGATAAATAATTTATGGATATTTATTGATGTTTTAATGTGTTTTGGACTACATTACAAAATGTATTTTGGTTTGTTTTGGATGTTTTTGTTGGACGATGACTGTGTTTGTGGGAATATGGTTCCTCTGTGAATAAATATGAGACATAATCAGATCTGCTGTTTGCCATTTGTACTTTGAACAAATGAGTGACTGTACCTGCTGTGGATATTTTATCGGAAAGTTCTGATGTGTGAGAATCTCGGGTTGTCAAACTACATTAGGTCATGTGACATTTTGGGACAGGTTTGGATAGTTTAACATTTTTGAGCGACTACTTCTGGCCTATTTGTGGACCCTTGGAAGTTTAAAGGGTTAACAATCAGGGGTGTTAAAAACTTTTTAGTTCATATGCCACATACAGACCAATATGTTCTAAAAAGGACAAGACCAGTAAAATACTATTAGAACCTGTAAATAAAAACTCCAATTCATTGTATTTTTATTTAGGGTAAAAAGTAAAATTCCATAAAAATACGCATCATGTACAAACTAAAATGTGAGGAACCTGGAAAAAAAATATTAACAGCATGAAATGTGTCAAATGTCTCAAGAGAAATACGTGCAGTTCTAACAATATTCAGCCCATTACCAGATGTTTTGTGTATTTGTTGATCCACTGTGATCTGCAAGTTGTAATGCACACATGTCACTGATAAAACTGAGGCACATTATTGCTCAAGTTACACTTAACATTTCTCAAGGAATTTTAGGTTGTTCATGTTCTTTTTTTTTTTTTTTTTTTAAATTTTTACTTTGTTTATTAAACCAAAAATTTCACATGTTTTGTCAATAATGCACTTTTTTCACACACAAAAAATTGAAATAAATATAAAAATAATACAGTCTTCCCAAACCCAAACATAAATAACAAACTAAAACAAACAAACAAAATGTTCTTCACATTTTTATGGAAACTTTGTTGATGTAAACTTCTATAATATAATAAAAAAATTTTCACTTGCTGTTACTTGAGATCATATTAGGCTGAATGTGGCACATGAACTAAAGTGAGTTTGACACTTTACAATATAAAATGATCATACAGTCATGGAAAAAACATATTAGACCATCAAAGGTCATCAGAAACAATGGTTATGTAATCCACTACTAACTCCAGTATGTATCATCAAGTGACTAAAATAGACAAAACAAACAAAACATGAAATTAATAAAAGCACTGTTTTTGTCACTGCCATAGATACTGATCTAAAGTGGCTTGTGAATAATTATCACAAAAACATTAAATTTGTCCAAACAAATGTACCTTTAATTGTACCACACATTAAAATGAACATGAAATTCAAGGAAACAAGCGTGATCTAATAATTTTTCTGTGACTGTATTATTCTTCTGTCTTTCGCTGTAAGACAGTATGTCTAAAGTCGCTTTTCATGAGCTCTGAAAAACGGACTCATATTTTACTTTGTGACAATGCATTCACCAGTTTGTCCAAGACGATTTTAATCAGTGTATTTATGAGAGGAAAAAGTCTTTTCACAACTCATAAAGGAACAATTAATCCCTCCGTTTATTACTAACATGTCAAGATACACAAAGATGGAAAAATTATTATCTGAAATCCAGCCAATGCAAATGAAGTGGAGTAAAAACTGCAGTATTTGCTTTTGAGATGCAATGGAGTAGAAAGCACAATAATACTTGGGTAAAGGTAATAACATAAAGTAAGAGATGCATTCTGCCACTATAATTTCACCTGAATAAGACAAACTGATGGAAATCAATTAAATATGCAGGTAAATTAAGGCTCCTTCATATATGCATATAAGTCTATTAGGTTCCATTTCCTGTCTGAATACAAATCCTCTTACTTCAATTTGCATTTAAGGATAAATATAGCAGTCTGGAAGAATGAACAGATGACAGCAAACAATGACAGTCTACCCCCAACACCCCCCCCCCTTTTTTTTTTAGACATGTAAAGTTTTTGTCGTCCAGAACTTAATTTGGCCTGCGTTGTCCTATTTGAATCTGAAAAGAAGCAGTTGATTGTTATCACCAAAGGAGCATAACTTCCAGTCTGCAACTTATACTTGATCTGATTAGGGTTGCAGCGTTTTGCCCTTGGGTGATGTCTGTAGCCTTGCACGGAGCGAGATAACCCGATCTCCACTCTTCTCCGGCTCCGACTCCAATTTAGCAGCTTGAAACTATGAATAAATCTAACATCCATAATTGAATTCTTCAAACAAGCCAGATTTTCAAGGTTAGGCCCAAATGCAAATCCTTTTTCCAGCTTCAACAATGAAAAATCATTTTCATTGATCTTAAAGAGAAAATACATTGGCATCAGGAATAGCCAAAAAAAGCTTATATTTTAATGTAAAACACAATTAACACTCTTTGTGGTGTAACTGTGCTGGAACTATTACTGCATATAACAAAATGAACCATTAATTTGATCTGTTTGTCTTTTTTTTTTCTTTCTTCTTTTGTGTCCAATTCATGATTAGGAACATATGACAGTTCTCATAAATGAGAGATGTAATTACTGCTTGCACCATCTCCTGCAAATATGTGAGCTCAAGAAGGGCTTCTATCGATATTCTTTGCATTCTGCCATTAAGCAATGCCTAGAATGATAAATTTCATTAATTGTTTGGAGAGTTAGTTAGTATTTATTCGGCATGGTTTCCCTAATTATTTCTCCGGACATGTTTTGTCTTGTGCATAATTTGCCGCTCCTCAGGGACAGTGTAGTGAGTGGGTGTGCTGAGAGAGGCGGCTAATGGGGGGGAGATGGTTCTGAATACCAATGCACAGACCAGTCAGACCTTGTAGAGAGCAGACACCGTGTGTGTGTGTGTGTGCGCGCGTGCATTTTTTGGTGTTTTTATGTTTGTGTGTGTATTTGCAACCTGTGTGTTTGTGTTTTTTGTGCCTGATTGCACATCATATATATGTGTGTGTGTCTGAATGTGTGTGTGTTAGCTCTGTTTGCTGCTCTGTCCCCACTCACATCCCGTCTGGATCGAAACCCTGCCCTTCCTGTGCTAAAATAAACCCACCTTGGGAAGTTGAGGACCTTGCACAGAGCTCTGAGTGTTACACCTTTTGATTTTTTTCCCCGTCTGGTATCATACCGCAGGCTCTGTGCCTGTGATTTTTTTTTTTTCACTCCATTGCCTGAAAAGCATAATCATAATATGAAAAACATCTGCATTATAATACCAAACAAAGATTATGTTTGTGCATGTACTGGCATGCATTTCTATTTTACCAAATGTCTCTAACAGTATTCAAAGTCTGATAAATGTGTATTTTTTCAGTGTAATACCACAGTCCAGTAGAGAGCTAATGTACTGACATATTTCATTACTGATGTATCTTAGTAAAATCAATAACCAGTGACCACCAAGCCAATATCTACAGAAATGTAATGATTACAACTAAATTAGAATCACCAATATGCATACTCATCTAACATTTAACATTAAGTAAGTTGGCACTGGTTCAGTTTCATTAGAATTAAATTATAATTCTATTTTTTGTAACTGACTATAGTTCATCACAAAAAATGCTATGTTATTCAACATGTAAATTCACAACATTAACAACATACCTCTGTTGTTGTTATTTGTTTGAAAGGCTCTTGGTGGCAGGAGTTGAATAGTAAGAGTAGGTTAAAGGCGTTCTAAGGTAGTATTGATATTCAACATTAGGAGAAAGTCATGCAGCATAAAGGTCACACAGATTAAAACCAGAACTGAATTAACACATCTCCACAGACTGGATCATTGCCGGAGTAAAGTCTGAAGCTCATTGTTTGCACACGTCTGTATAATGGTATAATCCAATTTTCTTTAAAGAAAAGTATTACAGATTACTTTGTCTGTAAAACAGTGTAGGTTCATGCATCCACCAGTAGTTTCAGTATAGCTCTGGTAGCTCAGGTGTGTTTATGCACAGGAAACAGTCACAGTAAAACCAGCAGTGGTTTGTTTTTGTTGACAGTAGCTGCACTAAAGATCTGTTTTTAACTGTCTAAACCAGGTCAGAAGTGTCACAATTTAACCATGGATCAACAAAGGGTGAATTTACATTTTCATAGGTTTCATAAGAGTAGAGATTATTTTTGTTGAGGTGGGTCTGACAGCTGATTTTAACTAATTCTTGGGTGAGGAATCCAAAACTGTCTTGGTGGAGGTCTGTGCTCTGAGTCCTTTTCTGGTTTAACACTGTTATGTGTCTATAAAGGATATGGCTACTGTAATTGTATTGATCTATTGGGAGCTGCACACACCTGTCACTGCACCGTCTCCATGGTAACTACACAAACAAGTTTCCATGTAGCTGTCGATGAGTCCAATAGTAATCAGCTGATAAGTCTTACTACAGCTAATCGGAGGAATTTTGCTTATATGGAGGGTAAGCTGTGGAGAAAAAAAAGAAAAACTTGACTTGAGTGTAATTTTGGAATCAGTGTGACGATTTAAATTGTAATTAATCAGCATAAAAATCTAAGTCAACGATTATTTTTTTCAAATTGTTCCCCAGTGTAATCAAACTAATTTTATACAGAAGAGCGTTAGTTGTTTTATTTAGAGTCTGGTGTTGTAATGCTTGCAGTGGTGAAGTGACTCAGTACTCCCTGTAGTGGTCACATAAATCCACTGGTCCATTGATGTGAAGAGATTGAGTTCATATCAGTTCATATCTTTATAATCCAATACACAACCTCAGACCCTTTACTCTAATACCCCAATGATGCTTGTCTGTCATTTTTTTTTATATTTGAAAGCAGATATATTACATATATGTCCTTTAAGACAACAGATTCAGCATTTTTCCCTTATTATTCATACCTCTTTGATATTTCATATGAATATCAATGAGAATGTCAGTGAAAGCCTCTGATGCTTGGTTGTTTGTCTATTTATTGGTGAATATGTCAATATGTACGTCTTGCACAGTTTCTTGAGAACACGAGGAGATCTAAGTAAACATTTTGATTGTTCATTTTGCTCTATGTTAATCAAGTCTTCTCTTCTGTTTCTGTCCCTCCCTCTGCGTCTCCAGCTCATAGTGGAGAAGACCACAGACTTCCCCTCTGCTGAGTTCTCTCTAGTGGAGGATGTGGCTCTGCACTTCACCTGTTTGATGGACAGGCTGAACGAGCAGCGTCTCTTCCAGCCTGACCTTTGTGACGTCGACATCGTTTTGGTGCGTCAACATAGCACCTTCCCGGCCCACAAAGGCGTATTAGCAGCTTACAGCCCGTTCTTCCACAGCCTGTTCGCCCAAAGCAAACAGCTGCGACGGGTGGACCTGTCTCTGGACGCTCTGACCTCACAGGGCCTGCAGCAAATCCTCAACTTCATCTACACCTCCAAACTACTGGTGAGCAGCCGCACTGTCCGCGACGTGCTCAACGCGGCTACCTTGCTCCAGATGAGTGACATAGCAGCTTCCTGTCGTGACCTCATCAGCAGCCACTCGCTCAGAACCTCCACCTGCTCAGATATGGCCAATCAGGAAAGTCTCAGCAGTGGTGACCCAGCTGCTGTCGCCATGACACCCAGTCAACTCTACCGGGAGATCAAACAGGAGTCAGAGCTAGGTAGGGTGTACAGTCGGGAAGGCAGCAGCCCGTTCTCTGTACGAGTAGAGGAGGCGGGAAAAACGGGCCCCCAGCAAAAGCAGTACTATCAGAAGGAAGAGGGGTCAGGGGGCGGGGCCGGTGCAGGTGTAGCTACTTTGTGCAAAGTTGAGGGTAATGGAGAGGAGTCAAAGACAGATGGCCACACCTCCTTCAACAGGGATCAGATCATTGTTGAAGTCAACCTCAATAACCAGACCCTTAATGTGTCGAAAGGTTCAGAGGGCAAGTCATCCACCGCAGAGACGACAACCGCGATATTCGGCCGCTGCCATGACAACGACAGAGATTCAGACGATGAAGGTGAGAATGAGGTGGAGAACGATGACGCAGATGGAGAAGAGGACGATGACGATATGAAAAGAGGGGACATGCTAGGACACAGCAGTGACGAGGAAGATGAGGAAGAGGATGAGGAGGAAGAGGAAAACACCCTTAACATTCCAGGCTTGGAGCAGCCGTCAATTTTGGATCGACCTCACCGGGGTAGCTTAGTCATGGCGGGCACCACGGCCTCCATGCGGCAGACGCTCGCAGAGGCCACGTTGACGAACCAGCGGCAGAGCGGGAAGAGGATTCTGGATGTAGAGGGTCTGGGTCAGAAGGTGAGGCTGGAGGAGAAGCAACATTTCTCATGTAAAAAATGTCCACGCATCTTCAACAACCGCTGGTACCTGGAAAAACACATGAACGTCACTCATAACCGCATGCAGATCTGTACCAACTGTGGGAAACGCTTCCTGCTGGAAAGCGAGTTATTGTTGCACCAACAAACTGACTGTGAGAAGAGCATCCAGGTTTGTCCCACTTACACTCAGACCACAATCTGCTTTAGTGTCCATCTGTCATAATCATAGCTGATCATATTATTAACACATTAAGTGATTTAAGAAGCTTAAGCACAAATTTAGACTGATCTCTGTTTAAAAAATGTATTATAATTATTTACCTTCATGAATAGGGGTGTTAGAAAATTAGTGAATTTATTAGGTATTTATTTTATATACAGATATGGCAGAAGTTCATTTTTTGTTCACGTTTTATTTATTATATTATTATTATCATCATCATCATAATTTTTTAAAATAATGGTAATTTGAAGCATTGTTAAAGCACTTTTTTTTTACTGAGAAGCAGATGTTAGTTCCTATGTTGGGATTGTACAAAAATAATGTTAGAATTTTAGCGATGAACTAATAGAATATGAACATTTGGGCAGGATCTTAATATGTAATGTCTGTAAAATGTAATCTAACTTTTAAGTTTTTACACAGGAAAATGTTGTGATATAACATTAGATCCTGTTCTGATCAAACACAAATTCAAATCTTCCAGGAAATAATAATTTATATTAAAAATGTTATAAAAAAAAAAGAAAGAAAAAAGAAACAAACAACCCTGGGCCCTGAAAAAATGCCTTGTTAACAGTATCATGACATATTGATTGTATTAATTATTTTTATTTGTATCATATTGCCAGATTTTTGCTAATACACACCAGTATTCATGAAGATACTTGATTAATTTACTCAATCCATAGGAAAAAAAAGCAGCCATTTTAAAGCTCTTTTTAATGTCAATATAGTATCATATTGTAAATTTGGGTTTAAAGTTTTTGGTGAAGTAAAGTTACTGTTAGAATAAAACATTTCAAGATACTTTAAGAATTTCATGGCTTATTATTCAATGTTAAGACTGTATTTAGTGAAACCTTGTTGGCACAATCCAGCTTTAATGTGAAAGCTTGTAATGAACATGATTTAGGTAAATGCTTCATCAGCGGGCTGCATCGTGCATCGTTTTCCATACTGAATGATTTTTAAAACCTTTTGCTTTTTTATTATTGCTATGGACTCCATTGTAATTATTTGCAGCTAAGCAGCATTGCTCATATAAACATTAGAGATGCAGGGAGTGTGTGTAGCATACTAACAAGTGCATCAATTTGCTCAGAAAGGCATCTAATGTATACTGGGACTTTATAGAACTAATACTTTAGGGATATATCAATGGTTTGTTCTTTTAGTTATAATCATTTAGCAGTCAGTAGTAATAAATTCCTGACTATTATGTCTCTGCAGTGAGCTGTAGATCTCCTGCTGTGGTTTTGAAGATCATTTGCTGCTTTAATCTACTGGCTCTAATTGCTTTTTTGGAACAGTGCTTCCTCAAGTGTCTGCGTAACAACACACCTAGATTGAAATGTGTATCAGTAAAGACTGTTTGAGATAATGATTTTCAAATAGTTGTGTTGGCTATTTTGCTTTTTGACTCCTTGCCGTGTTTCTTTCTTTAAGTGTGTAACATGCGGTAAGGCCTTCAAGAAGCTGTGGTCGTTACATGAGCATAATAAGATCGTCCATGGCTATGCTGAGAAGAAGTTCTCGTGTGAGATCTGTGAGAAGAAGTTCTACACCATGGCTCATGTCAGGAAGCACATGGTCGGTGAGTTGCATTGGTATAAACCATCCTGATTGGTCCTGTGTGTTTCTTGGCTTCCTTCTCATCGTCCCACACTGATTGTTGTGCAGGATTTGGTATGGGTGTTACTTTCCTTTTCCACGTTTTACAGTGATAAGCATCTTATTTCCAGACAAGCATTACCTCATTCCTTATTTACATCCATCAGCTAAAGCTAAACAAGCATTATTAAATAACTGTTCTAGTCCCAGTCCCATCTTTTTCCCCAGCACTGATCAGGAAGTTAAATGGGAATTTGAGAGTAAATGGGATATTCATTAAATGAGACACATCCTTTGTCTTCAGTATCATAATTAGCCATTGAAATGAATCTCAATGTTCCCATGTCTTCAGTGGTTTGTGTTTTTGTGTTCCTGCTACTGTGAATGATTAAAAGTGCCACAGTATTTAAAACTAACAGCTGATCTGTTACACCATCTGTGTTTGTGTTTTTGGTTTTTGTGTGTAGCCCACACGAAGGACATGCCTTTCACCTGTGAGACGTGTGGGAAGTCATTCAAGCGTAGCATGTCCCTGAAGGTTCACTCCCTGCAGCACTCGGGAGAGAAGCCCTTCAAGTGTGAGGTTGGAGCTCTTTTTTTTTTTTTTTTTTAAACGCTGTTGCTTTTTACGTCATCCAATGAAACAGGGACACTGTAACACATTTTAATGATTAAAACAATTTCTAACAGACCTTAGTTTCTATCTTGTTGCAAAGCAGGGTCATTATGTTTTCACTCTTAAAGATATTTTCTTATACTATGAAAACTCAACTGATTTATCATTTGAATTATTATATTATTATTTTCTGTTTTCCCTGTTAGTAGATTTACAGATCTTTATGTATTTGTATTGGTCACTTGCTCTTTTTTTGCCTTATTGTCTCATGTCAATGTCATTGTTGTTTTATTGCAAAAAAAAAAAGATTTTAATGATTGGTGTAATTTGTGGAATGTAATTTTAATTTATTAGTATGTATAATATTATACATGCCTGCACTTATGAGGGAATAGTCGATGTAATGACCTTCATGAAAAAAGGTTAAAATATATGTCCAGATCTAGATTCACAGTCTTTATTTTGTCTTTTATATGAAGATATTTTTGAAAAGTACATATAACACACACCAGTTAATAATACACTACCATATATATATATATATATATATATATATATATATATATATATATATATATATATATATATATATATATATATATATATAATTTTTTTAACACTTTACATTACATATTGGTGGTAATTCTATGGTAAGATTGGTGTAATTTCATGGTAATGGTGTCTTTAATTATTAGTGGTAATTCTTCGGTGAAGCTCCAAAAACCTAGCCTAGCCACCCTACATGCCCCTGGCGGCAGCAAATCTAATTTGTTACCGGGGACGGTATAGTTATGATCAACGGGCCTTATGTACCTGGAACATTCAAAAACATTGAGAGGTACACTTGGTGCTACACACAACACTTTCCCAACGGCAATTCACGTTATTCACCTGGCGGCCATTTTTAGGCTTGATGGGTACTGAAGGTAAACAGAAGTACACCGTCCCATACGTTGTCAATCACTGGCTTCAGTGAACGTTTGGGTTGCCAACATGCCAGCAGTTGGAACCACCAATCTCCCCGTCATGCCGGAGTTAACAAACGATATTGTTGAAAAATTGGCGTGTAAAGACTGCAATATTCCCCGGGCTGTCTTGCTGGAAGGCTACAATAACTACAGAAAGTTTAAGTACGCTAATGGGGAGGCTAAGTCACGTCCTTCTACTTCCGGTCCATGTGTGCTTAACTCACAAAAAACTATGGGAGTGAATGGAGCCAGTCAAGCTAAATGCTGATCCCGTTTGACAAGTGCTCTGAAATTCACATATGATAGCGGTTAATAAGAAATATTTGATATAGCATAGGCAGCTCACCTGTTTTTGATAGGAAACAAACGTGACGTTAGGTTTTATGTGGACTTGGTAAGAGACTACAATGCGTCGCATATGTGACGTCACACTCCGCTCAGCTTTGGTGTAGAGTCCTGTGGATGACGTCACATGCGCGCCAGGCGTGTAGTCCAAATTATTAACGGGTTTTATTCGCAAATGAATCAGGTTGGTCAACAGAAGCACTTGAAATGCACATCAATAATTAGCATTTATTATTAAGTACAACATGTGCGTGATTCAGGGCACATGTCAAACCAGATACGATTTCAGCATGGTATTTCCCTTTGAATACCATTAATTAATTTTCCGATCTCAGGCACAATGAGCCTCCCGGAAGTCCAATACTTAGCTCCCCATGGCACCGGCAGCATATCATCAGTACTGACAGCCATTGGCACGCTAACCACAAAATGGTAAACATAATCTTGAAATAGCATATAGAATGTAGTGTTATGTACTTACACATTCATATGTTATTATTTCACTGTGGCATTAGGTTGATTAGATGGCGCCGTTCATCATTGATGCAAGTCTGGTTAGCTAAGATTAATGTGTTAGCTAATGCATTTCAGTGGAGATAAGTATCCTTATCTTACCGTGAAATATTGACCAGGATCCTTCTTTATGTTTTTGATCTATTTATACCGAAGTGCCTTATCTTTGGGGAAACAGTGGAATGTCTGTCCATGGTACATTTTTTTCATCTTTGGTGATGTACATTTTGGGAAGCAGCAGTGAGGCACTATTGCCATCGGGAAAGTGTTGTGTGTAGCAACAAGTGTACCCCTCAACATATTTTGAACATTCTGTGTGAATAAGGCCCGTGAAGCACTATGAGAAATTACATAAAATGAATGGGGACAGCGCTGTAAGGCTACCGAAAACCTATAAGAAGGAAACATTTCTATATAGTACAGATGCTATGAAGCCACGTTTCTAATTGGGCTCAATAATTTAGTTTGCTTTCTGCCTTAGAACACTGAAGGATTTGGAACCCGTGTAAACATGTCTAGTAAAATATACAGTTTGTGCTTAAACAAGGGGAAAGCAGTTGTTACCATGGTAAGTAATAATGGTTAGCCAGTCTGTTAAAGTTAGCGAAATTCAAGCTAGCGAATTTAGCTAGTAGTAGCATTTATGTTAGCAACAGAAAGCCGGCGTTTTAAAGATAGGTGGTACAACAGGCACATTTCATATAATTTTCAGTATCTTGTCACAAATTAAATCAAAGTTACCATAGAATTACCACCTTATTTGCAAACCCTAATGTAAAGTGTTACCAAGATATTTTGTGCTAAAGTGGTTCTTCTGTGTCATTTCAGAACTGTAGCGAGCGCTTCCAGTACAAATACCAGCTACGTTCTCACATGAGCATCCACATCGGACACAAGCAATTCATGTGCCAGTGGTGTGGAAAGGACTTCAACATGAAACAGTACTTTGATGAACACATGAAGACACACACTGGTAGGTCACTTTGCTTCAGGACTTTACAGTTCAGTGCAGTACTGAAGTCGTGGATTACAACCTCTTGAATACCCTTCACCTTTTCCTTCCCCTATAAAAAGAAAAAGAAAAAAATATAAAAAGAAGTCCTCTGTAGAACCAGTGTTTGTGCTTTCTAGTTAACAAGGAAATTTATGACATTCTGGTACAACTTGCTTTTCACTTTAACTCTTTTTAGAAAACTAGTTTTTCACTTTGTCGCCAGCAGTGTCACATGGTTGGTTTATAACTCTTATCACGCATTCCATTTATTCCACCCTGTAGTGTGTTTCAATAGCATCCTGTCACTAGTAGTGTATTATCATTTATAATATTGCAATTCATGTTCTAATGATATATTATATGAATTATGACTTGAGGATATCTTAATAATAACTCCCACTGCTGAACAAGCAAAGGAAAAACATTCTCATCATGTCAACATTTTGCTTGTTTTAATGATGGCTGCTCCCTGCTGGCAACAGAGTGAAATACATTCTAGTTGTCCAATAAATCAAAGTGAGTAACGACTTTTAATGCACTGCTATATTTTGCCTTAAGTAAAACTCATACGAAACACTGTGATGTTGTTCAGTGTTTTGTGTCCAGTTTAAGAAGAGGAGGAAAGAGTTGATGTCGTGTCATTATAGAAACAAATCAGAACAGCAGGCCCTGTTAAGACTGGCTGACTCCATAGGTATAAGTTTGTATATATTCATAGGTTAAAAAAACCACAATATTTTAATTAATGGCAGGCCCATTTGTTTTCTTGCATCAGTATGGGCCTGCTGTATTGGCCGATATATCCCCCTGTGCTACTGCTTAACTGGGTGGAAGGAATATTTCAGTTTTACATCATGACTGAATGTTCTGTGCTGCTGTTATTGTTTATTTTCTAAAGTACTAACTGGAATACTTAAGTGCACCAAACATTTTGTTTTGTCTTTTTCTGAATGTAAGTTTATTATGTAAAATATTTATGTTACCTGTTATACGTTACCTTTTTCTTTTTTTAACCAGTAGTTTAATATTATTTTTAGTTCAATAAATGTTTCCTTGTCTTAAAAATAATCTGTATTGCTTATTGACTAAGGTTGATGTTAATTTTTTTTTTTTTAAATGACAGCAAAAAATTTATATCGGTCTATCACTACTTTTAATATTTTCAAGTGATTATACAGTAATGATGATTGATTGATGATGATTGATGATTGAAAGATAAAAATGCAGTGAAAGATAAAAACAAAAATATAAAATCAACAGATTAAAATCAAACAGTAAAAGCTTTTCTAAAAAGGAACATTCTAATTCCTTTTTTTAAAAGCATTCCACATCTATGGAGCTCTGAGATGATCAGAGAGGGTATTCCATGGGGGCAGCAGCCTCAAAGGCCTTGGCTCACATGCTTTTGTTTTATCAGGTTGTTTATCAGCTCTGTCTCTCATGCTGCAGGAGAGAAGCCGTATATCTGTGAGATCTGTGGGAAAAGCTTCACCAGCCGGCCCAATATGAAGCGCCACCGCCGCACCCACACTGGAGAGAAGCCCTACCCCTGCGAGGTGTGTGGCCAGCGCTTCCGCTTCTCCAACATGCTCAAAGCCCACAGGGAGAAATGCTTCCGTGTCAGCGGTGCTATGGTTACCGACGGCAACGACCCCCTGGGCCTCGACCAACCCCTCTCCTCACCTGCTGTGGACTCTTCTGGTCAGGTTCAACTTGGGACGACGCTCCCCGCTACGTCTGCAACCACACCCGCTGCTCCCTCTAGCCCACACCCCCTCCACGGCACCCAGATGTCCCTCCCCCTGCAGCACCCCATGGGGGGGCTGCCTCCTGCTGTGCATTTACCCCCACCACCCCCGCTGTTCTCTGCCGGTAGGATGAACTCCAACAACTAACAAATCCCTGTAGCATCAAAAGCACTTTCTTACTTTTTTGTTTTCTTTGAGCTTAAACTGTTATGGCGAACATTTGCAGAGAGGTTAAAACTGTATGAAGGCAACATGGAGGCCTCATAAAAACACACACATCCACCACAATAAGAAATAGTAATTTTTTACTCTGTGAATACAATAGAAAACCTCAGAGTCCGCATGGACGTGTCATCACTACACTTCTCCTCATGAATTTCACAACTCTGTTCTGGTTTTATTTGGGATTGTCCAATGCCACACACATCTCCAGAGCCTTGCACAATGCATTGATTGTAGCATCTTTTTAAAGTGGGAGGAACACTCTTTTTAAATCATACCAGTCATCAGTAAAATGAAAACCACACTATGATGAGAGAAAAAAAAGATTTATTTTTGATTGTTCTCTGCCCAGATGTAGCGAGTGGTTCAGATATGACCCAGCAATAACCAAATGCTGATTTGTCTTTGAGTATATACATGTATATGGCATTGCCAGTAACCAAATCCTGTTAGCTCACCTTCTATAGTTAGGTAATGTTATACAGCATTTATAATCAACCCTGCACCTTACATTTAACTCTAGTGATATTTAAAATGTATTCCTACATGTCTACATTTTTATAATTGTGACCGTGTGTAATTTGTGGCACGTTACATCATTTATAAGGACAAAAGAGAAGTTGTGACCCGTGGAGAGTCGGCAGTGCAATGGTGTGGTGTGTATGTGTGACGTTTGTGATGGTGTGTGTGTGTGTGTGAAATGAATCAGTCTGGTGCTGATGGAGATGAGATCTACATTCAGCCAACCAACACTCGAGCTTCCCTAAGTTGAGGAGATGGAGTAAATTGTTGACTCATCTTTTGCTTACATTAAGCAAGTGTGCTCCTCACCTGTAGATCTGGCTTTGAAATAATATGGCACTTTTCTGTAAGTTGTTGGTAAAAGCTAATGTAATCAGACCTACATTGTATTTGTGGGTTTAAAATCTAATGTTAATGTTACTGACGTCTCATTTCCTGCCCAAACTCAGTCTGTGTAATTAGTCAGCAAAATACCAAGAGCCTAAGGATAGAAACTATTCAAACAAACGTGCTTGCATACCCAAATTGTGTACGTGTCATCAAGATGTAATCCATATTGTGAAATGATAAATAATGTATTCTAATGCCTCAGTCCCTCATAAAGCGCAAACTGTTGTTACATTTGGCACAACAGAGCTCATCATTAAAAGGGCTCCTCGCTATTGACTCACTTTTCCAAATCAGTTCTGATGTTACAATAGAACATAAACAAAAGTACAAGTAGTATCTTATACGCCACAGAAATGTATGGCCCTACATGCACTTTTGGTAGATGTTACAGATATACTTGGAGTAGAACTGCAGAATTGTAAAGAATTCTTTTCTAGCTAAATATTTTAATGGAATATTTTTGGTATTTTGGAGAATATGCTAATGTATATGAGAGGGTTGAAACCGAATGTGAAGCTACAGCTAACAGTCAATTAGCTTAGCATAAAGGTAGAAAACACAAACAGCTAGCCAAGCTGGAGTTATTTGTTGTTTTGTCAATACATATAAATACATCAATTTAAAACTCCAAAATTTAAAGATGACAAGATTCACCCATTTCCATAAACTTTTATCAGAGCCATGCTAAAAGTTTGGCTTTTTATGCTAAGGCAAGCTAATTAGCTGCTAGCTGTAGCCTAACATTTCTCGTAAAAATTGGAAACCATTGCTTGGCTGAAAAACAAGTAATACATAAATGAGAATATTTCCCTGAAGTATGCCAAACTATCCCTGTAAATCTAAAATTTCAATCAATTTTTAGTCCAAAAAGAACATGTGCACTAATATTGATGCACTCCTGCTCACTTTATCTATTTAGCCTACTTGTCGTGTAGCATTAACCTGTAAATATTGTTAAAACGTGTTCCTTGTGATTAATTCCTCATGTTTACATTGGGAGAGTAAGCTGAATGTTCCCCCACATGTGTCTTGGTTGGTACTACCGAAAGTTGGAATTTGTGGATAAGCTTTTGTAAATGTGATAAGCTGTTTTTTTTTGTTTGTTTTCATTTATTTAAACATTGTAAGCACCTTAGTATAGTGTTATGTCATAGCCCACCCTTTTTATGCTTAAACTGCCATGGTTAAATGATTACGGCCGCATCAAGTGTTATTTGAGAATGGTACTTTTTTTTTCCTTCTACTTCTTCTTTTTCTTCATGTGTCAGACACATGTTTTGTACTTTTATTTGCTGCTTTTGTACAGGGTCCAGTTTGAGACTGGCCCTTTAAATGAAAAGACTAGAGCTGTAGAATTGTTTAACATATTCTGGCTCTGATAAAGCCAATGTAGCCTTACTGGACGGAGAGTTCCAGAGTCAGAAATGAGCTACAGCAAATACACAGAAACAAACAAAAAATAAATAAAAGAAACGGGATGTAGTTTCAGGAGGTAACGGCCAACTTGTTTATCCTGGTCTGGTCATTGGGACATGGGGATGCTGAATGTTGTCACAGAAAAGAAAAGACACCCTGTCGATGACACACAAACACAATGACTGTTGCGCTCTTGTGGCAACTCTGTAAACTGCACTCTCTCTGCAGTTTGACACTAACGAAACCTTTCTGTAACATGGAAGGTCCTATAATAATCTCAAGAGCACATTATCATCCGTAGTGTTTCTGTGATTGTTATAACAGAAACCCATATTTTGGGATCATAAAAAGGTTTCCCACTTCACTGTTTTGAGAAGCACTAGCCCAAGAGACAATACTGAGATACTGTGGTTATAGTTAGTGATATTTCATTGTATTTGCCTTATATTTGAAGGGATTTGAATGTTTTTTTGTTATGGATAGCGATAGAAGAATATGGTAAATGAGGAGAAATAGTAGGTAATACTACTGATTTATGCACTTTGAATTTGATTGCCACACTAACCCATAATGTATCCATAACACAAATAGCAAACACATGGAGTATACGTAGCAGAGATGTGTACTGGAAAGAATTCCAGTTAAAACAAGTCCAAAGACTGTGGGTTTTTTTTTTTTTACATTTAAATGTGGATTTCGATGACAAAACCTAATGTGCACATCACAGTCTCTGTTTGATTTGTTCAGATTTGATTAAGGTTAAGGTTAGTTCGTGGTAGGCTGAGTTGCTGTGGCAGATCGGGGCCTGACCTGTGTTTTGTTTCCCAGAATAACTCTGTGGATCATTTGCTGTGGTGTGGCATTCTGCACAGTTGGATAACTCATCTGTGAGGAGTCGGTTAAGTGTCACCCTATGTTAAACATGTTATTGTGCAGTATAGCTGTATTTCAGTGTGTGCCACTCTCATGCATTTGTAACTTGTCCCTGTCTGTGGGTACAGCTACATATGTTTCTGATTGGTTTGTGTACTGATCACTAGAAAGAGAAATTAAGATGGGTTTAAAGAGAGGCTTGTTATGTGACTTTTCATGCAATAAGTAAAGGAAGGTGCCAAAATGAATTTAAAAATGTCAATTATTGTGAGCACTTTATTCCTAAACATCTAGTAGAGTTTTAAAGCTGACAAAATATCAGTGATTTAAATTTAAAGCTTCAAATGACAGATTTTACCTTTATATTAAATGTTCCAACAGAAAAATATGCAGTATTTGCTAAAATTATATTCTATTCAGACTGGAATAGCACATAGAGCAAAGGGACATAAAAGTGTGTTTTCAAAATGTACAAGTATTGTACAATATATGTCAGCTCAAAACATCACAGTCGAAGCTGCCTTATTAATAATGACATGATATATTTAAATTTAATCCATCACAGATATAGTTATAGATGGAGCACAAGAAAGAAACCAAGATTTTTCTGAAACCAAAACCATTGGTTTTCACTGTAGTCTTTGTTGTGGATCTGGGTATGAAAATAAAGAAAACAGGAGTTGTTCACTAATCTTTTTGACATGGATTGTTTAGTGAATAAATCTTCCTTAAATCCAACTGCAGATGAGATGAACCCTGTGTCTGGCTTCAACAGAACCACAGTATGAAGCATGAACTGAGATTTGTGATTCCTGACAGCCCATAAATTCCTGAAAAAGGATGAAACCAATCGATTTATAGTGGTTATACTTTATTAGAACATGTTATAAAGTTAAGTGGCAGTGAAGAAGGGATGTTTTGCACAGTGTATAGGATTCCTACATTGTCCGCAAGTAGACTTTGTGTCTCTTAATTAGCCAAATTCTCCTTTACTGCAGCCAAAGGCTTGTATTAGATTAGGTAAAGGTGGACCTGCCCTTGTTCTCTGAGGGTTTGTCAGTGATTAAGTTGGTGTCTAGACGCCACAGTGACTGTTTATTTTGCATTGCATTTGCAAGGCAAATGTTTGTCACAATAAAATGATCTGATTGGACATTTGTATAAAGCAGTGAGTGCTCATGGAATGGCCATCTTGGCTCTCTAGTGGGAGTTGTAGTTTTAGGCTTTATCTGCTAGAGCTTAACCTTGTATCCAGAAGGATTTGATTCTATGGCCTTCAGCTTGAAGGGCAGTGTTGGATTTGAAGCTGTAGTATTGTAGTAAAAAGTACTACATCTACATAAAGGACAGTGAGGAGAAAGTATTGTGTGTAAGGATTTAAAACAAATATATATATATATATATATATATAGTCATTTTAATGGGGAACTGAGGAGCAGTTTTGTTTTAATGCTCTCATTTTGGATGCAAACAAGAATATGAAACTGAAAAATGACTTTTGTTGGTTATTTTGCTTGTGGAAGTTTGGTTAACTAATGCATTAATATGACAGATACTTCTCCCTTTTGGGTAAAGATATATCTGTATGATAACCATAGGCAACTTGCCATAGAAACTTCAGAGATGTATTAGAATTATCCACACACCCTGTTCATTTTCCATACTTACTCATATTGCAGCTGTGTTAAAGAAATCATACTGTGTACTGTTATTCTCTGATTCTCTACTTTATAATGTAAACACTATGTCTTAGTTAACTCTGGTGTACAAAGACCATGTGTAGGCAGTAGTTGTCAAGTTCAGCTATATTATAAATACTAAAACAGTAAAAGGACAATAGTGTCTAGAGGTGCTATTAACATTAGACTGTATTTTCTGTCTTTTATTGTATTATTGACTAGTGTTTACTGTCTGTAACACAGCAGAACGTAATGAAATCATTTCAATATTAAACAGTATAGATATATTATTGCAAAATCAGATGTGTGTTGTGTTTTTGTTTCCGAGCACTGGAAGGAGTCGCACTTTATTAATGTTTTATGTGATGTTCAGTTATTCTCCTCAAACACATCATACTGTGCTACTTTGCTGCCACCTGTTGGGAAATACACAATCACTTGACAACAGGTTTTCTATAATAATACAGACTCTTTTAGGGTAACACTTTTTATTCCATAGTGTAATCTTAAAGCAGTAAAATATACATATAAAATAAAAAGATCTTCAATCATACAGTGACACAACGGACCATTGTAAAAGGCTGTAAAATAATCATATTTGGAGCATTAAATACAACAGTGTAAAAGCTATATAACTATATTTTTCTCAACAAATAAACTGAACACAATAACCACATTGAAGATCGTTATCCAGTGAAGTTTTACATCTTGGTGAGACGCAAGGTGTTGAGTCGAACCCCCAGAATTGTGGCCCCTGAGGCGTACTGGATCTCTCTGAGGATTCCATTCCAGTTTTTGTCAGACTCATTGAACCTATAGATTTTTAACAGAAAGGCAACAAATGAATGATCAGCACAGTGTTTGCATTTAAGTCAACTTATGACTGTTGGTATTTACTGAATGTGATCAATCTGAACATTAATATCACTATATCACAAGTTATATCCAACAGAGATAAGATGTGTAAAATCTGACTTTATTTGGTAAAATACATTGACCAACAAGTGACAAAAGTGTTGGTTGGGTGATGTTTCAACACATGTGTAAGATAATTTTTTATTTCCTACATGCATAGATCTGTGAATATTTTAAAATTAGACAAGAAGGAATCTGGAAAATAAATACATTTTCATGTTACTGTTTTAAAATAAAACTGGTAGCTCAGACATGGTTAAAAAACAAACAAAAAAACAACTAGTATGTTAGACTTAATTTTTCTTCCTGAAGTTTCACTATTTTATTAAGGAAAAAAGAAACAAACAAACAAGAATAAAATAAGATACAATTGTGACGGTACGTTACCAGAGAATTCAGTGTAGATATCAACCATTGACATATATTTCTTATTTTTAGTCAATTTCAGAGACTCAAAGTAATAATTCGCTTAATTTTAGTTCTCTGGGAACTATATGACGTAGTGTTTGGTGATTGGTCGGGCCGAGACCACGCCTATTTCCGTATCTTGCGGACAGTACCGCTATCTTCATACTACGGATACAACGAACGCGAATTTTCACAATGACGCGTTGAGATTAAATACTGAGTCAACGGAGTGACGCGTTTGAACGTAAAAGACGCAAATACGCGTAAACGCTTGAGTTGAAAATATTGAACGAAAAGTTCAACCGCGAAGTCGCGTGACGCTGGGCCATGAAAGCCAATCAGCGTCGAGTGCTGCCAACACTGACAGAATGATGTATAAGGACGGAAAGAAAAACTGGAATATCGCTCAAAGCGGACTTCATCCAGGCGGGGTTCCTGGAGGAGGTGGAATTCCCAGTGCTACAGTACTTCTGCAGGATTGTGTGAACCCAAAAGCGACACCGTCTGGCCCACCGACTTATCTGGGACCTTCAGAGCAGGTACAGAGCAGCAGTCCAACTGATATCAGCCATAGTTGAGGAGAGACTGAATTGGCGGGAAATTTTTTAAAAAAAATTTATGTTCATCCAGACTCGGACATCATCTGGCGTACAGTCTGGTCATACCATTAAAACCGCCTGAGTATCGTCAGTTGTGTGCAGGGAAAAATACGGGTAAAGTAATAAATAAACGGACCGACAACGCGGTTTTGTTTTTGGGTTAATGCTATGAAATTTACATAGTCATATTGTCACCTCCCGTTAGATTCTTCGTCTCCTAACTGTCTGTAAACTCCTCCATTCTTGACATTAGATGCTCTATTTGACCACAATTAACAGAATATAAACATTGTGGCCTCCTCGTCCTCTATTCTAGTTTATATTACTGCTGTCTTCTACTTGTGTGACTGTTGAATTTAGTGTTTAAAGAATACATACATCATTGTGGCGGACATTAGTGTCACATTGGCCCTCCCATGGTTCCTACTGCCCTGTGTGAATGCAAACCCAAAGGTTCAGCATGGTATAAAAGCATACCATGCAAAATGAACAAGAACTTTCCCCCTTTTAAAAAAATAAATAAATAAAAATTAACTCCACAAAGCCTGACTGATTTATCATGGGGTGATTAATGATGAACTTGAAGAAACCACCTTAAATGGCACTAATAACAAATGATGATCCATTTGAACCACAAGTGCCATGAAGTAGAATGGAATGAACCCCCACTGTGACTGTTAATGGACAACGAGGACACATTCAGGTCAGGTCACCAACTACATTGTCTTTATAGTCTTTCACATTAATGTACAAACTTTATGTGACTCACCTCCAGACATCGTTCATTTCTTTGGGAAGGATCTCTTCGCTGTCCTCCAGAGGCATCATGGCAAAACCCCCTACAGCAAAAAGCGAGCCGGCCAAAGACACCAGGTTCAGAGAACTACGCTCTTGGGGAAACTGGGTAAAGTCTGACCACCTAGAAAAGTGAACAGAGGTACAGTTCTTAAAGGTGCAACTCACTGTTCAAACTTTTAAAAGCTACATATTCTCAGGAAGGTTATTATTGTGTGTGTTTTCCCTCCACAAGTAAAAAGTTTTCAACTGCAAAGGACATTCCATATTTAAAAAAAAAAAGCATCTATAAAATCAGTTGCATTATACCATTTCCCCAAAAAGGCAATTATTTAACATAAAAAGTCAAAACGTGTACTTTCCTGGGTTTTAAGAGGTTAAATATAAGATAAGATTGATCCTTTATTAGTGATAGTAGAGGGAACTCCAGGTTTACAACAGCACAGTAATCACTTCTATAAATAAATAAATAATCCTATATATAATATGTATTAGTAATTGACAGATATGGAATTTTTGGGGCCAATACAGATATCAATTTTTAATTATTTTTCTTATAACATCAGTCTCAATTGATGACTGATACAGGCCGCCAATATTTTGAGCCAATACTGTTTCTTTCTCTGTCGTATGATAACAAATGTCAGAAAATTATCTTTGCTGTCCCTGTGAAGTGGAGTGGACATGCTTTTCTGAGTCACTCATTTGTCTGTGTTGTTTTCTATGAATGGTAAATACAGCCAGTGGAGGGGACACAGCATGTGTTGGTAACTCGGGAAGACCCATCAGATTTCAAAAGGAGTGTGTAAAAGTGGTTTTCAGCTGAATGACACCTTTAACTTACTTGTTTGAGGCGATGTTGTATACCTCCACAGAGCCAGTCAGTCCATTGTCAGTGACTCCTGCTGCCACATAGATGTTATCGTTATGAACAGTGGCTCCAAATAATGAGCGGCCAATCTTCATAGGAGCAAGCTCTTTCCATTGAAATGTTTTGGCATCATACGCACACATCTTCCTCAGACAGCATCTTCAGACACAAACAGAGAGAGGAAGTATATGTTCTCATTATACTATACCTTGTTCCATATATTGTATAGCAACGCAGGCAAAATAAATATATTGGTTGTATTTATTGGTTTTCTTCCTAAAATCACTCACTTGTCATCTCCCTTTCCTCCAATCACATAAACGACATCGTTGTGAGATACTGTTGCATGTCCGTAGACTGAGTAAGGCAGTGGATCAGATTCCCCCCATTTAAATGATCTGTTAATGGGAAGCCATAGGATTTACATTCATTTCAGTTTAAGTTTTTGTCCAGAATTTGTCATTAATGTTCCTAAACCTGTACACACTGTCTATCATAGACCAAAACTGAGTCCAGGGTGCGCTCCTGATCCTTCAGCTCCTTCCCCCCCAACACAAAGATGGAGTTCTCTGCCTCGCCAAATCCGAACAAGAAGCGAGGAGATGGGAGAGGAGGCATCCCCAGCCAATCAGCACTGACTGGATCATACTGAGGTCACAAAGTCACACACATGTGAATGGGTGAAGTCTACTGCAGATGTATTAAAACACATGAAATAGACTGTAGATTGATGACACATATTCTTTATCAGTTCATTCTGTCTGTTTATCTCACTATTTTTCACTGAGAATTTTCCTGAGTACACTAGGTTCCATACCTGTAGGAAGTAGGAGCACAGTGGATTTTCTTTGTTCTGTTCATCAAAGAATAATCCTCCAGCCACAAAGATTTGATTCTCTTTGGTGACCAAGCTGATGTGATTTTTGGGGATTTGTGTCGACAGTGATGCTACAAAGCAGTCATTCCCTGACGGATCATAGGCCACAGCACCTGTGTCATTCACCATTAATATCAAGTCTCTGGCAAACATACCAAATCGCAGGTTATCATTCAGGATCCCTGGGAGGAGACCTTCCTCCTCTTCTTTATCGTCATCCTCTCCATCTTTCTCTGCTCCACTCTCCTCCGTCTTACTTTTGCTTTTTTTAACCTCCGGCATTTTCCCAGCGTGAGCATCCCTCACCAGCTGGAGTTTCTGCTGTAACTCAGAACTGGAGGAGATCAGTTTGTGTTTTTCCACTTTTTCTTTCAGGTAGTCCTCAGAGACTAGCCGCAAACGAACACAATCCAGCAAACCTGGCAGCTCCTTTTCTCGGTTTTCTGTGTCACGGGACACCCAGTTCATCAGAGCCTCAAATACTGCTTCTTCTGTCTCCACATTTAAATTATCATTTGCTAAAATGGCTGCCAGCTCACTGGGGTGCAGCTGGAGGAACTCTTCATCTCTGGTGATGAGCTGGAAGCGTTCGCAGGCGTAGTTTCGGGCAGTAATCGCCAACCTGGGACAGTCCAGCATCAGGCCCAGCCTGAAGATGGCTAAGCAGTTGCTGAGGCTCAGGCGCTTTTGTAGGAAAGACACACATACTGTAAAAATTGAGGGGATCTGATAAATGTTGGCAACTGCAAAGATGTCCTGAACGTTCTGCTCTGTCACATTGATTTTGGAGGTGTACAGATATTTCAAAATCAGACCCATGACTCCAGGTTCCACATCCTCCAGGACAATCTCTTTCTTTTTGCTCTCATCCAGATCAGACAGAAAAATGGACCTGAAGTAAGAGCTGCAGGCACACAGGACCAGCCGATGACAGGGGAACTCCTTGTCTTTGATCTTTAGCACACAGTCGACCAGCTTATCGTTCTCCAGCAGGTCATACAGGCCGTCCTGGAGCAGAGTCTGCTGGTACATCCGGGGCTCGTCCATCGGGTTCACCGGTAGAGCCATTGTCGGCAGGCTGAGCTTTGAAGAGCCTTTCAGGGGCTTCAAATCAAACGAAAGGAGTTGTTTGTGGAACTTCTTCAAACAGCACAGAGGCACAGCTTAGTAGCCTGGAAAGAGGAGGCAGAGGCGTAGTCAGTCTGCGATTAGCCCACACCAGCTGAACCCTGGGACAGCCCACTTCCACAGCTGTCCTGACCCTTCAACTGAGCTCCAACTGGTGGGTTATTTATAGTCCTGGTGCTTGGTTTGGAGCAGTGAGCTTCATTCTGGAACATGAAATGCAATATTCGATCCAGCCTCATCTCGATCACTGCCCAGGAACATCCACCCACATTAGACAGCTGACAGACGGCCTCATGGGAAATATGTCTGACCTGAGTCATGATGGTTGGACAAACTCTGTAACTGAGTAACTGAGTCATGATAATCAGTCACACTCTCATTTTGTTCCATTACATTTACACAGATGCGTAGTAGTGCATTCATTTAGTGAATTTTGTCCTGTCCTGCACACGCTGCACTTTTTATTTATGCTCCTTTTAATCCTGCACTGAAGGTTTTAATTCTGCTGAAGTAGATTTTATTTATTTGGCTATTTATTTATTTATTTATTTATTTACTTACTTCATTAAGTTAAGTTTATTGTTATTGGCTATCTGGATTATTTATTATATTTAGATTATTACATACTGCTGGTCCTGAGTACTAATTTCATTTTCATGTATTCATGTAAATGACAATAAACTGAGTCTGAATCTGAATTCACTTTCACAATGCTGTATTTAAGGATTTCTTAGCATTATCAGATGATGTAAGCTAAAATCAAATTTTTATCCAAAGGACATCGATCATTAGAAGATATGACCCCTTCATCTGTTCCCTCATGTGAGAGCAAGATAGTTAGAATAAACCAGTTCTAAGTTTAATATGCACACAATCTTTAAAATGGATACTGCTTTCTACTGTTATTTTGGGATGATTTTTACTTGAATTATTTAACTTTTTTTCTTTAACCAGTTTGACTTTTTTCTGTGCTAATAAATCCTTTTTAAATTACACTGACCTACGAGTAAAATGCTTCTGTAATAAAACAAATGAAATTTTACCACATATGTGTTAGTGATAAAGAAAACTCAAGTTTTAAATGCTGGTTGGTTCAAGTTTCTAAGATAAGTCTTGGGTCAAAATGTGGAATTCTTAGAATTGACAATAGAATATGTTTTATTCTAAAGGAATACTAGTCTCAGATCTACTTCAAAACACTGCACATTATGAGCCATTGACTTTACAGGTTCTATTAGAATATTTACAAATCCATTTTATATATGTACATAAACAACCATATACTGTATGTATAATACCATCACATATTAAAAATGTAAACTAACCAGCACTTTTATCATTCCTTTTCCGTTTTATCTTATTAAAGTATGCAAGAGTTATCATATTTAATGTCTGAAGCAGATACTTTCTAAAAAAAAAAAAAAATGTAGAGAAATGTTAATAGAACATAAGTGGATATCAAAACCCGTGCCTTTATTTTCTTGTAAAATATAAATGCAGTCAAAGAGATTTAGCTAAGAAGAGATGTCATGCAATTTAATGTACCCAGTAGTACCATTTGTTACATTAAGTATGTTTCATAACATTTCACACACAAAATGTTCCCAATGTGGCACCAAGGCTTATACTTCTAACGTCCTCAAAATTGATAGACACCCTTCGTTAATGTTTCTTAACATCCATTATATCGTTCAGGTCTGGATTCATCACAGATGCAGCCAGTGGACAATTGTTAAGTGTTTCCAGTGTCGAGGTATCAAACGGACCAGGCTGCCAAGTGCTGATGTAACCCTTCAGAAATACCTCACATCCCTAATGGCAAGACTCAACACTGACTCAGACAGTGTAAAAAGACCCTCATTCATATTCCGGCTGACCATCACAAAGGTCAGATGCTCCACACATACACACACAGCTTGCTTATTTGAATTTATAATGATATGAGACCACACAAACGTAAGCAGCTAAAAGTTTATTTGCTTTTACAGTAAGGCTAGAGGTTTCAGCAAAATGTAGACGTAACACTGTCTAGGAAAAGCTTTTATAGTCACAAGGAACTAGAGCCTATAAGGGGATGCTGTACATTATAATACATCAAATACTTAATCTTTCATTGAAGTCTACTGTCCCTTTTCATTAACAAATACAATGAATCGATGGTAAACGGTTTTGGTTTACATGCTGCAGATCCATTCATTATAAAGTTAAAACATGGACCCCGCTAGCTGTATAGATCCTTCACTGAGCATTTATTCTGCTTTTTCCTTGCCAGGCTCTGAAACTGGCTGAGCAGCAGCAGGTACGGCTCCAGGGCTGGGCTGGACGGCGGCGGTCGTTGGTGGTGGGGTTGGAGGAAGAGGATCAGGATCATCTATCAAGGCTTGTCTCCTCTCTCTCTCCTTGATCACTTGAATCAGACAGTAGGTCACGAACATGACGATGAGGGTGGTTATTGGGAAACCTGTGGAGTTCAAGTCATTATTAGTATATCAGGATAAACTCTGGACTCATTGGAAAATTGTCACTTTTCTGCATTCTCATTCATATCGCAGGTCGTTCCGTCCAATAACTGTGTAATCATTTTTAGTAATGTATATAGAATTATTTATAGAAGTGCTTCCTCCTGTGTGCTGTGCTATAATCTTGCTGCTGTAAACCTGGGGGGGGGGGGGTAATAAGGATTTAACGTGATAAAACCAATCACCTTTGAGCAGCAGCCGCTTGGCCACCAACTTGGCAAAATCCAAACTGTTCAAAGCCAGGATGTTGAACAATACAATGTTCCAGAAGTTAAAGGTATTAAAGACGCCTCTTATCCGGCGGGATGTTGCCTCTGACATCGCTGTCTGTAAAAAAACAAAACAAACATTTTAAAGCAGTGAAAAGCATCTTGTGTCAACATGTGAACTAAAATATAAAGATTTCATTAACCTCCTGAGACCCAGCAATGCATTTTTGTCCTCTGTAGGCAACAAGTGTTTCACAGCTATATTTAATCCACAGACCCAAACAACTGCCAGCAACCACAATAGTTTACAGATATAAACTGTTCAATACCCGTTGATCCATTAATCATATCAATCATTGCAAATATGGGTATAAAATAGTTTGTCATGATTTCATGGTCATCAGATATGATCCATTTAGATATTCAGAAGCTATATAGTCACCATGGAAACAGTCATCTTTTATAATATTGATTCACGTAGCTTCTTAATGACACATTTCTGAAATCTTTTTCGGCGATTAGTAATGTAACTTTAGTTTTAAGCTTTAATTAACATCTACATCAGTATATTACATATAGGAAAATACTGGATTTTCACTTAAAATGCAAAATAGAGGGCGTAAGAGTAAATAGTGATAAATCACTTAAGGTTAAAAATAGAGAAATGCATTTGGGAGCTGCTATAAAAGCAGTACTGGGTCTTTATAGGTTTAAAAGAAAAATAATAATAATAGATTGGATTTATATAGCGCTTTTTTGCCAACTCAAAGGGATTCACATTAGTGACCCATTTTTCATTCGCTCACACATGCACCCTCTGGTGGTGGTAAACTATGTACATAGCCACAGCTGCCCTGGGGCAGACTGACAGAAGTGTGGCAGCCATTTTGACCACCACCGAACATTCACACACGAGTGTGAGTGACACTGGAGGCAAGGAGAGTGAAGTATCTTGCTCAAGGACACAACGGACTGCGTAGGACAGAGCGGGATTCGAACCGCCCCTAAAAAAAGAACATTACATAATTATTATTGTTTTTATTATTTTATAAAAAGGGAAAATATGTTGTATTTTGTCTTTAAAACAATCGTTTAATGTAAAAAAAAAAAAAAAAAAAGCCAAAATTTCTGGGTCTCAGGAGGTTAATCCTCAGCAGATACTACATTAATGCCTCGAGAACCTGTGTTCACCAACCTCAAAAGAAATAAAAGGCTCCATGGAGACCAACTTTGTTATCCACAGCTCAAAGTTGAGGCCAAACCAGTTGAAGAAAGCCCAGATTAAGACCACTTCACAGGGTCCCAGCCAGAGGATGGTGACCCCGTAGGTACACAACGTAGCAATCAGCTCCTCAACGATGCCATCATGTTTTCCTCCAAGATGATCATAAACATATCTATGAATAATGGCAGTGTTAGTTAAAAGCACAGGCTGTACATGTGGATTAATAGAATATTTACTTCAGCACGTACTTGCACAGCCAATCATTGATTCCTCTGTCAAAGTGGCTATAAAAGGAAGAAGAAAAGTGTAATTCTGTAATAAAATCAATAATAATACTAGAATGTGCTTAGACAATGAAATCATAACTCACGTTTCAGCAAACACATAAAGCGTAGTGATGCATTTTGGTGCCTTTGGAGGGTCCAGGTGATCCAGTCTTGATACCGTGTTGATAACTCCAAACATGACAGCTGCTTTGACCCAGTCGTACACCAAATTAAAATAGGCCAGACCCACTGGAAACAATGCACAGCAGTCACCCTACTTAGCAATGACAGTAACGTGAAGCCTAAGAACTGATGCCAGAGAAGAGCTGCTATGATAAAAATAATTTAAATGTATTTACAGTCACAGAAGAAAAATTACTAGACCATCAAAGGTAATTTTTAAAAATGGTTATGCAATCAGTACTAACTCCTGTGTGTATCATGTGATTAAAACGGACAAAAAAAAACCCAAAAGCATGTAATGAATAAAAGCACTGCTTTTGTCAGTACAATGACACAGATACTGATGCAAGAAGTGAAGGGATTTTTGGTTATTATTGGTGTAGTCCAAAGTACACAGCAGGATATAAACTTATTTTTCAGTCATCATTGCATATAAGCCCTTCTAAATCCCCCTGGAGTGTGGAGGACCAACCACACCATATTTAAAAAAAAATAAAATAAAAAATCAGAAATATAAAAATGGAAGAAAAAAGTCATGAGATTTACTTATTTTTTTAAGTTAGAAATGAGATTAAAAAATGCATAATTTTAAGATAAAAAGTTAAAATGGTAATTAAAGTCAAAATTGTGAGATAAGTCATAACACAGTTTCTCTCCTCCACTGATTTTCCCTCTGAAGTGACTCATTTTTGCATTGTCACATCAGTTTAGTTTGAAAAAGTAATGCATCCATTCTCAGAATGTAAAGAGTATAAAGTACAGCTATTTATGCAAAAATGTAGGGAGTAAAAGTAAAAAGTTGTCAGAAAAATAAATACACAAGGAAAGTACAGATACCTAAAAATAAATTACTTAAGTTCAGTAATGAAGTACTTTTACTGAGTTACTTTCCACCTCTGCCTGGGGTGGGTGGGGGGGGGGGAGTTGTCACAGACCTAGAGCCCAGTCAGAGAGGTGCTTGAGCAGCTTCAGATCAGTAGGGATGGTGAGGATGTACATGAAATGGAAGAGGACATCTACCACGATGATGACTCCCAGGTGGATACACCCCTGCATGCTGATATTCCACATCTCCCGCTCTTTTCTACTCAGATCAGACTTGTTTGCCTGTAGGGGGCAGCACATGCAAAAGAAATTCACTGAGAAAGGCAGAGTTCAACACAAACTACAACTTTGAGCTCATTACATAGAAATTCTAAGTCATGGTGCAGTAAACTGAAACCATTTTACTAGTACTTTAAGACAAAAGTATTAATATTTATCCTATGACAGAAGACACACATTTATTTATTTATGACAGATGTTCCTCAAATCTGCTTTTTTGGGGGATTTTTTTTTCTATTAATTCATTAAATTTATTTTAACTGTCAGTAGTCCTAAATTTAAAAAGGTTGAAATTCTAGTATTGCCCCCCCCCCTTACAATTTCTATAGATGTTCAAATCTTTAAGTTGTGTATAGAGTGTCCTTTAAGTGCATATATATCTATCTGGCTGTGTTTATGTTGGACAAACCAGATCACCCACATTTCCATTGTGGTTAAATAAGTCTAACTGCTGTTAAATGTAATTGAGAATGACCACTCTAAGGAAACATTTAATTTGTTCCACAATAGATTTTTTTTATTATTATTTTTGTCTCTGCCTTATGAGATGAAGTCAGTCTCCTCGTCTTAACAAAAACTAGAATGACAATTATCTCTTATTTATCATGTTAATCTGTTGCTGAATTCACCGCTTCATTTCAAATATACAATTCCCCCAGAGGGATGAATAAAGTATTCCATTCTAAAAAAAAAACAAGAAAAAAAAAAAACATTAATAGTTAAAGTATATATAGAGCAACTTTATTATTAGACCAAGGTTCAGTGACTGATTGAGGCCACAGTAAAGTTGTCTGACTACAAAGTGTTGTTTGAGTTTTGACCTCTTTAGATTTTCCTTCCTGTCTTCATGCACTTATGCATGAAGTTGTGCCAGAAACTCTTGTTTTACTCTAAAAATAATAAAACAAAAGTGTAAGCTCTTTTACAGAAATGTTATTTTCTAAAACACTAATCCCAGAAATGCATCTACATGAACAGAAACTAACTAACTCTAACTTACTTGGATGTGAAATTTATCAAAGGTCATGATGGGCCCAAAATAGAAGAAGGGGAGGTAGAAGTTGTACTTGAGCAGCTCCAGGATGTTGTAGTTTCCATCTTTTCTTTCACAGTTTTCTAGCGCAAAACTCATACAGCGCATGATGGTGAAGCCACAGCCTCCGTAGAACAGGATATGACGCAGTTCGAAGTCCCCTTCTACAAAACCAGTCTGAAGGGACAACACATGGGATGGTAAAGGGTAAGTATTTATTTTCTAAAAGCGTCCTCTGTTGCACTTTAACCCAGTAGGTTACCTGCCAGGAGATGAAAGGTTCACACTTGACTGTAGCAAGGGTGCAAAAGCCAGTGACAAAGCAGAGCCAGCGGATTTTGACCAAAGAGATGCTGTAGAGCAGGATGCAGTGGGACAGGATGAGGGTGACGTACGTCCAACCCATGCTGGTCCACACGGCCAGAAGCCCATACACCATGTACACCAAGGACCTGTACTGTGGAAGATAAAGGAACAGTCAACACATGCTGGAAGTGTTGCATACAATAGTCATTCATCCATTCTCCAAACCACTTCATCTTCAAGAGCAGGGATGGACAATTCATTTTTCTGTGGCGCCACATGAGAAACTTTGACAATTATTAAGGTCCAGTAGCTCTGTTCAATATGCATCTCTATAAAAGCAGTAAATTAAACAATGAAATGAAAATGTGAAGGACAGAATGCAACTATTTAATGAATATTCACAAAAACATTTTCAAAAGTGTGCAAAACCAGTTCTATCTTAACTTTACATGAAAACCTATGAACACTTTTGTTTGCATATCAGCTATGTTTCCAACTTCAATGAAGAAATACTTAGAAGTCCATGTCTAGTTAAATCTCTGCATTCTTAACCACGTTTTTAAATAAAAGAGTTTATACATGAATTAAGGCTGTCAAAATTAATGCATTAACTCAATTGGCACTTGATTTCTGTGTCCATGTATGCTTTGATTTGTTCATGTTTTCCTCTTTTGCAACAGGTTTGGGTAGATCCTAGATAAATAACCTATTACCCATTAAAGTTTACAAGTTACTCATGTCTCATTAAAGTAGAATATGTCACAATGACACATGATATTTATTTATAATCTGTATATCATTCGTTTTTCAAAATAAAACGAAAAAACAAGTTCATTATTTGTTTCCAAAACCAAAATAAAAAAATGATAACTATGCGTTTTTTCCTTTTTGTGTTTAAATGAATAATGGAAAAACTGATAGCGACAGTTTTCCGTTTTATCAAATTTTGACCCGAAGCAAGTTGAGTAAACCGGAAATGACCTTTAACCCGCAGTGACAAAGATGTAAACCGACGTCTTATTTGGGGAAACTTAAGAGGGTCACCCTAAGACCTGAAGATATGATGACGGAGAAAATTGGTGTCATGTCATACCATAATGATCTTCAAGTCCGGTGGACATGTTTGTTTTGATCGTTAAGATTCATTTCCGGTTCACTCAATTTGCTTCAGGTCAAAATTCGATAAACCGGAAAACGGCCGTTATCCGTTTTTCTGTTATTCATTTAAACACAAAATTGTAATCTGAAAAAAAAACGCATCGTTATCAGTTTTTTAATTTTGGAAACAAATAATGAACAACTTTTTTTTCGTTGCCGTATTTTGTTTTATTTCGAAAGACGAATGGACAAATGATACACAGATTATTTACAAAGTTAAAGGGTAAACATCTGTCTAAATCGGGAAGTACATCTCTAATTGTTGCTCTCCTCTCCTTTCATTCCTCTCTCCCTTAGTGTTTTGCCTTCCACCTGGTGCCATTCATCACTTCTGTTAAGCTAACGATATAAAAAGCGACTGCACCGAGCTGTAAAAATAAATTGCGCCAAACAGGTTTTTAAATGTCACTAAGGATTCATATGCACTATGCATCATAAGAGATAAATTAATCCCAACAGACGATGTAATTGTTTCTTCCACCTCATTTCATTGTGCCTCTTTGTTTGCTCAGGCCATTAAATCTAACAGCAGTAAACACATATTAAGCCGGTTCTTCAAATTTTACACTATGCATCTGCTCTGTTAACCATTCAATGAATCATTCATTTAAGATCACAAGAAGCACCTGTGGAGCCAGCATGGAGCAGATCTTGGCAAAAAGGACATGTCCAGAAACAGCAAACAGGATGTGCTCTTTGAACGTAGAAAACCACATCATCCACTCGAAATCAGCCACATCCTGGAAATCAAGTCAATAAAGGTATTAAAAATGGAGTATTTCCTGAACAGCAATATGTTATTATAATAAACTGTAAATGTCTTCTTACCATTTTCCTCCCAACATAGTACCATCCTGGCCTTACGTTGGCTTTGAACGTCTTTCTGTTCTCATTGGCTGGAATCAAAGAAGATTTTTATTGTGTAAAGAAATAGGACTCTTTGCATAGAATGGAGATGTAAATGCTTTTGTTATAACACAGTCAACACAGGAGCATATTTTCTTCCTCAGTCTGCTCTGGGGTATTAATACTGACACTTGATCTGCTCTGCGTGGTCTGCATAGCTCCAGTGCCTCATTCTGATGCAGTCACATTGACCCTATATGTGCTCTATACTGCACATTGTGTGCAAACCATGGATGTGTTGAAACAGCTCCACGACAAATACACTGAACACTGCTCCAGAATGTCATTTATAATACTGAAAAATATCATTTGTTTTCTAGAGGGTAATGATAATGGGTTGGATTTATACAGATAAAGCTATTTTAAATCACTAAAATCTAGATTATCATGGTGTAACACATCATATATTGCGACTTCAAGGAGTACATTTGTTTACAATAGGATTAACCTTTAACACCTGGTGCGTCAGCGATGACGCATTCTGACAGAATGGTTTGGTTTCAATATTCAGATAAAAATACAGTTTTTTTTGTTTTGTTTTGTTTTTTTACTGTGATTTTACTGAATTTTGTTGATGGATCTAATATATGTAGAAAATGGGTGTCAAAAAGAAACTAATTTAGAAAACGCCAAAACTAAAACTGCTGGAATCAAATGAGAAAATGTATTCAATTATACTTCATTTTAGTTTATCTTAATCAAGTTTAGTTATTTTGGAAATATTTATATTTATATTTAATATTTGTTTTTGTTCATTTTATTTTATATTTTAACATTTAATATTGTATTTTATTATTTGTCTTCACTTTTGTGCCATTTGTGTCTTATTTTGTTCACGTTACTTATTATGTTTTTGGTTTATTATACATTTTGTTCCTTATTTTATTATTTTTTTTGTTAAAGTCTCAGGAGTTAAAGGGTTAAGGAGAGCTTCACTCTGCAAGGAAGGTGTTTATTTCCAGATAATTCACCTTCTACTGGTTAGTCCTGCAAGGAACATAAACAAATTTACTTTAAAATGATCCCATACACACACAGTCCATTCAAACTGTGCATTGTATAAAGTACTTTCATCATAATTATTAATGCACAACTGATTGTGTTGGATTCAGGTGACATCACATTTGAGACTTTCATCCCTAAATGTAAGGAAAGCTAATCCTTATTCAAGTTACTACATGTTATTTGAAGGAAACCCTTAGAGCCATAGTGTAATAAACTGTGTTTTATGCTTCATACTCACAACTGGACACCTCGAAGATCCAACTGGCAGCCCAGAACATGGCCAGAAACAGCACAGTGTTGTAGAAAATCAGCTCATACTTGGGCAGTGCAGCTTTGACCCCCATGTCGTCCGAAACAGAAAGAGCTCCAGAGGCTCCTGAGCACACACAGCCACACCTGTCAGAAGTTTACATACAGCACCAAAACAGGTTTTACCTCTCCAACATGACACCATGCTACAGGTAACATATCCACCTCCAGCTTCTTAATCTGATATAATAATAATAATGTTTCCTTCACACATTCACCCTGTTCTTATCAATGATCAGAGCAAGGACATGTCATTTGATCAGCATGCAGCAGCAGTGACATGGATGTGAAGGTGTGACATTACTATTTTAACATTTATACCACAGACATCTGTTTCAACTGTAACTAAAAATAGATGTCTTTAATTGTCACATGTTGATTGTTGTCATTCTTGGCTCCGGTTTGAGACATGTGTGAAGTACTGCACTTACTGTTCTACTGCACTGGTCTTCAACCCTGGTTCTTAGGACCCATTATCCTGCATGTTTTAGATGTAACGTTGCTCCAACACACCTGATTCAAATGATCAGCTCATTAACAAGCTCTGCTGAAGGCTGATAATGACCCCACTGCCTTTAATCAGATGTGTTAAAAGCTCATCTTATTGGATCAGGGTGAGATCTGAAACATGCAGGACAGGGGGACCAGAGGACCATGGTTGAAGAACACAGTTCTACTGTTTTACCCTTATCATTCACTCATAAACTGCAAAAATATAAATCTGACCAAGTGTTTTTCTTCTCATTTGTAGTCCAAATACCTCATCACACTTAAAACAAGTGGTGTTTTAAGTAACGTAACAAACCCCCACCCCCTTGCACACATTTTACCTGATTTGCCGTATCTCTTATCATTGCGAAAACACATTTTTGAGTGACCTTGACCTTTGGGCTACACTCACCAAAATTTAATGGGATCTATTCTGGACCACCCCGTACCAAAGAAAGAAGTGAAAATTATCTCAGTAAGACTTCTTTTTCTATTGTTCTTATATCTCAGTTACAACGTACTCTTTAGGTAATTATCTCTTGAAGTGTGATGATTGATACAATTAACCCTAACCCCCAAAAAGGAAAGAAGGGTATAATTTTTTGGTCAGAAACTTTATATAAAAATTAATCAATTTCCATGACATTTTTCACTAAAGCTGCAAGGTATAGAATAGAATAGATCACATAAAGTTATGGTGAATGTAAGTCAAAGGTGAAGGTCATAAGTCACCAAAAACTTTATTTAGCAATGATAAGAGATGGGGCAAATCAGGTAAAATGTATTTAAGGGGTAATGTTTGTTGTGCCTGGCACTACTTGTTTAATTAAAAATAAGGGAAAAATAGATTTAGATTTTTGCAGTACAGCATATCATTTTATTCCACTTTATTGTCCATACTTATTTGTAGTGATGCAAAATATATTTAAATGAATCAGTCAACTTTGGAATAGAATATAACATTTTTAAATTAAATGAAAAGTCATTTATAAAATGCTGCAAAAATTATCCAATTTTATAACATATAACTGTAATATATCTGCTTTGATTCTCTACAGATGCCTTTAAATTCCATCATTATTAAATAAAGCATTTGAACATTAATGACTCAGTTTATTTTTATTCTCAACATTTTTCTGGTGCTTCATCTGCACAACAGTTTTGTCATACAAAATAAATAAACATGTCATTTATTTTTCAGAATCTCCTGTTCTAAATACAACATTTAATTTATTATGTTAAATATATATATATATATATATATATATATATATATATATATATATATATATATATATATATATATATATATATATATAAGGAACAAATGTACAAGTTCCCATTGTTGTGAAAACATGACGCTATTTTTAACTATTTCCCATTTATTCTTTGTGTCAAAATAACTGGTTATTTGTTGTGCACAAACCGAAGTTCAGTCAAGAACTTCCTTATTTCTTTATGATTAACAGCAGTCATATAGAAAGGACAGTAATGTGAGCTATAATAATACTAATAATATAATTTTAAAAAGTCCCAGTAGTGGTTTCATACAGTCGGTGCCGTAAATGCCACACGGTCACTGGTGTATGTCCTCTGCAGCACCTGTTGTGATACTGACCTTGAACGCAGCAGTTGGCCGACGAAGTTGCTAAATCACTTCTAAGATTGTTCCAAACAGGGGTAAGAAAACCACAGCTTTAAAAAACAAACTTGGAGGTAAAAAAAACAAAGAAATTTAGGGAAAATGTAAACGTTGACATCCGCTGTGCATCCACGGAGCTTAGGGTGGGTGGGCTGCGGGTCCCACTGACTCCCTGAGTGGGAGCTGCCACCGGTTAAAGGTGACATGATGTATTTATACCTTCACCACTGACACACAGGGGGCGGAACAGAAGAGGAGACACAACAAAACACACTCTGTTCAAGGTGCTCAGATTGTCAAAAATGATAAAGTATTATATTTATATATAGGGTGTGATTTGTAAAAAAAAAAAAAAAGAGGGGGGTGTTTTTTCCCCCCAGAAAAAAAGCTTGCGTATGATTTTTATGTCCTTCATTCCCACATCAATAACATGAATGAGGCTCAAATCATTAAATAAACATTTAAAATCAATATTTTTCTCCAATGGTTCTTCTTTTTTGCTGCCCACATGCAACGGTACAGCGGTGGGCCAGGGTCCAGGGATCAGTTCTCTCCAGCCAACATCAGGTCAAACTGATCGCAAGCGTGTAGTCTAAATTATTATTGGGTTTTACTTGCAAATGAATTGGCCATTGGTTAAGAGAAGCAGTTGAAACACGCATCAATAATGATCATTTATTATGAAGTACAACATGTGTGATTCAGGTCACATGACAAACCAGATACGATTTTAACATTTTATTTCCCATTGAATAACATTCACTAATTTTCCAATCTCAGGCGCCATGAGCCTCCTGGAAGGGGTGGAGAATTAAGCTCCCCATTACTCATTATGTCGGTTTATAGGTTTATGTACATGTATATATTGGATTTATAAATGTTCTAGTAGAAAGAACCAGTGAAGTGAATGTATTGTAATATATGTTGATCTCCTAAAACCCAATCTCTCATTAATTCTCAACATTTTATATTTTAGCCCAAGGCCGTATCTTAGAATCTACAACAAACACTTTTGACTTGATTTTTCTTTATTAGTGACTCAAATTTGGTTACTACTTTTATTATGGATGCATTTTACTTGTAGACCAGCTCTTTTTACAAATGTATGTATAATTCAACAGTTAAGGTATCGTGTTCATTACCACTGACATGGTTTGTTGTTTGTGCAACATATTTAAGGCTTTTGTGGACTTATTTATTGATGTAAAAAACATCCTATCTCTTGTTCTTGTTGTTATTTTCCACAGTACATGTTACCAGATCTGTTTTGGGAGGGTCTAAGCCTGTTGCAATTTAAAGCTGAAGACAAACATCCACACCCCGCATACTATGATGCAAAACGAGCTGCGAAACAACACTGGTGCCGACTAGTGACAGCACCACAAAATACAATACAGGGAAATTCAGTGTGTCATCACAAAACACAGCAGGAATACAAGTTCACACAAGAGATAGTAAGTCATGAAGGGTGTGTTTTAATTCATTGTTTTTAGTCACAATGTCAGCGCTTCATATCCAGTGGGATTCATTAAGGATAGTTCCTAAGGTGACAGTTACACATGTTTTCCTTCAGTCTATACCAGGGGTGTTCAACATATGGCCTTTGGGCCAAAAGTGGTCCTCCTACTGTGAGTGCTAAACCCACAGGTTGAGTTTACAAAGTATAAAAATTACACAGAAGACATGGTTGTCCATGAAGTTAATTAGATTTTTCAGTTCCAGATGCCTGTTATTAAAAGACTTTTGTGCTTTTGTAGTTTCACTATGATCTCAGTTGTAATGATATTATAATATTACTATAAATATGCTCTTTTGACCATTACCCACAAATAGCCTGGAGCAATATCCTTATTTTCATTTCTTTTACCACCTCATACTGGATTCTACGGTGCAATAATTTTTATTTATATCAACCTGTATAATTTTAATATTATCACACACTGTGATTTTTACTGTGGATTTTTTTTAAATTTAAGACTTTAGTTGATCGTGCAGCATTCACTCCGCCATTGTATACTGTGATTCTTTTATACTTTTTATGTTTTTACATTTATGAATATACGGAGGTGTCAACTTTAAATTTTGTTGTGAAACCAATGAGGACTATTTATTCTGTTGGTATTAATTATTAATTATTCTAATATAAGCATAATATTGTTGAAATTGCACTTAAGAAATTTCAGGTTGTTCATCGAAATTCATTTTATTCACATGTTTTACAAAAGGATATTTTAGGAATGTTAACATTTTATTTTGTAGTTTCATTATTTGGAAACTATTACACTATTATTTTACTGCTCCAGCTTTCATGAGATCATAACAGTCTGTATGTGGCCTCCCAACTGCATAAGTTTGACAGTGGTGGTGGTGGGTGGGGTCACGAATAACATTGCTGTGCATACATTAGCGAGTACAGTTGTACATCACAACATTATAAATCACTTTGAACATAGTTGTTGGTAGCGGTGGGCGTTGCATATCCAACATATGCCCTCCCCTGATTACAAATTTGGGGGGCAGCAGATAGTCCATGATAAGCTAATGAAGCCATCTGGTAAAAGCTCACCTGTAGAATACATAATACCCGATGAGAGAATTTCATCCATAAAATGATTATATACACCTTTTTCCAGTTTGTAAAAATAACACAGTAATTTAAAAAGGAGGTCTTTGTGTTCATGGGGGGGGGGGTCCTGGTTTGGTTACTCCTTCCTGCTGGTCTCCTGTCCTTCAAAGACGGGGTACTTGTGCTCCACCTCAGCCCAAGTCAAAGCCCCATTAGCCAGACTGCGAACCAGATCTGGTAACTCGGCAACCTACGACATGATTTTACACAGAAACTAAACTGACAGACCATCTGTGACATCACAAAAAGGCAGATGTTTGATTCATAAAAGGGTTTTACCTCAGCTCTGATCTGCCTCATAGAGTCCCGGTCTCTCAGAGTGGCCGTGTGAGGCGTCTTATTCATTGTGTCGAAATCAACAGTGATGCCAAAGGCCACCCCGATCTCATCTGTCCTGGCGTAGCGCCTCCCGATGGACCCAGAGGAGTTATCCACTTTATGGGACACACCATTTTTAGTCAACTCCCCAGCTGAAAGTAAGCATTAAAATACACATATGATGATCGTACAAATAAACATTTAAACTTCATAATCATATTGTATTTGAATATGAAGGATTACACTGGTCATCACCAAATCTATTGTTTAAAGTTTTGTTTTTTTAGCTGATTTAGGATATTTTTTATGCTGAATCCAAAAATCACTTTAGCTCAATGAGGTCAACTTTCTGAACTAAGCTACATATGTTTGTTTGTTTTTTTACATTTTTGTTTACATAGACGGGTATTTTCACGTCATTGTAGATTTGTTGCAATAAACAAATTCTTATTGCTAATTGTCTTTTCCTTTTTTCATTCTTTTTTTTGGATGTGAAATATTAACAAAAATCAACTGATAATGTCACAAAAATGTAATTAATTTAGTTAGAAGATTGAGTTTTTCAAAACCAACTTGGCATAAAAACCTGACCTGATTGAGAAAAATGGATTTCATTTTTGGATGCAGTGGTGCAAAATGGTCTTAATTCAGGTGAAAAAAACATAGACAACTTTTTAATATTTTTTATTTTTATTTTATTGTAACCCAGTGTATCTGATACTCACATAGATGTTCAACAAACGGCATAAACTCCTGGTTCTGGCTCAAAGGAAGGATGGAGCATTTGTATGGAGCTACAGTAGCAGGAAAACTGAAATACTGGATAAGAAGTGATTTGTTTTAGCACTGGTATAATCACTAAATACAGAAGTGTGTGTTAGAGCTGATCTCCATCCTACCGTCCTCTGCTCGTCTCCCTGCCGGATGCGAAATGAGTGTTCGAAAATGGAGTACATGATTCTGCCAATGCCAAATGAAGGCTCGATTACATTGGGGACAATCTCCTCCACTGTGGGAAAAAAAGAGACGCTTGTTTTCCCAGCAGAACAACACACCCACCGCTTCACTCTGTAGCTCTAAAGCTACGCTAGCTTTGGTTTCATGTCTTACCGTGCACAGTCTTCTGGAACCTCTTCACACCGACCATGTCTTTGGTCAGAGTGAAGGTTTTGTCGTTTACATCGAAGCTGAACTGTCTGAGGAGATAAACGCAACATCAACAAGTATTCAGAGAATGCCTAATTTCACCTCTTTTTTTGTGCAAATCTCAAGTTTCTATTTAAACCTGTTTTTTTAATTAGAGCCAATAATGTGATTTCGACCTTTCCGCTAAATGCGACCTTGACCTTTGACCTTTTGCAATATTGATAATTTCATTATATGTATATATGCATCAGTGTGTGTAATATTATGAAAATATATACAGTATTGATTAAGTTATAGCGTGATATGTCTATGCTTGACACACAGGGTTACAGAAGTGTCACCTTTGACCTCCAGAGATCTCAAAACCTATTGGTCGTAGGTGATAACACCAATTATGAGAATTGTAGAAATCATCATTCTGCACCGTTTGATTCTAACTCCATTCTTGAATTATAACCGATATGTGATTTTGACCTTTTAGTAAATTGTGAACTTGACCTTTGACCTTTACTCAAAAGGATCATTGCATCTTGATACACATTAGCGATATGTATTTTCCCATGTAATTCCTTGGTGATATCTCGAGTATTCATTCAGTTATAGCATAATATGTCTCTGCGGACACACACACACAAATATAGCAAAGACAGACAAACAGACACAAATGTTAATCTCTCCCAATAAATGTGGGGCGAGATTAAATATAAGACGATGTGTGGTTTGTAAAGTACAGTGATGGACACGCCATGCATGTGTGGTTTATTACATTAAAAATGACTCAAAGAGCACACACTCCCTTCTGCACATGCTCTGTTCCATCAAACTCTGGATGTTTCTTTTCAACGAACTAAAAAAAAAACATTTCTGTACATATTTTATGATAGTTGAGATTTTGTGAAATTTTAAGGGTGTCCGAAAGCTTTTTTTTTCCACTACCGTACACAACAGTCATGTGATGATTACCCTTCTGCACTGAGACGCCTCTCCTGCTCGCTAATGTAACATTCGTCACAGGCCGCCAGGTACTCCAGGACCAGCTTAGAGTCGGTCTTGTTCACCCGTCCTATGGCTCCTTTGTTGGGCTCAAACTGAGTGATATTTATTGTTTTGTGAGAGGGAAGTTAAGGGAAAATTCTGGGTGAGACACAGATTTTCAAAGAGTATAAAGAAAAAAAATATGTTTCTTGAACTAAAATGTCCCTTTTTATCAGTGGTTGTCAATCTTTTTCTGTTTTGCTTTTCCCATTTTGCTTGAATAATACACATAAAGTCAACAGGACTGCTCCCTGACACAATATTTTTCCAAATAAAAATAGGAAATGTACAATTATTACTACGACAATAAAGTTAAGAAGGGGTAGGATTAAATAAGTTGATGCTTCATCCTACTCCTTTTTGGACATGTCATTGTGTATTATTATTATTATTATTATTATTATTATTATTATTATTATTATTATTATTATTATTATTATTATTATTATTATTATTATTATTATTATTATTATTGTTGTTGTTGTATTAATTATTGTTGCACTCTGCACATGTTCGAAATAAATCATTCAAATCAAATTAAATCTAATTTTAATAAGATCAGTGACTACAGTGAGTGACTACATTTCTCAAAACATTAAAGTGCAAAACAGCTGATTTAGGATAATGTTGATGTGGTAAATCCAAAATTTTGCTCAATCGGGTCAACATTCTGAACTAAGCTACATATGTTTTTTGATGTTTTGTTTACATGTACATATGTTCACGTCAAATGATGCAAAATTATTTTAGATTCCTAGCAATAAACACATTCTGAAGATTTTGCATGTGCAAACTTATGACTAATTGTTATTTTTTTTTTATATATATTACAAGTAAATGAAATCAATGTCTATTATTCAATTTACAGACATTTTATTTTGTAACATTAAATTAATACATTCTGTTAGAAAAACATTATTTTCCCCTCCTAAAATCTTTTTTGGATGAGAAATGTTAACAAAAATCAATTGATAATGTCATAAAAAATCTAATCAATTTAGTCACAAGATTGGATTTTTCTAAACCTGACCTGATGAAGAAAAATTGATTACATTTTTTGACTATAGACAACTTACAAAAATTTTAATTTTTTTTTGTAACCCAGTGTTATCTTTAGACAAGGATATGGGTTCTTTGAGGGGCTTCTCTGCCACTAGAGGGACCCTGGTGGCTCTTGAGTGGCAGGACAGGTCATAACAGGAGCGGTCAGCACATCCTACAATCTCAATCCAGCCCTGGGAGAAGAAAACAGACAGAGATGTGTGTGTGTGTGCGTGTGTGTGTGTGTGTGTGCGTGTGTGTGCATGTGTATGTGTATGTGTGTGTGTGTGTGTGTGTTCACCAGAATTATTGCAGTTAGTGAAACAGTAACCTACAAAACTACAAACTGAATAAAATCTACAATTAACCAATTAAAAGAAAAACAAAATATAAAATATAGCGTTAACATCTGGGTCTCCGTGTGTTGTTAAAAGATCTTACATAGGAGGTTAAAGACTCGGCATCCCAGCAGTCACATGCGTAGTGAGCCATCTCATTTTCCATGTGCTGACGGAAGCGGACTTTATCTTTGGACAGACCCACTTTAACCAGATACAAGTAGATTCTTCCAATGAAGTAACCCAGCACTGAATTGTTGATCACTCCCTGCAGCAGACGCAGAATTCAACAGTGATTTACAAAAATAAACTCAGACTAAAAACAGTGGGATATTGACTTGAACATTTCCTACCTGCTCCACAGCGTCCCCCAACCTCATGACCTGTGCAGACTGACCACTGGTCTGAGCCTTCGAGGAGAACAACGTCATCTCCAGGTCGGCTACGTTGGAGAATTTAGGGTGGACCTTGTCATTTGGGTCCACGAAATGCTCAATCTCTGCCATGGTGAACTCCCTACAGAAGATATAATTCATTATTATCAGATACAGATAATGATCACTGACAGTAATCAATCTATCTATCTATCTATCTATCTATCTATCTATCTATCTATCTATCTATCTATCTATCTATCTATCTATCTATCTATCTATCTATCTATCTATCTATCTATCTATCTATCTATCTATCTATCTATCTATCTATCTATCTATCTATCAATCAATCAATCAATCAATCAGTACCTGACACGAATGAGTCCAGAACGAGGAGAGATTTCATTCCTGAAGGAGTTTCCAATCTGAGCAGCACCAAATGGAAGCTTCCCCTGGTTGAACTCCAGAAGGCGTTTGAAGTTCAGGAACATTCCCTGAGCTGTTTCAGGCCTCAGATAGCTGCAAAAAAAAAAAAAAACACACACACAAATGACACAGCGTCTATAGCTGCTGTTTTGTTTTTTCTTTTACCTGTTAATCTCTGGTGTTATACGTTATCGTTTTATCTCGACGTGTACCCGGGCATGTTTCCTCCTGGGCCGATGGACGTCTGAAACATCAGGTTGAAGGAGGTTGGAGGTGTGAGGTCGTTTCCCGTGGAGGGTGATTTAACGTTGTATTTTACGAACAGATCAGCCAGCTGCTCCTGGGAGTAGTTATCCATCTGAAACACAACAGGAGTTTAAGGACCAGGCTGTAGACACCAGATGTCAGTACAATATGATGTCTGTGACAAATAGTAATGGTCTCATATCACATACCTGAGTGATTACATCTTCCATTTCGACCACTTTCTCCGTTGAGCATTTCTCATCAGACATCAGTTTTTTTAAGTGCGCTGTAGGAGAGGAAATGTTTCATTTTGTTTTGTTTTTTTTTTGTTACATGGATTAAATCAGAGTGACCTAAAACCATAAAGATCCAAACAACCACTGGTTACTAGAGGTGTGTATTGGCAAGAATCTTAAATCTACGATACGGTACAAATCATAATACGATATATCACGATAAGTCATGATACTGTTAAAAAGGTAATATATTGTTTCTTTCTTTTTAAAAAAAAGACATGTATCATGCTACCTCCTGAGATTTAAGCTATTCCACAGTATAAAATAAAACAAGATAAAATAAGCCTGAAAAAAAAACTGAAAAACCGGCCCCTTTCAACCGTTCTATCTCTTCTCTACCTAAACTCCCCCAGGGTAGAGCAGGTATAAACCTGTCAGTGCAGATTCTTTTAATGTTTGGACAAAATCCATCTCTGCGGAAAAGTGGAAAATATGACCAAATTATCGCCTGTGATTTTTTTTTTTCATTGATTAATTTAAAAGACTATAGCTCTTCTCATTATTAAATGTCACATCTGAGTAAATGGTTCTGCCTTAGGGTTGACATCTGACACCTTGTAACTTAGTGAAAATCCAGAGAAGGACTTTGAGTAGAGCTCATTATAGTCCTTAAACCATAAAAACCCAGTGCTCCTTTGGCTCCAGTTGTTAAATAACTTGAAAAAAGTATCTATTTGTAACCATTATTGACTGATTTATCACCACTTATTCCAATATTATGCTCTACATTTTGCTTTTTTTTTGTACAAATCAGGTATTGTCCTATATTTAATTAATTGATTATATAGATGTTCATAAAAAAAACTCAGATTAAAGTGGAGGGTTATGATATCAGGAACAGAGAAAAGTGAAGAAAATGTGATTTTATGTTATTCTTTTCATAAAATCTATTATTAACTGAGCATAATCCAATATGATTAATTTAAGTCCATGTTTTTTTTTTTTTTACTGGTGAATCAATGGTGTATGTAGCTTCTCTGTGGAGCCTCTAAACGTTCAAATGGATCATATCTGAGGACCACGAAAACATGACAAACTGCATTTTTAGATAAATTATTCACACGTATTAATACCATTAAAAATCAACAGGGCTTCTGCAAATGTCATTGGCGTACTAAAATCACTACGTTTTTTTTATTTGTCTTATTGGATGTTTTTATGACTGCTTTGATATTTGGTGATCTTAGATGGTGTATTGTTTTATTCTTAAAAATCTACTTTATGGACTGCACTTTCAATTTAATAATTCTGCACTAGACAATGATAACAAAGGTATTCTATTTGTTGTGACTTTCTGATGCTTTTAAAATCACTAGAGTTAGAGGTTAGGTCCTATATATTTGTGATGCACTACAGCTCACTCGAGGAAACCTGCTGAGTCCTGGTAAATTTCACTGTGTTTAATGTGAACAACAGCTGCTACAATGACTCTCTGGTTACATGTAGAGGTGAATAAAAGGTGGTCAACAAAAATTTCAGCTACCTATAGACTGGCCTCTCTCCACTCTGTGCAGGTGATTCAGCCACCTACAGTATATAACCCAAACCCTGCACATCACCATGGCAACCAGTCCAAACCAGTCATAAGACAAACAATTCACCAGTGACTGTACGGCTCCTATTCTATTCTATTCTAAACTGTTAAGATCAGTAGATGGTTTAGATTTTTAGTGGATGTTTGGATTTTTATGAGATAAAAAGACATAATAGCAACAATCTTAGAGTTATAGTTTCATAAGGACATTAACCCCATTAGGCAGTAGTTACTAAATATGTATTTTATGCCTAGTTTGGAGTGTTCGACGGCCAGACTTGGTAGAACAAAGCCTCAAACTGTGACTAGTTGGTCAAATTTTTTTTGTTTTTATTGGTGATGTAGTAATGTACTGTATTGTTGTATTGTATTTTTTTTTCTTATTAAGTTGTAAACAGTTATCGCATCATAGAGGAGAAGAAAGAAATTTCATCTGCGCTATATGTTCTGTATACATACTGTATATAGAATGCATTCTTGACAATAAAGATTACTTGTATTTTTCCTTTGCTTTTCTATATGTATGTGTGTGTTTTGTAGCCCTCACTTTTTCCTTTCGTCTGTTGTATGTAATAAGTGCCTATTTTCACTTAGTTTTGACTTTGGTTCTTGATGAAATGATCATTCTGTGTTCTTGGTGTTTTTGTTGTGTTGGTGTTTTTAAAACCTTTCAATAAAAAGCAAATCCCAAAAAAAGAAAAAAGAAAAAAATGACATTATAGCAGCAGAACAGACCTTTAAGGAGGTGGTCAGCACGGTAGCATTCTCCAGTTTTGGCATCTTTTACCATATAATCAGCAAATTTATCAACATGCCCTGATGTCCTGAGGAGCAGGAAACAAGAGTTTATGGGACATACAGTATGTTTGCTTTAAATCAGATGCATCTTGGTGGGTTTGTACTGTAGATCCTACTTGAGGACGGGCTCTGGGGTCAGCATGGTGCAGTCAATCTCCAGGATCTGCTCCTCCTGGATGAAGTGCTGCCTCCAAACCTGCAGGATGTTGTTCTTTAAAGCACAACCCACGGGACCGAAGTCATACAGGCCACTCACACCTGAGAAAGCACCATAATATGTTGAACTGTGCATGCACTTTCACTTTAATTTCTGCTTTTATGGGTTGATCCATGAGTTAAATGTTAAGGAGTGGATTATGTTGCTTAGAGTAAAAGTAGTTTTATGGTTTTCATTTCCATTTTGACAATTGTTTCTGTAATTTACCTCCATAAATGGCAAAAGCCTGATCGTAGAAGAATCTCCTCTTTAAGGTGTCTTCCATCTTCACCCTATCCACAGTGTCATTTTTGGGCTGCAGAGACAGTTCCTGCAAGTGCGTGTTTGGAAAATAAACCTCACCGATATGTTTGAGAAGTTCATATTCTGATGTAAAAATAAGAAGAAGCAAATGATTAACCAAACTGAGACCCAAACCTTGGCTTCAAGAATCTTTTTCCGAGCTTTCAGTTCTGCAACAGCTTTGCTTAGTTCCTGTTCAGAGGCACCTCTCTCTTTCAGCTGCTGCACTGAGTCACCCTGAAGGAAAATAAGTACAAGTTTTAGCTCATGTCATTGCCACAGAGCTATCAAAAACAGGTTTTTTCCCATCACTTAAATGTGTTCAGTTCAGTTATATGTGGAAAGATGCTATCTGTGAGTGTCCACTTTTGCACAGATATGTTAGGTCTTGTTTTTAATTAAGTCTATATTAGAAAAGCATGCTTGTGATATTTGCTGAACCTCTTCAAACTGTATAAAATAAAACAATTTAAAAGGAGGTACAAATACACCATTTTCAAGAGATACAGAATGAGGGAGGTGTTGGGTCTCACTGGGTGTTAAAAAATGTACATGTATAATGTACATGTATCACGGTTCGGTACGCAGCTCTGTTTTGAAGTCACGGTTCGCGCGGTTCATTTTTGGTATAGTATGGAAACAATATGCAAAACTATTTTCTCCCTGAGAACGGTATTTATTAAACAAACAAAAAAAAATCTATATACAAATGGAAACAGTAAATAAATTCAAAGTGCTGCTTGGTTAAATTATATATTCTTAAATGTCGAAATTAAAAATAAAAATAATTCCTTTTAAACAGTAAAAGAAAAAAGTTTCCATCATCTTAAAGATGCCATTCCGCTGAAAACCACTTTTCCATGTTCCTTTTGGAATCTGATGTGTCATCCTGAGTTACCCACACATGCTGCGTGGTGTGTCACCTCCACTGGCTGTATTTCCCATTCATAGAAAACAACAGAGAAACGAGCCACTCAGAAAAGCATGTCAACATGTTGGCATTAACCACAGGGGGTTAAGTCCATCCCCCATTGCAGCGAATCTGAAGTAGCATTAGCATTAGCATCTACAAGAGAAGACGGCGCCACAGTAGCTGCTGCACAAACTTAAAAAACATGGCGGAGCAAACTTGTTCATGTGCCCCCTGTAGATATAAAGCGTCATTTTTTTCCTGGGCGTTTTCAAAACAAGCAATGGCACGAAAGCTAGCTAGATGCTACTCTAGGATGAGAAACGCACACAGAGCCAGAGGGGAGGGGGGCGTGTTCCTCCAAGTATTCTGAGCCAATCAAAGACGCCTAATCACCGCGTCATGGACATGTATGCGGAAGTACCGGTAAACTGTTGTTCGACCTCAGTCATTTTTCTACAGCAGGGGTGCTCAATCATGTTCCTCGAGAGATGCTATCCTGATGTATCCCTATTCCAAAACACCTGACGGTCATTAGCTTGATAAGAGGTTTATCATTTAAATTAGGTGTTTGAAGAGGGATACATCTAATACAGTCACCTCTACATGATATGCACATGCAAACTGACTATTCATTCAGTATAGGGCTGTACGGAACCGAACGTCTATTTTCAACGGGTCGGTACGAATCGTTACAGCCTTAATGTTTATATATCTGTGTGTACATACAATAATGGAAAAAAAACCTTTTCGCACATCCTTAAAATTTTTCAGTTTCTAATATTATCATGAAATATTTGCAGAAAAATATTTTTTGTGTTTCAAAAGATGTGGCTGCATTAGACAAACAAATGCTAATTATTTTATTGTTTTGGTTCATAAGAACTAAAATATCAAAATTAAAGTATTAACAGTTTCAACATGTATGTATGTATGTATGTTTCTCTGCTGAAACACCTAGTTTTAACCAGGACAGAACAGAGCACGTGCAGAAGGGAACATGTACGTTTGGAGAAGGGGACGATACTTTGCAGATTTCAGTGACTTAAGAATTTAAGAATGATTATTAATTCAATATATTACAAATGCATGGAATTCATGTCCAAAAACTGTTTTCCACCATTGTACATATTCATGTTTGAATTATGTGTTATGTAAATTATACATTTGTTTGTGATAAAAAGCCAGAAAGATAATTATTTAACAGTAAGTCTCAGGCAATAGACCACGGATATGTTTAAGCTAAGAAGCGTATTATTATTGTTTTTAATTATTTAATAATCATTAAGTTAAACTTCTTCTCACTTTCAAATGTGGATTGTATGTCGTATGTTTCAATAGGTTATTTATTTTTCTTCTTTTTTTACATTCATATTCTATATAAGTGCATCAATCAATCAACCAATCAATGCACCAACATTGCATTAAAATGATCGTTACAAACCCATAACACGTGCATTATTTTGACTTTAAATTGAAACATAAGTGACATATTTTAGAATTTGTGAAAAGCCAAAGAGTCGATGCTCATTTTATAAACTCTGAACAGTGTCCCGCTTTTCCCGTGTTGCATTTACGGTTAATTTGACATCAGATAACTTACCTGTTGCTTCACAGACTCCCTTAAAGGTGCCAGGATTTCTTCCATATTGAGGCGTAATGAAAACTCAGGGTGCAGTGATTCCTCTGTAGACAGACTGAAGACTCTTATTCTGTTCTTTGAGTTTTCAAGGAAAAAGGAAAATAAGGGGAGGTGCCTGCTAAGACACAGTCTGAAACACATGCTTTTGGTTGCATCATCCAAGTAAGCCACACAAAACTGGATTTGTTCTGCAACATATGTAGGTATAAGGTTATATAAAGCCATCATTACAGTTTGCAGTGACTGATCTAATTCACTGACTAAAACCACCTGCTGGGGGTTCCTTACAGAGTACTACATCCATTAGCATTTTTATAGCTCCATAATATTTGTGTAAAACTGACAAACATTGTAAAGTAACGGAGTAATATCAATAACACTGGGGCCACTTTAAACCCTATAAATAACCCTGTAGTGTATGTTCGTGTAAATTAACCATAAAGATCCAGTGAGAATCTAGATTTAAATGTTTTTTTTTTACAGTTAGTAGTAATATTAGTATTTACAGTTAGTAGTTGGAAGTAATGAAAAAAGTTTTAAAGGGATAGTTCACTATTTTTTCACATCAATCTGTATGGCATCACCATCTTTACTCTGGTGCACCCACAGAGACTTACACCTGACAGTGTCCTGGGAGTCGAGTTCCGGTTTTGTTTTGGTCAAAGCGAAAGTAGTCCCGGCAGGTTTCCTAGGGGCACTAAAATATGAAAAAAAACTCAAACCTCATAATTGCTTGGAGCTACTTTCTTTCAATTTTGATCAATGCATGTTGTCACTGCTAACAGTGGTGTGCCTTAGCAAACTACTTTCATCAGTTGTTCGGCAGTGTTTACAGCTGCTATGTGCAGGTTAACAGTTGTTAGCAGTGACAACACTATTGAGAGAAAGTAGGTCCAAGCAATTATAAGTTGTGTTTTTGTTCCGTGACAGTTTTGTAATGCAAATAAATCACTCATTCGAACACATGCGGTTTTGAGAAGACACATATTTTGTTGACCCCAGGAAACCTGCCAGGACTACTTTTGCTTTGACCAAAACCGGACCAGAACTCGACTCACAGGACACTGACGTGGGTAAGCCACGACGTGGGTGCACCAGAGTAAAGATGCTGATTCTATCCAAATTCATGTGAAAAATAGTGAACTATCCTTTTAAGACACCCTTAAAATTTTTCACAACCTAAAATATTATCAAAATATTTGTGGGAAAACGCATATTTTGGTAACTGTTAAAAGAATAAAATACACTTTCAACATGTCATGTCCTAGATGTGTTTCATTATCTACTGAAACATCCAGTTTTGACCTTGATAGAACAATGCACATGCAGAGAACATCTGGGTTTGGAGAATGGAACAATCAATGACTTCAATGACTGAAGGATTTTTAAATGTAATATAGTACAAATGAAAAAGATGTCCAATATTAATTCTCTGCATCCTGCACATGATTGTTCATAAATATTAAAAATGTTCAATTATTCATTCCCAGATCACATTAATTCCACTGCTGTTTCAAGCTTTTAATCTGGCAAAACTAGTATTATTGATGGTATAACACACATATGTAATATTTTAAAGCCTATTTGAGAATAATTTTTTTTTATACTTTGAGATATGCAGAAAAACATATAGGAAACAAATACATTTGCAGTTTTGCTCATTTCTGAAAATTGGTCAATAGAGTGAGTTACGTAGTTGTGCACTTCGCTAAAATGCAAATGTATTAAAAATTCCTCAGACCTGCAATGTGACCTTTACCACAACAGACCTTGACTTGTTTGGATAAGATGAAAAGTCAGTTTGAGGGACTGAAATCTTTTAAAGTGTAGAAATGTTTGCGCTTCAACTGAAGATTAGTCCTTTTACGAGGTTTGAAAAGGCAACATCCTGACTAATGCCATCATAAAACTGCAAACATTATATTGTCTTTCAGATAATAGCAAGTTTAGTCTCTTTTACATCACTGTGACATTATGAAAAGTCAATAAAGACCACTTTGGCGTGCCCGTGTCCAGTAAGTGCTGGCTGTTTTTATTTAAACTGTTAAATATCTGAATCCAATCTGCCTGAAAACTGGAATGGTGGAAACCTCCTTCCACTGACGACACAATAACCTGATTACAGTTTCTCCCTTTGAAAACATTAACATGGTCATAATATAGATGAAATACTGTTCATTTAAGAAACCGTCCTGTGCGAGCTTTCCTCGTCTGTTAGATGTGATGAATATATGACATTTTAGTGATTGCAGTGGTGCGGCAGAACACAAAACACGGCTTTGTGCACCACGATAGCTTCTCACAGTAACATTTGCAATATTCTTCCTGGTGATGCGTACGCAACGAGTCTGTGGGGTTTCATAAATGCTGGGAGTTTTATTCTTCGGTGGCATCCTTCTTGCTGGTCTCTTGTCCTTCAAAGATGGGGTACTTGCTCTCTGCTTCTGCCCACGTCAAGCTCCCGTTGGCCAGATCCCGAACAGTGTCGGGCAGTTCACTCACCTGAGGGCAGAGGAAAGGATTTCATCCATCATCGCATACATGTCTTTGGTTAAATCTACGCTTTTAGCATCTGTACAATCATGTGAAAATTAAAGTTTAAATGACAAATTGTTTATCTCTGGAACTCCTTATGGGTAATATACAGTATATGGAGCCATACACAGGCCTTGTGCAGGTTTTAAAGTGTAATTTACAGGGTTCCTGCAGATGCTTGGAGAGTCTTAAAAGGCATTGAATTCATTGTTCTAAAAATAAGGCCTTAATTGGCATTCAAATGTCTTAAATCGAAGCCTGAAATATTTGGACAAAGATTTATGTTAAAAAAAGTTTGCTTAAGGAGTGCTACCTGGACTCAAAATAAGTAATAATAATTAGAGGTGCTCTATTGGATAGGAAAATAGCAAAAAGAAAGAAAAATTCCAAGGCACTCTCTTATAAGTGAAGATAAAAAAGCCTTTATTAACCTGGCTTGGTTTAAAAAAAAAACTATAAAAATCAATAAAAATCATGTAAAAACCCCAACGCGTTTCGGCATCATGGCCTTCTTCAGGGAGTCAGCAACAATTTATGTTAGTTTGAAATAAGTATTTGGTAACATTTAGGCTGTCTATATTACAACAATAATTTAGGGTGAGGCCACACCATTCTGTGGGTGGAGTATTCCTTAAACTATACTGAGTTTTTTTTGCAAATGTGAGTTCATATGGTATGTGTGTGTTATAAATTGAAAATGTGTAACACACAAAATTATGCTTCTTGATGCAAATGGTTTATGAATGTAGCAGCAACTGGACCAAAAAGTCATGTTCTATTTAAAATAAACAGTTCGGTAAAACTAATTCATGTGGCGTTTTTTTCCCTTTTCAATTTTGGTTCATTGTCGGCTTGGTCTTAAATTTAATTACAAACAGCATTAAAAAATGTCTTGAATGTAACTTGCCGTGAGCTGTAGCGACCCTGAATTTAAGACAGCAAATTTCCCATGTGCTTCTAGAGTCTTTATACCAAAAACTCCTAATTATTTTCCTTCAGTGCAATGTGATCAATACAGATATTCCCTCACAAATAAACTTAAATTAACCTGACACTAATGCTACCATATAAACAAAATGTCAGCCTAATAACCCAACATTTTCATCTTTTTTTAAAAAAAAAAAAAAAAAAAAAGGCATGAAGTTCTAAACTTTAGGACTGTCAAACTCTGCACATGTAGTTTCAAAATAAAAATCAGTTACATCTTAGTTATTTCTATATCAGGATTTCTTAATTTGTTAAAATTGAACAAATGAAGGGATATTGTGTAGTACCTGGTTTTGCTAAGATTTACCATGTGATTCTAATGACATTATTCCAAAAGAATGTCATCTTTTTAGTGCAAAGATCAAATCAAATTTCACCTAAATAAAATAACTTAAAATCAAACTTGACATTAATGCTGCAATATAATTAAAAAGGTGAATTTCACAACCCAATCAATGTTTCATCTAATCGGTTCCATTTAAAGACATCATTAAAATAAAAAACTCATGACATTCTTTTTGTGACACTAGAACTTTACTCCATTCAACTCAACAGGCTCCTTTGAAAGACATTATGCAAAACTTGCATTTGGAGAAAATGAAATTTTCACTAAAACATAATATAGAGTCATTTTATTTAATTTGACAGTCCTTAATAGATTACTTTATTAAGTAGTTTAGACCCATCCCCTCTTTTTTAACGTGTGTAACATGTGAGGGCAGGTGTACTGTTCCTGTTCTGACATCACATACATTAGAGACTTTATATGACTTTTTATACCATCCTTGTTTGAATTACAAGTTTTCTTTTGCTTTTTTAAAAGGGCATTCAATTCTTATTAGATTTTAGGACCCACAGAAACTCTGGACATAGAATGAAAACTATATGTAACAGCAAAATATGCAAATAACTTCTGTGTTCACTGTGTGGTGACACTGCATTTTGGATTTTGGTAGAGGTTCACAGTACTTACCTCGACTCTGATCTGCCTCATGGAGTCACGGTCTCTCAGAGTGGCCGTGTGAGGTGTTTTATTCACGGTGTCAAAGTCGATGGTTATACCGAAGGCCACTCCGATCTCATCCGTCCTGGCGTAGCGTCTCCCAATGGATCCTGAGGAGTCGTCGACTTTGTGGGACACGCTGTTTTTGGTCATTGCCTCGGCTAAGAGTAAACACAAGGCAGGACATGTCATTACTCCTTTTCAGACAGAAGTGGGATGTGCAGCTTGTCATTATGTGGGAACTCACATAATTCTTTCACGAAGGGAATAAATTCCTGGTTTTGACTGAGTGGCAGGATAGAACATTTGTATGGAGATACAGTGGCAGGGAAGCTAAAGTACTGGAGAGAAAAGAAGAAACACGGTCATTAGACTTTAGATACTGAAATACAGTACATGGAATAAACACTAACATAACAGTCAGTTAATATTTCTAGTAACTAAAAACTAATGTATAATGTGTATGCATGATGTATAAGTGCATCTAATGTATGTCTGTGAATGTACTGTAACTTTTGAATTCCCTGATGATGGTGGCGCTTGGAATTTAGCAGCAGCTACATTGTTTTTTGGAAGACTGTATCATAATTTCATTAGCTGTGACATGCTGAATGACAATAAAGCTAATCTAATAATATGAAGTAAAACTAATGGAAACATGGTTTCATGGACGCACAGATCACACCCTACAGGTTTTTACTGCATCTGATCCATTCAGTCTTACTCACCGTTCTTTGCTCGTCACCTTCTCTGACATGGAATGTGTGTTCAAAGATGGTGTACATGATCCTACCGATGCCGAATGAGGGCTCAATTACATTTGGAACAACTTCCTCCACTGGGCAAAAAAAAAAACAAACGAACCAAAAGTTAAGTGTTAAAGAGGTTTTCATTTTGTATCCCATAGTAATCAACACTTTCCTCCGCAGTGAACCTCACCATGAAGCGTCTTCTGGAATCGCTTTACACTGACCATGTCCTTTGTGAGTTTGAACGTCTTTCCTTGCGTCTCGATGGTGAACTCTCTGCAAAATAAAGATAAGTTGGTGATGATGCTGCAACTATTCATTTGCTGGCCCATGTGATCGCTGTTTCCAACACTCACCCGGCGTCATTGAGGAGCTGCTCCTGTTCTGTGATGAAGCATTCATCACACACCGACAGGTACTCCATGGCTATCTTGGCATCCTTCTTGTATGCTTTTCCAATGGCGCCTTTGTTTGGCTCAAATTGGACAACATTCACAACTTTGTGTGCATAAATTAAGGAGAATCTAAATATGATTGATTACTTATTTGTTTTGATATTTGTTAGACAATTGAATTCATGGTGTGTGTGTGTGGTAATATTTTAAGGATATGGGTTCTTTAAGTGGCTTCTCAGCAACCAGCAGGACTTTTGTAGCTCGTGAGTGACATTGCAGATCAAAACAAGACCGGTCAGCACACCCCACAATTTCGATCCAACCCTGCAAGAGACAACCGTTAATTTTGGCAAAAGCACAATTGCAATATACTAGTGAACTACGTAAAGCACTGCAGCAGAACATACGTATGACGTTTTGGCTTCAGCGTCCCAGCAGTCACAGGCATAGTGGGCCATCTCATTGTCCATGTGCTGCCGGAAGCGCAGCTTGTCTTTGGCTATTCCCACTTTAGTAAGGTAGAGGTAGATCCTCCCGATGAAATATCCCAGGACGGAATTATTGATTACTCCCTAAATGAGTCAGGAAAGAATATATTGCAGATTTATCATCATGAACCTAATGGGGAGATTATTTTAGTACATCATACATTTATTTATTCTCAGAACAGTTCAATGTACCTTTTCTAACTTTTTTTTACATTCCTAGCTGCTCTATTCAAGCACATTCTGTTTGTAGTATGTTCTTGTGAGACTTATACTAACACCATCAGATATTACTGTGACAAGACGCTACATAGTGGCAATAAACTAAAAGCAATAATGAATTTGATTTAAGTTCAACTGCCAGTGCATTGGCAACATAATAAAATTTTTATCAGCACCAATCAAGAAACTCAAGGACAGCGTCAATCAAAAGAGAAAAAGATATTAAAACAAAGATGGTGCAAATAAGCAGTGGTGCGTTATTGTTTACCTGCTCCACAGCATCCCCCAGCCTCATAATGTGTGCAGACTGGCCACTGGTCTGGGCCTTTGAGGAGTACAACATGATATCCAGGTTGGCTACATTTGAGAATTTAGGGTGGACCTTCTCATTCGGGTCCACAAAGTGCTCAATCTCAGCCATGGTGAACTCTCTACAGGCAAACACAGAGGACATTACATTCATTATTTCATCACAGAGAGTGAAAACACGTGGGAAAGTGTTGGGTGACCTGGTGGATTTCTCACCGGACACGGATGAGTCCAGAGCGAGGAGAGATTTCATTCCTGAATGAGTTTCCGATCTGAGCAGCAGCAAAGGGCAGTTTTCCCTGGTTGAACTCCAATAGACGCTTAAAGTTGAGGAAGATTCCCTGAGCGGTTTCAGGCCTCAGATAGCTGCAAAATTCAATGAGGGAGTTATTGAAGTGATACAATCAGACATCATTTGTGACCAACTGCTCTCCAGGATTATGTTTTTACTTTACCCTGTCATATTCCCCCCTGGTCCAATGGATGTCTGAAACATTAGGTTGAAGGACATGGGCGGAGAGAGGTCATTTCCCGTGGTGGGGGACTTGACATTGTACTTCACAAACAGGTCGGTTAACTCTTGCTGAGTGTAGTTGTCCATCTGAAAATGACGCAACACAAACAAAAACATTACAACTTGAAGCCTTAGCAATAGCTTTTCCTGAAAAAAAAAAAAAAAAAAGAAGGAATAGAATTTACTCTCACTAAACAAACCTGCGTGATAACATTTTCCATCTCAGCCTTCTTCTCTGCTGAACATTTCTTATCAGACATCAACTTCTGAAGATGGGCTAAAAGACAGAAAACATCAGAAATTAATGTCAAAATGGTCAGCAGACGATGTGCAACATATCGTTCTACATTTAGCAGAAGTTTAATAAATGTTTCCAACAGCAGCCTGAGTAAATATCACAACTATTACATAATACAACTTGACATACTTTCCCAGTTTGCTGTGTCATTTATTTAAGCTCACTAGGCTGCTTAGTCTAGACCAGCTATTCCAGAGAACAACATGCTCTCCCTTGAACACCGTCTTTCCTCCAGCATTTGGCCTAACGCCAGTCTCTGATCCCAGCAGCTTGTATTGCTATTAAAGCCCTGTGTGATTTCTGCTGGTCCAGCCACTTCTGTTCTCCCTCAGGCACTAAACTGATACTTCAAGCCAAGCCAACCAACAGCAGCCACTGACAACATAGGATCGAACTGAATACATATCTCACTTTGTAGAAATCCATGAATAATACATATAAAAACATACAAAGACCTCAGCTGCAGGTGCATTCCAGATGACTCCATTGTCTGTAAATAGACAAACAGATGTACAACAGACTTACCTTTGAGGAGATGGTCAGCCCTGAAGCATTCACCGTTCTTGACATCTTTCACCATGTAGTCAGCAAACTTGTCCACATGTCCTGATGTCCTGAGTGAAAGCAAAGAGAAATAGATGTCTCAACCAAAACATTTTGAAACAAGTGTTAATTAAATTAAGTTGGACTGAAATCAAAAATGTTTCTGCAACCGGGCTATGGAAGGCTGCTATAGCGACAGCTTCCATGCATAAAATTGCAGAATCAATATGCGCCTGTCAAATAAAACCCACAGTTCAGCATTATGGAGCTGACTCTAGGAACCACCAGGCACTGTTTTTTACTCAAATCCTGACTTAATACAAAAACATTAGGTCATCATTGCAGAGCACCTACTTGAGAACAGGTTCGGGGGTCAGCATGGTGCAGTCAATCTCCAAGATCTGCTCTTCCTGGATGAAATGTTGCCTCCAGGCCTGCAGGATGTTGTTCTTTAGGGCACAGCCCACAGGGCCGAAGTCATACAGGCCGCTCACACCTGAGGAGCATTACTGAATGGTAAAAGAATGCTTAAACACTACCACTATTGTGGTGTTTGGACAGACTAAAAGATTTACTCCTAACAATAGTTGTCTTACCTCCATAGATGGCAAAGGCCTGGTCATATACAAAACGTCTCTTCAGAGTGTCCTCCATCTTGGTTCTATCAATAATGTCATCTTTGGGTTGTAAAGCCAGCTCCTGTAATGACCATGACATATATTTTCCATACAGTTCAGATTCTGCAAATACAGGCTGAAAGCTCTTAAGATGGTCAGTATATCTTGGAACCTATAACAAAATGTATTTGAAATGTCCAAACATGTTAAAAAAAAATACTAAAAATGTAAGCCTTTTATCAAAGTTACTGTAAGTAATTGTATCTTAAGTATGACCATAAATTATTACTAGTTCTAGTGGTAAGGAATTATCAAATTGCTAGACTGATTTGTAACTTAACAAGCAAAAGCTAAATAATGAAATCCACTTCTTAAATGTTGGATGTGTTTTGTTTGGTCCAGCAAGCAAGCCAAAAGCTGCAAAAATGGATTCATATCAAACTGCTTTCTGATCAACTTGTCAAGTAGTTAATCGTTGCAGGGCTAATCTCATGTTGGGAACCACATCACATGTGTCCAGATGTTTCCAGCAACTGCCAAACTCATGATTTCCTTTTTTGTTGTCCTTGTATATGCAAAATGATAAAGATTCTGATGATGAGTGGACAGAAGTAGTAGATGAGATCAGACACCAATATCAGCTTGGTATTTTTCCCCTCAGTTTTTCTTACCTAAGAATAGAGTTTTAATGCCTTACCTTGGCCTCAAGAGCTCTCTTTCTTGCCTTGAGTTCAGCTACTGCTTTAGTAACATCCACATCAGGAGCTCCTTGCTCTTTCATGGAACGGACCAGGTCCCCCTGTAACACAGACTGGCATGAGCCTGTGCAAACACAAAACCACCGATACAGCTCCGACTATACACTAATTCAGCCATTGTTTGACCACTAAACCAGCTGATATCTGGTTTTATTTGGACTCTGTTTTACTCCCACAATTGACAGTCTCTGTACTAGTAACCCCACCCTGCTATTTCTGGTCCTGCAGCAGCACAGCACACTGAAACGTGGCAAAGGGCGCAGGCAGAACTATGAGCTAATGTTAGCCGTTAGCTAACAGGCAATGGCTGCGCTCATTCATTGACAGCTCAATAGGAAGCCGGTCATATTAGCCGGTTAGCTTCAACAACTACCAGACCAAGTGGATCCAAGCCTAACGTAATAACACGTATCTAATCGCAAGTAATCGTTAACAATTACAACCGAGCTGCAACTCTTTGCTACCTGCTCTTTGACTGCTAGCCTCAAAGGGGCGAGAATCTCCTCTATGTTGCCGTCCATGGTTCGTCCTTCTTCACACAGCTGCAGCCACAGGCTCTTAGTCTTCTTCTTCTTACACAAGCAGACCGATGTGGAAAACGGCCTGTTTTTCGGAGAGTTGTGGAGCGACTGCTGTACAAACCGGACCGTGACCACCGGGCAGGCGGAGTAAATCTCGGAGCTGGTCCTCAGCAGTGCTGATGCAGCGCTGCGAAGAAGCATGGACAGCCGTAATGCGAGAAAGAGAGAATGATGAAATCTCTAGAATGGAGTACATGCAGCCTTTGCTCTTCATACGCACTTTCGCGTCACTCTATAACGAAACGCATAGAGCAAGATATTAGCAGATTCGTTAAAAAAAAAAGTAAATAAAATGCAGTCATAAAAATACTTAGTTTTTTAATTGCAATGAATTTTTTTATGTGTATAATATTTAAAAATATATTTAACAGTTCGCAAGAAATCTTGCTTTTATCGTGATGTAGCTCTTAATATTTTCTTATTTCATTCGGCTGACTAAAATACTATGGTGCACTATATAGATCAAAACCAAATACTGGGACAAACCCATAACAATCATCTGTTTGCTTTCTGATTCATAAAAATAGTTGGAGTGTGCACAGTATTCCACTACTCTCCTTGTCTTGTTTCCAAATATTGGAAAGTAATATATATTTCCAAGTACTCTTGTTTGATTTCTGCTGTGCTTCATTCCTTTACTGTGGTTGTCTTGTTTTAGGGATAAAGAGTCGATCATTCCTCCCAAAAGATAAATCCAAACCACTTCGTATCCCCAAGACACATCTCATTATGTCAGCTTTATTAAAAGCTATTCTCATTTGGCTGAGAAATCACATGATGTGTGACCTTTCCTATTATAATAATTTCCATTCAGCTTCAATGCATAAAATATTTCTGAAAATGTGCCTGGTTTCTCAAATTAAAGGTTATTTCAGTTTACTTCTCACTCAGTCTGTACTTTGGCTCCCCAAATTATTCTGAAACGACTTAGTAAGGTTATTGTTTATAACATACACTATATAAAAGAATTGAATGAATGTAATAATGAATAGAAAATGTGGACTGGAAAAACAAACCGTTTACTATCTACTTCACGTCTGTCTGAATTTGTTCCTGTTATTGCACAAATTGCCCATGGACATTTGACATGTATTCCACCAGGTGGCGCTATATGCAAACTAATATTACTTAATTTAGCAACCCATAAAGCAACATCTACAAAAATACTGAAGTCTCAAATATTCATTGATTATTTCAGCTGTAGAAACAACATATTGTGCTAATATAGTTTTAAAAGACAGTCTTCAACAAGTGGAGTAAAACCCAAGTCTATTTTATATATATATTTTTACCATTTAGTGCAGGGGTATCAAATTAATTTTAGTTCAGGAGGCACATAAAGTCCAGTTTGACATCAAACATGTCAAAAAAGGAAAATTATAACATAGTAACTGCAAAATAATGATAAATCAAAATGTATCTTTATTTTAGTGTAAAAAAAAAAAAGGAAAATTAAATGGTGAAAATGTAAGGAGTAAAATCTGAAAAACCTTAAGGACTTGGAAAATAAATGAATCTGAGTGATCTGTACATTATATCGTACAGATCACAGTGGATCTACAAAGGCACCTTTATCTGGAACGGAAAAATATAGCATTTAACTTTATGATCAAAACAATGTGTGAAGACCCAGTGATTCTGTTACTATTGATATCTTCAGTGCGTTTTACTTACTTTACAAATTCAACCCATGGGCTTGATCGGACCCTCTGGTGGATAGTGTTTAACCTGTGGACTGTATGTATGGCACCCTTCATCTAAGCTTATATATCTCTATGAATTATTGAAGAAAAACAAGTAAGTGATGTTATTGTGTCATGGTTTTATATACTTATATTTCTTTTGGCTTGAAACACGAATAGTTCATGTTTTCACTTTTGCAGTTTCTATGGAAAACAGTCCAACATACCAAGGGTATCACATAATTTACAGGTTAATGGCATTGTGTAAAATGAACTGCTCAAAAGAAAACTGAAGCTTTTTACTTCACATTGACTTCACTTCTTTCTTTGTGAGATTTGTGGACAGCGAAGTCTCCTCTGTGTCCCCTATATGAGCCTCACAACCTCATTGTTTATGTGCACAGGACCTTGAATGCACCACAACTTGAGGAACCAGTGAAAGAGACCAATGCAGAGAAAGAAAAAGAGAGAGTGAGGATTATGTGATTCCAATTCCTTGCTGAAGTACACCCACATTCATAAAACATTCAAGGACCTGCAGGCTGACGGCATACCAGATGTGTTTGAAGGTAGTGAAAAGATCATCTGTGTCTTATCAAAGTTAATATCAAATCCATATTTGGTTTAATTATTCATCAACAGATTTGCATTGCTTGAGGGCTATGCCCCTAACATTTCCTCAGAAAGAAATATCAGAGACCCATAATGTTTGATGTTGATGATCAAATCTATTGTATACAGATACAGATATGTACGTTATTTATACTTAGTGACTCACCACTTAGTGTTCCAATGGAAGCACATTGTGGTCTTTGTCTAGTACAAGCATTCATTGTGGCCTGTTGGTTGGCACTTTAAGGATTTATGAGAGTGTTTTTAATATATAACTCACCTTGATATAACAATTTGCAGACAAGAGATTAAAACATAGTGTCCTGTGACAACTGATGTAAATGTCCAGTATTTACCAATAAAGATGTGCTGACTGATTATTTGTTTATTTATTTATTTAATTTGTGAAAATTATGAAGACTTTGTGGACAGAGAAACAAGACATGAATCAGACAAAACAAAACCCAAAAAACAAGCAAATCAGAAACAACAACAACAAAGTAATAACAAACAACAAAACTGACAACATCATGTGACAATGAAAAGATACTAAATGTTAAGAACAACTAAATAATATAGATTGATTGTAAGAGTGGAAGGGAAAAGGGGGGAGAGAAAGGGAAAATTATAATTATAGTCATATGTAGAAAAGCATTCTGAGAACACAGACCTCCACCAAGGCAGATACCCCCCCCCCCCTTAATGTGCTCATAGTATTGTCATCGTAGTGGTGGTAGCGGTGCAGGCAGCTACAAATACAACAACTGGTTTCGTTTAATATTTGTAATTAAAATATTTGTATTCAATTGAATTTATATGAATTAATTTAAATGAATATAGTTATGGGTGGAGGCGGAGCCAAGGACACAGAGCCAGAGGAGGGGAGGACACCATTAACCCCCCACGTGACCTAAAATAATTATAATAATATTAAATAAACCACAACCACTCCACAGTTGAACCAGTATCAGACGTTTTAAGGAGATAGTCTGTCCAGTGGGGAGTGACCAGTTTTAACTTTCCTTTTGGACCAGAGTTAGGGGTAGAGGAGCTCAAACCAGTTACTGTCTTCACTGAGGCCATCACACCTGTGAGGCAAGAGTCAGAGAAGGTAGCTGAAAGATTATTTTACCATGCAATGATTACATTTTTTTAAAACTTGAGTCTAATTTTCTAATGATATTGTTCATCTTATTTATAGTAGATGAGCAACATTTTATCTATAGAACACTTTGGTAAAGAACTGCCACAAGGTGCTTCATGAACTGATGAAAATAATTGAATAAAAGCAAATAAGTAATAGTTTTAGGAATTGACTAAAAGACAAAAAGTAGGACTAGAATAAAACAAGAGTAATTCTATCAACACAACCAAATTTAAGTGAGATATCATCTACCTATGGTGTTTTTACATACATATCAGACTCTATATATGACAAAATCAAAGTATCACAGACAAAATCACTTTCTTAATTTTGACTCATTCTGTCCAGTGTTCAAATTAATAACTTTCCACAGTGCAAGAGAATGTACTTATAGTTCAGTGAGATGTATGTGGAGCAACCAAGCTGTGCAGGCTCTGCTATCATCAGATTTCAAGTGGCCATGTAGTCTTCACAGCCACAGTAACCTGATAGGAACAGTCAAGTGTTCAGAAGAGATTGTGATTGTGTGAGAGACACGACACCAGACCTACAATGTGGTATCCATTGTACATACACAATATTGTAAACAGCAGGATAGAGACTCTGACCCACACTGAGAACATCGCATGAGCTGGGGGATTACATACTAATTAAGACCACTATCAACAGATGACAACCTGCACTTACCTCTGTTTTTCCTCTTGTCCATATGCTGTGGTGCCTCTTGTCTTCTCAGGTGGGGTCGTTCAGGGCTGAGTGGGCCTGGGCTCCATTAAAGTGACAGCTAAGGTAAAGTGGGACGAACACATCACAGTTGGCACTGGACCAGAAAACCACTTTATCTACCTTGTTGTTATTCTGCAGTCTGCTGAGGCTGAAAAAAAAAAAGCATTAATAATATTTGTTTATCAGTTCACGTGCAGGGTGGAGGTCTCTAGTGCACAGGTGGGGTTGGACCATATGATATAAATGATGTATTAAAGGTTCACTCCACTGATTTTACATTTAGGTCAGTTTAGTGTCATGTAGCCTGTGATAAAACCTGAGAAAGTGACCCTGATAATGCAGGCACCAATTTAAAAGAGAAAGCATTAAAAGTAATTATAGTTGATAATTAAAGAGACAAAGCAATCAGGGTCTAATGAAAAGAAGTCAGTTGCATTATGGGAAATATATACTTATAGAAGTTAAAAACTAAACATTACACATTTGGAGATATTTGCATTGATTAGTTGTCAGTGTCTTTTCTAGTTGCATTTGTAAGCGGTTAGTTATGTTTTTTGCAACCTACGTGGAAAGAATGTAAATTATTTTTTGCAAAAACTGGCATGTTTCTAACATCTTGTACTGGTTATGATGTTCATCAATATGAACTTCCCCCATTAACTCATAAAAACCCAAACAGCTACCATTGACCAAACTCATTTAGTGATCTAAAATGTTTAATAACTGTTGATCCACTAATCGTATCAATACAATCTGAGGTAAAATGCAGTTTGTGATCTTTTCATGCCATCGGAATCTACAACATTGATTAGTAAAATAACATGGAGTTTGACAAATACACTGTGGATGGAGATCCTTAGTTTATATTTTACTTTAAAAGTCACATTTTTTCTTCAATTTTCTTTTTTTCAATAAAATACCCTTCAGATATAAACTGTATTTACAATGAACGTCTATGTGATCAGTCAGTTAAATATAGGACACATTATTTACACTGTAAAATGTAAAATGTGGAAGATAATATTATGATAAATGGTAATAATGGCTGGATCTGCCTTAACAGTATAGTTGCCCTGGGGCAGACTGACAGAAGCAACGCAGCCATTTTGCACCCCCAGACCCTCTGACCACCACCAAACATTCATACAACAGTGTAAGTGATACTGGAGGCAAGGAGAGTGAAATGTCTTGCCCAAGGACACAACAAATTGAATAGGACAGAGTGGGATTCAAACCACCAACCCTTCAGTTACTGGACGACCCACTCTACCAACTGAGCGATGGCCGTCCCATGGCCAAGTGTAGCCCTAGAGAGTGGGGACATGTAATAAATGTTATTTTTAAGCATTCTAGGTAGGGTTTTTTGCATATAAACATAAACACTTCTGTAATAATTTTGGAATTGCTGCAGACACTTTAAATACTGTCATTAGTTTAACCCTAACCCTACTGCAGCGCTATATAAATCCAATCCATTATTATTAAAAACAATAATAATATATATATTTTTTGCATTGTAGTGTGACTACATATCCAATGCTTTAAATACATTGTTTTCATAAGAAATCCATAATATTTTTGGTGAAAATACACATTTTATTGGCACGGAGGTGCAGTGGTTAAAACTCCTGCCTCACAGCAAGAAGGACTATGGTTCAATTCCAGCACCAGACCTTTCTGTGTGGAGTTTGCATGTTCTCCTCATGTCTGCGTGGGTTTTCTCCGGGTACTCCAGTTTCCTCCCACCATCCAAACACATGCACTGATAGGTTAATTAGTTAATCTAAATTGTCCATAGGTGTGAATGTGAGAGTGATTGTTTGTCTATATATGTTCAGCCCTGAGATGAACTGGAGACTCATACAGGGTGTACCCCGCCTTCACCCACTAGGCCCCCACAGACCCCTGTGAGGTGTGACCCTAGTGAGGATAAAATGGGTTCAGATGACAAGATGAGACACAGTTTATTAGATTAATTGTAAATACATACAGTATATCAATTCAGTTTTAACTGACATGGAATATATGACATTATATGTAATATTATTTAGCTTTATTTGTTGTATTTATTCTCTTTAAATCTATTTTAAGGCTACATGAGAATGATACCCCCCCCCATCCTCATCCTCATCCTCATCCTCATCCCCTCCCAAGCTCAAGGATAAAAAAAAAATGACACCAACAAACAGTAAGTGGTGGGAGGACTGAGAGTGTTGTTTTTCTTTTTCAGCTTGGACTGAAAAGGATAATAGAAATGTAGAAGGCGTGTTATTGGAGTGACTGTGCGCGGTTCTATGGCAGAAGGACGGTCGCCATCTCTGGGTAAAACACTGTAACCGTATCACGCAGTTGATATTGTAGTGTGTGTGGATTGAAAAGCGGAGTGTACAGTAGCAGCAGCAGCAGAAGGAGGAGGAGGAGGAGGAGGAGGAGGAGGAGGAGGAGGAGGCGGGGGCTATGCTTCCTGCAACAGACACAACCACAGCCACAGCCATAGCGGACACACACACGCACAGCTCTAATGCAGGACTGACGCTTTGTTTGTCTCCTGCTCATCACCATCATCTTCATCATCATCATTATCGCCACACTCGGACTGTCATCTCCAATGTTGGACGCACTGTGGCCGCTTCTTCTTCTTCTTCTTCTGCGCTGACATTTCCTCTTGTTTTTGTAAAAGCTCCGGGGAAATGGGACTGCATGCTTCGAAATAAAATGGGATTTTAATGCTGCAAACAGACTCTATAGCCTGTGCACATACAGGAGACTGGACGCTTGGTAATGTTTGCCAAGGAATAAAACGGTGTAGCCGAAGGTGCATAACATCTCGTTTCCATGGACAACACGTCCATAATAACACAGGTTGCAAATCCCAAAGAGGAGGAGAGCATTTCTTCAAGTCAAGATAAAGGTAAGGGGGGGAAATGTCTTTTTTTTTTTTTGGTTTTTTTTTTTTTTTTCAAATGTACTCTTTTTTAAATTTTCATTTATGTCTATACTGTTTACGCTGCACAGTGATGGAAATTGCGGATCCCAGTGCAGTGAGAAGAGATTTGGCTCCGATATGACTGCGATATAAAAGCCAGAGTATCGACAGAAAACCTCCATTGTTCAACAGAAACAGATCAACCAGGCTGTCACTGTCACTTGGAATATCTAAAGTGGACCTTCCACTCAGCAAGGATTTAGTTTCAAAATAAGAGCTGGGATTATAATCTGAATATATATAAATATATATATATTTTACCACTTAATATGTGATATTTTGTCATTGTGTGGAGTGTATGCTGGGTTTACTACAGGGGGCGGGTACTCTACTCCTTTTCTCTTGCACAGGCGACAATCCCTGTATGCATCAGTGACACTAAAATGCCTGCTCTGCCAATAATAACAAACAACCCTTAATATGAAATATTAAATCAACAGTTTGGCTGATGAAACTGGAGAGGCACATTCCTTTTAAATATTCATTGGACAGTTATAGATGAGCATGTAGATTTAAGTGTCTTTACACACATTAAAGGAGAGTCATAACATTCCACATGTGTATAATTAGCAGTTTTTGGGGTCAAAGCATTACACTAGGGCTGTAAAAACACACTATTATGTCATGTAAAATGAAAACTAGATTCTTTATCGGTTTCAGTATTATCAGCTACCCTAAAACATTCCTCTAAATGACTACACACTTCTGCATGTGCAATACATGGTGAAAAAACGTACGAGTTGTGTGAGAAATGCCTGAAAACAACAAGTCAGCAGCTGTTCCACAGATTACAGAGGCTAAATGAAAACACATTTCCTCTCTGTTGTTTTGTCAAAGAGTTGCCACTTCACCATGTGATGATGACATCAATGATAAATCCCCCCATGAGTCAGGAGCTTTTCAGTTTTCATTAACTTTGAGAGGGGTTTCCACTAGCCTGTGCAGACCAGAACATAACACTTCAATATGTGACAGTGACTTGACCTGATATTTCTGCCAGGAGATTTACTGATTCTGGATTAAAGTTGAAATTTTGATGATTATATAATGAGATGTCCACACATTATACAAAAAAACCCCCATCATGTTTGACTGAGTTACACATTAGATGCACAGTTGTTCACAGGCAGGCCTTACCACTCTCTGAACACTCACCCTAATGAGCCATAGGGTGCCTGGAGGCCAGAGGGACCACAACTTCCTGCTGCACCCAAAAGGTCACCTTCTTGCTTCACCCACTGCTGAACACCACTGACATACATAAAGCCCTGTGAGTCATCCACCACCCAGCTGGAGGTCATGAAATAAAGTGATACTCAAGACATAATCTGGATGGATTTACTGTGATTGACACAAATACAACCCATGATCACAAATGACGCTAACCTCTATTTTGAATGTAAATATATTCCCTTTACTTGAATCCCATTTGCTGATCTGCTGGATCACAGCTCTGGGATCAATAATAATTTATAAAATGATGCACTTTTTCCTCCTCATCAGTCTGGCCTGACGTTGCAGTCATGCACTGATAATTAAAAACTCTCATAAACAAATGGATTAAAGCAACAGCGGAACATTCGGCGTCACTACAGGCTGGGAGAAGTTGTGTCAAGCTCCTGATTTGTTGCAAAGAATAAAAGGGTGTTTTTTTTTTCTTCCTTTGAGCACATTTTAAAGTCATTGAATTCCCACACTTTTTGTTCTGCCACATCCTGCTTGTCTTGAACAGTAAATCCCACATGACATGCGGAATTCGACAATTAATCTGTCAAATCCAGGGTCAGTCTCTGACCAGAGAGGATGTAACACACAAATACACACACACACACATTTGCACATGTTTGTGTCTGATAGCACTCATAGGACACTCATTGACATAATGCATTCCCTAAACCAAATTGTAACCTTAACCACCACAACTAAATGCATCAAATTAACCCTAAAACCAAATCTGAATCCTTAAACAGGCCCCTGAAGGTCCAATCCAGTCAAAATGTCCTCACTTTGTAGGTCAGGTCCTCACTTCAGTGGTTAAAAATTCAAGCTGGCGCCACAGAAGAGCACACATACACAGTGAGACTCCTCAAACGGCTGCTGTGACACACAAGTATCAGTAGGGAGCTTCCTGAATGGAGTCCCTGGCCTTCAGTACTGGGTCTGTCAAAGCAGACAACAAACCAGCACTGTTGTCCACGACTGTTACTCTGTGACCTCCTGATCAGGCTGCACTGGAGACACACAAAACCACACACGCAAAACCACACACACACACACACACACACACACACTGAATATTTCAGAGCACGGGCAGGCTATTTTCAGAGACCTATCAGTTTCATTCCAAGTAAAGACGTAGTAACTCATTAGAGCCACATTTTTTTTAGACATTTGGTCAGGTGGAGATTATATCTTTATGCATTATGCATTATGTTAAATGAGGTGAGGGCTGGAATCATAATATGGTGGTTTATTTTTACAAGAACAAACCACAGGTATTGGTACAAGTCAAATGTATCAAGGCTATGTTAAATAGATCATTGCGACAACATTTGCACAGCTTGTTCCATCAAAATGTTATTTTTCTCAGACACCACAGAAATAATGAGTAATTTTATAAAGCATACAAGCTCAGAGGAGAACAAGAAAATGCAGCTTCTTCTCTCCAAACCCAAATTAGACCTTTAATATGGCAGCCGTTTACTTTTCAGGATCTGATGCAACGAAATGTAATGACTGGACTAACAACACACAGGGAGTCACAAGACAGCCAGCCTCTGTCTCACTTCACAAATCGCTCCGGCTTTGCTCTGATAACTTCACAGGCCGGCAGGTATCAATGAAAGAGCTGGTTACTGTAATCAGATTAGCTCAAATCTGAGTTTAGCTCTCCCCTGATAGAGTGTGACTGACCACACTTAACATGCAGTAATAAGCAATGAGATAAACAGTAATTAAGTCATCGCTCACCTATTATTTAACCTATAAGCAAAAGAGTAAAGATGATTTCATGGCGGCATGTGACTTTTATAATCTTAGACTATATGGATTTGTACATAGCAGCGACATACATTTTTTTTCCTATAACTGAGTGACTTATATTTATAGAATTTATCTTAACCAGAAAGTCATTAAATCTGTTGTGGTATTGCACTGGGATTGAGCTGTGTTTTTGTCAACTGTGCTTCTTTTGACATAGCTGAATAGTTTTGTATAATTGACCCTAGAGAGCTTTGAATAACTATTTGCTTTAAAAAATAAACTGTTTGCGGGAAAATTGCTATTTCATTTCACTATATACTTGTGTCTCCTGGTGCAGCAAAATCCAGTATTTTCCACCTAAACAGACATATTGTCATTCCTCTTTGTCATTATTCCAGAGAGCAGAGGCCAGTGTAGATAGATATTATTTATTACTGAGCACATTAACCTGTGGCGAGGTAATCTGTTTGTAATGGAAATGAGATGTAAAAATTTGAGGGGCAGGAAATATTTACATTCATAAATACGGCGGCACATCAAAATATCATGATGAGCTCAGAGGCTTTTTTTGTTAGAAAACCCACTATTATCATTGTTTCATCTTTACTGCCTGAAAGAAACAGGGGGAAAACCCACAGAAACTGTAAAGAAAGGCTGGGATTTCATATGCACTTGGGTTTAGAGGTTATTTCTGGTTCCCAGTGCTGTACATTAATAAAGTGTTTATGAAGTGTGGACCACACCTGCAGGAGAGTGCACAGCTCAGCGATTGTGCATGTGTGTGTGTGGGTGGAGGGTGGTGGTGGTGGTGGGGGGTGGGGGGGGTCCAGCTGGCACAAGTCACCACTGAGCTGTACGCCCTTGTTGTGACTGGACTAAAGTGTTTAATGGAAGAGTATGACCGCCTGTCACCTGGTCAGAGGTGATGAGTTTTATGAGATATGTCACGAGGATACAGTCATTCATAAGCCTCCGATGGGATTCTGTGAGACGTCAATATTCAAAGCACAGTATTGGCTGAAGGAAAGAGCAAAAAAAAAAAATGAACCAGAGTGCAGATCCTTATTACAGATTTATGAGCCTATTTCAGCCAATGCTTTTCAGAAAAGCTGATTATCCGCTCCTCCAGGGAAGTGTTAGATGTTTCCCAGCATATCTTCATTACTTCAGTCCAACATCATGTACCGGGCAGCTGATTGGGAAGAGTCGCGTGTTTTCCTTCCAAATCTAAAAGCTCCTTGACTGATAAGCTTGTTAACTGTATGTGTGGGATGGTCATCTCTGGCAGCATATCCTCCTGGATGGACATGCCTCAAGTCAAAGTTATGGGATTGGATGTGTTTATGTCTTTTAGATTCAGTCCCTCGATGGCAACTTAATGTTTTTCACAGACGTAAGTAGCAAATAAATATAGTGTTGTTGTTACTTTCTGTTGTTGTTGCTCTGTGCGCAGCTTGTTTGGCAATGTAGGCATCCACAATGGAATTGGCAATGCTGAATTTCACATTATGTATGAGCTCATAAACACTTTATCACTAATAGTGGCTCCCTTAGGTATTGACTGACATATCTGCTTCTTCGTTATTGTTGAAAACATTGACTAATGGTAAATGTTAAATGGACTGCACTTATATAGTTCTTTTCCACCTTCACGGTGCTCAAAGTGCTTTATATTAGCCTCACATTCACCCATTCACACACACACACTCATACACCAGTAGGTTCTGTCAGTCCTACTGGGAGACTAAGGCTGCATCTCATGTCACCCCTACCCCTTACCCCTCCAAATACAGCTATAAGGCGTCAGGCTTGAGAAGAAACCCTTATGAATTGGGACACCCCTTCAACACTCACCTACATCATCAGTTTGCTCCACCAGTTGTGAACTCCACAACTAAACTAACATGTCTGCTGCTGTAGTGCTATGCATCGACCGATTACTCCACATTTATGTAAATAGCAATTTTTTTCATGTGACTTTTATGGAGGAAATTACCATTGCACATCGTGACAATGTCAAACTTAATGCAACAGTTATCACAACTTAAAAAAAACCCTGTTAATTATGGCAAAAATACTACATTTGTGTACTTCTTTTGTAGATATCACCATTTTTTTTAAAGTTATTTGCAATGTATTCTGGGAAATTTCTCGTACCCCTTCGTTTGGAGTCTGCCCCTGGAAAATCTCCTTTTGAAGGGGTATAAAGCTCTTCCCCCTCTACCTTAACGTGAATTGAGACACCCCTACTCCTACACGTGGACGTGCAAAACAGAGGGGAGGGGAGTGAAATGAGATGCAGCCTAAGTTAAGGTTCAGTATTTTGCCCAAGGACACTTCGGCATGTGGACAGCCAGAGCTGGGCTGCGAACCGCCGACCTTTGGGTCATTGAACGACCCACTCTACCAACTGAGCCACAGCTGCCCCGCCCCACCCCTAAAAATGATGGAGCCATTTTTGTGTCAGCTATCATGATTTATAAGATCTGTCAGAAAGTGGAAAAACCATAATAATTATATTATTTGCATTTTACATGTTGTTTTTTGATTTAAGGGTGAGGTAGACATCAACATCGAATGCAGTAATGTAGCAAAAACATGCTCATAAGTTTACATACCTCAGCCAAATTTATGATTCTTTGACCATTTTTCAGAGAATATGAATGAACCTGTTATGATCAGCCTCCATGTAATTTTGTGTATTTGTTTTTACTATAATTGTATGTCGTATGCATTGCTGTGTATTTTTTTGTATAGTTTTCTGCTGGCTGTGCAACAAATGGCTCCTCATGGGGATGATAAAGTTTTCAAAATCTGAATCTGATAATATGAACACTTTTTTTTCACTTGTGGTTAGTGGTTTGGTGAAGCTATTTATTATCAAACAAATGTCTTCTTTTTTTTTTTTTTTTTTTTTTAAACATTCTGTCAACAGAAACTCTCCAAACAAGCCTGATCATAAGTTTACATACCCTAGTTCTTCATCCTCTGTACTGACCCCTTTAACATAAATGACAGATGGAAGTCTTTTGTTGTAGTTGTGAATAAAACACTTTATTTTCTCAGACGGTAAAGCTGCTCATTCTTCTTGGTAAAACACTTTCAGTTCCTTTTAGATTTTGGATTTTCCTGCATGAGTTGCATGTTTGACACCTCCCCAAAGTGGATCAATGTGGATTATTGAACTCAGGAATCTGAGATGGACACTCCTTAACCTTCACTTTTTACTGCCGTAGCCAATGACAGGTCGACTTGGCCTTATGTTTTAGGTCATTGTCATGTTGGAACATCCAAGACCGTCCCATACACATTCAGCCCCTGTATGTAAACTTATGAACTCGACTGTAGATGGAATTAAATAACAACAACACTACTGATTAGAAGTGTTCTGTCAAATTTAGCATCTACATTAGATTTCATAATTAATAGTTATTTTAACTTTATGTATATAGCACAGTATATCTACTTTGAGATCTTAACTTGGTGACATCATTACCCATATGTGTTTAGAGTTATTTACCAAAGTGTTAAAACTAATAGGCCAAGACTAAGGGCCAGACTAAGTGCTGATCTCTCACACAATTAAGTTTATGTGAATTTTTTCATCCCAGCAAGAGTGGGATTGGTAGATGTCATTGTTTTTGGTTTTTTAATGTTGTCCAGCATTGGTTGGGAGAGATTATTGTAATTACTGTGTGTGTGTGTGTGTGTGTGTGTGTGTCCGCAGAGACGTATCATGCTATAACTCAATGAATACTTGAGATATCACCATGAAATTACATGGGTGTATAGATATAGCTAATGCAGATCAGATGCAATGGTCCATTTAAGTAAAGGTCAAAGGTCAATGCCACAATTATAGCATTATTCAATACTGGATATAATATTACACACACTGACACATATATACATAGGCCTATAACAAAATTATCAATATGGCAAAAGGTCAAGGTCACATGTAGCAGAAAAGTCAAAATCACATTATTGGGTCTATTTCAAGAACGTGTTGTCAAAGAAACTTGAGATTGGCACAAAACAGGGGTGAGATTAGGCATTCTCTGAATACTTGTTTATTAATGGTTCAGTAGCAAAACTATTGGTTTAATTATTGGTTTTATTACTTCCGCCAAGGAGGTTATGTTTTTGCCGGTGTTTTTTGGTTGGTTTGTTTGTTATTGTACAAAATAACTCAAAAAGTTATGGACAGTTGATGACATTTTCAGGGTAGGTAGGTAATGGGGAGGTCTGGAATTGATTGATGATTTTTTTGTACTTTATTGTAGTTTCTTTGCAGTATTGTTTATGCCACCCCTTCACTTGTTAAAAAAAAGCAATTTCAAGACTTGTATGGCACACTGGTTATTGTACATTGCTCTTAATAAATATACTTTGGGAAAAAAAACGTCTATCCCTAGAAATATGTGATTAAATGTTGGAGTTTTTGTAGAGTGGATGAGCACTATCTATTGCAAGTCATTAGTCAGAGATAAAACGTAAAAAAAAAGAAAGGAAGTAAAAAATAAATGAAGAAAGTGGCTCTGATTAATGGAGCTGCATGTAGATCTATGGATCGTAAGACATGAGATGCAATTGTAGTGCAATCCGTTCTCGAGGAGGCCACAGGGGAAAATTGTGTGGGCTGACTCTTTCTTTACTCCTACACCGACTGACTGTGAATACTTGAGCTATCACTCAACATGCAGTTTTAACCGGAAAAAGGAGGAAAGAGTTCTCATCACTCCTGCTCTGAAGTCTGTAGCTTCCAGTTAAAGCGGCCACGTTTGATATTTTTCTTTTTAGTGTCATAGTGGAAAAAATTCCACATTTTTCTTTCAGTGATGTGAGACGACATGGGCACCTAACCCATGTCAGTGTTTTCAAGATAGAGAAAATCTGACCCTTGACACAAATATTTTTAGTCCAAATGGCCCCAAGCCCAAGTATCAGCTGTCGTCCGTCTGTCGTCTGTCCGTCTGTAAACAATTTTTCAAGAATTTTCTCCAAAACCGTCCAGTAGAATCAGTTGAAATTCATAGCAGATGTTCCTTAGACCAACTTCTACCACATTTCCGTAAAGAATTGAGAAATATTGATTTTTAAAATGTTTTATGAATTTTTGAAGTGTTTAAAAATACTCATTGGTTTATAATGGGGGGGGGGGGGGTTATTGCGCTGTAACTTCAAAACAGTGGAACATATTCATGTAATTACTATTAGGAATAGTTAGGAAGTCAAATATGGGGATTCATTTAGTACTATGACCTTTGACCTCAAGTTCAAGAAAGGTCAAACAAATGTCTATTAATGTCTTTAAACATACCGTTGGACTAGAGGACCCATGGTTTTATTATTTCTAATCCCAGGTGTTAAAGACATGAATGACATCTGTAAATACCCAATCAGTGATTAGATTCCAACAAATGCAACCTGGGTGGGATTTTACTGCAACATGGGGGCTTGGATGAGGAACTTCACTTTTCCCTAACAGTCAGACATGATGTCAGGTCATCTGTATTTGTATTTATCTTTTGATTTGGACTGAGAAGACAGACATATATACAGAAACTGTGCAGTTTCTTCTATTTCTGTTATTTTGTATAAAATGTGTTAATTTTCTTAATACTATACTACTATATATGGAGATGCACTGATTGAAAAACTCTTCTTAATAATGATACTAATATATAAAATGGCATTTTGTCTAATAGTTAATAACAATATTAGTGTAGGTTATTTCTTGATATTGTAATTATTGTTATTTTTCTCCCCCTTAATGTAGAAATTATGTATTTTAAAAGCTATTTTGAAATATTTTCCTCTTTATCACATTATCTTTATATGAACAGAGATTAAAATGTGCAAAATGTTTAATGTAATGTAATAAATAAGTATCTGTCAGTGCCATTGGCAAAATGACAGCTGTAAAATATTGTGCAGTCGTCAAATACAAAGAATTAATAGGATGTAGTGATAGAGTTTATTTTAATAATTGTAGCAGCATATCTTGGCTCAATGATCAAACTCAGCATTTTGTTATTAAAAGGTTGCATAATGTAACTTTAGAACAATTAATGTAGATTTTGTTATAAAAATAGCGAATGAGCAACCACTGAATATTACTGAATATTACTATTAATAATTTCAATTGTAAGGACATTGCAATTCAAACAACTGCATTTGAATTTGGTCACAGCAAAAGACATGTATCCTCAAAGTTACATCAGGACATGTTCTTGTTTCTGTTCCTGTTCGTACCAAGAGTTATTTCCTGTTTTGATGGGTGTGTTTTCACAGAAGTTCACATGGTAAAAGTCTAGGATGTGTGAATCTACTTTTTACTGGATATGAATATGGAGCTTGTTTTCTATATAAAAGCTATTCAGCTAATTTTTTTTGGTCCCAAATAAAATACTTCTTCCTTTCCCTTTTCTCATAATGATCAATGATTAGTTGGTTTCAAGCAATATACTCTATACGATCTATACAGTAGATGATGCATATTCCTCTATTCTCGCTGACATTTGCTGTTAGTTGTACAGTAGATATTCTGCTGGGTTTTTTTTCTGAGGTTTGTTTTATGTCTGTGTGCTTTGGACCGTGTGTTTCACAGCATTGTGGGAAGTTTTATGTTTGAATGTGGCCTCAAGTGTAGCTTGCTCTGCTGTGGTTGCCTGTTGTAAAGTAAATACTGTTTCAAAATGCCCACCATGGGTTTTGAGGGGAGATTATAGCAAGATGTCAAGTAAATTATTTGTTAAATAATACTCTGACCAGTTTACTTCTGTTTTAAGCTGTGATTACACTGTGATAATGTTATTTATATTGATAGGAATGTGAAAATATACATTTAAGAGAGGATATTTGTACTAACCCTAGAAGACAAAGCCATACTGTTGTTTCCATTTTCATCTTTTGATTTAATTTACTGGAAGAATTTGTGACTTAACATGTGAAGAGAGCACAGAAGGCACATGATTGACACTCTGGTTCCCCTAGTGCATACTTGGCGTGCTTTACTTTAAATGCGATGTATTGTTCCGGACTTACATCACTTTTTTTTTTTTTTTTTTTTATTATTTTTCTTGCACTTCTTGACACATTGGCATTCAGTGATTGTGAACAAGAGAAGACCATTATTAATGCTCCAAAAGCCATAATCCCCAGAGCAAAAAGAACCACACGCCACACAGCTCAGGTTCCTCTGCTTGTAAGTCTGTTTTTTTAAACGCAGTGTTCAGCATGGACACATACAAGCCACGAGCTGGAATTAATTGGGCATCCTTTCAAACGGAAATTGTCAAAATAGATCAATGCAGCCAGAGAAAGGTATGGGTCAAGGTGTGTGTGTGTGTGTGTGTCAACAGGATGGAGCTGTAGAAAGTGCTGGAGCAGCATCTGTGTGGTGTCTCTTGGGTTACAGGCAGGTACCAGGCCTGGCTCTGACAAAGCGACGGCCTTTCTGCTTATTTTTTGCCCTCTTCTGGCTGGCATTCATCATCAGTAATTGGCTATCTACAAGGGAGATCATGTTTTGTCCATAATGATTTTCTGTCACCCCTTCCTGAATTATATGCTGCATGCCAGGTTGTAAGATATTTGACAGAAAAGCATAAAAGGTTTATGCATTTTTAAACATACGAGCAAGGAATAAGCAAATACAACGAGACTTTTTTTTTTTTTTTTTTTTTTTGTGCCTTCTCTCCAGGGTAAAGGTGACTACTGTTTAACTGTGAATCTCTAGAGGTAGTAAGTAGGACATGCTGTGTGTGGAAATGCAGAGATGAACGCCTCTAAGAGAGTAGAGGCATGGGAAAGTGTAGCAGCGATACATAAGCAGAACGAGCACATGCTTCCACCAACACACACACACACACACACACACAAATATATGACCTACTTGTTCACTTCCTTTCCATTCATAGCACGCAGTGTTTTAATGTGTGTGAATTAGATTTATTGAAGAACAATTGTGGCGCCTGTGACGTTCATGGCCGAACAAACACTGTGAACTGAACAGTGTGTTGGATATCTACTTTCAGGATCAATTTTACAGTTGCTTGGACTGCATCTCTTTACTCGGGGGTCAGTAAATGTACACTCGTGGCTCTGTTCGAGAAGACTGACCTTTAATTTCATCCGACTTCTAATTCTCCAGTCATTTGTTTAACTGACAGGCGATGGAGGATTTCCCATCAGTCACTGAGCCTGTGGCATCAAGTGCACAGTTGTAAATCAGAATATAAAAAGATATATAAATAATGAAAAGCCGCAGTCCTGAACAACGTCGACTGTGTTGCTGCAGGTTGCGTAACTCCGGCAGAACAGTCAGATCTCCCTCATTATTTCTAACTGAGCTCTCAGTGGGTTAATTCCCCCATGCTTGTCATCTACTTCAGAGTGCTGGAGAAGCAGCAGCAGCAGCAGCAGCAGCAGCGGTGGGTTCATCCCCAGAGGCTGCAGGCAGACTGGCACCGCCACCACAATGTCTATGCTGCTTACTGTGACGAAAAGAAGGAAAACAGGAGTAGAGGCAGACTCACCCACGTCTACATATCAGGGGTCAGAGCTTGCAGCAGAAAGAATTAGCACCTTGCATAACATGTGTGAGCTGCATCTTTAAATCTGAGCATAGCATGTCTTAGCATGTTCAGATCTAACTGGGTTACTGAGTGAATGTCAGTTACATAACATCATAAAGAATGCATATGTGTGTGCGTATTTAGGTATACATATATAAATCCCTTCTAGATAAGTGGGGAAGTAGAGCCAGAAGGGCAGCTGAGGGTCAGGGGCTGTGACTAAAGGCATCTGCTAGGACTCAGTGTACCTCCATAGGCTGTAATTTTCACCCCAGTCTCAGCTGTCTATGTGGGGAAGTAAGGAGGCTTAATGGGAGTTTATTTTATCATACGGTGCTATTATTGCCTTGATGGCCTCACACATAACACACCAAGGGCCTCGGGACAGTAAACACATACAGGATGAACTGTCAGGCTCAGCTCATCTGACACCCGCTCTCAGCTGTTGGGATTTACGCGGTGTATGTGTGTGAGAGCAGACACATGTTCAAGTACATACTGAAGCAGATGCTCTTTGGTGTAAATATTGTTTTAGAAGCTGATCTGTTGCAATTATCATCGCCTCTCTTAGTAGGATTTCCTCTCGTGTTGAATCAATAATCTCTTTTTGCTGAATGATGGTAGAAAACAGGGCAGGGGTTAGGCATAGGCAGACTAGGCGGTCGCATAGGGCACCAGATGTCTTGGGGGCACCAAGTCCCACAGAATTAGAAGATTAAACTACCATATTTTCTGGACTATATGGTGCACTTAGAGTAAAAGACTTGAATTTTCAGTGCACCTTATATATGGATTCATTGTGGTTGTGCTTAGTGACTGTGAATTTAGACTTTTTATCTGATAGTTTGGACTTTCTGTCACTTAATTTTGGCTTTTTATCTCATAATTTGGCTTTTCTAACTCCTAATTTTAATGTTTTATCACATAATTTTGACTTTTTATCTCATAATTTGGCCATTTTATCAGATAATTTTGACAGATGCTAATTTCTAATTCCACAAAAAGGAAGGAGGGGTGCTCACCTAGGGCACCAAATTGACCAGAACAGGCCCTGGTACTTTTTTAGGCTGAAGCTCAACTGTGAAAATGTTTTCAGTCAAACTACAAAACAAAAACTCAAGTTGGTATTGGTTAGTGTCATTAATCACTTATGTATGATTATACTGCCTTTTTAGGTTTTAGTTTAGTTTATTTAAGAGACAAATATAATACTAAACATAAGGGGGATAAAAAAATAAAACAACGCAAAAAAAAAAAATCAATTGAATAACAAAAAAAATAGACAAAGGAACAAGTGTTGTGTGTGGAAGTGAGTAGGAAGAATCCACTGCTTATCCGGTCCTTCCGTCCAATTCCAGTCCTATGACTGTTAGTGTTTAATCACATAATATTCAACATTAGCCTGTGATTATTCATAAACACCCACATACAAATGTGTACACACACACTCATACACACATACACAACACAACACAACACACACATGTGTTTGTGTGTATATATATATATATATATATATATATATATATGTATATATATATATATATATATATATATGTATATATATATATATATATATATATATATATATATATATATATATATATATATATATATATATATATATATATATATATATATATATATATATGAACACTATTTTATATGTATATCTGTATACCAACCCACACCTGCACTCCCACAAACAAACACACACACACACACACACACTCATTTAAATGTCTCACGAGGACTGAGTTTGTAACCAAGTAGCCATTTGGTAGTAAGTGTAAAGACATCTTTTTGTTTTGTTTTAAATAAAATAAAATACTAATAAAAATGAGAAAATGTAATTGAATTAAAACAAAATTAAAAAAAATAAAAAATTAATTAATTAAAATAAATAATAATACATAAATAAAATAAACAAATAATAAAATACATAATTAAAAAATATATAAAAATAAATACATTAAATGCATCTTCAAACCTTTGAAAATACATGTTTCATTTTACATTAATTTCCCTCATGCTTTATGGGGACTTCCTGAAAAAAAGGAAATGTGGAGAATAAATGCACAATGGAACTTAAATAAATGTTACAATATGCACTAAATGACAGAGACATCAATTTGTGTTAATATTAATATATCAGTATATTAGGTAGTAGGTAGGTGTACTTTTACTCAAATTCCAGGCACATTATGAATTGCTGAAGGTACACAGGTAATACTAGACTCATTAAAATAAGGCTAAAGACAAATTTTAGTCCTAAAATCTTAAAACTAACAAAGTAATATCACCAAATGGACCAGAACACTTATTAGAGGATTATATAAAAAGTTCAAGAACGTAACTGGAAGAAAATGATTGACTTAGACTTTAAAGAGAGTAAGTTTATAGAGATCTAGGCTTTTTGGAGCCAACACTGGTGACTGTCACCATATCATTACACTCTAAGGTACTTAAACATCGGCTTCACTTTTGAGCCGTGGTCCTTGACCTTTAATTCCGCTGACACAAGTAAACTCCAGTAAACTGACACCATACAGTACAGCTAGATGCTGAACTCCAGTCTTATATTTAACCCATAAAGACCCAAACATCCACTGGTGACCAAAGTCAGTCCCTGATGAACATACCTATTGATCCACTAATCCTATCAATACATGTAAATAACTGGTGGAAAATAGTTTTGCCAACTTTTCATGGTCATCAGATATGACCCATTTGGATGTTCAGAGGCTTCAATGTTACCATGACAACACGATCATCTACAACATTGATTCACCAGTAAAACTCATTTACTGAAAAGTCACTTTTCCTTCAGTTTCCCCTGTTTTTGATATAATAACATCAAACTTTAATCTGAGTTTTTTTGAACAGCTACACGACCAAATACTTAGCTATCGGAAACTAGGTTACTTTCAAGTAAAAATGTCAAATAAAGAATATATATATATATATATATATATATATATATATATATATATATATATATATATATATATATATATATATATATATATATATATATATATATATATATATATATAACTAATGACCATTGGTGAGTGTTAGAATGTAAATTGAGAGCTTCACCTTTTCATTCTAGCTCCCTCTTCACCATAATGGTCCGGTTTAGCACCCGTGTTACCACCTCAATCCACCTGTCAACATCCTGCTCTATTCTACAGTCATTCATGAATAAGATCCTGAGGTACTGGTAATAATAATAATAATAATAATAATAATAATAATAATAATAATAATAATAATAATAATAATAATAATAATAATAATAATAATAATAATAATAATAATAATAATAATTAGATAGATTGAAAAATTCCTGGTTGAGGTGTGACCTTGAACATAGTTGTTATTTGTACCAGGGAGCCTAGGAATGTGTCCCCAGCACTTTTCCTGGTGGCACTTTTGTCCCCACCACCACCAAAGATTTTGTGAAAAGAAAATCCTGGGCTGCAATATGTTAGTTCTGGCACCTTCTTGGTGCAGAAGCAGCAGTGGTGATCTGTAATAAAACGCTTCAGCGTAAATCTATGCTCTATCCTGACATTTCTACAGATCATAAGTAGTGCTGCTCTAGAATGCATTTTGTTTTACTCAACACGGAGTTTGGAAAATCACATGACATGCATGAATGTCACATGACAGGACACAACATTCAAATGTAGCACAGTGCTGGGAGGTGCTAATCTTGTCATGACTGTGTTGTGTCTTGTGCAAAAATGTGGATTTTTAAATACCTGAAGCCTGGTGGTTTCCACCATCATTTATAATCAAGGCAAAGTAAATGCAGCTTTCAACAATGTCTTTGAATATGGGTCCAGTATTTCAACACCTGTCAATCAATGCTCATCACACTGTAATGCAGAGCATATTATTATTATTATCGTCAAGTGGATGAATCGCCTAATTGTACCCAGCAGTTTTCAAGCCTTACTCAGGTTGATGGTAAATGTCACCAGTGCTTTTGAAATCAAACTGACGCCCTTGACTTTGAGTCTTTGTTGTTGTTGATGTTACCTTTCATCTCATCTATTTTTACCACTGTGTAGTAAAAATACCCTAAATTCAGGCACATGCAGAGAAGGGGTGCTATAGGGGCTCTGGCACCTGCCCTTTTGCAGATGGACATCCAAAGTGTCCTTTTGATAGGGGCTGTTTTTTGTTCAATGTGTAGTTGATCATACATGAAATTATACATTTGGAAAATAACGTTTTACACGTAAATACCTCGCGGCAACAATTGTGAAAGATATCCCTATTGAACACAGTGTCGTCATAGACATTTTGAAGAACATGGCATGCTGAAAACTGCTGCTTTGAAGACCAATATGCAGCATGAAAAGAGGGACATCACACACACACACACACACACACACAAACAGCAATTATTGAGTTGCCCTTTTTTCTTTTTTTTTAATTGAGCCCCTGCCCCACCAAAGGTCTCTGTACGGCCCTGCCTAAATTAATCTAATTCTGAAAATGCTCCCCAACTGCCGTAATAGTCTTTGAACAGTGTCTCCTTTCCAAACATCATCTCAGTGTAGTGTATTACTGCAGGGATTCCTCCACAGTTGTTTTGCTGACACTGTGCACAATAAGGAGTTCCCTCTCGCTGCTGTCTGCTGCTGTTAGTGATAGCGATGGGCAGAAACAGCTTTGTCTTCAGGTGCTCACTCTGCCTCTGTTGTCATCTCAAGACATTAGATCCTCAGCTCCGGGCGAACAGTGGATTACCTGTCGCTGTGAGTGTGTGCCGATGTGTTTTTGGATGTGTGTGTGTAGACTCCAGTTCTTTGTTTTTGTCTGCGGCCAAGTAAGTATATTATCTTATGCGGCGTTATATAAGCCTTAGACAGCTGGTCCCACTTTTAATGCAATAACCCTACACTCAAACTCTCAGAGAAGGGAGGAGCCACTTCTGTGAAATTGTACCCACTGCCCGAGGCAATGACAGTAGAACATTAATATGCAATTTTTGTCCCGATAAAGTTCTTTTTTGAATGGTGTAGTAGCTTTTACGCAGCAGGGAAAGTGTGAAATCTCACTGTCTGTCAGCTGTTTTATGTCAGTGTATACTAAGCACGCGGGAGTGCCATTTAAAACCAACCTGTTTTCCATCTGAATTATTAAAACTCCACATTCACATAGACTGTTCTCACGATTACCTTCATGCCCCCTAGGTACTGTACACTTTTACCTGAGTGGCTGATCAACTAACTGAAAGCAGTGCAAAGCTATATCACACTGGCAATAATTCTGTCATCACGTAGTATGACTCAGATTTATTGTATTATTTTAACAGTTGTGACCAAATGTTTGATAATTAAATCACCACAATGTGTAAGCAAACAACCAATTTGACTTTTGTAATTGAATTAGTGGTGAAAAGATGCATATGCAGATTATTTTATGTGTTAACCATAACTACAGTAAAAAATAGTCTGGCAGTGTTTGTACAGACTTTTAATTATAGTTTTCTTTATTCTCCCTTTGGAAGTTCCCTGTCAGATAAACATAGTCACACCAGAGAAGCAGAAGTAACTCAGAAAAAGTACTTTATTACTGTACTTAAGTAGTAGTAGTTTTTTTTAGGTATCTGTACTTTATTTGAGTATTTATTTTTCTGGCAACTTTTTACTTTTACTGCCTACATTTTTCTAGAAATATCTGTACTTTATATTCCTTACATTCTCAGAAAAGACTCATTACTTTTTCAAACTAAACAGATGTGACAGCATAAAAAAATAAGTGTCTTCAAAGAGAAAATCAGTGGAGGAGAGAAACTGTGACTTTATATATTGTAGTTATATGACTTTTTATCTTACAATTTGGAATTTTTCTCTTAAAATTATGCATTTTTTTTTTATCTCATATTCATAACTTTTTAAAAATCTCATGATGACTTTTTTTTTATCTCAATTATGATATTTTTCTGCCCATACCCATAAATATGAGTAACTGTGATCTGACCAAACACATTGTCTACACAGTAACTCACTTGTAAAGGATTTATTTTTGGATACTTTTGAAATTTTTCAGATTTTTCCTGCTTAAATAAGTATTATTGCATTCATGGCAATAAATAAATAAATAAATGGAGTTTTACTTTTAACTTTTGTACTTTATTACAAGTAAATATTTCCCTTTTTTATCTTTACTTTAAGTAAAAGAGATAAATTAGTACTTCTACTATAACGATTTTTTTAACACAAGTAGCTGTACTTCTACTTAAGTACAGAATGTACTTTGACCACCTCTGCAGAAAAGACAGTTTATAACACAGTGCACAGGCATATATTACCAGTTTCACTCAACAATCTCACTAATATTATGTGTCCTGGGTGTGATCTACAGGTTGTATGAAGAAAATCTCTGGTTTCATATTGCATATTTAAAACTTGAATAATAATTTGACTGCCCAATGCTATGTAGAAATTTTCCCATTCAGAACAAGTAAATAGAATACAATAGAAATACCATAAAGAGAGAAAATATATGGAAAATATCTATTTGTTTGTAGGGAAATTATATCAATACAGTTCATTTGTGGAAAAAATAATGAATTCCTCCAAAGTAATTGAAAACAATGGTTATAAAATCCAGTACTAACTCCTGTGTGTATCATGTGATTAAAACAGACAGAAAAGAAAACATGGAATGTCTAAAAGCTCTGCTTTTGTCCATACAATGAAATAGATGTTGATGTAAGAACTTAATTGTGGTTATTATCACATGAAAACATGGAAAATGGATAGATAACAGCTCTGAAATTAAACTATTATGAGCTATTTTTGTTGTGATCATTATATTTGTCCAAACAAATGTACCTTTAGTTGTATCAGACATTAAAATGAACAGAAAATAGAAGAAAACAAGGGTGGCTGAATAATTTTAAATTCTATGTGTCAGCTTTAGAGAGACATTAACAATTTTATAATCTTCATCAGTCAGTCAAATATAGAAGAATACAGTTCCATCTTTGTTCAAAAGTTTCCATCTGTAGTTGTAGAATTGCGAACATTCGTGGACAGTGTGTAGACCCTTTCAGTCTCTGCTCTCCCTGAGTTATGGTCGTTGGTTTAGGTTACCATTTTCTTAGTGATCAATTAAAGTATCTATAACATGGGCCTTTGATTTGAACCATATGTTGAATCAGGTGTGTTAGAAGAGGGACACATCTGAAACATGTAGGAAAGCAGCAGGACAAGGCAGACATGGTAAAAATACTTAAATAGAAGTACAGATACTTGTGTGAAAAAATACTCATATACAAATATTCAACTCCTTTACTTCACTGAAAAGTTCCTCTTTAAGTGATTATGTCATATTTTAAGTGTGATGAGATATTTACACTAGAAATGAGACAGTTACACTTAGTAAGATTTTGATTTTTGCAGTGCAATAATATTTTAACCAATAAAATCCACAAAATCTCAACCTCCTGAGACCCTGAGTCCTCTTTCGGAGAGTTTTATTGAAGAAAATATTTTTTAAAAATACATCTGAAAAAAACCCCAAAACTGTTGCATTGTACTGTTCCCAAAAAAGGCAAATATTTAATGTAAAAAAAAAAAGGGGAAAAACTGGTACTTTCCTTGGTGTCAAGAGGCTAAACTACAGGAACATGGCACAGAATTTCTTATTAATTTGATGTATTTGTTAAATTGTGGGACGATATTTCTCTCAAATAAGACGGCACAGCAACATAAATCAATGAGAGACAGAAACAGTGGCTAAATTTAGACGTATGGTCGTGTTATATATGCAGCATGCTGTGTTTGGACTGCTTGCATACTTTTTGTGCTGTTTAAGCTACACTAAAAGAGGCCACCTCAAACATCTTGAGCTAAGCCAGGGATCATATTCCCTCTCAGAGCCTGGCATTATTCCACGCTGCGGGTCACGGGGTGATTATCTCTTCCTGTCAGGAATGCTGAGAATTTCCTGCGTTTTCACCCTCTTCCGGCCTTGTTAGCGGTTGCGCCTAAACATGTGACAGAGAGCCTGGTCCTGGGTTGGCTCTGATTGACGAGTGAGCCTTCTATCAACGGTTACCTAACGTTGAGCCGCTGCCTTAAAGGGCCATTTTCACAGTTCTCAGATCAAGAGAATATGTTGAATCAAATGAAGTGTATTCAATGGGTAAATAATGTGCACCTGCTCTGAAAGGCTCAGCTTTGGCCTCATGTCTCTCTCCAGGGAGCTTTTGTCAGATAAAGCCACTTGTATGCACCACCCTTTACCTAGATTATGTTGGGGTGTATCCCTTATTCACTATCAGCCTATTCTTTTAGTCTGGCAGCTCTACTGTCTTATTTCCATGATTTAACTGGAATTGTTATTGTTTTTGTTTCCAGAATCATTCATCATCTTTAACCCTCCGGTTATGTTCATTTGTTAGCAACAGCAATGTTGTTCCTGGGTCAATTTGACCCAGTGCATCTTTAATTAAGAAAAAAACAAAAGCCTAACATGCACTGTTAATTTTTCATTACCGATCAGCTTGATGATGTCACATTTTGACATCATACAATGGTATATTTGCAAAATCTACGACCTTTACCTGAAAGCAGGTTACTGACATATCTAGTCAAATCCAACAATATCTTGTGCTTCATATTTAACATTAGATCTAACATGTGAAATTTTGTCATTGTGCGACGTCACATAACATCAGAGTGACGTCATATGTGGTCGAATATTGAAATCTCAAAAATGGAACCGAAGATTTCTTTGAATTTTTAAAAACCCTCTAAGGTTGATAATGACCGATAAAATAAATCGTTAGTGAACACGGAACACTAGTTTACAAATAAGTTACGAACATCCAGATCCAAACCTTGGCAGACTTGTGCTGCTTTGCGGAGGTCTGCACTCTCGGAGTGATCTAGATTTTTATGTTTCACCACTTTATTTATTTATGACATTGAAACATAACGTAACATAATATCCTTCTGAGACCCAGCAATCCATGTTTGTCCTCTGTAAGGGACACAAGTTTCACCATTTTACTAACTTAAATTTGGGGGTGTTTGTAGCGTGTTGTTGGTTGGATACAGGTTGTGCATGTGGAGGTGCCAGTAGTCTTAATGGCAAATACTGCACTTTAACCTTTCGCTGTTATTCTCAGAACTGATGAAAGCGGTGTTACTATGCAAGGCGAGCTAACCCCAGTCACATTCCGGAGCAAGGACATTAAAAGAAAATAGCTTCTGTGGGTTACAATTGTGTTAGTGAGTGGAAATATATTCTAGGTGGATCACTTTACTTGTCTCCCCTTTGACTAAACATGTGAACATATGCCGTGTGTGTGTGTGTGTGTGTGTGTGTGTGTGTGTGTGTGTGTGTGTGTTTTCCTGGTCGCTAGAAGAAGTCAACTCTCAGCTATGTTGTTTGTGTCAAAGGGAGAAAGGAAAGCTCTGTTTGTGTAGGGTGGTGGAGCAGGAGGGGGTGGAGTAAGAATCAGACCCAAGTATAGGCTGTCTCACCACACTAACTCTCCCCACCCATTCTACGCCCTTCGCTCCCCTTCCAGCTCCCTCTGCTTTCTCTCCCCTCTCATGCTCCCACCTGCTTTTTTCGGGCGGCTGATCAGGGCGGGAAAATGTAGGCAGTCTCAAAATGGAGGAACGAATGTGGACGGATGAAATCCTCCACGGTCCGTCCAGATTGAATTAAACAGGGTGTTAGAAAATATTGTTTCTGCAATACATCGTGATACAGTACATTATCTATCTATCTATAAAATCCAAATTTTCTTCTTTGTTTTGCTGTGAAAAAAAGGAACTAAATAAATAAATAGACTAGTATATTACAAAAAATGTGAAGAACCTGAAATTTATGTGGAATTTTACCAATATTGTGAATGTTACTAAATATTGTGTGTATTTGTAAATCCACCCTAATCTTTAAGTTGTGATGCACATGTATAAATGATAAACTAAAGTGCAATATTGTTAATATTGCACTTATTTTTCTTAAGAATTTTCATATTTGTTCATGCTATGTTCATGAACAGTTCGTAGACATTTTCATTATAGAATTTTACTATTTTTGCTCAAAAACACAGAGAAAACTTTGGACTTCACATTATTTATACATTTTTTTATCCTATTATTTCTATTATTTTACTGGTGCGGCCCATTTTATCCCATATTAAGCTGAATGTGGCCCCTGCACTAAAATGACTTTGACACCCCTGATTTATTACAATAAATGATGATAAATTGTTTCAGAATGGTTAAATAAGGAGAAAAATTAATTTGGGATCTACCACAAAAATCACACTGGGCCTTTGTAAGATGAGCTGTGCATCATAAACACACAGTTAAATCCTTTTTACTGAGGTTATGGCAAACAAAAACACAACCCCTTTGATTTGAACACTTCTTATCAATGATTTATCCTTTACAAATTCAATTCTGTATTCGGTTCTTTATCTGTTCATGCATTTGTAGTTGTGTGTATGTGAGATTTTCTCTTTAAGTGCTATTGTTGGTTCCTCTAATCTGATGAATTCTTATATTTTAACCTTCAAGTTGCTCTTTCTTGATAGGAACGCCTTTATTTTACATATATAAATGGAGACATATAAACTGTAGTGTACACTTATAACCAGGCTTTTATCAGTGTTCCATAGTGAATTAAATCTACAAGGGCAGCATATCTTCAATCACCACAGACGGTATAGAAGCACAGCGGGCCGTCTGTTTACCACTGTCGAACATCTATCAAAGAGAAAGGGGAGCCACCGTGAGTTTTGGAGTACAAAGACCCGGGAAAACAAAGATGATGGACTGTTCGAAGGCTGTCAGATCCAGTCGGTGAAACCAGAGGATAGTTGCACCGCATCAGTGTGAAGGCTTTCAGAACAGGAACAGGCTGTAAACAGCGTCAGCATGCATGGCTAACTGGGCTGCCTGTGTCACACGGCTGTATGAACACGTTAACAAGACGGCAGCAAACAGGGACATGGTGTGATGGCTTCTCTAAGGCAGAAAAAATAAAAATTACGATGATTCCAGTAAGTCAGGCTGTGGACACTTCAAAGCACTGAACAGATTTGGGATGTCGTGTCTAAAAATTACCTCTAAAGCAATTAAACTGGCAGACTTTCTACTTCAGGAACACCTCCTGATAATTGCAAATGATACTTTGGAGCCTTTGTTACTCCCCAAATTTCTATTAATATCCTCCTCATCACACACCAACAACAAAAAAAAAAAAAATCTTCAAACTCTAATCCATGGTAGAACATTTGGAACGGCCCACAGAGCTCTTCAGCCAGTTTGTTTCTCCTCTGTCAGCATGAAAGTAGGCCATGGGCTTCAGAGACAGTGAAGGAGGAATGATGTAACCTGGGTCCTATATGTGTATGCTGTTTTGTCCCTAGAGCTCACTAGCACTTAGTCAGTGGTCATCTACTATTGCCAGGTTTCATTATTGTAATGATAGAGCCAAAAAAAAAAAAAAAAAAGCAGAAACGAATGAACAAGTGAGCTGTTGAAAATTTGGGATTTGGTGCACGTTTCCAATGTTTTGGGTTGTTTTTGTTTTTTTCCCGGGGCATTTAAGGACTCTATTATTAAACATCTCATCTTCTTTTCCTTTTTTTCTCCCTTTCAAATACATGATTTAATCTTTCTGTCTTCCACTCTCCTTCTTTCTTGATGTTAATTAACTGGGCTTCCTTCCCAGAGGGTATTCTTATGATGGCTATTTTTGTCCCCATGCTTCCTATTGCATGAACCGATGCATCACTGCGTTGTACAGCATACGTCTCAGTCCTTTTGTCACGATATCGCAATGACGCATATGAAACAAATTCTCTGCTGCTTTGAGCTTCACTTATTCCCCCAACCCCACCCCCACCCCCACCCCCACCCCTTATGATGTAGCTTTTATTAGTATGAGTGGCTGTGAAGTGCCACTTTGATTGAGAGCCAAGAGAGGCCCCTTTTAGCCTGTTGGCAAACTGTTACTTTCTGCACATGTGCAAAGGAGTCTAATCTCACTTGTTTTCTATTTTTGATTGGTATCTCTTCCAGTCTCCCAGTCCAACAGCAGCCTAAAGAAGCACCGGAGCCGGAGTATTTTCAGCCCCTTCTTCTGCTGCTTCCGCAACTACAATGACTACCACGTGGAGCCACCACCTGCCAACAACAAGACACTTACTCTGCCCCCGCCGCCAGAGGAGAATGGCAGTCCTCCCAAGGTAAAGCCTGTTTGTCTCACATCATTGTTGAACAGAGTTCCAGTTACATACCATGCATTCATGTGACTGTACTGAAAATAAATAAATAAAAAACTCGTAAGAATGAGATAATGTTTAATGACAGAAACCCTAGTCTCACTTGAGAGAGCCGGTAATGAGTACCATTTGTTTGGTTTTGTTAGAGCGAGCTTGTTAAGGTTTGCCTTTTCCTGCAGTGAGCTGAGGCTGAGGCGTTGTGCAGCCTCACTGAGCTCCCTCCACAAATTTTTCCAGCTGCTTCAAACCCGTTGAACCCAGAGGTTGTTTACCATCCACCGCTTGAAAATACGGGCTCGCTTCCCATCTTGCATTCTTCGATATCTGCCTACGCACACAAGCGCATACAAGCCGTGCACAGAAAATAACACCCGCTGAGGAGCTCAAAAGACACACACACACACACACACACTCCCTCACTGTTTGTGGCGCATGCTCACACAGGCTCGCACAAGTCCTACCGTACACCCATGACAACACATGTACGCACACACACACGCACACAGACACACACGCATTCACGTTAATACTGCTGCTTTTTTAATCCCCATAAAGTGGGCCTTGTGTGTGTCCAGTGTGATGGATTGCCTGGCACCCACGCCTCCCCCTCTCCTCACGCACACTCTGACCAGTGTAGTGAGGATGTGTGAAGCGAACATTTTGGTCGTGGAAAAGGCGCCAAACCCAAAGCTCCTCCACAAACACGGTGTTCTGCTGCCAAGGCAGGTACACAGGGCTATAAATGGAGCAAAATCGTATCACATTTCCACTCCTGTTTACCTGTAAGAGTCTCTCATTCAGGAGAGGAATGTGTGGCCCTTTACAGACACTATACATGTGGTCAGCACTGACCTGCTCCGGACCCCTCCTTAACAAATGAGTTCCCATTAATTCAGAGTGAACCTAGCGAACCTTGCCATAAAAAGCCTTGTTATAGTGCGGGGCTGATTTTGGAGCTGGGTTCCTGCCCACAGTCCCTCCCAGCAGTGTACTGTTGCTGGATTTCTGGCCAGTCGTATTTGTTACTATGGCAGCTCTGTTTGTTTTTGAGTGAGTTGCTCTCACTTTCTATCACCGTGTGTACTATACAGTATGTCCTATTTCTCTGTCGCTCTCCCTCTTCCTCTCTCAGTACATGTATTGATTAAACTATTGATGTTGTTGATTTCTTCCCCTGTTTTCACTGTTTTTTTTTTCTTTTTTCTTCCTTTCTGTTTTTCCACCCGTTGCTCTCTCTGTCTCTCTCAATCTCCTCCTCTCCGTCTCTCTGTTTATTTTCTCCAGTGTGACCAGGTCCAGGTCATCCCCATCCCCAGTGTATGTATTATTATCTTTCATTGTTCCTCATCTCACTCCATCTTAGTCACCTCTTCCCTCTGCTTGCTTGCTTCATCTCTCTTGCCGCATGTGGATGTTGACATAAAGGTGACTTTTTGTTTCTCTTAGATTAAATTTTGATAGTCACGCAGCTTTCCCGACTTTGCTTTTTCCTACTTATCTTCCTTTTACTGAAGACGATTACACAGTGATTATTCAAAGAAGTTGTTGGTCCATTAGATGATTTGTCCCTAAACAGACACCAAACAGAAAAAAGGGGATTCATCCATCCCCTGATATGTTTGGACAATATCGAGCTATTTTGGAATGTATGTGGATCCTGTGGTTTTGCAGTAATTTAGATTATTCACACTCACAGCATCTCATGCCACAGCCAAGCTTTAAACTCCAGCGCCTCAGAGTCACCTCCCTTCAATGGCAGGAAGTCCATGTGGCGTCGAGGTCTGCTCTTTGCATTCCTGGGCGAGGTCTCAGAGAGGCGACTTAAATAACTCAGGTTGACCTGAGCAGGTCATGTTTGCGTCACTCTTTACATGAGCAAAACGTTTACAAGCTACATGAGAAGCTGAAGAAAGCAACACTTATGTAGGCGAGAGGTTTGTCACGATACAACATTAAAAGAAAGAAATAGCTTTAAAATAAAGGTGAAAAATTTATAGATAAATACTAATACTTTATTTTAACCCTATTTCGATTTTTATGGATTGCATAAAGTTTTGTACAATAATATTTCATGAATCTATTTGGCATTTTGTAGGATGACTAGAATTATAATTATTAATATTAATTCAAGAATCAAAATTAAAAAAAAAATTTAACTATACATTCGAAATAGTATACTATAATTTATATCGGTGAAGTTGATGAAGAGTAATCAGTTATTGTGTGGTTCTGCAATTATTGATCAGTTACTTAACTTGGATTTTTAATTACTCAGTTTCTAGTGAATTGAAAAAAAAAAGTTCATTTAATTCAATTTAACTTTATTGTCAATCCACCATACAGCATACAGAGAATCGAAATGTTGTTTCGCTCTGGCCACTGCAAAGTGTGTAAATAGACATAAAAACCTACATAAGACATATAATAAAAGGGTAGAAGTAAAATAAATACCTGTCTATTTGTGCGGTGAGTAGACAGTGAAAGTGCAGAAAAAAAAGGTGAACTGACTTGAGCATTAAAAACAGTAAAAAATAAAATAAAATAAAAAAACCAGCCTGAAAAACAGTAACCAATAAAACAATAGCAGCTGCCTTATGTAGGGTGCCCTGGAGTTCTGACTTTATTTTTTTTTTGGGGGGGGGGGGGGTCGGAGTTCAGCCTCCTGATACTCTGATAAATTCAGACATTTTTGGGAAGAAGTTCATCGCATATATTTGTTGATAAATTGGCTTTTTCCTGCTCTAAAATGTCAATATCAGCCTTTTAAACTTCACCATTGGTTGATTTCTGTAACAATACATATTAAATACATATTAAATGAATATTAAATACATAAATATTAAATATATTGCCTATCTATTTCTTTTATTGATATTTCTAAACTTTTTCCAATACTAAAATAATTTATCTCATTTCCGAAACAGCATTTATTTATTCAGCAATCTATTATGATTCAGTATTAGCTCACCAAAGAAACATCTGAAACACAACCTCATACTGAAATATTCTTTTAACCTCCTGAGACCCAGGTCAACACAAGTTTTTTTTTTGCATGAAATGTGAAGAAAAAACAAAAATGGTTGGAGTGAAAACTGCATGATGCAACAATGGGTTTTTTTTCTTCCCAGTTATATTTGTAATAAAAAATAAATCAATTCAGCTGTGAAACCTGTAAAAGCTGATAAAAGCTGGACGTGTGGAAGTTAAATCATTAGTAATTTTCTTCAAATAGCAGAAGTCTATGCTGTTTTTTTTTTTTTTTAACTATGACTAGACAATCTATAGTGATTAACACATTTATTTTAAGTGTTTTTATCATTTTCTTGGATTACCATTGGAAAGCACCGAAACATTTCAACATTAGTTTGTCTGTATCACAGTAATCAAGTTAAAATATTTCAAATTGGTGAGCATGGTACCTCATCGGTCGGCACTAGATCATATACGGAATCGGGACCGAAATAACAGAATCCAACATGGCACCTGTCGATATGCTTTGTAAATAATCACATAAATTCATTATCATCATCAAGACTGAATAAATTCTGCATCCTTTATCTTTATTAAGGAAGAATTATGCAAAAAAAAAAAAGACCTGTCCCTACTGCAGAGATGTAAAAGTTGTTGTACGCTTGTACGCACTGACATTTAAAATCATATAATTCTAAATATATGGGTGCTGGAAGTTCAGCAGCAGGTTGATGTCAGTGGACCATAGGGATCCAGCCCTTTATTTTTTCCTCGTACCGTGTCTTTGCAATTGTATTCAGTTTTAGGTGGTATGGTTCACTGCTGTTTTCATTGTCGATGTTAATTTAGGCTTTTAATAAATTTACGTGATTATTTACGAAGCATATCGACGGGCGCCGTGTTGGATTCTGTAACTTCCATCCTGATTCCGTATATGACCTAGAGCCACCTGTGCCTCACCAGTTGAGGAGCGCGCCCCCTGGCAGCAGCTTCAGGTGGAGGTTTTCCGTCTTTTTGTCTGTCTGCCTGGTGGAAATGTCAAGGTCCTGGTCGGTCTCTCTTTGCTCAACCTGCATGAGTAAATCACATTCATCACACCCTGTCAGGATGTCATTCAGCGTCCTTGCACCCAGGGACTTCTTCCCATGATACATCAGCATGCACTTGTGAGATAACACATGATAGATACTGCCAGCCTCGCCTCAGCCCACTAAATCACCAGTACAGTCCCAACAACACAGCACACACACTTATATATATGTGGAAGATTGACAAAGCCCTTGTTTATCACCTCTGTAAGGTTTTCTTTTATGTGTGTGCTGCCCCCGCCCACCTCCCACCCCCCATGGCCTCACCATCTGCCCAATGCCTGTCTGTAACCTCAGGCACGCTTGGCAGAGGACATAAGTGTGTCTCTTTTTCCCCACTGACCCTGAAGGCATCACAGTCAGAGCTCAGTCAACATGGTGTAATACAGAAAACATCAGCAGGAGATCGTACAATAAAGCAAAGAGATCAGATGATTATTAACAGTATAGAACACATTTTTATTTCTGTATTTATGCATTTGGCAGATGCTTCTATCCAAAGCCACTTACAGGGGAAAGTGAGCAATCAGGCTGTCTAACAAAGTTGGTTAGGAAATAAAAACAACCAGAAATAGGTTATATATATATATATATATATATATATATATATATATATATATATATATATATATATATATATATATATATATATATATATATATAATGTTATACATTAATAATAATAAAGTTTTATGGGAAGTTAATTTTTGATTATTGATTAATCACACTAAGTCTGTTTGGATATGAGGATTTATGACTGGCCTTTATTACAGTTTTTGTTAAAATTAGACCCATACTGTATGTCACCCTCCAGCATAAAACCAGTCACTTGGGTCAAATTTCAGAAATTAAGATTTTATATTTATCTAAAATCTTATGAAAAATACTAGTGTGACACAAACTCAACCAATCAGAGGCTGTTTTTCAACATCGCCCTACCAACAAGGGGTTTTGTTTACTGTAGAAGACTTTGTTCTGAGGCCTCCCATTGGTTCAAATATATAATTACGTAGATTTCTATTTAAGGGTTGTCTGGAGGGAATCCCGATCTTTCCAATGGTACCAAACATGATGGGGAAATACCTAAAACGAACACAAAGGAAAGCTGTGTTTTGAGCTGATTGTTCTTAGTTTTAGACTTAATTACTGTCAGAGTCAGTTGTTGTTCTTCCTAAAAGGCATGATTTGAAGCACTTGCGGTAGGAATTTCACAAAAACTCATAGTTAGAAGTGTTCAGGAGACATTTTACTTCAAATAAACTTCAAATCTGATAATTTTGACCCATATCACGTATTTGAGGCTATAGCTAGAAATACTGCTGTGAGACTTCTGACTGGTTTTGTGTTGGAGGGTCATATTATTTAGATTTTTGTCAATATCAGGCATTAGTTTACCTTTTTTTGGTTCAGTAGTAAAAAGGTTTTAAGATATTTGATCAGCACTTGAAGTTCAAGAGTGAATCAGATGATTATTAACAGCATGGAAAGTAATATAGTGATTTTTGATTATTGATGAATCAAACTCAAAATCAAAGGATTTATCATAGTTTTTGTGAAAGGTAGACTAATATATTGATTTTTTCCCCCAATATCAGCCCTTGGTTTAAGCTTTTTTTTAAAGCTGATGTTTGATCAAGAGTAAAAATGTTAGAAGATATTTGATTATTACCATGGAAACACTGTCATCTTCTACAACATTGATTTACCAGTAAAAGCCATAGAGTTGGATCAATGGCAGTGAAAGGAAACACTTGGTTTATGATCAGTTAACCTTTTAACTTCTGAGAGTTAAGCAATTTCACCGAAAAAAATAAATAAATAAAGCAACAAAATGAATAAAAACTGCTAAAGTGATCAGTGAAATGATCAAAAATGAATATTAAACTAACAAAATAATATGTAACATGAACAAAGTAGGACACTAACAGAACACAATTGAAGAAAAATACTAAAATAAAGAGAAACTAAGAAATATTCACAAAACAACAAATGGCATGAAGAAAGGAAAAAAAAACACCCCAAACAAAACAAAATGAAGTAAAAAAATAAATAACTAATAAATAACTAGTGTTGTAATTTGGTTCCACTTGTTTTAGATTGGGATTTTTCTTTTTCTAAATAAGTTGCACCTGCACATCAGTTCAAACAAAACAAAATTATTAGTAAAATAACACTAAAAAAAATCTGAATTATTCAGAATTTTTAAACTAAACCATCCAATCAGAACGTGTCAGCGCCGACACATGAGGGTTAATCTGAGCTCAGTAAATTAAATATAGCAAAATGCTTAATGTTCACTGAGAAAATGCAAAATACAGAGGATTATGTCAAAATAAAATGGTTCTAAATCACATGGTTAAATATAGAGGAAAAAACTGCTACAGTATAAACCTGTCACTGGTCTTTATGGGTCAGTGCTGTTAAATGTGTCTGCAGTGAGACCCAATTAAACAATTAAACGAATGTCTCCAACTCTAGTTTCACAACTCCAGTACAGTTCTGTGAGTGTTGAGGCCATTTTTTTTCTCTTTAATAAACCTGAGTGTTTTTATACATGTACTGTAGAGTGTGTGTTGTCTCTGCAGCCTCCAGCCAAGTTCCTTCTGCCAGAAGTCAGTATAACAGACTACGGCAAGAACTGTGTGGTGATCGACCTTGATGAAACCCTTGTACACAGCTCCTTCAAGGTATTTCACAACCTCGTCTCACACACACACACACACTCGTTTCCTTGTCCCATGAGGACCAAGTTTATAATAATGAAGTAGGGATTTTTATCTTTAAAATAAATAAATATATATATATATATATATAATTTTTTTTAAAATGTAATTAAATTTTAAAAAGTAAAAATGAATGAATGCAATGACAATAATTTAAAAATAAAATAAATCAATAAATAAAAATAAATAAAATAATACTAGTTTTTTTTATTTAAAAAAATAAATATGACTGAATAAATACAAAAACAAGGATTCAAAGATAAAATTAATATTTAAAAAGAAATAAATAAATAAAAATAAAACAATAAGTTAAAGTAAACACATCTTCAAACCTTTGAAAAATACATGTTTAAATTTGCACTTTCTTTTCTTTCATGCTCTATGGGGACTTCCAGAAAAAAGTCATTAATGAATTCATAGAGCCACCTCAATTCTATTTTACAAGTGGGGACCTTTATATTTAACCCTCGTGGGGACCTGAATTTTGGTCCTCATAGTGTCAGAGGTCCTCATGGTGTGACTGTGTAAACATATCAATGACCCCATAAAGATAGGAATACAAGCGCACACACACACACACACACACACAGTTGTATATGTACAGACACTTGTGTTATGTGTTGTTTTTGTTTGTGTTGTGTCACAGTGTTATTCTTCAGCTCTTGAAGGGATAATAGGATTAAACAGAAGTAAGTCGTCATCATGCTATTCTTTGCAGCGAATATGAGAAC